>CM064578.1:24617313-24724813 GCA_032716605.1 Paralithodes platypus | reverse complement strand
GAGAGAGAGAGAGAGAGAGAGAGAGAGAGTAAATCGCATCATTGAAGTGAGTGGCAGATAAAAGAAACGTTTGAAAATTAGATTATCTCTCTCTCTCTCTCTCTCTCTCTCTCTCTCTCTCTCTCTCTCTCTCTCTCTCTCTCTCTCTCCCTCTCTCTCTCATTATCTATCTATTTATATCTGTATTTATATATACTCAATATTTGTAACTCTCATGCTTGGTGGGTTAGAATTAAATTAAATCAATTTCGGCCCGAGTTGCGTCGGGACACTCAAAAATCCTTGTATGGTATTCTGGAATATGGATCCTACGACTAGGTATGAATTTAAACATATTCGCCTAGTGGGTTTCCCTTCTCCTAACATAAATAGGATAGAGGGTTGAGTGTCTTTTAGACACTACACGTGGTGTAGTTAATTAAAGCGTCGGCTCTCGTCCTGACGGTCTGCGGTTCGAACCCCACTGAGAGATTAGAAATATATATATATATATACCAATTCATTAGACCATACACATATGTTTACCCTAAATATTTATCTGGGGGACAGAGAACATTATTATATTGGAACCTTATTCCGGCAGTTAATAACATTTTCTTTTCCTTCAGATTCTAATTTCCTAATGTCCCTTTAATGGTTGCTCCCCCCATATAGATCGAATATGTCATTTTTGTTTTGTTTTATCTATTTACTTAATTCGCATACATATTTAATTTGAGTACCCCTCCCCTACACTGATTTTGGAATAGCAATGTACCGTACTCTTTGAGGATAACGACGCATTATTAACAAGTTATTCTGGCTACTATTAGACGATTTGATACAGCTTAGGAAGGATCTGTGGACATTAAACGGGTAAAGACTATCTCAATGAACTCCTTAACTTCCGCATACCCTTCCTAATCTGAATACAATCGTCAACTAATAGCCAGACTAAACTCTCCAAACGCGTCATAATCCTCAAGGGGTTAACCCTTGTTGTACCAGCGACGTCTGTTACTTTTATTATATTTCAGCCAACTTTAGAGGATTTAGTGTAGTCTACGAAGGATCTGTGGTACTTAAAAGGCTTGATTGAGATAGTTCGAAGCCTTATAATTGCGAAAGATCCTTCCGGAACTGAATAAAATCGATTGGTAGCAGCCAGAGTAAAATAAAAAGGATATCGACGGTACAGAGAGGGTTAAGAACCATACCCTTCTTTCATTTATACAAACAATTCAATGAAAAGAAAAGGGTTTAACTCCTTATAGGCAAGATAATTGGAAAACTATAAGATTAAGTAAAGTATAAAAAGCAGCTTAGATAATTACACATACACACATACACAATAAAGCAATACTGATTTATCTCTTACTTTTACTCACTCTCACTCTCTCTCTTTCACTCTCACTATGTCTCTCTCTCTCAGCACCAACACCCAGGGCACCATCACCTCCACTACGGCCGCACCATTAGATCAATACTGGTGGTGGTGCGGCCGTAACGAGAAGAGATGTCGAGGGTTAAAGGAGATAAATATGTACATAGATTTACATATGTCGACTTCGTAATTTCTCTTTGCCTAATTACGAAATCAACATAGCTGAGGAGAGTAAAAATAATCCCAAACAATTCTATGGGTATATAAACAGAGAGAGAGAGAGAGAGAGAGATAGAGAGAGAGAATGATAAAGGTCTTGCATCTCATTAAATATTACGGCATGCGCATACTTGACTCTGTGTGTGTGTGTGTGTGCGTGCGTGCGTGCGTGCATACATGTGTGTGTGTGTGTGTGTGTACTACAGGCTCCGTATGTGCCCGTGTGTATGTATGTCTGTTTGTGTATGTACAGTATATACATGTATGTGTACTTGAAGCTCCTTGTGTGTGTGTGTGTACGTATGTGTGAGTGTGTACGTGTGTGTAAGCATCTATAAAATGATAGTGGCTCGAGATGAACTAATCCAGTATGCATGGATGAGGCCATGAATGCTGCTTTAATGGAAGATCTCTCTCTCTCTCTCTCTCCTACTTTGCTGTTATTATATTATCTACTATAAAGTGTCCCTGTCTCTAGTAGTATTAAGACCAGACCGCCCACGAGGGACAACAAGGTCTGTGTGGTCTGAGTATCTGTGTAACTCTCTCTCTCTCTCTCTCTCTCTCTCTCTCTCTCTCTCTCTCTCTCTCTCTCTCCGTGTTAATCTATAAGTTTATGTCTATACATATATCTATATTTCCATCTATCTAGCTAGCTATTTGCACACTGACTTTCAAAATCTATTTCTTTCTATATATAGATATCTAAAAGTCCTTCTCTATCTCTCACACACAGACACACACACACACACTCTCTCTCTCTCTCTTCATTTAAACTCCGCCTAGACAAATATCTCGCATCAAACCCGCGACTGACTGCGTTTGTAAATGAATAACTTTATTTTATCCTCCCCTCAGATACTAACCCATATGTCCCCTACTAACCTCCTAGTCCTGCCACGGACATTAGTTCCAGGGCAGTAGTTCCCTTTCCAATGTTCCCTTACCCACTCTAAACCACTGTTTGGACACTTGATCCTCAGTGTTTTGGATAACAAGCAGCCTAGAAGGGTCACTAGATATGTTGTTGCTTGATTTCCTTTGTACTCCTTTGTACTCCTTTTTACTCCCCCCCACACACACAAACACACTCTTTCCATCCATATCTTAGGTATTAAGGCATTCAATTAATTTCATCCCCCTGATTGGCTGAAGGCGTATTCAAGACATTCATACAGGTCTATACATAAACCTAAGCTAATATAATCAAGGATAGGAGGCCTAGTGGGCTAAGGGTTGGGTTTTCATTCAGTAGATACAAACAAGTAATTATTTAAATGGCATCCAATTAATTTTCATGTGAATGGAAACGTCAATTTAAGCATCTGGAGATCATGGAGATGGGCGTATTTATTTTCTTATTGTTTTATATATATATATATATATATATATATTTTTTTTTTTTTTTTTTTTTTTTTTTCTTCCTAGATTTCCATCAACCTGTAAACCCCCCCCCCCCCCACCCTAGACCCCCCTTCAAGACAAATTTGTAAATTTTCGGTAGAAAAATGTCCCATCCGAAGGCCAGTTACTCTTAAAGTTACAGGCTCGCTATCGCTCGCCAGGAAAAAAATCGAAACCTAAATGGCACGAAAGGTCTTAATATTGTCAAAGAAATGGGATGAAAGGTCTTAAAATTGCCAAACTAATAGGGCGAACGTCTTATTATCAAAACCAATGAGGCTAAACACGAGGGAGAAGGGTGTCAGAAAAGCCGGCCTAGCCCCCCGTAGAATTAGGACCTTATATGGTCCTCCCTCTTTCAATAAGGTTACGTTTTACTTCAATTTATTATGGCTATCATCAGAGTACTTAAGGAGGGATGGCCCGCTTTTCTGGGCCCCATTCTCCCTCATGTTTAGCCCCATTAGTTTTCAGATGTTAAGATGTTTTCCCCATTAGTTAGTCGATTGTAAGACCTTTCGTGCTATTTAGGTGTCGATTTTTTTCCCTGGCGAACGATAGTGATCCTGTATTGTTGGAAGAACCGGCCTTAGGCCGGGACATTTTTCTACCGAAAAATGTACAAATTAATCTAGAAGGGTGTTCTGATGGACGTTTTTTTTTTAAATTTGATGTAGGTCTAGGGAGGAAACTAGACAAATAATGAATATATGCAAACATTGCCCAAAATGTGACCCCCCCCCCCCTTAATTCAGTTTTAGAAAGACATGTTGGAGTCATATGGTTGATTGGTAGAGCTTGTATTTCTTTTTTCTCTATATCCATCTGAAGGTAAATAACATCGCCAGCATAGTATCAAAACTTAAGGGGAGACTGGCCGTTTGTTTGGCCTATTAATTAATTTATACATATATGTTTTTAATTTCCTCCCTAGACCTCCATCAAGCTTAGAAAAACACCCCCTAGACCCCATCTCATGATGAATTTGTACATTTGTTGGTAGAAAAATGTCCGGGCCGAAGGCCGGTACCTCTTAAAATTGCAGGCTCGCTATCGCTCGCCAGGAAATAATCGACACCTAAATGGTAGGAAAGGTCTTAAAATTGACAAAGAAATGGAGCGAAAGGTGTTAAAATCGCCAAACTAATGGGCCGAACGTCTCATAATCTCAAAACTAGTGGGGCTAAACATTAGGAAGAAGGGGGTCCAGAAAAACGGTCTTCCTCCCCCTTAACCTGGCTTGTGTTTTACGAAACAAGAGAACAAAGTATAATTGCACCTAAATATTTACTCTAGGTAGCACATTGATTATGAGATGTGCTTACCTAATATTCTAATAAATATTTACTCTAGGTAGCACATTGATTATGAGATGTGATTACCTAATATTCTAATAAATATTTACTCTAGGTAGCACATTGATTATGAGATGTGTTTACCTAATGTTCTAATAAATATTTACTCTAGGTAGCACATTGATTATGAGATGTGTTTACCTAATGTTCTAATAAATATTTACTCTAGGTAGCACATTGATTATGAGATGTGTTTACCTAATGTTCTAATAAATATTTACTCTAGGTAGCACATTGATTATGAGATGTGTTTTCCTAATTTTCTAATAATCGCCAATTATTAGCCAGAATACATTGTACGTATATTTTGGAGTACGTATACTATTAAATCTACTTCTCTATGTATGCTGTTACGAATACCAAATTATGTTCATATTGATACGCTTGTCAAACTAGTGAAGCTTTTAAATCTACTTCTCTATGTATGCTGTAATGAATACCAAATTATGTTCATATTGATACGCTTGTCAAACTAGTGAAGCTTATAAGAACACCCACTAGACCCACCTTTAAGATAAATTTGTACATTTTTCGGTAGAATAATGTACAAATTAACATGCAGAGAAGTATACATAAAACTCACTTTGATATTAGTCACTTGTAGTTCTCAATAATATATTCCACCTAACCATGTCTGTCTCTCTCTCTCTCTCTCTCTCTATCTATCTCTCATGCCATCTAATTTTCTATCACAACTAAATTGAGCTAATATATGCATCTCTCTCTTACTCTTTCTCCTTCACTCACTTTCAATCACTCACTCACTCACTCTCTCATGTTCTCTCTCATACCATCATAATTTTTTATTATAACTATATATGTATCTCTCTCATAGTCACACTCATACCATCTTAGTTAATTTATCATAACGCTTATCTCTTTTCTGTATACATATATCTCTCTTAGTCTCTCTCTCTCTCTCTCTCCCCTCGCCTCCTCCGATTGGATTTCGATACTTTAGGTGACTATCAAGAAGGAGGATTTTAGGCGAATTTACGACGCTCGCTTAAACTCCATTGTTGCGGTCACAGTACTAGGGTAGGGAGAGAGATAGAGAGAGTGTGTGTGAGTATGAGAGGTACATATATCAGTTATAATTACAAAATTATGAGGGTATGAGAGAGAGAGATAGTGTGTGTGTGAGTATGAGAGGTACATATTATATCAGTTATAATAACAAAATTATGAGGGTATGAGAGAGAGAGAGAGTGTGTGTGTGAGTATGAGAGGTACATATATCAGTTTTAATTACAAAATTATGGGGGTATGAGAGAGAGAGAGTGTGTGTGTGTGAGTATGAGAGGTACATATTATATCAGTTATAATAACAAAATTATGAGGGTATGAGAGAGAGAGAGAGAGTGTGTGTGTGAGTATGAGAGGTACATATATCAGTTATAATTACAAAATTATGAGGGTATGAGAGAGAGAGAGAGTGTGTGTGTGAGTATGCGAGGTACATATTATATCAGTTATAATAACAAAATTATGAGAGAGAGAGAGAGAGAGAGAGAGAGAGAGAGAGAGAGAGAGAGAGAGAGAGAGAGAGAGAAGGCTATAACGGAGATATATATTGAGAGCTACAAGTAATTAATATCAAAGTGAGTGTTATGTGTACTTCTCCTCTGCGTGTTCATTTGGACATGTTTCTACCGAAGAATTTACAAGTTTATCATGAAGGTAGGTCTAGTGGGTGATTTACAAGTTTATCATGAAGGTAGGTCTAGTGGGTGATTTACAAGTTTATCATGAAGGTAGGTCTAGTGGGTGATTTACAAGTTTATCATGAAGGTAGGTCTAGTGGGTGATTTACAAGTTTATCATGAAGGTAGGTCTAGTGGGTGATTTACAAGTTTATCATGAAGGTAGGTCTAGTGGGTGATTTACAAGTTTATCATGAAGGTAGGTCTAGTGGGTGATTTACAAGTTTATCATGAAGGTAGGTCTAGTGGGTGATTTACAAGTTTATCATGAAGGTAGGTCTAGTGGGTGATTTACAAGTTTATCATGAAGGTAGGTCTAGTGGGTGATTTACAAGTTTATCATGAAGGTAGGTCTAGTGGGTGATTTACAAGTTTATCATGAAGGTAGGTCTAGTGGGTGATTTACAAGTTTATCATGAAGGTAGGTCTAGTGGGTGATTTACAAGTTTATCATGAAGGTAGGTCTAGTGGGTGATTTACAAGTTTATCATGAAGGTTAGGTCTAGTGGGTGATTTACAAGTTTATCATGAAGGTAGGTCTAGTGGGTGATTTACAAGTTTATCATGAAGGTAGGTCTAGTGGGTGATTTACAAGTTTATCATGAAGGTAGGTCTAGTGGGTGATTTACAAGTTTATCATGAAGGTAGGTCTAGTGGGTGATTTACAAGTTTATCATGAAGGTAGGTTTAGTGGGTGATTTACTAGGTTATCATGAAGGTAGGTCTAGTGGGTGATTTACAAGTTTACCATGAAGGTAGGTCTAGTGGGTGATTTACTAGTTTATCATGAAGGTAGGTCTAGTGGGTGATTTACAAGTTTATCATGAAGGTAGGTCTAATGGGTGATTTACAAGTTTATCATGAAGGTAGGTCTAGTGGGTGATTTACAAGTTTATCATGAAGGTAGGTCTAGTGGGTGATTTACTAGTTTATCATGAAGGTAGGTTTAGTGGTTGATTTACAAGTTTATCATGAAGGTATGTCTAGTGGGTGATTTACAAGTTTATCATGAAGGTAGGTCTAGTGGGTGATTTACTAGTTTATCATGAAGGTAGGTCTAGTGGGTGATTTACAAGTTTATCATGAAGGTAGGTCTAGTGGGTGATTTACAAGTTTATCATGAAGGTAGGTCTAGTGGGTGATTTACAAGTTTATCATGAAGGTAGGTCTAGTGGGTGATTTACAAGTTTATCATGAAGGTAGGTCTAGTGGGTGATTTACAAGTTTATCATGAAGGTAGGTCTAGTGGGTGATTTACAAGTTTATCATGAAGGTAGGTCTAGTGGGTGATTTACAAGTTTATCATGAAGGTAGGTCTAGTGGGTGATTTACAAGTTTATCATGAAGGTAGGTCTAGTGGGTGATTTACAAGTTTATCATGAAGGTAGGTCTAGTGGGTGATTTACAAGTTTATCATGAAGGTAGGTCTAGTGGGTGATTTACAAGTTTATCATGAAGGTAGGTCTAGTGGGTGATTTACAAGTTTATCATGAAGGTTGGTCTAGTGGGTGATTTACAAGTTTATCATGAAGGTAGGTCTAGTGGGTGATTTACAAGTTTATCATGAAGGTAGGTCTAGTGGGTGATTTACAAGTTTATCATGAAGGTAGGTTTAGTGGGTGATTTACTAGTTTATCATGAAGGTAGGTCTAGTGGGTGATTTACAAGTTTATCATGAAGGTAGGTCTAGTGGGTGATTTACTAGTTTATCATGAAGGTAGGTCTAGTGGGTGATATACAAGTTTATCATGAAGGTGGGTCTAGTGGGTGATTTACAAGTTTATCATGAAGGTAGGTTTAGTGGGTGATTTACTAGTTTATCATGAAGGTAAGTCTAGTGGGTGATTTACAAGTTTATCATAGAGGTAGGTCTAGTGGGTGATTTACAAGTTTATCATGAAGGTAGGTCTAGTGGGTGATTTACAAGTTTATCATGAAGGTAGGTCTAGTGGGTGATTTACTAGTTTATCATGAAGGTAGGTCTAGTGGGTGATTTACAAGTTTATCACGAAGGTAGGTCTAGGGGGTGATTTATAAGTTTATCATGAAGGTAGGTATAGTGGGTGATTTACTAGTTTATCATGAAGGTAGGTCTAGTGGGTGATTTACAAGTTTATCATGAAGGTAGGTCTAGTGGGTGATTTACAAGTTTATCATGAAGGTAGGTCTAGTGGGTGATTTACAAGTTTATCATGAAGGTAGGTCTAGTGGGTGATTTACAAGTTTATCATGAAGGTAGGTCTAGTGGGTGATTTACAAGTTTATCATGAAGGTAGGTCTAGTGGGTGATTTACAAGTTTATCATGAAGGTAGGTCTAGTGGGTGATTTACAAGTTTATCATGAAGGTAGGTCTAGTAGGTGATTCACAAGTTTATCATGAAGGTAGGTCTAGTGGGTGATGTACAAGTTGATCATGAAGGTAGGTCTAGTGGGTGATTTACAAGTTTATCATGAAGGTAGGTCTAGTGGGTGATTTACAAGTTTATCATGAAGGTAGGTCTAGTGGGTGATTTACAAGTTTATCATGAAGGTTGGTCTAGTGGGTGATTTACAAGTTTATCATGAAGGAAGGTCTAGTGGGTGATTTACAAGTTTATCATGAAGGTAGGTCTAGTGGGTGATTTACAAGTTTATCATGAAGGTAGGTCTAGTCGGTGATTTACAAGTTTATCATGAAGGTAGGTCTAGTGGGTGATTTACAAGTTTATCATGAAGGTAGGTCTAGTGGGTGATTTACAAGTTTATCATGAAGGTAGGTCTAGTGGGTGATTTACAAGTTTATCATGAAGGTAGGTCTAGTGGGTGATTTACAAGTTTATCATGAAGGTAGGTCTAGTGGGTGATTTACTAGTTTATCATGAAGGTAGGATTAGTGGGTGATTTACAAGTTTATAATGAAGGTAGGTCTAGTGGGTGATTTACAAGTTTATCATGAAGGTAGGTCTAGTGGGTGATTTACAAGTGTATCATGAAGGTAGGTCTAGTGGGTGATTTACAAGTTTATCATGAAGGTAGGTCTAGTGGGTGATTTACAAGTTTATCATGAAGGTAGGTCTAGTGGGTGATTTACAAGTTTATCATTAAGGTAGGTCTAGTGGGTGATTTACAAGTTTATCATGAAGGTAGGTCTAGTGGGTGATTTACAAGTTTATCATGAAGGTAGGTCTAGTGGGTGATTTACAAGTTTATCATGAAGGTAGGTCTAGTGGGTGATTTACAAGTTTATCATGAAGGTAGGTCTAGTGGGTGATTTACAAGTTTATCATGAAGGTAGGTCTAGTGGGTGATTTACAAGTTTATCATGAAGGTAGGTCTAGTGGGTGATTACAAGTTTATCATGAAGGTAGGTCTAGTGGGTGATTTACAAGTTTATCATGAAGGTAGGTCTAGTGGGTGATTTACAAGTTTATCATGAAGGTAGGTCTAGTGGGTGATTTACAAGTTTATCATGAAGGTAGGTTTAGTGGGTGATTTACTAGGTTATCATGAAGGTAGGTCTAGTGGGTGATTTACAAGTTTACCATGAAGGTAGGTCTAGTGGGTGATTTACTAGTTTATCATGAAGGTAGGTCTAGTGGGTGTGATTTACAAGTTTATCATGAAGGTAGGTCTAGGGTGTGATTTACAAGTTTATCATGAAGGTAGGTCTAGTGGGTGATTTACAAGTTTATCATGAAGGTAGGTCTAGTGGGTGATTTACTAGTTTATCATGAAGGTAGGTTTAGTGGGTGATTTACAAGTTTATCATGAAGGTAGGTCTAGTGGGTGATTTACAAGTTTATCATGAAGGTAGGTCTAGTGGGTGATTTACAAGTTTATCATGAAGGTAGGTCTAGTGGGTGATTTACAAGTTTATCATGAAGGTAGGTCTAGTGGGTGATTTACAAGTTTATCATGAAGGTAGGTCTAGTGGGTGATTTACAAGTTTATCATGAAGGTAGGTCTAGTGGGTGATTTACAAGTTTATCATGAAGGTAGGTCTAGTGGGTGATTTACAAGTTTATCATGAAGGTAGGTCTAGTGGGTGATTTACAAGTTTATCATGAAGGTAGTCTAGTGGGTGATTTACTAGTTTATCATGAAGGTAGGTCTAGTGGGTGATTTACAAGTTTATCATGAAGGTAGGTCTAGTGGGTGATTTACAAGTTTATCATGAAGGTAGGTCTAGTGGGTGATTACAAGTTTATCATGAAGGTAGGTTTAGTGGGTGATTTACTAGTTTATCATGAAGGTAGGTCTAGTGGGTGATTTACAAGTTTATCATGAAGGTAGGTCTAGTGGGTGATTTACTAGTTTATCATGAAGGTAGGTCTAGTGGGTGATATACAAGTTTATCATGAAGGTGGGTCTAGTGGGTGATTTACAAGTTTATCATGAAGGTAGGTTTAGTGGGTGATTTACTAGTTTATCATGAAGGTAGGTCTAGTGGGTGATTTACAAGTTTATCATGAAGGTAGGTCTAGTGGGTGATTTACAAGTTTATCATGAAGGTAGGTCTAGTGGGTGATTTACAAGTTTATCATGAAGGTAGGTCTAGTGGGTGATTTACTAGTTTATCATGAAGGTAGGTCTGGGGTGATTTACAAGTTTATCACGAAGGTAGGTCTAGGGGGTGATTTACAAGTTTATCATGAAGGTAGGTCTAGTGGGTGATTTACTAGTTTATCATGAAGGTAGGTCTAGTGGGTGATTTACAAGTTTATCATGAAGGTAGGTCTAGTGGGTGATTTACAAGTTTATCATGAAGGTAGGTCTAGTGGGTGATTTACAAGTTTATCATGAAGGTAGGTCTAGTGGGTGATTTACAAGTTTATCATGAAGGTAGGTCTAGTGGGTGATTTACAAGTTTATCATGAAGGTAGGTCTTGTGGGTGATTTACAAGTTTATCATGAAGGTAGGTCTAGTGGGTGATTTACAAGTTTATCATGAAGGTAGGTCTAGTGGGTGATTTACAAGTTTATCATGAAGGTAGGTCTAGTGGGTGATTTACAAGTTTATCATGAAGGTAGGTCTAGTGGGTGATTTACAAGTTTATCATGAAGGTAGGTCTAGTGGGTGATTTACAAGTTTATCATGAAGGTAGGTCTAGTGGGTGATTTACTAGTTTATCATGAAGGTAGGTCTAGGTGTGATTTACAAGTTTATCATGAAGGTAGGTCTAGTGGGTGATTTACTAGTTTATCATGAAGGTTGGTCTAGTGGGTGATTTACAAGTTTATCATGAAGGTAGGTCTAGTGGGTAATTTACTAGTTTATCATGAAGGTAGGTCTAGTGGGTGATTTACAAGTTTATCATGAAGGTAGGTCTAGTGGGTGATTTACAAGTTTATCATGAAGGTAGGTCTAGTGGGTGATTTACAAGTTTATCATGAAGGTAGGTCTAGTGGGTGATTTACTAGTTTATCATGAAGGTTGGTCTAGTGGGTGATTTACAAGTTTATCATGAAGGTAGGTCTAGTGGGTGATTTACAAGTTTATCATGAAGGTAGGTCTAGTGGGTGATTTACAAGTTTATCATGAAGGTAGGTCTAGTGGGTGATTTACTAGTTGATCATGAAGGTTGGTCTAGTGGGTGATTTACAAGTTTATCATGAAGGTAGGTCTAGTGGGTGATTTACAAGTTTATCATGAAGGTAGGTCTAGTGGGTGATTTACAAGTTTATCATGAAGGTAGGTTTAGTGGGTGATTTACTAGTTTATCATGAAGGTAGGTCTAGTGGGTGATTTACTAGTTTATCATGAAGGTAGGTCTAGTGGGTGATTTACAAGTTTATCACGAAGGTAGGTCTAGGGGGTGATTTACAAGTTTATCATGAAGGTAGGTCTAGTGGGTGATTTAGAAGTTTATCATGAAGGTAGGTCTAATGGGTAATATACAAGTTTATCATGAAGGTAGGTCTAGTGGGTGATTTACAAGTTTATCATGAAGGTAGGTCTAGTGGGTGATTTACAAGTTTATCATGAAGGTAGGTCTAGTGGGTGATTTACAAGTTTATCATGAAGGTAGGTCTATTGGGTGATTTACAAGTTTATCATGAAGGTAGGTCTAGTGGGTGATTTACAAGTTTATCATGAAGGTAGGTCTAGTGGGTGATTTACAAGTTTATCATGAAGGTAGGTCTAGTGGGTGATTTACAAGTTTATCATGAAGGTAGGTCTAGTGGGTGATTTACAAGTTTATCATGAAGGTAGGTCTAGGGGGTGATTTACAAGTTTATCATGAAGGTAGGTCTAGTGGGTGATTTACAAGTTTATCATGAAGGTAGGTCTAGTGGGTGATTTACAAGTTTATCATGAAGGTAGGTCTAGTGGGTGATTTACAAGTTTATCATGAAGGTAGGTCTAGTGGGTGATTTACAAGTTTATCATGAAGGTAGGTCTAGTGGATGATTTACAAGTTTATCATGAAGGTAGGTCTAGTGGGTGATTTACAAGTTTATAATGAAGGTAGGTCTAGTGGGTGATTTACAAGTTTATCATGAAGGTAGGTCTAGTGGATGAATTACAAGTTTATCATGAAGGTAGGTCTAGTGGGTGATTTACAAGTTTATCATGAAGGTAGGTCTAGTGGGTGATTCACAAGTTTATCATGAAGGTAGGTCTAGTGGGTGATTTACAAGTTTATCATAAAGGTAGGTCTAGTGGGTGATTTACAAGTTTATCATGAAGGTAGGTCTAGGGGGTGATTTACAAGTTTATCATGAAGGTAGGTCTAGTGGGTGATTTACAAGTTTATAATGAAGGTAGGTCTAGTGGGTGATTTACAAGTTTATCATGAAGGTAGGTCTAGTGGGTGATTTTATAAGCTTGATGGATGCCTAGCGAGGAAACTTAAATTAAATGAATAAATAAATCAAATAAATAGACCAAGTACCAACCACTGCCCCTTAACCCCTTCTGTCCCGGCGACGTCTTTGTATGCTTATTCTAGCTACTATTAGACGATTTCCAACAGTTAACAGGCTTCGAACTTTATCACTTAACCCTTTCTACTACCACAGATCCGTCCTAAACTTCACAACATCGTCTAATTATAGTTAGAAAAACATACAATGACGTCGCCGGTAAAGACAGGGTTAAAGGGACAGTGGATGTTTGTTTGGGCTATTCATTTATTCATATATTTGTTTAGTTTCCTCCCTAGACTTCCATCAAGCTTATAAAAACACCCCCTAGACCCCCCTTCAAGATAGATTTGTAAATTTTTCGATAGAAAATGTTCCCTGCCATAGGCCGATTCCTCCTTACAGGCTCTCTATCGCTAACCAGAATAAAATCGACACTTAAATGACACGAAGGGTCCTAATATTGACAAAGAAATGGGGTGAAAGTTCTTAAAATCCCCAAACTAATGGAACCAACGTCTTTAAATCTGAACACTAATGGGGCTAAACATTAGGGAGAAGAGGGTCCAGAAAAACGGTCTGTCTCCCCTTAAAGGGACAATGGTTTTATCCGAAGCGAGCTGTGAGTGTATTCATAATTTGGCTTCCCCGTTCAGCTTCAAAGGCAACAGTAGAATTCATTGGAGGTGGTGGCTTCCATTGGTTGGGAATTATATGGAGGGAGTAGTACTCGCTTTTTATGGACCTCCTTCTCCCTCGTGTTTAGCATAATCGTTTTGAGATTTTAAGACGTTCATTCCGTTAGCTTGGCGATTTTGAGACCTTTCGACTCATTTGTTTTCAATATTAAGACCTTTCGTGCCCTTTAGGTGTCGATGTTTTTCTGGCGAGCGATAGCGATCAAATATATCTTGAAAGGGGGTCTAGGGAGTGTTTTATTAAGCTTGATAAAGGTCTAGAGAGGAAACTCAAAAATATATAAATAACTAAATATATAGACCAAAAAACAAGCACTACCCCCTTAGCCTTTTCAGGATACTATTACACATTTCAATTTTGTTTTCTGGTTAATATTGGACGATTATATTTCGATTAGGAAAGGTATCATTTCTGTTTTCTGGATATTATTCGACAATTATATTTCGATTAGGAAAGGTATATGTAAGTCAGAGGGTTAATTGAGATAAGCTGTATCCTATTGATGCCCACAGATCCTTCTTAAGCTGTATAAAATCGTCTAATGATAGCCAGGAAAAACTGTCCCAATGCGTCATAATCTTCACAGGGTTAAAGTTCTCATACCTTTACTTTTGGATTAGGATTTGACAATATATTTAATTATAATTATTTTATTATTATATTATGTTTTTGTTTCGCTGGATTAGATGCTCTAGTATTATATAAACTTCTGGGGAAAATAAGTGGCTTAATATCATTCTAGATTTGAATATATATATTTTATTTATAAGGCAAAGTTTGAATACTTTTGGATTTAAATTACTATTAAGTAAATAGACAACCTTAACATTATTATGAGTATGGCTAAACACATCCCCAATAGACAACCTTAACATTATTATGAGTATGGCTAAACACATCCCCAATAGACAACCTTAACATTATTATGAGTATGGCTAAACACATCCCCAATAGACAACCTTAATATTATGAGTATGGCTAAACACATCCCCAATAGACAACCTTAATATTATTATGAGTATGGCTAAACACATCCCCAATAGACAACCTTAATATTATTATGAGTATGGCTAAACACATCCCAAATTCTTTCTTGTTTGCATATTTCGTGTGATGCAAGGCTTAAGGGGGGATGAGCGTATTTATTTGATAATTTATATATTTGTGTATTATTTGTAAAGTTTCTTCCCTAGACCTCCATCAAGCTTAAAACAAACATCCCAAGAACCTCCTTCAAGATAAATTTGTTCATTTTCGATAGAAAAATGTCCCTGCCGAAGGCCGTTTCCTTTTAAATTACAGGCTCGCTATCGTCCGCCAGGAAAACATTCGACACCTAAATAACATGAAAAGTCTTAATATTGACAAAGAAGTTGGGCGAAAGGTCTCAACATCGCCAAACTAACGGAAAATATGTCTTAAAATCTCAAAACTAATATCCTAAACATGAGGGAAAAGGGGGTCCAGAAAAAGAAACTGAGTCCCCCTTAAATGCTCTTGAACTGCAGTTACTACTCAGGAAAAAGATACATTCATTACCACCGCCAACGAAGTTGGACGGAGATTACGTTTTTGCTTCCTATTTGCTTGTCTGTAAACAAGATATTTCAAAAGTTATGAACCGATGTTCACGAAATTTGGCTGGCAGATAGGATATGCGCCAAGGAAGAATTGATTTAATTTAGGAGGTTATAGCTAGAGCGCATACCTCCGTCGGCGAAATTGGATGTATATGCGCTCTCCTGATTGTCTAATAACTGTCTTGATGGTGTAATGGTTCGAGTGCTTAAGATCTGTATGTGGTAACCCAGGTTCGAATCCCGGGTGGAGCACATGCTTTCATTAATTTCATTGGGAGGTGTTTGGTGTTGGGAGTGAAATAAATAAATAAGATTATTAGGCTACTATAATGATAAAGGATTACTCAGCATACGGCTATAAGTCATCCTGTATATATTTGGTATTCTTTCTGTGTTACAGATGTTATTTCGCGGTAGGGATTGCAAGTGCTACAAAGGGAAGAACTCAGTTATGGTGGTTTAAAATTGCGCTAGATTTGAGTGTGGAGGTATTTTAATTTCAGCTTCAGCTTTCAGGATAAAAGACAGGAGTAGAATTCAATGGTGGTGGCTTGTGATTGTTGGGAATTTTATTAAGGCTCTCACTTTTTGCTGGGGATTTGGCTATACACAGCTTTTGCTTTCCTTCCTGGAGTGAGTGTTTCTCGATTGCAACAACTATAAGATAGATAAATAGATAGATAGATAGATAGATAGATAGATAGATAGATAGAGATAGATAGATAGAGAGAGAGAGAGGCTATGGGACACATCTGAAGCAAGGTTTTAGTATAATTGAAGTTGAATTGGAAGAAAGTTGCCGGTGAAATTGGAAAGTGTTTGTCGATGGTGCTATGTTGCTGTTTACTTATTGGATTCATTCATTTATTAATTTATATATATATATATATAACATTTCTTGGAAATATCATATTACCACTCTTGCTAAAACACCTTCCCAGAAGTTAGGTGTGCTCCGTGGGTTCTTCACCCCCACACACCTTTTTGCTCTGTATAGGGGAACAGTGCGCCCATGTATCGAGTATGTGTTCGTATGTGTGGGGAGGTTCCACCCATACCGCACTTATCGAAAGGGTAGAATCAAAAGCATTTCGTCTCATCAACTCACCTCCTCTCACTAATTCCCTACAATCTCTCTCTACACGCCGCAATGTTGCATCTCTCTCACACTTCTACCGCTAATATAATAATCAATGATCTTCAGAGCTCTTTCGGTGTATACCCCCCTCCCTTACGGAAAATGGGGGGGCAACCGCCTTTTAACACACTCTCACCCCTATTCTGTCCAACTGTCAAACCCCAAGATTGAACACAGTTTCCCAGTCTTTCTACTATTCAACAAGCACGCTTTGGAACTCTTTCCCTCAACCTATGACCTAAACTGCTTCAAACTCCTTGTGTTCAGATATTTTGACTCTAACAACCTTGATTTTGACTCTGACGCTCATTCAACTTTGGGGGGAGACAATTGTTACAGGCAGCTTTACCTTTTGTTTCCTTCATTCATATATATATATAATGACAAGGGATCCAAATCAATGCCTCATAGTCCCGGCACTGTTGATAAGAGTGGCACTACAGGATGGCACTCCCCCCCCCCCTCCTCCCTGACACGGTAATGGTGGCACCTTACACACCCAGGAGTCTAGAATATGCTAAATATGTCAAATAACTTACTGGAGACCGGACCATTAAGGAACGATCATTGCTGGGCCTCACTACTTTACTAAGCCACTACACACATTTATAATAATGAAGGTTTTAATCTATATATTTTTGCCAGTCACCAGAGGACCGGGCCCGTGCTATTGCTGATCATATTCAAAGCTTACAAACCTCACCTATCATCGCGGCTCAAGCCCAGGATGAGGTGCATACAGCAATGGCCCTCAACTCCCCAATGGATACTCCCTTTACCCATGACGAACTTCTTTTGGCTTTGCACAGCCTCCCAAGTAGCAAAGCAGCTGGTGATGACCAGGTGCCATATGAATTAATTAAGCATCTCCCTAGCACCTTTTACCCCTTACTATTGCGACTGGTTAACTCTTCATGGGACCTTAAACTGTTACCCACGCCTTGGACCCGGGGAATCATATTGCCTTTCCTGAAGCCTGGTAAGGACCCGTCTGCTCCATCATCTTATCGGCCGATCATTCTTCTGTCCACACTTAGTAAGCTCATGGAGAAGATGGTACTTCGTCGACTGCAGTGGTTTCTGGAACACAATTCTATTATCCCATCATACCAAGCTGGATTTCGCCCCTCCTGTTCCACTGTTGACCACGTCCTAAACCTGGAACAGGCTATTTTAACTGCACTATCTCATAAGCGCACTACCATTGTTGTGTACCTTGACCTGTCTGCTGCCTTTGACAGTGTGCCTCATATACTCCTCATGATGAAAATGGCCAAACTGGGAGTTTGTGGGAAGATGCTCTCTTGGATCTAATCTTTTTTAACATCCAGGACGGGACGTATGTTCCTTCAGGGTGCCTTCTCCTCAGACGTGATTTATGGTGTTGGTGTGCCGCAGGGCTCAATCCTCAGCCCGTACCTATTTGATTCCTACCTAGCTGACTTCCCTGACTTATCCCCAGTGCACCTAGTTGCATACGCCGATGATCTGACCCTATACTATTCCGATGAGGACCCTCTGACAGTGGCACATACTGTACAGGCTGCACTTGGCTCCCTTCACCAATGGACTACCACCTGGGGCCTCCGAGTCAACCCTAATAAGACTGTCTTCCAAGTCTATTCTCGGAAACGACCTGTTCCAGCGATAACCCTCACGTTCAATGGCGTCAATCTTGCACAGTCTGCCAGTTATCGCTGCCTTGGTGTGGTTTTTGATGCCCCGCTCCTAACATGGAAGGACCATATAGATTACCTTGTTGACTCCTCACGACAGCGCCTGAACATCATGAAGGCTCTTACTGGTACAACGTGGGGTGCACATCCATCTACTCTCCGCATCTTCTACACTTCATACATCCGTAGTAAGCTGGATTATTGTTCCCAAGCTTTTGCCTCAGCATCTCCAACGACCCTCAAGAAACTAGGTGTGGTGCAAAACTCTGCCATAAAACTGATGACGGGTGCCCTACATTCCTCTCCAATCGCTGGGCTTTGCAGTGAGAGCAATCTCCTGCCCCTGTCTGTCCGACGAGATATTTGATGTTCATCTTACTTTGCTGTCACCTATAGCGCACCGACGTCTCACCTGTTCTCAGCCAATCTACGTGATGTTCCACTCTACCCGGATGTCCCTAGGACGTGCAAAGTGCCATTTCGGGAAAGGATAGGCCCTCTCATCCAGCGCCACACATTCATCTTCAGAAACAGCCACGCACCACCTCTGGTACCCCCTCTCCCTCCATGGGATTTTGTGGCTCCAAATGTATCGATAGACCCTCTACCTGGTATGCGGAAATCTGACGGCCCGTCCCACATCAAGCAAGCGGTTCTCCAGTTGTTTACCACCTTCCCTGCTGACACTACTTACGTCTACACTGATGGGTCCCTCATCCATGGTGCTACCGGTATCTCGTCTCAACAGCTTTGTGGGTTCCCAAATTTCATTTAGTCCATGGATGGGGACTGCACCGCCGCTCTACCATATTCACCGCTGAGCTTTTCGGCCTCTTCAAAGCACTTGAGACCATGATCACCCTTCCCCCTGGTCATTATGTCCTCTGCTGTGACTCTCGAAGTGCTCTCCAATCCATCTCCCACGCCACTAAGACCAGCAAGGAGCTTGTTCACCCGATCCTATATCTTCTTGCTTGTCATAAGAGTAATGGCTCCTCAGTGTCCCTCCAGTGGGTTCCGAGCCATTCGGGTCTCCTTCACGACGAGATCGTGGACTCCCTTGCCAAGAACTTACATTCCCTCCAGCACATCACTAGGCTCCCCTACACAGTACGAGACAGGAAGGTGATCCTTAGCGACGCATTGCGACAAACATTTATCCACGGTTGGAAGGCACAGCTAACGCATACCCGTTATGGCACTGTCAAGGATGCCTGGATGGTTTGGCGGCACACTCGCTACAAGTTTCTATCTCTCAACAGGGCAGCCACACATCTTTGGCTGGGACACACCCGGTTGGCGGCACATATGCATCGCCTAGGTCTCCACCAGGAAGGCCACTGCCAGCACTGCAATACCCCTGAAACGGTTGACCATTTCCTTTTACATTGTCATAGATATCATATTGCCAGGGTCGCCTTAAGGGAATGCATTCTCCGCCAGGGAAGACAGTTTACCATCAAGCATATTCTTGGAGGGGCACCTCTCAACACCACCGATCTTCATATCAACTCCTCTGGACTCTCTACGTTCCTCGTTGCTACAGGGAGGATCTCCGACCTCTGATGACCTTCCTCCAACTACCGCTTCTCACCGTTATTCGTCTTCTACACACTCCTCACCATGATTCTAAAGTATGCTACTATGTGCTAGAAATCGTTCCCTCTCGCCATGAACCTTAAAGGGGGTATCCCACTGTGCGATTTTTCGATGGAGAATGTCCAGCGACAGAGGACGACAGGATTTTTTTGTCTATGTTCCAAACATCGCCATATTCGGTCGAACATTCTCCCATTGTCGCAAAAATTGTAGAATGGTCGCCCTCGAGTCGCCCATGTGAGCCCAGATCCCACCAGAATCGCCGAAGATTTTGAGCATACCCAAAAAACGGTTGCGAATTTAAAATTTAGGCGAATGTTGTGCGACATTCGCCCTTTGTCTCACTTCATTCGCCCTTGGCCGCACTAAATTCTCACAATTCGCACCCTTGTCTCCATATTCGCCAGTACCGGCGAATGTGGGCGAATATTGGGAATGTTGGGCAAAAAGGGCGAATGTTGTGAGCATGATTAGCGAATATTGGGCGAACATAGGCGCTTGTGGGCGAATGACCGGCGACCTTTGGAGGGAATCTGGCGATTTGGAGTTATTGGCAACGCTGCCTGTGGGCGAATGCGCTCGATTATGGCGAGTATTTTGCGGTGATTGTGAGAATGCAGTGAGTCTTTCGGCGAATATGAGCTAATGCAACGAGACGAAAGGGCGACATGGGTCGAATGAGGGCGAATGTAGGTGGAGTGAGGGCGAAAGTTGGGCACAAAATTCATATCGGGGACGCCGCGACCCTTGCGATATGGTCGCTCCAGTTTAACTGACCCATATACTGTATATACACCAGTCGTGTGAGGGGGTCATTACGTAGTTTACCAGCACTGAGAGCACACGTCCGTTTTATATCATCCGCGCACCACTCATCAAGTACCATGAAGAAGGCCCAGAAGGAGATGTAGGAGGAGGAGGTGACTGGAGCCACAGCCACATCCACTCCCACATCACAGTTGACACCAGGCACGAGTGACGTAGGCCGGCCGTCACGTTCACGGTCCAGGTCACGCTCACCTATTCCTGGGAGATTGGTAGTGGACCTGGCGGACCAGGAGGACCAGGAGTTTGAGATAGCTACGGCGCAGAGACCACCTAAACCAAGCATATTCACCAAAGAGCAAGAGGTTGAACTGGTCAGCTGGTTTGAGGCGCGGCCATTCCTCTATGACAAATCACTGGAAGAACATAGGGACAGCCAGATGAAGAGGGACGCCTATGACCAGAAGGCACAAACTCTCAACATCACTGGTAAGTTGAAATCATGCAATTATGTGTAGCATGTAATTGTGCAGTAGAAATATGCAAACAAGAAAAGTGTCGTGACATTGTGTGGGAAACAAAGTTTGTTTACGTTAATACTAATGTTAAAGAATCGCTGCCCTCGTTTAAAGAAATTTATCATTTGCATATTTACCTACTGCACAGTCAACATACACACACGCTCCACTATGTGTGACAATTTTATTTTTAATGTAATGTGATATTTTCTTTTTTATTTCATACATATTACATTATAAGTGGCATAAATGTGACCTTTATAAAGTGACACTGCTTAATTCCTGTTGTTGATCGCCAGTTCATTTTTACCTTGTCCTACAATTAAAACAAAAATATATGTTTATTATAAAACAAATTTTTCTTTGAATCAACAGGTGATCAGCTCTTGATATGGTTCCGTGGCATACACACCAGATTTACCAAACTCACACAGGAGAAGCGGACCAAACCATTCTCCGAGTGGGAACAATGGATATTCCAGTATTTCAGGTTCCTGAACCCTCAGATCGGGAGGGTGTGGACGTCTCCACCCAGACGCCAGGTAATTATAAATATTGATATAATATAATGTTAACAATAATTTATTTATTTCAGTAATTCATCCTTTTATTATTCACAATAATTTTGGTAGTGTTTCTTCCAAAGTAGCATTTAATAATGATTACAAATTTGGTAAGTTTGTTTCTCCATTTCAGAATTTATTTATTTATTAATATTGTTTATACATTTACAGGTTTCGAAGTAATTGACCACATATTCTGGAAACCTAGGCAATGTGTGATCAAATTTGCCCACATTTGTATGAGGTGTGGGGGGTTACAAACCTGTTTAGGGTGTCTGTCACAACGAACATTACTATTTACATTCCTGTGTATAATAAATTGTTTTTCTTTTTAGCCGGTGCTACCATTTAGGGATGCTGGCGACAGTGATACCACTGTTGAGCTGTTCAGCAGTGATCAGGAAGCAGATAATTAAAGGTATGACAATATAATTATATCACTCTGTCTCCAGTCTCCACCTATATATGTATACATATACCTTATATATGTATATATATATATATATATATATATATATATATAGAAATAGACTTAGTTATATAATTAGTTAAATATAAATATATATATATATATATATATATATATATATATATATATATATATATATATATATATATATGAACTTAGTTTTGGATGGCTGACGTAAATATTAATGTAAATGATTGGTGTATGAATAAATATTTATATTATCTTATGAACGTTCCTTTCTCTTTTTTACAGTTTTTGAGGGTCCGGAGTTTGCCTGTCGGTCGAGGAAGTGCGTGTTCATGCTGGCAGTTGTCATCCTTTTTTATTTTTTTATTTTTTTCAATAAAACAATAACAAATCTTTTGGTTATTTTCAATTACCCATCTCACTACCTTATATCATTTAATCTTGGCAAGAACACAGGTTATTAATAACAATGTTAAAAAATGCAACACAAAATCAATTGTTGCTATTCCAATAAAAATCTCGACAATATATACAAATTATAATCTTGCTTTTAAAAACTTTTAAGTGAAATATCCAAAAGAGATAAACATAGCAATCCTTTCAATGGTTGACATAATTACGTGATAAAATTAATATTGTCAATTTAAATTGTTTTGGATAAACTTTATAACACAAACACAGTGACTAGACATATTTCTATGAGGGGTGGACAATAAATTTAAATTCACCAATATACACATTCATCAACACTAATTACTTAATTATCAATGTAATCATGGTGTTCAACATCTATATAGAAGAAGGTGAGGGCTACAATACTCCAATTTACCTGTCGGTTTGGATAGAGAGTCATATTTAATGATACAACGTTCAATCTCTTTCAAAGGCTTGTAATTATCAATTATACCTGTTGGCCATAATACCAATAATCAATAGGTGCCTGACATTCGCCATTTTCGCACAACATTCGTTGTTTTCGCAATCGGATCGTCCTACATTGGTAGGACAGTCGCCCTGCAAACGCTACTGTTGCCATCATCGATCGCCAATTCACCATGATTCCCCATCAAACTTCGTACATCATTCGACATTGTCGCTTATATAGTCGCCACAATCGCACTTTGAGCGTACTTCTGGCGCACTGCTATCGCCAATAATTCACCTTTTATACTTCATTCGCTTCTCAATTCGCCGATTCGTTGCGAATTTTGGGACATTATAAAAAAAATCGCTCGCACGGCATTCGCCATCGAAAAATCGCACAGTGGGATACCCCCTTAAGTCTTGTACTACTTGCGCAGATATCTGGGGGCTACATCCCTGTGGACACTGTGCATCGTGAAGAAAAAGAAGAAGATTGTTCTATGATATATACTATATATATAAATATATGAGCAATTAACTTTTTTTTTTTTTTTTCTATGTGATTGAGGGAGGCAAAAGGCATAACTGCCTATAGCGAGTGCCTCCCCCATAGTTGAAAGAGTGACAGGGCCAAAATCAAGGGACGTTCGAGCCAAAATGCCTGGACACACAGAGTTTGAAGCAATTTAAGTCATAGGAAGAGGGAAAGACTGATTCTGGGAGAGAGTTCCAGAGCTCAGCTGTTGAGTAGAAGAAAGTTTGAGAGTAACGTTTCACTCTTGGGTTGGAGAGTTGAACAGAGTAGGGGTGGGATTGAGTTGCAAGACGGGTACCACGTGCCCTACGTAAAGGAGGTGGTATGCACTGGGATAGCTCTGAGGAACACTGATTATTATAGTAGCGATAGAATAGCGAGAGAGATGCAACATTGCGGCGGAGAGAGAGAGATTGCAGAGAGTTGGTGAGTGGACGGGAGTTAATGATACGAAAGGCCTTCCTTTCAACTTTGTCTAGGAGAGCGGTGTGAGAGGAACCTCCCCACACATGTGAACAATACTCAATACAAGGGCGCACTATGCCCCTGTACAGAGCAAGAAGCTGTGCAGGGGAAAAGAACCCCCTAAGGCGGTTGAGAACACCCAGCTTCTGGGAGGCTGCCTTAGCAAGACTGGTAATATGGTCCTTCCAAATGAGAGCAGAAGAAAAAGAGACACCAAGAATATTGAGAGAAGATGAAGGGTTGATTTTTGTATTGCTGAAGAATAATGGATAGTCCGCTGGGAGATCCTGACGGGTAGATAGATGGAGAAATTGGGTTTTGGAAGCATTAAAGTTAACAAGGTTTTCTCTGCCCCAATTGGAAATAGTATTTAGATCAGAATTTAAGAGTTCTATGGCTTCATTACGTTTGTCGTTGAGGGATTGCTGGCTGGGGCGTTCTGAAAAACTAATGGAGTAGTGTAAGGTTGAGTCGTCTGCGTATGAATGGATGGGAATTAAGGTACAGTTAAGGAGATCATTTATAAAAATTAGAAAGAGAATAGGAGATAGGACAGAGCCCTGAGGAACACCGGAGTTTATAGGGTGAGGAAGTGAACAATGGCCGTCCACAACCGCGGCTATGGAACGGCCGGAAAGGAAATTAGAAAGAGACAAAGGCACAGATGGAGGGATAGAAACCGAAGGAGGGTAGTTTAGAAATTAAAGATTTATGCCAGACTCTATCGAAGGCTTTCGATATGTCTAGTGCAATAGAAAAAGTCTCACCGAAGTCCCGAAAGGAGGATGACCAAGAGTTAGTAAGATATGAAAGAAGATCACCAGTAGAGCGACCCTTAAGGAAGCCATACTGGCGATCTGAGAGCAGATTATGAGAAGAGAAATGCTTAAGAAATTTGGAAGCAAGAATAGTTTCAAAAACTTTAGAAAGACAAGAGATAAGAGCAATTGGACGATAGTTGGAGGGTTGAGAGCGGTCACCCTTCTTTGGGACAGGTTGAATGTGAGCAAACTTCCAGCATGAAGGGAAGACGTTAGAGGATAGACAGAGACGAAAGAGTTTGCCTAGGCAGGGAGTCAGCACGGAAGCACAGTTTTTGAGAACAACAGGAGGAACACCGTCCGGACCATATGCCTTATTAGTGTTAAGCCCAGAGAGGGTAGAAAGTACATCTTTAGAAGAGATTAGGATATTAAGCATAAGTAAGAGAGAGGAGGGCGGAGAGGGAGGAATAGCACTGGAATCATCCAAGGTGGAGTTTCTAGCAAAAGTTTGAGCGAAGAGTTTAGCTTTGTCAGAGGAAGAAGTGATGGTTGTGCCATCAGAGTGGGAAAAGGGAGGCATTGCCCCCCTGCAGCATATTTTGTGTGTATATATTGTTACGATCCAGGTTCTACAAGACACAGGGCTCTTAAGCATTGGACTAGATAAGGCTAAATGCAACAACGGTAACACTAGTTCCAACCCCTGCCTTAACCACTGGAGAACAAAACATCTATACCGCCCTGAGTCGTGCCTGGACAACGAGGTATCCTATGACTCGGTAAAAGGTGCACACTATAGGCTGATGATCACTGAAGCAGCCTATACTCATACAACATACAATTACTTTATTAAGGTATACAAGGAACAAGATAGATAGCGTAATTAAATCGCAGCAACGATTTAATAGCAAACTAGAAGAAGGATAATTAACGTTACGTTAAATAATCAGTAAACTGTCACTCCTGTCTGAAAGAAAGTGAAACAAAGAAAGTCCTAAAGCATCATGCCGGAATCTTCTGCAAAAGTCAGATGCAACTAAGAAGTACGTATCGGATTCTGAACTGTGTATTATTACTGTGGGAACATATATAGTGTAGGGACATACGGTGTTATCTGGCACAGGTGTAATTATAAAACAGTCGGCAGTCTAAACTCTAACCACAAAAAGATGTGCTTTCTCCCACCAGACACTAGTCTGCTCTGGTTAGGTCTCTCAGCAACAATCACGACTTACAATAAACATAAGGAGCAATAATGCTGCACCCATATACACAATGAGATTATAAACCCTAATCGGGGGTCTGCCAGGTGGACGAAGTCTAGCAGGGGAGTCGTACGCTAAGCTACCTGGGCCGAGCCACCTGCTCGGTAGCCTAGTGTCGTTCTCAAGTCTGTGCGCCTAGTTACATTAAATGACGGGGTGCTCTCTTGAGAGATCCAGGTCTCGTGTACCTGGTTCTCTCCTGGCGACCCTCCTAAGTTAAAGCTAACGAGCTAGCACAGTGCTGGGTGGACTAGGCCAACGCCCTCACGCCAACACAGTGCTAGGCTCTAAGGTACACAGACAAGAAAATAACCTAGGCCTCCGCAGGTATCCGGTAGAGTTGCATAGGCTCAACGAAGTCTATGCTCATAGGAAACTGCAACCTGATAGCCTCTCCCCAGTCTAGCATCGACTGACCTGGCAGACACCCAAGAAAATAAGGTTGGGGCAACACGATGAGTATGTCAACCTCCCCAAGCCAAAATGGATAACCCTCGGATCCAAAATGCCTAACTAAGTACATATAATATCTCTGAGAGCTCGCTGTATAATACAGTGACGGATATATGAAATCAACATCAAGGGGAAGGGCAGTTAATTAATAGTAGGATATACAGAGAGAAGAAGGTAAGCAGTGGTAGAGAAAGTTCGCAATAGGGGGGTGAGGTGGGCTGATAGATTGCAAAGGGATGTTAGCGTTACAGCACTACGAGGAACTCTGAGGGAGACACAAGGACAGGAGCCCGCACCACCGTCCCAGGACCGCGGCCGCCAATCACAGACGACTACGTCACCAGGCCGCAGGGCTGCAGAAGGCGCCAGGAACCACCAGCCAATCAAGGGCACGGAAAAGTGCGCAAGCGGGAAAACACCTCGAGGGAGGGAGGCAACACATACCTACGCACGCACACACTACCACCACGCCCTCGCTATTCTCTCTCTCCTTCCACAATGCATCTCATATTCAACTAATGATATAAAATACTTCCCGTTGTCACAGACGAAAGTAAAGACCACCACGGGACTGTCTGTAACAACACGAACACTATGAAAGAAAGAAAAACATTCTCTGATAACTGTAGCCCATTAATTTTCACTGCCTGGGGAGAGGGAAGAAGAGGATAGGGAGCCAACTGCCGCCCCCTCGTGGTCGCTGGGGAGCTGACGTGCGTCACAATATATATACAGTATATATATACTGTACACATATAGTATATACTGTATATACAGGTATATATATATATATATACCGTATATATATATGATAAGGCATATGATAAGGAGTTGCCGGAACTCCTGTTTCATTTGCCTGGCTTCCCCCACTGTTTCTATATGTTCGTCACCCACACAGAGTAATCCAGCTAGCTCTCACAAACACCTCATCCCCCTATTCATTTCACTACACTTAACAAACACACCAGACAGAATCATCTAAATTTCCTTCTATGTACCTTGACTTTGGCTCGCTGTCACTATTTCAACCTTTGGGAGAGACACTTGTTACAGGCAGCTTTGCCTTTTATCTCTTCATACACATAGAAAAACATATCTGTTGAGTGGTACTGTACTTAGAAGTAGACAGAATGGATAAAAAACACCATCTGAGGAAGAGCACTTTATCGACAACGTTTCGCAGATAGCTTCATCAGGTCACTAACCTGACCTGATGAAGCTATCTGCGAAACGTTGTCAATAAAGTGCTCTTCCTCAGATGGTGTTTTTTATCCAAAAACATATTTCCAGGCCACTATTGTCATTCCCTTATCCATTATTTAATTATTATATTTGAACTATATCAGCCTCGTGTAAATAACCCGTGTTATAGGTAGTGGGGGTTGGTAATGTACACTCGGATACCATAGTCTCTAGCCCACTCATATATATTTGTGGAACTCACCTATTTCTAGTTATGGAAGTACAATTTTGGAAAGTAATTTGTGAATATAATTGTCTATAAATCAACTACAAAACAATATATACTATTTATTGAGAAGCAAGTTTTATCCAAAAATCAATCCAGATAGTTATAATTGCAAAAAGAAAAATATAGAAGGTCCACACATTATTATGAGTGGTCTAGAAACTATGGTATTCGACTGTACTTTTAACGAGGTACGAGACCAGTCTTCAATCCCAGGGCAAAGAGCGAGTATTATATGTAACCTACTTCTGACAATGTGTACAATGACATGCTTTGATTCTGGCTCAAATTATATGATTGTATGCAGTTTATGAAGGGCCTGTGCATTATATTCTGGCAAGTAAGGAAGGACAGCTTAGGAAAGACGTCTACCAGTTAAATGATTACAGAGCATCTCGAGTCATCCTTTAAGCTATCATATATCCTTCCTAAGCTTCATAAAATCTTCTAAATGCAGCTGAAAATAAATGACGTGGCCGGAACTGTAAGCGTTAACCACTTGAGCACCATGACACCTTTTTACCTATGATGATCTTACGCAGTTTAAGAAGGGCCTGTGTTACTAAGATGTTGCCTGTACACGAGAGTCAGAATTGGGGTGCATAATTACTGATCTGGTAAGCTGAAGATGCCTAATGCCTCACAGATCAACCTTTTAATCTCCGTGGTGTTTGTGATATAAGGTATGTGTGTGTGTGTGTGTGTGTTAAGGAGGCAGGGTTTATATATTGGTCGATTAATGTATTCATATTTGTATAGTTTCCTCCCAAAACCTCCATCAAGCTTAATAAAACACACACCTTATACCCCCTTCAAGATAAATTTGTACATTTTTCGTTAAAAAAAAGAGTCCCGGCCGAAGGCCGATTCTTCTTATCATTAAATGCTCGCTATCGCTCGCCAGAGAAAAATCGACACCTAAATGGCTGGAAAGGTCTATATATTGACAAAGAAATGGGGAAATTTTTCGGTAAACAAAATTCAAGGCCGTTTCTCTTAAAATTACAGGCTTGCTTTCGTTCGCCAAGAATATTGTGACACTCAAATTGACAACGAAATGGGATGAAAAGTCTTAAAATCGCCAAACCGACGTGAGTTGCAGTTGGGATGTGTGTACATGCTTAGATTGATATGCAGGATTCGAAGTTGCATAATAAATCGTAGGCAGTGTCCACCAACCTTTAACTGTCTTCGTGGTGCGATGTATAAGGTGTTGATTTTCGGTGTGAGCATCCTGGGTTCGAGTCCACGGACTGCCACATGTGTTTGTAAATTTCATTAATCGATTTTAGGAGTATTGTTGGTTGTTGGAAGGAACATAATAATTATATATATATATATATATATATATAGAGAGAGAGAGAGAGAGAAAGAGAGAGAGAGAGAGAGATTACTAGAGAAGGAGCGGGTTGGGGG
The DNA here is from genome assembly GCA_032716605.1 of Paralithodes platypus. Classification (NCBI taxonomy): domain Eukaryota; kingdom Metazoa; phylum Arthropoda; class Malacostraca; order Decapoda; family Lithodidae; genus Paralithodes; species Paralithodes platypus. The sequence continues at coordinate 24,695,718 of CM064578.1, read as the reverse complement.
AGGCGGGAGGTTATTCAGAAAGATAGAAATTGTAGATGGATTACAAAATTGGCAACAAACTGAACAGAACAGCAAGCCACCATAAATCAGAGACAAACAAACGTATCAGTGCGTGCCTAACGTTCGCTCTAACGTTTGTAACTGGCATTATGGCTAAGGCCAAAAATATACCCATGGGCCTTTCCGTCACAGGCAGATTAAATATATAATATATGTGTTTACTATACGTCACTAAAATCAATAGCTACAAATATATAATATACCGTACTTAGAAATAGATGAACATACAAGCCAATGACATATATATATATATATATATATATGTATATATATATATATATATGTATATATATATATATATATACTCCCAATCTTTCTTCTGCTCAACAAGTAATCCCTGAAACTCTATCTCTCAATCTGTCTTTCCCTCATCTCATAACTTTAACTGCTTCAAGTGCCGTGTTTCCAGATATTTTGACTCTACCGTATCTTGTATTTGGATATCTGTGTCCGTCACTCTTTCAACATTGGGGGGACCCCTGTTACAGGCAGCTTAGCCCTTTATATCCATTACACACACAGAAAGAAAGAAAACACATATATACACTGTACTGTATATACATATATATATATTTTTTTTTTTTTTTTTTTTTTTTTTTTTCTATGTGGTTGGGGGAGGCAAAAGGCATAACTGCCTATAGCGAGTGCCTCCCCCATAGTTGAAAGAGTGACAGGGCCAAAATCAAGGGACGTTCGAGCCAAAATGCCTGGACACACGGAGTTTGAAGCAATTTAAGTCATAGGAAGAGGGAAAGACTGATTCTGGGAGAGAGTTCCAGAGCTCAGATGTTGAGTAGAAGAAAGTTTGAGAGTAACGTTTCACTCTTGGGTTGGAGAGTTGCACAGAGTAGGGGTGGGATTGAGTTGCAAGACGGGAACCACGTGCCCTACGTAAAGGAGGTGGTATGCACTGGGATAGCTCTGAGGAACACTGATTATTATAGTAGCGATAGAATAGCGAGAGAGATGCAACATTGCGGCGGAGAGAGAGAGATTGCAGAGAGTTGGTGAGTGGACGGGAGTTAATGATACGAAAGGCCTTCCTTTCAACTTTGTCTAGGAGAGCGGTGTGAGAGGAACCTCCCCACACATGTGAACAATACTCAATACAAGGGCGCACTATGCCCCTGTACAGAGCAAGAAGCTGTGCAGGGGAAAAGAACCCCCTAAGGCGGTTGAGCACACCCAGCTTCTGGGAGGCTGCCTTAGCAAGACTGGTAATATGGTCCTTCCAAATGAGAGCAGAAGAAAAAGAGACACCAAGAATATTGAGAGAAGATGAAGGGTTGATTTTTGTATTGTTGAAGAATAAGGGATAGTCCGCTGGGAGATCCTGACGGGTAGATAGATGGAGAAATTGGGTTTTGGAAGCATTAAAGTTAACAAGGTTTTCTCTGCCCCAATTGGAAATAGTATTTAGATCAGAATTTAAGAGTTCTATGGCTTCATTACGTTTGTCGTTGAGGGATTGCTGGCTGGGGCGTTCTGAAAAACTAATGGAGTAGTGTAAGGTTGAGTCGTCTGCGTATGAATGGATGGGAATTAAGGTACAGTTAAGGAGATCATTTATAAAAATTAGAAAGAGAATAGGAGATAGGACAGAGCCCTGAGGAACACCGGAGTTTATAAGGTGAGGAAGTGAACAATGGCCGTCCACAACCGCAGCTATGGAACGGCCGGAAAGGAAATTAGAGACAAATGCACAGATGGAGGGATAGAAACCGAAGGAGGGTAGTTTAGAAATTAACGATTTATGCCAGACTCTATCGAAGGCTTTCGATATGTCTAGTGCAATAGAAAAAGTCTCACCGAAGTCCCGAAAGGAGGATGACCAAGAGTTAGTAAGATATGAAAGAAGATCACCAGTAGAGCGACCCTTAAGGAAGCCATACTGGCGATCTGAGAGCAGATTATGAGAAGAGAAATGCTTAAGAAATTTGGAAGCAAGAATAGTTTCAAAAACTTTAGAAAGACAAGAGATAAGAGCAATTGGACGATAGTTGGAGGGTTGTGAGCGGTCACCCTTCTTTGGGACAGGTTGAATGTGAGCAAACTTCCAGCATGAAGGGAAGACGTTAGAGGATAGACAGAGACGAAAGAGTTTGCCTAGGCAGGGAGTCAGCACGGAAGCACAGTTTTTGAGAACAACAGGAGGAACACCGTCCGGACCGTACGCCTTATTAGTGTTAAGCCCAGAGAGGGTAGAAAGTACATCTTTAGAAGAGATTAGGATATTAGGCATAAGTAAGAGAGAGGAGGGCGGAGAGGGAGGAATAGCACCGGAATCATCCAAGGTGGAGTTTCTAGCAAAAGTTTGAGCGAAGAGTTTAGCTTTGTCAGAGGAAGAAGTGATGGTTGTGCCATCAGAGTGGGAAAGGGGAGGGAAAGACGAGGAAGAGAAATTGTTGGAGAGGTTTTTGGCTAGATGCCAGAAAGCTTGGGAAGAGCTGGAGATGGATAGTTCAGTGCATTTATTATTGATGAAAGAGTGTTTGGCAAGTCGAAGAACAGATTTGGCTTGATTCCGGGCAGAAACATATGAAGAATGAGAGTCTTGAGTTTTAAGGCGTCGGTACCGTTTGAATGCTTCCTCCTTATTGCGGACAGCAGTAGAACAGGCGTGAGTAAACCAAGATTTTTTAGCATTAGTCTGAGAGAAAGAGAATGGAATGTATGCTTCCATGCCCGATAGGATTACCTCGGTAATGCGTTCAGCACTCTCCGAGGGTCCTCGGCCATGGAAGCAGAAATCATTCCATGGGAAATCAAAGAAGTACTGCCGAAGAGCCTCCCAGTCGGCAGCGCCAAAGTGCCACAAGCGCCGCCGGCTAGAAGGATCGGGTGGCTGTACTGGATAGATAGGACAGGTGACAGAGATAAGTTTATGGTCGGAGGAGCCCAAAGGAGAGAAAAGATCGACAGTATAAGAAGAAGGGTTAGAAGTTAGAAACAGGTCAAGAATGTTGGGCCGATCTCCGATGCGATCCGGGATACGGGTGGGTTGCTGAACTAACTGCTCTAGGTCATACAGTATATATACAGTATATATACTGTATATATTGAAAACCACGATACGGAATGGATGGCAATGCAAAACAAAGACCTTAGCAAACAGAAACAAGTAAACAAATACAAGAAAACGAAACATTGAACAACGGAACGACAAGAGAATGGGTAACTAAAAGGAACTATCCTAATTAGATATATCCATAAGAAAAACTCCCAACAATCTCAGTGTCATTAAGGATATAGCCAACAAATATTGTCGTTGATCTCTCTCTCTCTCTCTCTCTCTCTCTCTCTCTCTCTCTCTCTCCCCCCCCCCCCCCCGGGTGAGAATGGATATATGTGTTTGCTGGGAACACATAGATCACACACGCTCGCTCTCCGGTGCACGGGTTATATTGTATATATTGAGGCCGATTGTTAAATGATATAAATGAATAAGTAATAAACTATACTGTATATAGGCCTACTACTACTATTGCAATTACTAAAACAACAACTACTATTACTAATACTATTATTAATAAAATTACTACTACTCCTACGACTACTACTACTACTACTACTACTAATAATAATAATAATAATAATAATAATAATAATAACAATTGATATACAGAATGTATTTGCTAGGCATTGATAAATCAGAAACGGGCGCTCCCAGACATGCCCTTAAATACATATGATTACGATAGTAAAGCATGGAGTGTTGAAATTAATACCTTTCAAATATAAAGTAACGAGTAAATAACAAAAACAATGATAATTATAGGGAATACTAGAATAAATAATACAATCACAAGTTATTTTGATAAGTTATTTAGTGTTTATATTGTGTCGTCCCTATTTTGGTTTCATTATGTTGCAAGTTTTACATTATAATAGTTCTATAATAGCAAACTCCTAAAACAAATCGTCAATAATTGTTCTCGTAATTGCACCTGTTTTAGCATACAGCCCGATGCAATCACATATGAGAACGTAATAAAATTAAAATCGTGAGAAAAATCTGTTGATCTGTTTACGAACCAGGGGGTGGGGATCCAAGAAGCTTAACCCCTTCTGTACCGGTGACGTCTTTTCAACTTTATTCTGGCTACTATTGGACGATGTTATTCAATGTTAAAAGGGTCTCCAGCAATTAACAGGCTTCGAACAATCTCACCCTTTTTACTACCATAGATGCTTCTTAAACTACACAAACTCGTGTAAATATAGCTAGAATACAATTGAAAATACCTTGCCGGTACAGAAGGGGTTACAAAAATCCCCTGACGGTAGGAACAGTATTAACCCCTTCAGCACCATGACGCCTTTTTACCGTTGATTCTGGCTAAAATTAGATGATTTTATACAATTAACAAAGGCCCTATGTTACTAAGAGGGTTTATTGACATCGTATTTACCCATCTGAGTCGCATAGGTAGATTCTAAACTAAAGAAAATCGTCTAATGGTAACCAGACTATGATGGAACTGGCGTAATGGTGGCGAAGGGGTTAAGTATTAAGGGGGGTCACCTGTGGCCACCCCTTCGGGGATCACGGCGTCAGGCAATAGATAGATAGATAGACCTGTTTCTGTTATCTTCTTTTCTATCTTTATCTGGTTTGTATCCCTTTGGCCCCATTCAGCCTACTGTTTTAAGACGTTTATCCCCATTCAGGTGTCAATGTTTTTCCTGGCGAGCGGCAGCGAGCCAACATATTTTATTTTTATTTTGTTGACAGCAGGCTTAATTTGTAAATTTTTCGATAGAAAAATGTCTCCGGCGAAGCCGGATTTCTCCCTACAATGCTGGATCGCTATCGCTTGTCATGAAAACATCGACACCTGGATGGGGATAAACGTCTTAAAACAGTAGGCTGAATGGGGCTGAATGAATACAAACCAGAGAAAGAGAGAAAAGAAGAGAAAAAAGCAGATGACCAGCAGAGAGAGAGAGAGAGAGAGAGAGAGAGAGAGAGAGAGAGAGAGAGAGAGAGAGAGAGAGAGAGAGAGAAAGAGAGAGCCACCAGCAAACTAACCCTGCACTAACAATTAATCAGCCTAAGGACAATTAATAGCTTAGTAGGAGGCCAAAATCAACAGAGCGATTTAATTTTAGTTTGCTCTCTAAACCCCCTTCAAGCTAACAAAATATATATACACAAACAAATAAGTAAATAACACTAATAATAATAATAAATATAATAATACTAATACTAATAATAAATTAATAAATAACAAATGCAATTAATAACAATAATAATAACAATAATACTAATACCACTACTAATACTAATACTACTACTACTAATAATAATAATAATAAACTCCACAAAAAACCTAATAAGCTAAAGAAACGTCCCATTTCCCTCCTTCAAGCAAATTGTACATATTTCGAAAGCAAAATATCACGGTCAAAAGCCGATTCCTCTTAAATTTTAGACTCGTGTTGCTCGTCAGGACGCAATCGACATTTGAATGGGGCGAAATGTCTTAAAATCGACAGATAATGTTTGCCAGGAACCAATCGGCAATTGAATGGAGCGAAATGTCTTAAAATCGCCAAATAATGCTCGCCAGGAATCAATCGGCACTTGACTGGGGCGAAATGTCTTAAAATCGCGAAACTAATGGGGTGGTAGTGAAAGGGTTAAGTAATAATGAGAGCAACCAATTAGTGAACACAAAGAGAGAGTCACCACCAACCTAACCCTGGACTAACAATTAATATCCCTCGGGACAATTAATATCTTTGTAGTTCTTTCATTTTCTTTGAATTAAGCTTACATTGCTTAACGGTGCTTAGTACGGTGATACTATTGTCTCATATTAGTAATATCGCCTTAGACTAACATGGCTGTTTTAATGTTACTTCTAGTGATTTCCTAAGCTGAAGAAAATTCTTTTAGCTTCAAAATATTATTTTGCTTTTCATATTATTTGAGTGAGACCTGAATCGAATCTATGAAGCGATCCTGTAACTTAATTTACTCATAATCAAACTTCAATGTTACGTGGTTAAGAAATACATTTAACTAATTATTAAATATATATCTAACGTTGTATGTGACTTTGATATTAATCCTGATGATAATAATAATATAATACTATTAACGTAAGACAAGAAACAAGAATAATAATTACATTAAATATAAATAAAAGGACATATAAGAAAACTAGCTATTCATTTCAAAAAGGGTAAGAGACAGAAATATTCTTACCTCAATATTTATCTTTCAAGACTTTTTATAGAATTAATAGTCCTTCTTTAGATATAACTTATTCGGTTCATAACCATAGCCTACTAAGCTTCGGTTAAATAATAATTCTTTATAAATACTACATGACTTTAATTAGTTTCAGTGTTTTTTCATAATTAAAGAGTATCAGTCAATAAAGAATACCAAGTCCTAAGATCCAAAAGGAAAGGAAGCAACAACAGGAATAATTTTATTAGATTTTACGTTTGTTTTGCCTTCAGCTGACTGATACCTTAATATATATCTCTGTGCTATCTAGATTCATCAAGTTAACCACTTGAGGATCAAAATAAGTAGCAATATATATTTTGTTAGCTTGAAGGGGGTTTAGAGAGCAAACTAAAATTAAATCGCTCTGTTGATTTTGGCCTCCTACTAAGCTATTAATTGTCATTAGGCTGATTAATTGTTAGTGCAGGGTTAGTTTGCTGGTGGCTCTCTCTTTCTCTCTCTCTCTCTCTCTCTCTCTCTCTCTGCTGGTCATCTGCTTTTTTCTCTTCTTTTCTCTCTTTCTCTGGTTTGTATCCATTCAGCCCCATTTACCCTACTGTTTTAAGACGTTTATCCCCATCCAGGTGTCGATGTTTTCATGGCAAGCGATAGCGACCCAGCATTGTAGGGAGAAATCCGGCTTCGCCGGAGAAATTTTTCAATCAACAAATTTACAAATTAAGCCTGCTGTCAAAAAAATACAAATACAATATGTTGGCTCGCTACCGCTCGCCAGGAAAAAAAATTGACACCTGAATGGGGATAAACCTCTTAAAACAGTAGGCTGAATGGGGCCAAATGGATACAAACCAGATAAAGATAGAAAAGAAGATAACATAAACAGGTGACCCCCCTTAATACTTAACCCCTTCGCCACCATTACGCCAGTTCCATCATAGTCTGGTTACCATTAGACGATTTTCTTTAGTTTAGAATCTACCTATGCGACTCAGATGGGTAAATACGATGTCAATAAACCCTCTTAGTAACATAGGGCCTTTGTTAATTGTATAAAATCATCTAATTTTAGCCAGAATCAAAGGTAAAAAGGCGTCATGGTGCTGAAGGGGTTAATACTGTTCCTACCGTCAGGGGATTTTTGTAACCCCTTCTGTACCGGCAAGGTATTTTCAATTGTATTCTAGCTATATTTACAAGAGTTTGTGTAGTTTAAGAAGGATCTATGGTAGTAAAAAGGGTGAGATTGTTCGAAGCCTGTTAATTGCTGGAGACCCTTTTAACATTGAATAACATCGTCCAATAGTAGCCAGAATAAAGTTGAAAAGACGTCACCGGTACAGAAGGGGTTAAGCTTCTTGGATCCCCACCCCCTGGTTCGTAAACAGATCAACAGATTTTTCTCACGATTTTAATTTTATTACGTTCTCATATGTGATTGCATCGGGCTGTATGCTAAAACAGGTGCAATTACGAGAACAATTATTGACGATTTGTTTTAGGAGTTTGCTATTATAGAACTATTATAATGTAAAACTTGCAACATAATGAAACCAAAATAGGGACGACACAATATAAACACTAAATAACTTATCAAAATAACTTGTGATTGTATTATTTATTCTAGTATTCCCTATAATTATCGTTGTTTTTGTTATTTACTCTACTTTATATTTGTAAGGTATTAATTTTAACACTCCATGCTTTACTATCGTAATCATATGTATTTAAGGGCATGTCTGGGAGCGCCCGTTTCTGATTTATGAGTGCCTAGCAAATACATACTGTATATCAATTGTTACTATTATTATTATTATTATTATTATTATTATTGTTAGTAGTAGTAGTAGTAGTAGTAGTCGTAGGAGTAGGTAGTAATTTTAGTAATAATAGTATTAGTAATAGTAGTTGTTGTTGTAGTAATCGCAATAGTAGTAGTAGGCCTATATACAGTATAGTTTATTACTTATTCATTTATATCCTTTAACAATCGGCCTCAATATATACAATATAACCCGTGCACCGGAGAGCGAGCGTGTGTGATCTATGTGTCCCCAGCAAACACATATATCCATTCTCACCCGGGGGGGGGGGGGGGAGAGAGAGAGAGAGAGAGAGAGAGAGAGAGAGAGAGAGAGAGAGAGAGAGAGAGAGAGAGAGAGAGAGAGAGATCAACGACAATATTTGTTGGCTATATCCTTAATGACACTGAGATTGTTGGGAGTTTTTCTTATGGATATATCTAATGGGGGGAAATACAAAAATTGTCTGCTATTTTTCCCGCCTTTGGTTCGCACCAACCTAAATTTGTTGCCATCGAGTGAATTGAATTTTTTAAATCGCAGTCATCAAAATATCACTGGATTTCTATAGTCATGAATGTTACAGACATATTACTCTAACATTCTATTCAGTACATTGTCCAATATACAAAGTATTTATGATTAATAAAACATATTTGATTAGGCCCACAAAAACACATGGCAATCATTCGAAAAGTAGTCCTGTTAATATTTTAATAGATAAGTATCCATGTCCTAAAATTAAAATGATATGTATAAAAACTCGAGATGAAGTTATAAAATAATCGTCATTAGCCACTTTACTGGATATTAGATTATACAATTATAAACGGTGACTGGACGACTCGGCCCATGGGACAACTCGGCTCGGACAGCTCGGCCCACTTTTGGACAACTCGGCCACGACGGCCAGACAACTCGGCCCATTATTTGAGACAGCTCGGCCCCATGTTTTGCTATGGGGCAATTTGACGAGACCAGTCAGGATTAGGATGGGGAGAGCTAAGTGGAGGGTTTATGGGTGGGGCCATCTATGCAGCACCATATCCTGTCCTCTGCTTATGCGCGGCCTTTTCCCTAATATTTTTATTATGTTATTTAGGCTCAACTGTTAGGTTAATTTAAGTTAGGTTAGGTTAGGTTAGGTTAGGTTAAGATAATATAATAGTATAAAGGAAAACAAAATCGTGCCAAGGGGCCTAAGATTCTCAAGCATGCGCAGAGGACAGGATTTGGTGCTGCATACATGGCCTCCCGATTATGGCGTGTGTGTAATGTGGGCGAAATGTTCGTTTATTGAATTATTATGTCATAGGCTAGATATCTCGATTCATAATGTGTAGGTTAGGTTAGGTTAATTAAGAGTTGTCTCGTAATTAACACGGGGCCGAGCTGTCTCGTTTTTACTGGGCCGAGCTGCCTCACCGTGGGCCGAGCTGTCCTGGCCGAGCTGTCCCGTGGGCCGAGTAGTCTAGCATTCTTATAAACTAGTTTCAGATCTGGCAAGCGCATAATAAATTGATGCCAGTGTTTGCTACCCATAATAGTCATTAAACGAAACTTCTCGGACAGTAAACATCTCTTCCCCACTTAACTTACTTTGTTAAATTTGACATTAGTTGTGTATCTATGTGCACATTAGCAGTAATGGTGGTAGATATTTGTTTCTCACAGATGGAATTCTTAATATAATGTGGATTATAGTGTTAATAAAGGTAAAATGTTCAGTTATAGATTGTGTCGTGCGTGCGTGTGTGTGTGTGTGTATTCCAAGGTTGCCAGCGCACATCACATCTCCAAACTCGCCCAAAAGTAGCCCAATCACTTAATACCGCACAACAGACAATTTCAGCTATTTTAATCCTATCACACACATTTTCTGATATGTTTATCTTTAACAGCCATGCATGCATGATACTATGAGTTCCCCAAATATAACTAGGCCTAGTCCCATATAGCCTACTGTATGAGTAGTGGCCTACGTGTCACATCATTTAAATATTAATGAAATACCACATACATTATTATCACAATCATGCACTCATCAAATCTGCATCAATGTCCCAATCCCCCCTCACAAACAATCACTTAATTAGGCTATTCAGTCATCACCACATAGGCTACCATACATGTATAGTACAGCCAACAGAAAGCCATGATGAACGTTTGTATGAAATGTAGCCTAGCTATAGGCTACTCAACACTCGACACCTCTACAACTTTAATAGTATATAGAACCAGCCCAATTCCGCTTTCCTCAATGTTTTTTTTTTTTTTTTTTTTTTTTTTTTTTTCTATGTGATTTAGGGAGGCAAAAGGCATACCTGCCTATAGCGAGTGCCTCCCCCATAGTTGAAAGAGTGATAGGGCCAAAATCAAGGGACGTTCGAGCCAAAATGCCTGGACACACGGAGTTTGAAGCAATTTAAGTCATAGGAAGCGGGAAAAACTGATTCTGAGAGAGAGTTCCAGAGCTCAGCTGTTGAGTAGAAGAAAGTTTGAGAGTAATGTTTCACTCTTGGGTTGGAGAGTTGCACAGAGTAGGGGTGGGATTGAGTTGCAAGACGGGTACCACGTGCCCTACGTAAAGGAGGTGGTATGCATTGGGATAGCTCTGAGGAACACTTATTATTATAGTAGCGATAGAATAGCGAGAGAGATGCAACATTGCGGCGGAGAGAGAGAGATTGCAGAAAGTTGGTGAGTGGACGGGAGTTAATGATACGAAAGGCCTTCCTTTCAACCTTGTCTAGGAGAGCGGTGTGAGAGGATCCTCCCCACACATGTGAACAATACTATACTCAATACAAGGGCGCACTATGCCCCTGTACAGAGCAAGAAGCTGTGCAGGGGAAATGAACCCCCTAAGGCGGTTGAGCACACCCAGCTTCTGGGAGGCTGCCTTAGCAAGACTGGTAATATGGTCCTTCCAAATGAGAGCAGAAGAAAAAGAGACACCAAGAATATTGAGAGAAGATGAAGGGTTGATTTTTGTATTGTTGAAGAATAAGGGATAGACCGCTGGGAGATCCTGACGGGTAGATAGATGGAGAAATTGGGTTTTGGAAGCATTAAAGTTAACAAGATTTTCTCTGCCCCAATTGGAAATAGTATTTAGATCAGAATTTAAGAGTTGTATGGCTTCATTACGTTTGTCGTTGAGGGATTGCTGGCTTGGGCGTTCTGAAAAAGTAATGGAGTAGTAAGGTTGAGTCATCTGCGTATGAATGGATGGGAATTAAGGTACAGTTAAGGAGATCATTTATAAAAATTAGAAAGAGAATAGGAGATAGGACAGAGCCCTGAGAAACACCGGAGTTTATAGGGTGAGGAAGTGAACAATGACCGTCCACAACCGCGGCTATGGAACGGCCGGATAGGAAATTAGAGACATAGGCACAGATGGAGGGATAGAAACCGAAGGAGGGAGTTTAGAAATTAAAGATTTTTGCCAGACTCTATCGAAGGCTTTCGATATGTCTAGTGCAATAGAAAAAGTCTCACCGAAGTCCCGAAAGGAGGATGACCAAGAGTTAGTAAGACATGAAAGAAGATCACCAGTAGAGCGACCCTTAAGGAAGCCATACTGGCGATCTGAGAGCAGATTATGAGAAGAGAAATGCTTAAGAAATTTGGAAGCAAGAATAGTTTCAAAAACTTTAGAAAGACAAGAAATGAGAGCAATTGGACGATAGTTGGAGGGTTGAGAGCGGTCACCCTTCTTTGGGACAGGTTGAATGTGAGCAAACTTCCAGCATGAAGGGAAGACGTTAGAGGATAGACAGAGACGAAAGAGTTTGCCTAGGCAGGGAGTCAGCACGGAAGCACAGTTTTTGAGAACAACAGGAGGAACACCGTCCGGACCGTACGCCTTATTAGTGTTAAGCCCAGAGAGGGTAGAAAGTACATCTTTTGAAGAGATTATGATATTAGGCATAAGTAAGAGAGAGGAGGGCGGAGAGGGAGGAATAGCACCGGAATCATCCAAGGTGGAGTTTCTAGCAAAAGTTTGAGGGAAGAGTTTAGCTTTGTCAGAGGAAGAAGTGATGGTTGTGCCATCAGAGTGGGAAAGGGGAGGGAAAGACGAGGAAGAGAAATTGTTGGAGAGGTTTTTGGCTAATGCCAGAAAGCTTGGGAAGAGCTAAAGTTGGATAGTTCAGTGCATTTATTATTGATGAAAGAGTGTTTGGCAAGTCGAAGAACAGATTTGGCTTGATTCCGGGCAGAAACATCTGAAGAATGAGAGTCTTGAGTTTTAAGGCGTCGGTACCGTTTGAATGCTTCCTCCTTATTGCGGACAGCAGTAGAACAGGTGTGAGTAAACCAAGATTTTTTAGCATTAGTCTGAGAGAAAGAGAATGGAATGTATGCTTCCATGCCTGATAGGATTACCTCGGTAATGCGTTCAGCACTCTCCGAGGGTCCTCGGCCACTGAAGCAGAAATAATTCCATGGGAAATCAAAGAAGTACTGCCGAAGAACCTCCCAGTCGGCAGCGCCAAAGTGCCACAAGTGCCGCCGGCTAGGAGGATCGGGTGGCCGTACTGGAGAGATAGGACAGGTGACAGAGATAAGTTTATGGTCGGAGGAGCCCAAAGGAGAGAAAAGATCGACAGTATAAGAAGAAGGGTTAGAAGTTAGAAAAAAGGTCAAGAATGTTGGGCCGATCTCCGATGCGATCCGGGATACGGGGGGGTTGCTGAACTAACTGCTCTAGGTCATTTAGGATAGAAATGACGTAGGCTTGTTCACCAGGTGGATCAGTAGTGTGAGAGGAGAGCCATTGGCAGTGGTGAACGTTGAAATCTCCTAAGATGGAGATTTCTGAGAAAGGAGAAATGGATAGAATGTGTTCCACTTTAGAGTTTAGATAGTCAAAGAATTTGGGAAAGTTGGTAGAGTTAGGGGAAAGATAGACAGCACAGAAATATTTAGTACGAGAATGACAGGAAAGTTTGAGCCATAAAGTTGAGAATTCAGAGGAGTCGAAATCGGGAACACGAGAGCAAGTGAGTTTGTTGTGCATATATGCACAACATCCGCCTTTGGCTTTGAAACTAGGATAGAGAAAGTAGGAGGATACAGAGAAGGGGCTGCTGGATGTTGCTACAGACACCTGAGTTTCGGTGAGGAAGAGAAGATCAGGTTTGTAAGAGGAGAGATGGTGCTCAACAGAGTGAAAGTTAGAGGAAAGTCCACGAATGTTGCAGAAATTAATATAAAGAGTAACAGGCCGAGGTTCAGGTAACTGTGTGGGGTCGTCAGGGGATGGTCGGTCGGGTGTGGGGGCATTTATGGTACCTCCCCCTGGGGACTCCGAGGCTGGGCTAGAATTCATAATTTATTTATTTTTTTAAATTTTGGTGTGGAGGAATGAAGTGTGGTGTGCATGTTTAGTGTAGTGAAGTGGATAGGAGGAGGAGGTGTTTGTGAGAGCTAGCTGGATTGCTCTCAGTGTAAATGAGGCACAAAGAAAATCAGTAAGAGAGGCCAAGCAAATGAAACAGGAGTTCCAGCGACTCTTTATAACATGCATATAACCTCACCTGGGTCTAGCCCTGATCGATTGGTGCCTACAATCTCCCCACTGCTAGGATAGTTAGTTAGGATAATACTTCAGAGGCTATCCACCCCATCACGCTGTAAATCAAGAATATAATATCGTTTGAAATGGAAACTCGCAAATCTACGCTTCTGAACGAATCCTAACTAGCCCAATCGTGCGAACAAAAGAAGACCTTGGCAACACTGACAGTACGTATATCCCGCCGCGGTCAGCTGACGACCTAAACAGTCGCCCGTGGAAAATGCAGTGTTGTAAAAAAAAAAATCATCATCTTTTTCGAATTTCCTGCATCTCCACGTATGTAATTTGCTGCCTCTGTGTTCTATGACATTCTGATTCACATTGATTGATTTCCTGTCACTGGTCTAATAAGAAATATGGCCGGTAACATATTTAGCTGCCCGATTTGATAGTGGATTATAAATTGGTAACTTAAAAGCGCACGATAGCTTGTTTTGTAGGACAGAAACTATAGTGCGCAGGCGCAGACATTCAACCTGCCAAATGCTACAGCTAAAGAATATAATACCGTATGTTCAGCCAATTTCTACTGAAACACTTTTTTGTTAGTAACTAAAAAGGAAGTAAATACAATACTTCAATGAATATTAAAATTTCGCCCAGCCTATTACACCACATTAGATGAAACTAAATTTCTTGTTCAGGAAGCTGATATTTATGTATCAAATTATGTTAATTATTATATATTCACTGCATTAATGAGTATATAACCATCATATTATGAATCTAGTAAAAATATACTACACAACTATGTGTTATAGAGAGTTGTGAACTGTATTAAACCTCTTAAATCACGAAAACCCTCAAAACACCTCAATGGTGCATCACACACGATCGTCATTTGAATAAGACCTGGATTTTTAGTACAGTTTTACCTCATTTAGGATAGTTCCTTTTAGTTACCCATTCTCTTGTCCTTCCGTTGTTCAATGTTTCGTTTTCTTGTATTTGTTTACTTGTTTCTGTGTGCTAAGGTCTATGTTTTGCATTGCCATCCATTCCGTATCGTGGTTTTCTATATATACAGTATATATACTGTATATATATATATATATATATATATATATATATATATATATATATATATATATATATATGTGTTTTCTTTCTTTCTGTGTGTGTAATGGATATAAAGGGCTAAGCTGCCTGTAACAGGGGTCCCCCCAATGTTGAAAGAGTGACGGACACAGATATCCAAATACAAGATACGGTAGAGTCAAAATATCTGGAAACACGGCACTTGAAGCAGTTAAAGTTATGAGATGAGGGAAAGACAGATTGAGAGATAGAGTTTCAGGGATTACTTGTTAAGCAGAAGAAAGATTGGGAGTATATATATATATATATATATATATATATATATATATATACAGTATATATATTTTATATATATATATATATATATATATATATATATATATCATTGGCTTGTATGTTCATCTATTTTTAAGTACGGTATAATATATATTTGTAGCTATTGATTTTAGTGACGTATAGTAAACACATATATTATATATTTAATCTGCCTGTGACGGAAAGGCCCATGGGTATATTTTTGGCCTTAGCCATAATGCCAGTTACAAACGTTAGAGCGAACGTTAGGCACGCACTGATACGTTTGTTTGTCTCTGATTTATGGTGGCTTGCTGTTTTGTTCAGTTTGTTGTCAATTTTGTAATCTATCTACAATTTCTATCTTTCGGAATATCCTCCCGCCTCCCCCAACCCGCTCATTCTCTAGTAATCTCTCTCTCTCTCTCTCTCTCTCTCTCTATATATATATATATATATATATATATATATATATATATATATATATATATATATAATAGAGTATATTATTCCCTTCCCAAAATGAGTGTTAAAATGGTTTAGCGACCATTAGGCCTGCAATGGTTTGTTTTGGTGGACTCTGATATAAGAGGGGCTCAGTTATCTTTATTTAGTTGCGCTTGGAATATACTGT
The DNA here is from genome assembly GCA_032716605.1 of Paralithodes platypus. Classification (NCBI taxonomy): domain Eukaryota; kingdom Metazoa; phylum Arthropoda; class Malacostraca; order Decapoda; family Lithodidae; genus Paralithodes; species Paralithodes platypus. Next base: position 24,680,101 of record CM064578.1, on the reverse strand, counting down.
ATACCAATAGTTCCGTATATAATATATAATATATGGTTTATTATATTTAGTTTATATATTTATTTATTTATTTATTTATTTTTGTTATGATGTACAATTGTAAACCGATGAAATAGAGACAGAGGTTGGAGCAGCCTACCTTTATTTCGGGGGGGGGGGGGGGAATGTTTTTTATTTATATGTTTTCCCTTGTACCTCATGTTTAGCCCAATTTATTTTCAGATTTTATGAAGTTCAGCCCATTAGTTTGGCGATTTTAAGACGTTTCATCCAATTTCTTTGTCAATTTGAGTGTCACAATATTCTTGGCGAACGAAAGCAAGCCTGTAATTTTAAGAGAAACCGGCCGTCGGCCTTGAATTTTGTTTACCGAAAAATTTACAAATGTATCTCGAAGGGGATCTGGGGAGTGTTTTTTGTTTAGCTTGATGGACGTCTAGAGAGGAAACTAAGAAAATTATAAGTAAATAAATAAACCGACCATAAAATAAACCCTACTCCCTTCACCCCAGTCAAAAGTTAGTTTATAACATTATAGTAAACTAATGTCGGGTTCATCTCAAGGAGTGAGAGTAACAGAACTGCTGATGTTATCTTAAAACTTTACTTGTCATTAGTGAGACCCCATATGGATTATGCTGTTCAATTTTGGTGTCCTTATTACAGAATGGACATAGATTCATTGGAGAGAGTACAACGTAGAATGACAAAAATTATCCATAATATTAGAAATCTCCCGTATAAAGAAAGGTTGAAGAAATTAGGCTTACATTCGTTAGAGAGACGCAGAGTTAGAGGGGATATGATAGAGGTGTTCAAGTGGGTTAGTTGGATTAACAAAGGGGACATGACAAATGTACTAAAGCTCAGTGATAGCGAAAGAACTCGTACCAATGGTTTCAAATTAGATAAATTTCGTTTCAGAAAAGATATAGGCAAATATTGGTTTGGTAACAGAGTTGTAGATGGGTGGAATGGACTACCAAGTGCTATAGTGGGATTAAAAACGATAGGGAGCTTTAAGATAAAATTGGATAAGCATATGGACGAGAAGGGTTGGGTGTGAAGGGGGATCAGCAGGGTTGGGCCAATCAGCGCTCTGCAGACCCCCGTAATCCTGCGTTAATCTCTAACCGTTTTGGTAAGATGATCCTCAGGGTATTAGAGTGTTGAGCCTATAATTGGGCTTTGTAATTGGGGTTGTGTGGGACAGGGATCTGCCTTGCTTAGGCCAATCGGCTTTCTGCAGACTCCCATTTTCTTATGTTCTTATAACTTCTAACATCACTACATCCAATATATTCTGTACAGCATATCCTCTTTCAATTACCTTTAAGGGGGAGGTAGTTGTTTTTTCTCCCTCATGTTTGGTCCCATTAGTTTTGAAGTTTTAAGACGTTCGTTTCATTAGTTTGGCGATTTTAAGACATTTCGCCCAATTTCTTTATCAATATTAAGACCTTTCCAGCCATTTAGGTGTCGATTTTTCTCTGGCGAGCGATAGCGAGCCTTTAATTATAGGATGAATTGGCCTTCGGCCGGGACTCTTTTTTTTTTTTTACGGAAAAATTTACAAATTTATCTTGAAGGGTGTATAAGGTGTGTGTTTTATTAAGCTTGATGGAGGTTTTGGGAGGAAACTATAAAAATATGAATACATTAATCGACCAATATATAAACCCTTACTCCTTAACACGCACACAAACACACACACACATATACCTTATAATATTATCACAGACACCACGGAGATTAAAAGGTTGATCTGTGAGGCATTAGGCATCTTCAGCTTACCAGATCAGTTAATTATGCACCCCAATTCTGACTCTCGTGTACAGGCAACATCTTAGTAACACAGGCCCTTCTTAAACTGCATAAGATAATCATCGGTAAAAAGGTGTCATGGTGCTGAAGTGGTTAACGCTTACAGTTCCGGCCACGTCATTTATTTTCAGCTGCATTTAGAAGATTTTATGAAGCTTAGGAAGGATATATGAAAGCTTAAAGGATGACTCGAGATGGTCTGTAATCATTTAACTGGTAGACGTCTTTCCTAAGCTGTCCTTCCTTACTTGCCAGAATATAATGCACAGGCCCTTCATAAACTGCATACAATCATATAATTTGAGCCAGAATCAAAGCATGTCATTGTACACATTGTCAGAAGTAGGTTACATATAATACTCGCTCTTTGCCCTGGGATTGAAGACTGGTCCCGTACCTCGTTAAAAGTACAGTCGAATACCATAGTTTCTAGACCACTCATAATAATGTGTGGACCTTCTATATTTTTCTTTTTGCAATTATAACTATCTGGATTGATTTTTGGATAGAACTTGCTTCTCAATAAATAGTATATATAGTTTTGTAGTTGATTTATAGACAATTATATTCACAAATTACTTTCCAGAATTGTACTTCCATAACTAGAAATAGGTGAGTTCCACAAATATATATGAGTGGGCTAGAGACTATGGTATCCGAGTGTACATTACCAACCCCCACTACCTATAACACGGGTTATTTACACGAGGCTGATATAGTTAAAATATAATAATTAAATAATGGATAAGGGAATGACAATAGTGGCCTAGAAATATGTTTTTGGATAAAAAACACCATCTGAGGAAGAGCACTTTATTGTCAACGTTTCGCAGATAGCTTCATCAGGTCAGGTTAGTGACCTGATGAAGCTATCTGCGAAACGTTGTCGATAAAGTGCTCTTCCTCAGATGGTGTTTGTTATCCATTCTGTCTACTTTTCAAGTACAGTACCACTCAACAGATATGTTTTTCTATGTGTATGAAGAGATAAAAGGCAAAGCTGCCTGTAACAAGTGTCTCTCCCAAAGGTTGAAATAGTGACAGCGAGCCAAAGTCAAGGTACATAGAAGGAAATTTAGATGATTCTGTCTGGTGTGTTTGTTAAGTGTAGTGAAATGAATAGGGGGATGAGGTGTTTGTGAGAGCTAGCTGGATTACTCTGTGTGGGTGACGAACATATAGAAACAGTGGGGGAAGCCAGGCAAATGAAACAGGAGTTCCAGCAACTCCTTATCATATGCCTTATCATATATATATACCTGTATATACAGTATATACTATATGTGTACAGTATATATATACTGTATATATATTGTGACGCACGTCAGCTCCCCAGCGACCGCGAGGGGGCGGCAGTTGGCTCCCTATCCTCTTCTTCCCTCTCCCCAGGCAGTGAAATGGGCTACAGTTATCATAGAATGTTGTTCTTTCTTTCATAGTGTTCGTGTTGTTACAGACAGTCCCGTGGTGGTCTTTACTTTCGTCTGTGACAATGGGAAGTATTTTATATCATTAATTGAATATGAGATGCATTGTGGAAGGAGAGAGAGAATAGCGAGGGCGTGGTGGTAGTGTGTGCGTGCGTAGGTATGTGTTGCCTCCCTCACTCGAGGTGTTTTCCCGCTCGCGCGCTTTTCCGCGCCCTTGATTGGCTGGTGGTTTCTGGCGCCTTCTGCAGCCCTGCTGCCTGGTGACGTAGTCGTCTGTGATTGGCGGCCGCGGTCCTGGGACGGTGGTGCGGGCTCCTGTCCTTGTGTCTCCCTCAGAGCTCCTCGTAGTGCTGTAACGCTAACATCCCTTTGCAATCTATCAGCCCACCTCACCCCCCTATTGCGAACTTTCTCTACCACTTCTTACCTTCTTCTCTCTGTATATCCTACTATTAATTAACTACCCTTCCCCTTGATGTTGATTTCATATATCCGTCACTGTATTATACAGCGAGCTCTCAGAGATATTATATGTACTTAGTTAGGCATTTTGGATCCGAGGGTTATCCATTTTGGCTTGGGGAGGTTTGACATACTCATCATGTTGCCCCAACCTTATTTTCTTGGGTGTCTGCCAGGTCAGTTGTTGCTAGACTGGGGAGAGGCTATCAGGTTGCAGTTTCCTATGAGCATAGACTTCGTTGAGCCTATGCAACTGTACCGGATACCTGCGGAGGCCTAGGTTATTTTCTTGTCTGTGTACCTTAGAGCCTAGCACTGTGTTGGCGTGAGGGCGTTGGCCTAGTCCACCCAGCACTGTGCTAGCTCGTTAGCTTTGACTTAGGAGGGTCGCCAGGAGAGAACCAGGTACACGAGACCTGGATCTCTCAAGAGAGCACCCCGTCATTTAATGTAACTAGGCGCACAGACTTGAGAACGACACTAGGCTACCGAGCAGGTGGCTCGGCCCAGGTAGCTTAGCCTACGACTCCCCTGCTAGACTTCGTCCACCTGGCAGACCCCCGATTAGGGTTTATAATCTCATTGTGTATATGGGTGCAGCATTATTGCTCCTTATGTTTATAGTAAGTCGTGATTGTTGCTGAGAGACCCAACCAGAGCAGACTAGTGTCTGGTGGGAGAAAGCACATCTTTTTGTGGTTAGAGTTTAGACTGCCGACTCTTTTACAGAAGATTCCGGCATGATGCTTTAGGACTTTCTTTGTTTCACTTTCTTTCAGACAGGAGTGACAGTTTACTAATTATTTAACGTAACGTTAGTTTTCCTTTTTCTAGTTTGCTATTAAATCGTTGCTGCGATTTAATTACGCTATCTATCTTTTTCCTTGTATACCTTAATAAAGTAATCGTATGTTGTATGAGTATAGGCTGCTTCAGTGATCATCAGCCTATAGTGTGCACCTTTTACCGAGTCATAGGATACCTCGTTGTCCAGGCACGACTCAGGGCGGTATAGGTGTTTTGTTCTCCAGTGGTTAAGGCAGGGGTTGGAACTAGTGTTAACGTTGTTGCATTTAGCCTTATCTAGTCCAATGATTAAGAGCCCTGTGTCTTGTAGAACCTGGATCGTAACAATATATACACACACAATATGCTGCAGGGGGGCAATGCCTAGTGAGTTAATTGCTCATATATTTTTATATATAGTATATATCATAGAACAATCTTCTTCTTCTTCTTCACGATGCACAGTGTCCACAGGGATGTAGCCCCCAGATATCTGCGCAAGTAGTACAAGACTTAAGGGGGTATCCCACTGTGCGATTTTTCGATGGCGAATGCTGTGCGAGCGATTTTTTTTATAATGTCCCAAAATTCGCAACGAATCGGCGAATTGAGAAGCGAATGAAGTATAAAAGGTGAATTATTGGCGATAGCAATGCGACAGAAGTACGCTCAAAGTGCGATTGTGGCGACTATTTAAGCGACAATGTCGAATGATGTGCGAAGTTTGATGGGGAATCATGGTGAATTTGGCGATCGATGATGGCAACAGTAGCGTTTGCAGGGCGACTGTCCTACCAATGTAGGACGATCCGGTGGCGAAAACAACGAATGTTGTGCGAAAATGTTGAATGTCAGGCACCTATTGATTATTGGTATTATGGCCAACAGGTATAATTGATAATTACAAGCCTTTGAAAGAGATTGAACGTTGTATCATTAAATATGACTCTCTATCCAAACCGACAGGTAAATTGGAGTATTGTAGCCCTCACCTTCTTTTATATAGATGGTGAACACCATGATTACATTGATAATTAAGTAATTAGTGTTGATGAATGTGTATATTGGTGAATTTAAATTTATTGTCCACCCCTCATAGAAATATGTCTAGTCACTGTGTTTGTGTTATAAAGTTTATCCAAAACAATTTAAATTGACAATATTAATTTTATCACGTAATTATGTCAACCATTGAAAGGATTGCTATGTTTATCTCTTTTGGATATTTCACTTAAAAGTTTTTAAAAGCAAGATTATAATTTGTATATATTGTCGAGATTTTTATTGGAATAGCAACAATTGATTTTGTGTTGCATTTTTTAACATTGTTATTAATAACCTGTGTTCTTGCCAAGATTAAATGATATAAGGTAGTGAGATGAGTAATTGAAAATAACCAAAAGATTTGTTATTGTTTTATTGAAAAAAATAAAAAAGGATGACAACTGCCAGCCTGAACATCCACTTCCTCGACCGACAGGCAAACTCCGGACCCTCAAAAACTGTAAAAAAGAGAAAGGAACGTTCATAAATAATAGATATTTATTCATACACCAATCATTTACATTAATATTTACGTCAGCCATCCAAAACTAAGTTCCTATATACCGGTATATATTTATATATATATATATATATATATATATATATATATATATATATATATATATATATATATATATATATATATATATATATATATATTTTCTTTAATAAATACGAGGTTGAAAGAAATGGCAATTTCTGCGTTGGAAATTTGATTATTCAAAGTTTCCAGGTCTCTGATTTATTACAAATCGCCCAAGACCTCCAACCTCGTTCTCCGTTCTCCGCAACAAACCAGCTTCCACCAAGATAAAGAGCCCGATGACCGACGATCACGTCATTTACCAACATACCTGTAATAATGAGGACTGTGGTCCTCATTCCTATATTGGCATGACACAGACTCGTCTTTCACGTCGGTTAACTCTTCACCTTCAGGCTGGAGCCATCAAAGACCACTATCTCACCCCTAACCACCCCCACCTCACACGCAACGAGTTAGAGAAACAAACCACCATACTCGATAAAGAAAGTGACCCAAGGAGATTACCTATACTCGAAGCGTTATATATCCAAGCCTTACATCCTAACATCAACAACCAAACTCTGGACATTCAGATCGTTCCTTCTGCCAAAAGGCACTATCCTACAGGACCTAACGCCCCCCCTTGCCCCCCGGTGCCCTTGACGCAGCCCCCCGCGCTTCCTCCTTCAGCTTCGTCTTCTGCCAGCGCCACACGTACTACGCAACTTAGGCCACGCCCCTCGACACGCAGCCAATCAGCTTCGACCCCGCCAACCAACCACCACCTTCCCGCATCCAGTGCGCCTGCGTGACGCGGATCTCTCTTTAACACTCCTAGAATACCCCTCCACCCATACCAGACTTTTGCCCCCTGATTTTCGCCTCCTCTGATCCTCCACCCTCTATAATTATATACCCTTCCTGTTTACCTTTTATATCATTCTATCCTTACTTGATAATGCTGGTTTTCCAGTGAAACGCGCGTCGTATATCCTGTATCATCATGTACATTAATGTAACCCTGTACCTCCATGAATTTTGCTAATCTCATTCATCTACTTACTGCCACCCAGCGAAAACTCATCAGAGACCTGGAAACTTTGAATAATAAAATTTCCAACGCAGAAATTGCCATTTCTTTCAACCTCGTATGTATTCAAGAAAATGTATTACCTGGCTTTACTAACATATATATATATATATATATATATATATATATATATATAGAAGGTATATATATATATATATATATATATATATATATATATATATATATATATATATATATATATATATATATATATATATATATATATATATATATAAATATATATAGGTGGAGACTGGAGACAGAGTGATATAATTATATTGTCATACCTTTAATTATCTGCTTCCTGATCACTGCTGAACAGCTCAACAGTGGTATCACTGTCGCCAGCATCCCCAAATGGTAGCACCGGCTAAAAAGAAAAACAATTTATTATGCACAGGAATGTAAATAGTAATGTTCGTTGTGACAGATACCATAAACAGGTTTGTAACCCCCCACACCTCATACAAATGTGGGCAAATTGTATCACACATTGCCTAGGTTTCCAGAATATGTGGTCAATTACTTCGAAACCTGTAAATGTATAAACAATATTAATAAATAAATAAATTCTGAAATGGAGAAACAAACTTACCAAATTTGTAATCATTATTAAATGCTACTTTGAAAGAAACACTACCAAAATTATTGTGAATAATAAAAGGATGAATTACTGAAATAAATAAATTATTGTTAACATTATATATCACTATTTATAATTACCTGGCGTCTGGGTGGAGGCGTCCACACCCTCCCGATCTGAGGGTTCAGGAACCTGAAATACTGGAATATCCATTGTTCCCTCTCGGAGAATGGTTTGGTCCGCCTCTCCTGTGTGAGTTTGGTAAATCTGGTGTGTATGCCACGGAACCATATCAAGAGCTGATCACCTGTTGATTCAAAGAAAAATGTGTTTTATAATAAACATATATTTTTTGTTTTAATTGTAGGACAAGGTAAAAATGAACTGGCGATCAACAGCAACAATTAATCAGTGTCACTTTATAAAGGTCATATTTATGCCACTTATAATGTAATATGTATGAAATAAAAAAAGAATATATCACGTTACATTCAAAAAAATTATGTCACACATAGTGGAGCGTGTGTGTATGTTGACTGTGCAGTAGGTAAATATGCAAATGATAAATTTCTTTAAACGAGGGCAGCGATTCTTTAACATTATTATTAACATAAACAAACCTTGTTTCCCACACAATATCACAACACTTTTCTTGTTTGCATATTTCTACTGCACAATTACATACTACACATAATTGCATGATTTCAACTTACCAGTGACGTTGAGAGTTTGTGCCTTCTGTTCATAGGCGTCCCTCTTCATCTGGCTGTCCCTATGTTCTTCCAGTGATTTGTCATAGAGGAATGGCCGCGCCTCAAACCAGCTGACCAGTTCATCCTCCTGCTCTTTGGTGAATATGCTTGGTTTAGGTGGTCTCTGCGCCGTAGCTCTCTCAAACTCCTGGTCCTCCTGGTCCGACAGGTCCACTACCAATCTCCCAGGAATAGGTGAGCGTGACCTGGACCGTGAACGTGACGGCCGGCCTACGTCACTCGTGCCTGGTGTCAACTGTGATGTGGGTGTGGGTTTGGCTGTGGCTCCAGTCACCTCCTCCTCCTCCATCTCCTGCTGGGCCTTCTTCATGGTACTTGATGAGTGGTGCGCGGATGATATAAAACAGACGTGTGCTCTCAGTGCTGGTAAACTACGTAATGACTCCCTCACACAACTGGTGTATATACAGTATATGGGTCAGTTAAACCGGAGCGACCATATCGCAAGGGTCGCGGTGTCCCCGATATGAATTTTGTGCCCAACTTTCACCCTCACTCCACCTACATTTGCCCTTATTCGACCCATGTCACGCTTTCGTCTCGTTGCATTAGCTCATATTCGCCGAAAGACTCTCTGCATTCTCACAATCACCGCAAAATACTCGCCATGATCGAGCGCATTCGCCCACAGGCAGCGTTGCCAATAACTCCAAATCGCCAGATTCCCTCCAAAGGTCGCCGGTCATTCGCCCACAAGTGCCTATGTTCGCCCAATATTCGCTAATCATGCTCACAACATTCGCCCTTTTTACCCAACATTTCCAATATTCGCCCACATTCGCACTACATCACCAATAACCCTCAATTATAATAAAATCACCAGAGTTGCTATTATGTCCTTCCTAAACTTCGTGACTCCCACCAGAGTATTAAATAAAATACTTTAAATGATTAGGTACCAAATGATAACTACCATGTATTTTGAAGCTAAGTATTTACTTTACTATTTATATCACAACAATTCACTATATCCCTTTAACATTGAATCATTATAAGTTGAAGCCAATAAATAACCTGAACATAGTCTCAATGCAATTGTTAAGAAAGCAAGCACTTCCACCTCGGTAAAGTTCTTAAGTCTGAAAAGTCCGGAGCATCTAACTAAAAGTGGTCGCTGCCTTCCCCTCGCCCTGAGACTGCAACGAGCCCTGTTGTGTTCTCCCTGATGTCTGAATGTTGGATTCCTGAGAGTGAGAAGCAGCTCCCCCCTGAAATCTAGCCCAGGCGTACCTACGCTCTACGTCGGCCAGACTTGCTCTCGAACCTCCACCCCCTAACCTTGCCCTAAGTGTCTCTGAGTGTCTTACGTTGTGATTATTGGTGTGAAGGTAAGGTAAAATATGTGAATATTCATTGCTAATTCCTATGTAGATCTGTGCCCAAGATCGTTAATTGTTGCGTAAAAGTGAATCCTTCAGAAACCATGTTAAACCTTGAGTAGATCTGTGTACAAGATCTAGTCTCACTCTCTCTTATAATTTTTATATAAAACGTTCTACGCATACGTCACATAATTGTGTAAATCAAAATAATAGTCACAGATTTTCCTTGTGTATGTCCATTCTATTTATGTATGTAACAAGGTGAAGCTGAAGTGTATACTGTGAATTTATTCCCTTCTAAAAATCTAACTTTTACCTAGAACCTACGCTCAATTTCATATCTAATTTAGCTCAGTCCCCCATCCTTTAGAAGAATTATTATTGATGATTATCATAATTTAAATCTAATTTCTTCGAGAGAAAACCCTGTTACGCCTTATTTTATCGTGCGTTAACTGTGTAATTTATGAATAACGTACTTGTTTATTATTTTATGAAATAAATAATTTCGATCCACCTCGTCTAGGAATTCTAGTTTCGTGTAGATCTATTGTCTAACTATTTCACCAACTCGAATACAACGCCAAATTGTTCTGTATTCCATATAGGAATCTGTTAACTAGTTCAGACCTCCTTCATACCTTATCAGGTATTTCCATCTAAGTGCAACTTCGTCGTGTACGCCATATTTCACTTGTAGTATTCCTATAACTACTCGTATACGCTAATCTATTGATGCGTTATCTAATCTACTGTAATCAATATATTGCCTGATTCATTTAGGTTACATTCAACCTTTGAGTATTCTTCAGTAGATATAAATCATTAAATCTGAATTCCTTGACCCGTGAGATTATAATTGCATTTAAGAATTAATTAATTGTATGTTCAAGATAAATATATTTTCTCATAATAATCTAAGTACACTATTAATTGTAAAAACAATTTAACTCCCCTCTCTTTCAAATTTCAATACATTCCTTCCCTTATACAGAATAATATCGCACTAACCGTAAATGCTATTTTGATCATCGCAGTACAGCGAATGACCTAAGCGACCTACCTTGTCAAAATATCTGTGCGCGATACCCCTTCAATTTACCCGTACGCTTCTCGCCACCCGTGACCGAGCATTCACTTCAGTTATCTTCGTACGTTCCCCTTTTGGTCCGTCCCAACTTATATATGCGTACTTAGAGATTTCGTTCACCCTGCCAGAAACTTATTCAGAATACTTCACAGTAGATACTCAACTCCCATATATATCATTATCAAGGGTTCAGTCTATGTGTATGTTTGTCTGTATATAATTGCATACTTCCATAAATATACTATCCTTTAATTCATGTTCATTGTATATTATCTATAGACTTTTGTGTGTTATAAATGAACTCCCTAATTTGCTTACTGTTACTTATAATAGTTAAGTTAAAGTTGAGCCCACATTTTATATCGAAACTTACTCGTGAACAGCACATTGATCTTATTATGCCCAAGTACGTGGATTCTTGTACCATTTCTAAGCAATAGGTAATTTAATTATATTTTCCTTTCTATATATCTTTGAATAAATAAGAGTGTACAATTATCTGCGTGTATCTATTGTGTTCATATTAAACCTGATCGAGTACCCAATTTGTGAATAAGAACGTGTTCGACGTGTTCCTGTTGAGGATATATTGAGTCTAAATGTCCATAATTGGATTTGAGTCTTGACCAAAACAAAGCTAAGTTGTATTACAACCCGGCATAACATTAATGTTAATATCTATTTGCTGCCCTACAAGATCCTATACTATTGATAGCTAATCGGCATGGAGCCTTCTCTATCAAGAATAACTATTATTCTCTTAACACATCATAATTTTATTTATTTACAAAAGTCCAGTATCTTTCTCTTTATTTTGTCCTATAAGAACACTTCAATTATTATTGGTTGGAACCACTGGGTTTGTCAAGCATTTTCTCTCTTTCTCGAAATCTGGTTCGGGCCCATTACGGGTCCTTTAAAAATATAAGACAGTCTTAGGTATCTACTGGAACATCTTCACCACCTCAGAGCCGGCCAATAGCTCAACTGGAAATCTTCGCTCCCATCTACTATTTGTCGTTCCTCTTGAATCGCTTGGCTGTAGGTGTGCAAGCCAGCGATGTGACGACAGGCGGCCGGATACTGAAGGTGTATCCGCCTAGTATGGGAGAGTGATGCTAGGCCCGAGGTGGACTTTACTGGAACTAGTGGTGTGCGCTGGAAGGCTGGAACAAGTGGATCCAAGTTTCCATGGGTGCCTAAGCGAGGGAGAGAATGTGGGTTGCAAGAAGTTAGCCCAGTGGAGTCCAAGAGGTGAATGAACTCTGCAGCCTCCCCCACCCCCTTGATATAGCCTGTGACGCTTCTGCATAGTAGCCACGTGCGGGCATGCGCGCGCGTCGGCTGCCCAGCTGTTTAGAAACCGGCTGGTGGCAGCCGGTCGGCAGGCTTTTCCTTAGTATATATCCTACGACAACGTAACTAATGTCTGGGATATTCTTATGTTGTTTCACAGCTGGAAGCTGCCCTTATTCTTAACCAACGCATCTTAGTATATTTTATTCTCGATAGTTGATTATTTCATTATAATATATAAGATGTAAGTCTAGTGAGGGCGGGAGGAGACGAGCGGGAGAGGGAGACCGGCTTGGGACGTTGCTTCGCTTGCCAGCTTGGGACGAGCCTGAAGCGTTGCCATATGTATTTGATTGCAACGTTAGGCTTAGTTTCGACTCACGCACGGGGTAGAGGATTTTGACCAGGCAACAGTGTTGAGTGTTGCCAAGCCTGGGATGTATTTTGTATGCCTAGGGTGGGGTCCAGACAGATTCAAGACTCAGAGCTCACCTCACTGTCGTACCCTTCGGACCCCCTTGATATCTATCCCTCTCAACCCCACTTAGAAACATTCTCTCTTACTTTGTATACCTTCTTTCCACTACTTCACCAATCTATTTAATTATCCCATCCCCTTGATAGACCTTATATCTATTATTGCATTAACGACGAGCTCTCAGATAACTAGATAGGATTTTGGGCCTTATGCGGAGATGTAATTGTTAATGAGACCTAGGAAGATTTTTTGTTGTCTCATATTTGGTGGTTTCATGCTTGCTAGTGTGTTCTTGTGTCAGGTTAGCAGGGGCTAGACCGGAGGGGAGGCTTTTTGCGATCCTTTAAGTAAAGTCTGCTGGTGCGAGTCCTGTGGACCCGCACGACTTTACTAGGATACCCGTGGGAGTCTGGGAGAATTTTCTTGTCTGTGTCCCTGTGTGTCTAGTGTTGTGTTGTGTGAGGGCCCTTGCCTAGTCCACTCAGCACTGCGCTAGCACGTCTTGCTTTTGTTTTAGGGTCGCCAGGAGAGAGTCAGATACTTGCGATCTGAGTCTCTCAAGAGAGCACCCTTTCAATTAGAGTAATTTGGCGCACAGACTTGGGAACGTCCCTAGGCTAGAGCAGGTGGCTCAGCCCGGGTATCCGAAGCCTATATCCTTCCGGCTAGACCTCTGGCACCTCACAGATTAACAGCTAGGGGTTTATTATCTCTGTATGCTTGTTTTTGTGCCACAGTTTACCGTTTTTGTGAGCATTGTGAGTCAGGGTGTGGCTTAGAGACTCTGTCCGAGCAGGCTTGCCTGACTAAGAGTGAGAAGCACACCTGTATGTGGTTATGTTGCGAGTTGCTACCTTTATTTAATTATACCTATGCCATTATACACTGTATGGCCTATCACTAGTATTTATTCCTGCTTATGAGTTAAGAGTTCTCTAAATCCGTAACGTACTTTTCTTTGCTAAGCATCAGATCCTACAGTAGCCACATGCAGTTTAGAAACCCATATCTTGTCTACCTGTACGATGTTTTGAGGACTGTTTGCTTTCACCTTCTTTCACGCAGGGGTGATTAGTTGTATTAATTAACGTAACGTTAAATGTACTTTCTTCTAGTTTGTTATTAAATTGTTTCTGCAATTTAATTCCGTTATCTATCTTTTCCTTGAAGCTTTAAGTCAACTTAATTGTGTGATCTTTTATATAGCCTGCTTGACTATCAACAGTCTATAGTGCGTGCACCCTGTAACCGAGTCATAGGATACCTTGTTGTCCAGGCAGGACTCTTGACGGTTTAGGGTGGTTTGTTGCCTGGGTTTATAGATAAGGGTTGGATCTAGCGTTTTCCGTTGTTGCTTGTTGCCGCATACCTAGTCCAATAGAAAGAGCCCAGTGTTTATATATCCCAGGACGTAACAAGCCCCGCCTCCCGCTTTCCGGCGCTGTGATTGGCTGAGCCGCCTGCTCGGCCAGTCGATGTTTTGGCCGCGCGGCTTGAATATTTCTTTCCTTCGCTTCAACTCTTTTCTCTCCATAATAAGTTCCTGGAAGCTGGTTGCGAATGTCTGTTAGTGACTTACGGGAGTATTTGGCTGTTACTGATGCATTAGACCTATTGCAACCAGAGGAAACGGCCTGTGGAGAGAGCGAGAGCGAGTTTAAACGTGAAGCTGTACACGTAGCTGTCAGCTCCGAAAACGGAGGCTTCTGATTGGTCGGCCGGGAAGGTGTGGCATGTTTACCTCCAGAGTCCGGAGTGTCAAACTCAGCTGGTTTAAAGGGAAGGTTAAAGGGTGCGTGTTGATTGGCTGGCGGCCTTTTTACCTTAACCCTTGTCTAGCGAGGGGTTTTGGGCTATTTTGGGCATATTCAGGCCCGCCTGATGATCAATCAAGTATCTGCATGAAAAGAAATGTATTCAGCAAAACACTAGGTGCTAAAAGCTTCAAAATGAGACCAGAACGAGCTACGTAGCACTCGTCGTTCTCACGCAGTGGTACCACTAACATGGGAGTTTAGCGTATAGCGGCATATTTTTTCCAGCTACGCTCACTACTGGCTACACTGCCGGCCTCTCGAGAACATAGGGAGCGTGAGTCAGTGGGCGGCGGTAAGCCCTGGGTGTCGGACGTGTGGCCTGCTGCGCTCCTGGCCATTTGCACTCGATTTTAACCCTTTAAAAGCCTTAATAATGCTCCTAACTTGCTGCAAATTGGAGCCCGACTTAAGGCGGGCCCCGCCAGTTAAGGGTTAATAATAATAATAATAATAATAATAATAATAATAATAATGATAACAATAATAATCAATAAAAACAAATAATACTAAAAATATATACAGTATAATATATAAACACATAAGTTAAATAAACGAATAAATATAAAAAATACATACACATAAATACATAAATATATATAAAATACATATATACTGTAAATATATTAAACAAGTATATAATCAAAATAAATATATAAATACATATAATACATTTTTGTAAGAAATTTACTAATAATGGGAGTTGTACATCACAAGGCTGATAAATTATACCATAAGCCTTATTTATTGTGTCTGGTCAATTATATTTATTGTGTGTGGTCAATTATATTTATTGTGTGTGGTCAATTATATTTATTGTGTGTGGTCAATTATTGTGTGTGGTCAATTATATTATTGTGTGTGGTCAATTATATTTATGTGTGTGTGGTCAATTATATTTATTGTGTGTGGTCAATTATATTTATTGTGTGTGGTCAATTATATTTATTGTGTGTGGTCAATTATATTTATTGTGTGTGGTCAATTATATTTATTGTGTGTGGTCAATTATATTTTCCCCCCTCCCCCCTCTCTCTCTCTCTCTTGCTCTCTCTCTCTCTCTCTCTCTCTCTCTCTCTCTCTCTCGCTCTCTAAACTTATCCCATTAGTATTAATAATATGGATAGTGAAGATTTCTCATATACAGAAACACTCTCTCTCTCTCTCTTTCTCTAAACTTATTCCTTGTTGATTACATTAATTTAACTCTCTCTCTCTCTCTCTCTCTCTCTCTCTCTCTCTCTCTAAACTTATCCCATCTTGATTAATTTATTTAACTCACTCTCACTCACTGTATCTCTCTCTCTCGTTCTCGCTTTCGCTCTCTTCTCTCTCTCTCTCTCTCTCTCTCTCTCTCTCTCTCTCTCTCTCTCTCTCTCTCTCTCTCTCTCTCTCTCTCTCTCTCTCTTTCAGCCTCAAAAATACCCATTACAAGTAATTAATATCACCTCCCTAATCTCCCCAACCATTTATCTTTTTCTTTGTCTCGCTCATCTAAGAGAGAGAGAGAGAGAGAAAAGAAAATATTTAAATGTACGATAGTCTAACTTATAATATCGGAACGTAAGTTATAATATATATATATATATATATATATATATATATATATAAACTCATGTGTGGGTGTGGGTGTAAAACCGATATCTTAACTACAAGATACAATAACAAAACTAATTAAAAAAAAAAAAAAAAAAAAAAAAGTGAGATATAAAGTAATTAAATACAAACACAAATCATTAACAAATAAATAAATGTTGAGAGACAATACCACAGTAATAACATAAAATGGAAATTGGGATTATAAAAGAAAGGCAGACAATTCTAAAAGACGAAAATTATATATTGTATAAATGAAAGAAAACGAAATGTGAAAGTGAAGATGGCGTGAGAAAGGCGATGGTTTCCTCGTGATTATCAGTGTGTGTGTGAGAGAGAGAGAGAGAGAGAGAGAGAGAGAGAGAGAGAGAGAGAGAGAGAGAGAGAGAGAGAAATGGGAAGGTAGGAGTAGAGACTGGAGGTATAATGTTTTAGCATGCCAAAATAATAACAATAATAATAATAATAATAATAATAATAACAAATGACAATATGCTATTATCATCATTCTTATTCAGATAATCATTATTATAATTAATGATTAGGTATTTTTAATATTATTAAGTTAATATATGCATTATTATAATTACACTAGCACATACTATTAATAATAATGCAATTACCGGTATAATAATAATAATAATAATAATAATAATAATAATAATATTAATAATACTAATAACACAAAATAGAACATTTATGTTTGTGTACATGAGCTTGTGTAAGTATGTAGGTGCGTGTACGTATAAATATAAGCGTGTGTGTGTGTGTGTATATAGGGTTGCGTGTGTGAGGGCTCTGTTGCGTTTATACTATTTAAAGTATATGTGTGTGCGTGCAAAGGACGAATTATGATGCGGCGGTTAAGAATCACGCTAGTTGTGTGTGTGTGTGTGTGTGTGTGAGAGAAAGAGAGAGTGTATGTGTGAGTGTGTGTGTGTGTGTGTGTGTGAGAGAGAAAGAGAGAGTGTATGTGTGAGTGTGTGTGTGTGTGTGTGTGAGAGAGAGATAGTGTGAGTGAGTGTGTGTAATATGCACGTCCCAGCATATTTTGTATAATTTTTTTGACAGCAGGCTAAGTTTGTAAATTTTTCGATAGAAAATGTCTCCGGCGAAGCCGGATTTCTTCATATAATGTTGGCTCGCTATCGCTCGTCAGGAAGAAATCAACACCTGGATAAGGATAAACGACTTAAAACAGTAGGCTAAATGGGGCCAAAGAAAGAGAAAAAAAGAAGAGAACAAAATGCAGGGCACCCCCCTTAACAAGCTTTGAAATGTTATGACGGACGATGCCAGACTATTTTCTTTAATTAGGGGACCGATATTATAGCTATCTATATAATATATGCTATTGTTACCGGCATATATATTTGTTATAGACCTCTATCAAGGTAAAAATAAAAATAAAAATAAAAATAATAATAATAATAAACACACACATACATACACACACACACACACTGCTCAATAGGTGGCGTTCTGAGAGTGAGGGTCTGAGTCTGGAGGGTGAGACAGTGAAGCACTTGAACGAAGCAACCAGCCGCTTCAGAGATGGAGCTGCTTCGAGCCATGAATGGGTGCTTCACATGTCTCACTCCCCAGACTGGAACAAGACCTCACGGGCTTCACCGTGTTGAGCGGTGGAATGTACTGTACAGGCTCTCAGCCTATGCCCTAGAGGGAGTAGTTGGAATATAGAAAAAACAGAAAAAAAAACACACACACACACATCCGAAAGATAAATCGAGATAAATGTGTATATGTTTATGTAGAAAAAGGTCGATTCCTCCTAAATTACAAGCTCGCTATCGCTTTCCAGGAAAGAATCGACACCTAATGGTACAAAAGGTCTTAATATTGACAAAACAAAAATTGGGCGAAACTCTTTTAAAATTTTGAAAACTAATGGGACAAACATCTTAAAATATGAAGACTAATGGGGCATAACATAAGGGAGAAGGGGATCTAGAAAAACGCCCCCCCCCCCCCCTTAATTAGAGATCGTGTTATTGGCCCCACCACCACCACCTTGTCTACCCGCGGGATGTAAACAGTGCCATTCCACACCTCATGTTACGAGGATAGGACCACTCACAAACCACACTTATAATTAACCTTTAAGGGAGGATGGTTCACTTTTTGGTCGATTTTTTCATTTAGATATTATGTTTTCTAGTTTCCCCCCTAGACCGAAATCAAACTCAAAACAAAAAAAACCCAGGATCCCCTTTCAAGATATATATGTACATTTTGTGGTAGAAAAAATTTCGGTTCCCCTTGAATTTCAGGCTTGCTGTCGCTCGCCAGGAAAAAATCAACCCCTAAATGACACGAAAAGTCCAAATATTGACAAAGAAAGGGGTCTAAGTCTAGAAAAACGACCCATCTCCCCTTAAGTAAAGATCGCGTTATAAGCCCCTCCGCCTGTTAAGGCGGTGTCACACGAGCGCTTTTCCCCTCAACATATATCCTCAACACTGGTCTGGCAGCTTATGAGGTCAACATTAAAAATATTTCGGTGACCTAAATTCATCTATCACCTGTCTAGTTTCCGATACAAGTGCAACATATTCCAGAAAATGTTGCCAGAAAAAATGTGATGACTGAATGTTGACCATAAAAACTCTCGTGCGATACCGGCTTTACGAGGAAAGGACCCACTCCGAATGACGCTTATAATTATTACCCTGTATCTAGGTAACTACCAGAGGGGAGGGGGGGGGGGGTTATTACGGGCTTATGGTTGGGGGTTGTTGGGACTATGGAGAAGAGACGTGCGTATCTTCTTGTCGTATTAGACAGACAACTAACTCTCTCTCTCTCTCTCTCTCTCTCTCTCTCTCTCTCTCTCTCTCTCTCTCTCTCTCTCTCTCTTTCACTCCTCTCTCTCACTCACACACACACACACCTCTCACTCACTCTCTCAACACCCACCCACCCCCACTAGCCTGAAGCACCTCATACCAAAGACTATCATGATCCTAACCATCTCGATTTTAAAGAGTTATGGCGTATTAGAAAGAGGGAGAGAGAGAGAGAGAGAGAGTGAGTGTGTGTGTGTGTGTGTGTGTGTGTTTGTGAGGGGAGAGAGAGAAACTAGATAGATATCGATTTTAAAAGATATGGCGCAAGAGAGAGAGAGAGAGAGAGAGAGAGAGAGAGAGAGAGAGAGAGAGAGAGAGAGAGAGAGAGAGAGAGAGAGAGAGAGAAAGTACATAGATAAGCAAAAACAAACATACATAAGCTCTCAAATCATTTACCTAGGTTACTAAGCAGTTGGCTGGCTTTGGATTACAAAACAACGAATCAATTATATTTACTTGAGAGGAAAAACAATCATATGCTGGGGAAGTGACTATCAAAAACTAATTGGTCAAAAATAGAACAACATTGGAGGAAGTGAATAAAAAGGTAAGCTAGCAAAAACCAAAAGGACAAAGATAGAAGAATACAATGGAGAGAGTTGATAGAAAGGGTGAATTAGCAAATACTAAATGGCCAAAAATAGAAACCGAAAATGGAGGGAGTGTTCAGAAAGTGTGAACTAGCAAAACCTAAATGGGCAAATGTAGTAAACAAATAGAAAAGGGGTGAGCTAGCAAATAAAATATGGACAAACATAGAACATGGAAATGGAGAAGTAGCAAACCCCAAATAGACAAAAACAGAACAAGAAAATGGAGGGAGTGGATAGAAAGGGGTAACTAGCAAAAACGGCAAGATGTATATAACGAGCCCCCCCCCCCATTTTCCACGGTTGCATTATGTAAATTGAACAGTGAGAGAGAGAGAATGAGTAAGAATGAGAGTGAGAGTAAGAGTGTGAGTGAGAGAGTGAGTGAGTTTGGTCAATCTTTAGTCTGAACACAAACTTGTAGCCATAAATGCCAATAACAATATTAATAGTTAATAACGCATAATATATTTAAGCCTGGTAAATAATAATATACTTCATAATCTTCTACATTGATAGGAGTATTCAACATACTGTATATCGGCAATCCCTTTCCCCAACACATTTCCAAATTTATGTTCATCTCTTTATTGTTTACGGTTTATATAGTTTTTAATTAAGTTACTCCCCTCTCAAAGCCCATCTCTTAATTGTCTACTAAACAAGCAATTGTATAATCATAATTCACTCTCTCCCATCATCTTTGTAAATTGATTATCTCATCCCACAAAAAGTGTTACCCATCTTATCAAGTAAAATATGTACCACCTCTTTAGTAACTTAATAATTTACCTTCACTTTAATACAATCATATACCGCTACGTCTATAATAATCTCGCATAATCGCTATTCATCTCTTCTGCATATAGAAGTATATTAAGTATTTTCACCGAGTCCCTCCTCACACACAGACACACACACATCTCTCTCTCTCACTCACACACACACACACACACACACACACACACACATTTATGCTTCCTTTATTCAACAGTCAATCTAAATAACCATACCCTTTTCTTCCATCCCCCCCCCCCCCATCTACCTAAATTGCTATACCCTGTTCCAAGTAGGTAGACCAGGAATCCTGAACCCTAACCTCTGTAATTCGAAAAGGGATGGAGTAAATGGGTTGAAAATCACCACACTTACTCCCTGGCTGACCCTTCCCAAATGGTAGAAATAGTAGCTAATTTAGTCTAGTCGTTTGTGAGTTATAGAGGTTAACCTCTTCTGTACCGGTGACGTATTTTTTATTTGTTTGTCTAGCTATATGAAAACAATTGTGTTTAGCCCTTTAATGGCTGGAGGCTCTTTTTAACTGAATGAAATCGTCTAATAGTAGCCAGAATAATGCTAAAAGGACGCACCGATGCAGAAGGGGTTAACAGTCAAGAGATGTGGACCACTTATTTGGAACAGGGTATAACACTCCTTGAAAACTATCTTCAGTCATAACTAATTACCCACCTCTACGTGCCAACTCCTCAACCCTTAGTAGACACGAGAACGCATTTCGTTTCTGTTTTCTGGCTATTATTAGAAAATTGTATTCAAATTAGGAAGGGTATATGGAAGTCAGAGGGTTAATTGAGAGAGTCGTTATACTTATTCCCACAGATCCTTCCTAAGCTGTATACAATCGTATAATGATAGCCAGAATAACCTGTCAAAGGCGTCATAATCCTCAACGGGTTAATATTAATCAATATAATTAAGTTCCATTATCTCCATTCAAACTCACCCCTTGGGGATCATGACACATTTTGACAGTTTATTATGGCTGTCATTAGACGATTATATTCAGCTTAGGAAGGATCTGTGAGAGTTAAAAGGTTAGAGACTATCTCAATTAAACCTCCTGACTTCCAATATACCTTTCCTAATCTGAATAAAATCGTCTAATTATAGCCAGATAATTGAAAACAAGTGTGTCTAGACCCTCATAGGGTTAACAGACACATCTCATTCATCTATCTAACCTTCCATACTTTGTCACTATATGTTGGTCAATTAATTATCTCCTCTTACTTTTCCAGCTCAACATATTTAACAAGAAGGCTAGTCTCCCCCTCTCATAAGCTCAAATCTTCACTTTCTACTAAACCATCAATTCAATTACATTGCCTTTCTCTCTCTCTCTCTCTCTCTCTCTCTCTCGTTACATGTTAAGATGTAAATAGTATACTGTATAACAAGAAGACCCAGTATGGGTGGAAATAAAAGTGTTTACTCATTTTTCCTTTCTCTCCTTTTCCCAAGCATACACACACACACACACACACACACACACACAACACACACACTTTCAATCCAATTAAAAATCACTGTCACCAACAACTATATTTAAAAATCACTTAACCTTTTGTCAGTCCGAAATCTAGCAACCAAATGCGACAACCTGGAGAGATAATACACACTTATCAAATCATTTTCATAGTGTTTCCAATAATATTAATGTTATTAACCCATACAGTACCAGTGACGTCCTTTTCATTGTATTGTAGCAACTATTAGACAATATTATTCAGATTAGGAAGGACCTCTAACAATAATATAGCTTCAAACTATCTCAACCAATCCTTTTAATTACTGCAGATCCTTCCTAAGCTGCATAATATCGTCTAAATATAGCTAGAATAAAAGTTAACACACGTCGATGGTACTCAAAGGGTTAACGAATCGACACCTACAATTCGTAAATGCCATATTCATATAAATATAATTATAACGACATTCAATAAGAAAACCCAATAAACTCTAGATTGTCAATGTCGGTTGGGAAAACGTCATTTTGGACTGACAAACATTATATTAAATAACTGTCTTGATAGCGTAATGCATAAATGCGCGGAGTTTCGGTGTGAGTATCCTAGGTTCGAGTCCTTGGAGTGCCACATGTATTTGTTGATCTCATTAATTGAGTTTAGAAGTAAAGTTGGTAGGTGAAAAAAATATGAAAATGTCACAAATCAATACATCGTGAATCCACCAGTCGACATCTTCCCCCCCCCCCCCCCACACACACACACACACACACACACAGAGACACACACACACACTCTCTCTCTCTCTCTCTCAATGTCAATAACTCTCTGTCAATAAATCACCTGGGCCGAACATGTTTATCCCTAAAATTCTTAAATTAGTCAAAGAAGAAGTTGCAGGGGCACTAACCATAATACTAAATATGTCACTCAAACAAGGACATGTACCCACCGACTGGAAGATCGCTAATATAACACCGATATTTAAAAATGGTGACAAAACACTACCATATAACTATAGGTCGATTAGCTTAACTTCTGTAATTGGAAAAATATGTGAATCAATCATAAGGGATAACATCGTATTATTCCTTGAGAACAATAACCTTATTAACAATAGTCAACATGGATTCAGAGCAAAGAGATCATGCCTAACTAATTTAATAGAATTTTATGACAACCTATAGTAGCCTATACAAACTAATTGACTTCACAAAAAGCCTCGACATAGTGTATCTAGACTTTCAAAAGGCCTTCGACAAGGTCCCGCACGATAAATTATTACAGAAAATAAGAGACATAGGAATACAGGGCAAAACGTATGATTGGATTATAAAATGGCTAAGTGAAAGCAAGCAAAGAGTAGTTATCAACGGTGTGGAATCAACATGGAGCCCAGTAACTAGAGGAGTCCCCCAAGGCTCAGTATTGGGACCAGTGTTGTTCATAATATATATCAATGATCTAGATAATGACATGGCGGGTGCCCAACCCCGAAACGGGTTGAAATAGGGGAGCTATCCCCTCGCCAAAGCCGGCTTTCTAGGGCCTTTCCTAGCTGATGCTGAGAGGATTGGGTTCTAGTTATGTGGTGATGGGCTGGTCTATCAGAGTGAGAACTGAGCGATCTCTGCCATACCCATAGCTTACTCTGACTGTTCCTTTTACTTATATATTTTCTAGATCTGAAGTGACGGCGTCTCTTACGTGGATTGACCTCCCAATCTACCTAGATTGGAAGCCAAAGCGTCACATTCTTCCTTTGCCCCTCACCTTTCTCTTCACAATTGCTGTGGGGCACAGGGCCCTGGGTGGGGCTTTGGTTTCCTGGGCGTTTCCGCACCCTCCTCAGCTCCCCGCCATGGAGTGGCTTCGGTCACCCAGGCTTTATTGTGGTCGGCAGGGAAGGTTGTGTAGGGGCGCTCGGTTATGGCCTTTGCCTTGCTCGGGGCCTTGGGGCTGTTCAGCCAGGCAGCTTGGGGAACAACAACAACAACAACAACAAGATAATGACATAAATAATTTAATTTCCAAATTCGCGGATGACACGAAAATAGGTAATGCAATAATTTCCGAAAGTGATAGAATAAACCTTCAAGCTGATTTAAATAAAATCACAGAATGGTCGGAGAAATGGAAAATGCCGTTTAATGTAAATAAATGTCAGATATTGCAAATAGGTTCTAAGAATAATAAATATGAATACTACATGAATGAAGAGAAGATAAAAAATGTAACACAAATAAAAGACTTGGGAGTGCTGATAAACTAAAACTTAAAATCTTCCAATCAATGCACAGCGGCTGCAAGCAAAGCAAACAGGGCACTAGGTTTCATCAGAAGAAACTTCCACTATCACAGGAAAGACATAGTTTTGCCCTTATACAAAAGTATGGTGAGACCGCACCTCGAATATGCTGTGCAGTTTTGGTCACCTCACCTCATAAAGGATGTTAAAAAATTGGAATCTGTGCAAAGGCGAGCCACTAATCTAATCCCTTCATTGAGAAATAAATCATATGATGAAAGACTAAGAGAACTTAATCTATTTTCACTTAAGAAACGAAGGATGAGAGGCCAATTGATAGAGTGTTTTAAAATTCTAAAAGGATTCAGTAACATTAATCTGGATAAGTTATTCAAAAAAGCTGAAGACACATCTACAAGAGGAAACAATTTAAAATTATTAGGTCAGAGAGCGCGAATCTAGATACAACAACAAATTTCTTCACTCACAGTGTAATTGATGAGTGGAACAAACTTCCAAATTAAGTAATACACAGTTCCTCTATAGATACATTTAAGAAAAATCAAGACTCATACCATAGAAAAATTGGTATGGAGTAGGCAGTAATTATCACCGTTATTATTTGTTCAGCTGAAGAGAGCGTTAGAAAAGAAAATAGTAAATACACAAATAAAAAATAAGAATAATAAAAATCATAATTAAATATGTACTGTACATACTACTAAGGGTGATGGGTTGGATGATTCCAATTAACCCCAAAATTTACATGTTGCTAAGGCGAAGGGTTGCATGATTTTTTTAATTTCTTTTTTGTTTTCCCTTTCTTTTTTTCCAATCTTTCCTGTAAATTCCTTCTGGGGATTTCGAAGCCCAGCAAGGTTAATCACTTCAACTTTTTCATGTACGGCAATTGCCGGAGCGAACGGAGGGTGGGGAGAGAGCCTTCTTCTTTTCTATCCTTTTCTTCAACTTTCCTTTTCTATCGGATATGCCATCTCTACTAGAATTAAGTCCTGACCACCTCGTTTGGATCGGAAGGTCTGTGTGGCCAGTGTATATATGTAAATTTATGTAAATCCTTTCCATCGTCCAGGCACCATCCCTTTTTCCATTACATTTTCTGAATGAGAGGTCCCCGCCCCACCCAGCCAATTTCCTTACCCAACACCCTCTTATAAACTCTTTATTTTTTCTTTCTTTCTCTCTCTCTCTCTCTCTCTCTCTCTCTACTGCGTTCAATCCTGGTGCCCTTATTACCAAAAAGATATAGACAAGCTAGAACTAGTTCAACGTAGAGTTACCAAAATAAATGATACCTAGCCTAAAGAACAAACCATACGAGGAGCGTCTTACAGAATTATATCTATTTCCTTTAACCCAGCACAGATTAAGAGGCGACTTAATTCAAGTGTTCAAAATCATCAAAGGCATCGACAATATGAACTGTAGTAAGTACTTCATTATCGACCAATCTAATTACACGCGGGGAAACGGTTGAAAAATTATCGGTAAATCTTTTAACTCGCACGAATCTAAGAATTTCTTCTTCAATCGAGTTGTCAACTTTTGGAATGGGCTTCCGCGAGACGTTATAGATTGCAGCTCCGTTGATTCAATTAAACTTCGCCTAGACAAATATCTTGCATCAAACCCGCGACTGACTGCGTTTGTAAATTAATCACTTTATTTTATCCCCCCCTCAGTTACTAACCCATCTGTCCCCTACTAACTTCCTAATCCTGCCACGGACATTACTTCCAGGGCAGCAGTTCCCTTTCCAATGTTCCCTTACCCACTCTAAACCACTGGTTGGACAATTAATCCTCAGTGTTTTGGAGAACAAGCAACCTAGAAGGGTCACCAGATCTGTTGTTGCTTGATTTCCTTTGTACTTCTTTGTACTCTCTCTCTCTCTCTTTCTCTCTCTCTCTCTCTCTCTCTCTCTCTCTCTCTTTCTCTCTCTCAGCCCTTACACTTACCCTTATCAGTCGCTGTTTTTGCTGTCTCTCTCTCACACACAAATATTTGTTTACACGTTCCCCTGTCCTGTTAATTCCCCTTGGCATTATTATCTCTCCTCTCTCTCTCTCCTTCATACACTCTTTCACTTCCCCTTTTGGTCCCCTCTATGTGGCATCATCATTCTGTTTATCTTAGTGTGTCCCCTTCGTGCAATGTATGTATGTATATATGTATGTATGTATGTATGTATGTATGTATGTATGTATGTATGTATATGTATATTATATTATCTACCCCTTTCTTCTCGTGATGATATATTATCCAGCCCTCCGAAGCCAACCTCTCTTCATTTGCTATTTTACAGAGAGAGAGAGAGAGAGAGAGAGAGAGTATACTGTATATGAAGGCATAAGAGGGTGTTGGGGAGGTAAGTAAATTGACTGGGGGGAGTGAGCGGGGGTGGACCTCTAACTCGCGAAATGGTTGAATGAACATACAGACAACTAGATAGATAGTATAGATAGTATACAGATAGTGAGATAGATCGATATATCGATTGTGTGATAGATAGATAGATATAGATAGAATGATAGATATATAGACAGATAGATAGATAGACAGACAGACACACATACAGACAGACAGACAGGTAGATAGTCAGTCAGTCATAACAAAAATTCATAAACAGATATATATAATTATATATATACACTTTTTGCAGAGTTATTTAAGTAATAAACATTGTGCTAAAAGTCCTTAGCGCATAGTTGGTTCTGTGTTCTGTACATAAACAATTCTTGATCTGATAGCATTGATATCATTTATCAATAAGTTATTAAATCCATACTCATGTAGGATTATTTTTTCAACATCCTTTACAAGAAAAGATCTATGTAACAAGTAATAAATGTTCTTCTCTATAAAACTACATGGCTTTATGAGATTTCTATATACAAATCTTATTTTCATCCAGTTAACCAAATGCTTAAACACCATCAATCCACATTCTCTACAAGCACTGGTTGCTCTCCCAGTACTTTATATTCAATATTTTCTGTATTGCCTTGTGGTATCCAATGGAAAACTGTTTAAATGGTATATCACATTTTCTATTATTAAACCAAAGTTCAGCACCATAAAAATTCAAACAGTAGCTTTGAAATAAATTTAAAAATACTTTAGTACTCATGTTGCTAAACTTTCTTAAAAGACAATTAAACTCATTGTAAAACTTGTTTCTGCAGCTTATCATATCCAAGTAATTATTAAGATTACAATCAATTACAAAAAACAAATATTTGTATTCAGAAACAATATTTAATTTGTTATTGTCTAAATATATGAAAGGATTCATTTACTGTCCATACTTATATTTAAAGATCATACATACTGATTTTGTAGAGTTAATAGATAAGTCTATTTGTTTAATTTCATGATCCATAATATCTATCAATATTTGCAGACCTCTAACCGAAGAAGCCAATATTACAAGATCATCTGCATAGGCGATCACATTGCTGACTTGTAAACCTAGTCTACATCCTACATTACTTGCAGATAATTTACTTAATATGTCATCAATATAAATTGAAAACAACACGGGAGATAAAACACCACCCTGTCTCACTCCATTTTTCATAGTCCATTCAGTTGAAATTGAATCTTTAAATATGACAACATGTTGGTTTCTGTAAAAGTAAAATAAAATATTAACCAAGAAATTTGGTACTCCTAGTTTTAAAAGCTTATTTGCAAGTTTTAAATGATTCACCTTATCAAATGCTTTTTTCAGGTCAATAAAACATGAATACACATTAGATCCCTCCGTGTTGTACCTTAAAATAGTTTCCTTGAGAATTAAACATGCAGTAGAAGTAGAATACCTCTCTCTAAATTATTGCTGCCTATCATTTAAACTAACATATCTTAAAATTTTGTACTGCAAGCAGTTTTCAAATACCTTCAATAATATTGGCGATAACGTAATTGATCTATAATTATCAAGTGATGTATTATCTTTATACTTATCTTTCAATAAGGGTACCATAATTCCAAAGTTCATTCTTAGAGGCATACAACCATGTACAACACAAGAAGAAATCAACTTTGCAATTACTACTATCAATTCGTTGGTGCAATACTTTAAATGAAAAGACTGTATATTATCTGGGCCAATACCACAATTGAGGTCAGATATTGCTGTAGATACATCATGACTATTTACCTTACCAAATATTTCACCGTCAGTCACGTACATTTTTCACCAATTTATCTATCATGAAGTCATTATCATTCTGACATTTACAATCATCATATACATGTTTAAACTTATTCGAAAATTTCTCTACAATACATTTTGGGTCACATTCTCCATTTATTTTCATACTTACAAACACTTTATTATTCTTTATTTGTCTAACCTCTTTCCAAAATGATTTCAAATTTGTATTAGATAGAGATTGAGCTAACTTATTTGTTCTAATTTGAGACTCATTTTTGTTTAACTTGTTTCAATACATTCCTAAAGTCCTTTCTAGACTCCTTCATTTCTTCTAACTCAACTCCTGCAAGTGGACGTCCCCTATTCTTCCAAGTTAAAAACTTACTTCTCGCAAACTTATGGAAATCTTTAATTTCGTCATGCCAACCTGGTATAACTTTATGTTTTTTTAATGGTTCTTTCTTAAACAAAGAAGATGATTTGAGTAACAAACTAATACTATTATACTGTTATAAATTAATTTAATTCCTTGATATGCTATTCATTATTACATCTATATACACTGCAGTCCAAACAATTATAACTTGATATATCCTATTCATTTAGATAATGATTAATATTTGATTTATATATCTGTAAATTATCCACACTAGACAGCTTTTGCCAGTCGATGAATTCTGACGGTTCAATGTGTACATCTACTATACCAACATTACATATGTCAATGTTTAGCTTTCATGCCAGGGCAAAGTGATCATAGAGGGCCATATCATACCTTATAATAATATCATCTATTATTTCTTTTAGACTCTCACTTACTGCTATATGGTCAAGCCAACTGGTTGTATTATTTGCAGGACATAAATATGTAAACGAATCATTCTGCATTGCCTCAATATCACTAAATATAAAGCACTTGCTAATAAATACATTAATAATATCTTTCCAAAACCTACCTTTAGTTGGACTAGCATTAAAATCTCCTGCAATTAAGACATTGTTGCAGTGTTGTTCAGCTATAAAATGATCAAGAGTGGCTATTGTATTTCTAAATTCATCTAAGGAGTCCTCGTCTTGCTTGTCACAAGATAGGTATACATTCACTATAAATATTTGTACATTTCTACACTGCATTATTATCCCAATTATCCTTTCATTACAATACACAGAATCAATATTAATACTAAGTGAATTTTTCCATAATATAGCAACACCTTTTGAAGGACGACCCTCTACTATGCCTTCGTTATTCCTATCTTCCACACATGCGATTGCATCAAATGAATCATTGATTGTTTTTAAAACATTTAAGTCTTCTTTCAATAACATTATTTCTTGTAAAAGAATATCGTATTCCATAGTCAATACGTTTACTGCTTCAATATTATTTCTTACAGAATTACAGTTATATAAGAACATAAGAACATAAGAAAATGGGAGTCTGCAGAAAGCCGATTGGCCTAAGCAAGGCAGATCCCTGTCCCACACAACTCCAATTACAAAGCCCTATTATAGGCTCAACACTCTAATACCCTGAGGATCATCTTACCAAAACGGTTAGAGATTAACGCAGGATTACGGGGGTCTGCAGAGCGCTGATTGGCCCAACCCTGCTGATCCCCCTTCACACCCAACCCTTCTCGTCCATATGCTTATCCAATTTTATCTTAAAGCTCCCTATCGTTTTTAATCCCACTATAGCACTTGGTAGTCCATTCCACCCATTTACAACTCTGTTACCAAACCAATATTTGCCTATATCTTTTCTGAAACGAAATTTATCTAATTTGAAACCATTGGTACGAGTTCTTTCGCTATCACTGAGCTTTAGTACATTTGTCATGTCCCCTTTGTTAATCCCACTAACCCACTTGAACACCTCTATCATATCCCCTCTAACTCTGCGTCTCTCTAACGAATGTAAGCCTAATTTCTTCAACCTTTCTTTATACGGAAGATTTCTAATATTATGGATAATTTTTGTCATTCTACGTTGTACTCTCTCCAATGAATCTATGTCCATTCTGTAATAAGGACACCAAAATTGAACAGCATAATCCATATGGGGTCTCACTAATGACAAGTAAAGTTTTAAGATAACATCAGCAGTTCTGTTACTCACACTCCTTGAGATGAACCCGAGAATCCTGGTTGCCTTGTTTC
Source organism: Paralithodes platypus (assembly GCA_032716605.1). Taxonomy (NCBI): domain Eukaryota; kingdom Metazoa; phylum Arthropoda; class Malacostraca; order Decapoda; family Lithodidae; genus Paralithodes; species Paralithodes platypus. The sequence continues at coordinate 24,649,669 of CM064578.1, read as the reverse complement.
GAACGGTTATACACTGTTGTCTAGGCTTCAAATCATTGCTAACAAACACACCTACTGTAGATCTTTCTCACAATTCGAGTTTTCTAATTCCACATTAGCTAGTTTATATTTAACATTTGTATGCATCTTCCCTATCTTTAATACCTTGCATTTGTCAATGTTAAACTTCATCTGCCAATTTACTGACCATTCGTGTAAGGTATCTAGATCCCTTTGGAGGCACTCTATATCTCTATCTGAATCAATTGTTCTCCCCATTTTGGTATCGTCTGCAAATTTACTTATCCTACTAGTTATACCTAAATCAAGGTCATTTATGGATATAACAAACAACAGAGGACCTAATACAGATCCCTGGGGGACACCACTTTTGACTGCTCCCCATTCTGACTTCGTACCATTTATGCTGACTCTCTGCTTCCTACCAATTAGCCATGACCTAATCCATCCCAACAACGCCCCACCTATTCCATGCGCCTCAACCTTTCTCATCAATCTCTCATGGGGGACTCTGTCGAAAGCTTTACTGAAATCTAAATATATATATCATATGACTTGTCATTATCTACTGCTTCATATACCTCTGAGAAAAAACTAAGCAAATTAGTAAGGCAAGAACGTCCCTGAGTGAATCCATGCTGAGAAGAATTTATTAAATTAGATGTATCTAAGTGGTTTCTAATTTTACTAGCAATAATTGACTCTAGTAGCTTTCCTATGATTGATGTAAGACTAATGGGACGGTAATTGGATGCTATTGATTTGTCACCTTTTTTGAAGATCGGAACTACGTTTGCAAGCTTCCAAGCTTCTGGAACTATACCTGTCTCCAATGACTTTTAAATAAAAATGTTAATGGGTAACTTAACTCATCCCTACATTCTTTTAATACTCTAGCATATACCTCATCAGGACCAGGCGATTTATGAGGTTTCAGTCTGTCAATTTCCTTAAGCACATCATTTCTACTTATAGTAACCGTACTTAACCTATTTTCTATACTATCGCTATATACCTTACGGACTTCTGGAAACTGTGCCAAATTTTCATTAGTGAAAACGGAAAGAAATTGACTATTTAATGTACTGCACATTTCTAAATCATTTCTGTCATTTCTCCTATCGAAGTTTTAAGGGGACCAATTACATCTCTAACCTTGGATTTATATAGTTGGTAAAAAGCTTTAGGATTATTTTTGAGTCATTGGCAACCTTAATTTCATAATTTATTTTTCCTTTCCTAATATCCTTTTTTACCTGTCTTGATAGATTCTGATAGTAAGCAAGTAGGTGAATTTCGCCTTTTCTAATTTTTCTATATATTCCTCTCTTTTGTCCTAGAAGATCTAATAGTCTATTATTCATCCATTGGGGTTGGTTCTGTGTTGATCTAAATTTTCTTTTGGGGATGTATTTATTTTGTGCATTGAATACTGACTTGATAAAATTATCGTATGTATCTACCAAGGTTGACGTCTCTTCCTGACTTAAGATGACAGGTGCCTGAGACGGGGTACACTCATTTGGACACCTGGATCGACTTAATTTTTTGACCATAGGGTCCGCTAATAGGGCTCTTCTTAACCCACCATAATTGGCTTTTCTAAAGTCAGGTATTAATGTTGTATTCTCTCTGGTATTACCTTTCCATTGTATATTAAAATACACAGAATTGTGGTCACTATTTCCTAGGTGGTCCCCTATCTCTACATTATTTACCATATGTTCATTGTTACTGAAAACTAAATCGAGAATATTATTACCTCTAGTCGGCGTATCTATGAATTGAAATAAAAAACTATCTTGTACTACCTCTATAAACTCCTCAGAATCAGAGTCTCCTATTTGATGTTGCCAATCTATATTCGGAAAATTAAAATCCCCCATAATGCACACATTGCTAAACCTTGATGCCATTTTAATTTCCTCCCATAATGACGTTCCGTCATTTCTACTCATATTTGGCGGTCTATACATAACTCCAATAACTATGGTCTCACTACCTTCGTTAACCTCTACCCAAACACTTTCATTATCGTTATTTAGTCTAATACCTGATTTAATACAGCTTTTTAATGTACTCCTGACAAACACTGCTATACTGCCACCCCTCTTACTTGTTCGGTCATATTTAAACAAACTATATCCTGGTATATCAAATTCTGCTAAAAAATGCCTGGTTTCTGTATTAATCCACGTTTCAGTTAGCGCTATTATGTCTATATTTTCTTTGCTAACAAGGGCTCTAAGTTCGTTCATTTTGTTACATAGACTCCTACAGTTTGTGTAATATACTCTCAATTTACTTCTTTTCTTTATACCTAATTTACCTTTGTTTTTAGCGACATTTCCATCTTCCGTTGCACCATCACTACTATCATTTGCATTATAGTCATAATTTTTAGCATGAGACTGAATATCCTTATCGCTTTCGCCTGACGCTAAAATTGTTCCATTTAACCTCTCATTTACACTCTCAATATTTCTGTTCAAAACCCCACAACCACCCTATCTAAAGAACTAGCTAATGTAGAAACCCCTAACCGTGAAAGATGAACCCCATCCCTTGCGTACATCCCATCTCTCCCATAGAAACTATCCCAGTTATCAATGAATGGTATTGCTTTTTCTTTGCAATATTTCTCCAAACGGCAATTGACACCAATCGCCCTGGATGTCCATTCCTTGGGAACTCCTCTTCTGGGTAGGATACAATGTACTACAGGGATCCCTCCCTTCATCCTAACTTTATCTAACACATCCCGATACTGCTGCAGCAGTTCCTCACTTCTACCCTTACCAACATCGTTACTCCCGGCACTGAGACAGATAATGGGGTTATCTCCACTATCTTCCAAGATGTGGTCCATCTTCTCTAAAACCCTCCCAACTCCATGGCCAGGCAGACACACAACCTTCCTAAGTTTAGTGCGGGTAGCCCTAACTAAATGTCTTACCATGGAGTCGCCCACAATCGACACAGACTTACCTTCTCGGGACACAGACTTACCTTTCCCTCGGGAGGATCCAGCAGCTGCAGTTGGAGAACCCCCGGTGGTGGCAGAAGCTCCCTTGGTGGTGGTGGTGGTGGGGGTAGTGGTGGTGGTAGGTAGCACAGCGTCAGAGGTTGGAGCTGAGTCGGCGGCAGGCACTTCGGTTATCCCTCCCTTATCCTGACTATCTTTTCCCTCACATTCGTCTCGCAAAGGAGAGAATGTATTTGTCACACTCATACCTATTCTACTATCCTGCTTCTTGAGTGTGACTTTCCCACCCGTATTTTTAACAACCTGCCATGAATACAATTTTTCATCAACTTCCTCCCTTTTCCCCTTACTTGACTTTATTTCCTCTTGGCTAAGCTTGAAAGCTAGATTTTCGTCTTTAATCAAATCCACTTCCCTCTGAAGTTTAACATTAACCTCCCTTAGAGCCAAGACCTCTTCCTTCACCACAACCATCTCCTCTCTTACCTGGAGAATAAGATGATGCAGATCAGTTAGAGACTCGCACTCCATACCTGCCATGATCCCAATAAGCTTAGCGAGGAGCAAGAAACTAAGTACAGAAAAACAAAAACAAGTAAACTAACAGCTAAAAACTGAGCTATAACACTTTTATATAACACGAGTGCACTGCCCCCAAACACAGGTAGGTGTAATGGTCACTAAAGGTCACTGGTAAGTGGTCCGGGCAGGAGCTCAGATTAACACAACCTTCTCCTGTCACTGACTGAACTGACTGAATCACTGACTGAACTGACAATGATACAATCTTAGCCATTAAGATGTATGTTTAGGTTTATAATATTTTCTAACAATTACATGGTTCGGCCAACACTCTGGACGTAACAGATTATCCCTCTTAAACCTAATTCACACTAGTCGTTATTCGTACCGTTTTACGGTACGTATACAAAATTGTGACGTCAGAGTGATGTCACTTACAGACACGCGGCGTGTACGTAGTGTGAACCGAGAAGCCGTTTACCAAAATGCGTACCACTCAAAAAGATGGTTTCGATTCATCTTTTTGGTGTACGCACGAGAAGAACGTTACCGTACGTATATTGAACATTGAAGTGAAATGTGTGTACTATTATTGTGCCAATTTCCATTACATTACACCTTACGAGCGGCCTAGGCGGTTTATTTATATGTACCGCCCAGCGGGGTGTTTTTACCCAAAATAGGGCTGTTTACGTGATCATTTTCATGCCTAAATAAGACCCAGAGCGTAAAACAAGTATCTATCCCTGAAAGGGCATAAACAGAGCTTTCCAATGACACCATAACGATCCTTTTATGATGGCTAGTTTTCTTGCAACAACCGTGCAACGCGAGTGCAAAAAGCATGTAATTCGGCACTTTCCCCATACAATTCCGTATATAGCGAGTGAGAGAGGGAGGGAGGAGGTGGGATTCGTGTCAGTAGGTTCGCCGCGGTGGTCTGGAGCAGTCATACGCTCGCTACTCTCCTGCCACCACTTGTCTCTCTCTCTCAGCAACATTACGTGCTGAAATTGCCACACGACCTATGTCGAGCGCCGCCAGATAGTCCAGATTTATTATACTCGACTTATGTTGCTCACCGTTAATTAAGGGTTAATATCGCATAACAATATATGCTATATGTATAATTTTAATGGCAAGCAAATATTAAGGCAGTTTAATACGTTAACCTATTGATCGTGTACCTGGCAGCCGACGCGGTACCACCAAACTTACCAAAGTTAACACGCTATACTGCTTCACGCGCCTCCAGATAGACTTTAAACACCTAGAATCCTAGATTATAACTACAGAACAACAACATGACGTTTCTCCAATAAAATATCGATTCCCTTCTACAGTGCATAGGCTATAATTAGTCTATGTCCAGGTACCGTTGTCCACATAAGTTGTTTCTACTCGTGATCTGATGTATGAATGTAAATTATATAGTAGGCCTATACCAATGAACTGCGAGTGCGGTTTCTTTTAATTACCAGTTTACTAATCATATGAATTAACCACTATACACTCGTAATTCAATGATGCGCAATATATTTCCATTAACATGGTCACGGAGAGGAATTAACATAACTTATATAAATATGTGGGCAACTGCAGGTTACGTGATGGTCTGGTTTTGATGTATGTTCCTAGTTAATATGCATTGAATTACGGTGGTGGTTCATCTTTGTTCAAAATTAAGAAATAATCACCAAGAAAGATCGTTTCTCAGTCCATGTTAACGATCGTCTAGTAGGTGTTTACCTTACACCAGAGAAGTAGCTAGGCTACGTTCCGCACCCCAGAGTCTGGCCCGCGCTCTCCGCATTTCCTTTCAACTTTACTTTTCCGCGTCCGTTTTTCGTATGTGACGTCACAGGCCCAAAAACGGATCCGCAAAAGACGGCTCGTGTGAACCGGGCTTTACTCATTGCAACAGTTATATTAATTACTTACATTCTCGTTCAAATTTAGATTCAAGCTCACAGCATTTTATATTTTCAATGTTAAATTCATCCGATATATACTTAGTAACATCAACAACGCTAGTGTCAAAGTCAGCATTCCCAATGTAAAAATCTCCTGATCTTTCAGAGCCTTTAAACATAGATTGCGTAACATTTTTTGTTCCTCGTACACCAGCTGGCCTCTTCCACTGCTGATCCATTTTTCTTTGCGGCTGTTGGGTAGGGGGGACTGAGGCATTCCTACCGCGCCGACTCTTAACTTGTTGAAAGCCGTCATCATCCAGGACACCACGTCCTGTTTCTCCTCGTTCACCTTTACTGTCACTGTTCTTGGATCTCATATACTGCAGGGGCTCAACAGATTTCTCCTTCGACCGTGTTACCTCATGTTCTAGTTCGAGAACACGAGATGACTTCCTGATCGTACCATTTCCAACAAACTGTTTCTGCTGTTTATATCCTGTTGTAGGCGATGAAGGAGCAGTGCCACGTGAGCTCTGTTCCTCACTCAGTACCTCACTGTAGGTAGGCAGTTGTAGAGGTGAGGCTACACTATCAAACTGACAGATAGACAAACACACAGATAGATAGATAAATAGATATGTAGGTACGTAGGCACACACACACAAACATACATACACAAATACCACTACCACCACAAAACCATCCCAATAACCATCATCACCACGCTATACCATGTTACAAATAGGTGGGCCAGAAATCCTGAATCTTAACTTCTGTAACTCAAAAAAGAGCTAGAGCAAATGGGGCTGCAATTAATTACTACACCTACAGTATTCCCTGGCTGATCCTTCCTAAATGGTAGAAGTCTTAGCTCGATTACTTTAGTCGTTTGTGACTTGTAGAGGTTAAGGGGAGGTATTTTTTTTCTGGACCCCCCTCTACCCCATGTTTAGCCCCATTTGTTTTGAGATTTTATGACGCTTGGTCTATTAATTTGGTGATTATAGGACCTTTCGCCCCCGTTTCTTTGTCAATATTAAGACTTTTCGTGTTTTTTAGATGTCGTTTTTTCCCTGGCAAGCGATATCGAGCCTGTATATTAAGGAGAAACTGGCCTTCGGCCTTGACATTTTTCTACCGAAAAATGAATCAAGTTATCTAGAAGGGGGATCTCGGGGATGTTTCTATAAGCTTGATGGAGGTCGGGGTAGGAAACTAAAAAGATAATAAATATAATAATAAATCGACTAATAAATAAGCCCTTCCCCCCTTAACCCGTTCTGTACCGGTGCCGTCCATTTAACCTTTTCTAGCTACATTTAGACGATTTTATTCAACATATAATGGGCCTCTGCCAATTAACAGGCTTCGAACTATCTCACTCAACCCTTTATATTCATCCCATCCGGGTGCATGGGACTCGATAGCCTTGGTGGGCAACCTATCTAGCGGAAAAAAACCTACACAAATTACCGATGGGCGACACGCTAATCGGTGCCACTTACAGGTGGCGATTTTTAAAACAGATATAACAGATATATATATTTATACTACCACAGATCCTTCTTAAACTACAGATATAACAGATATATATTTATACTACCACAGATCCTTCTTAAACTACAGATATAACAGATATATATTTATACTACCACAGATCCTTCTTAAACTACAGATATAACAGATATAACAGATATATATATTTATACTACCACAGATTCTTCTTAAACTACAGATATAACAGATATAACATATATATATTTATACTACCACAGATCCTACTTAAACTACAGATATAACAGATATAACAGATATATATTTATACTACCACAGATCCTTCTTAAACTACAGATATAACAGATATATATTTATACTACCACAGATCCTTCTTAAACTACAGATATAACAGATATAACAGATATATATTTATACTACCACAGATCCTTCTTAAACTACAGATATAACAGATATAACAGATATATATTTATACTACCCCAGATCCTTCTTAAATAACAGATATAACAGATATAACAGATATATATTTATACTACCCCAGATCCTTCTTAAACTACAGATATAACAGATATAACAGATATATATTCTGACATACGGAGCCCTGTATGTTAATTTAAGAGTTAGAATTAGAGTTGAAGGAGTTTCAAACTACCCAAGTGGCGAAGCAGGCTAGCGAGTGGGAAACCAGCTCGCCCGCATACCAGCAAACAAGCCTTCACACCTGCGTGCGTCATAGGGGACCCTGCAAACTACTTCGATGACCCGACGCTATGACGTATGATCGACACCAGGAGCTGTGAATGGACCAGGCACCTGTTATGCAACTCGAGGAGCTATGATTGGAGCGCGCACCATCACTCGTCTCCTGATTCGTTCCTAGACCATCATTGTTTAGTATATAAGACCCGAGTTGTGGGCATTCAAATCAGTCTCATTTGGAGTTGGGGAAGGTGAACTTGCAGCTGGAGGAAGACGGGGTGAAGTATTATAATGGGATTGTGACTGTCAGTCAGATTATATATGTGTGTGTTAAGTGTGTTCCGTGTAAACACTTACGTTATGTTGGTTAGTGAGATATGTGATTGGGACGTTAACGCTATTATTGTGTACTTAACTATTTGATTGGGAATTAACGTTAATGCTATTATTATGTACTTAACTATTTGATTGCGAATTAACGTTAACGCTACTATTATGTACTTAACTATTTGATTGGGAATTAACGTTAACGCTACTATTATGTACTTAATTATTTTAGTTGACTAACTTGTGGACTAAAACAACTCTTTAAGTAATTGGGTTATGATGAAAGTAATACTATTATTTTATATTAATACTTACGAGTTCTTTCATTTTCTTTTAGTTAAGCTTACATTGCTTAACGGTGCTTAGTACGGTGATGCTATTGTCTCTTATTAGTAATATCGCCTTAGACTAACATGGCTGTGTTAATATTACTTCTAGTGATTTCCTAAGCTGAAGAAAATTCTTTTAGCTTCAAAATATTATTTGCTTTTCATATTATTTGAGTGAGACCTGAATCGAATCTATGAAGCGATCCTGTAACTTAATTTACTCATAATCAAACCTCAATGTTACGTGGTTAAGAAATACATTTAACTAATTATTAAATATATATCTAACTTTTTATGTGACTTTGATATTAATCCTGATGATAATAATAATATAATCCTGTTAACGTAAGACAAGAACCAAGAATAATTACATTAAATATAAATAAAAGGACATATAAGAAAACTATCTATTAATTTCAAAAAGGGTAAGAGACAGAAATATTCTTACTTTAATATTTATCTTTCAAGACTTTTTATAGAATTAATAGTCCTTCTTTAGATATAACTTCTTCGGTTCATAACCATAGCCTACTAGCTTCGGTTAAATAATAATTCTTTATAAATACTACATAACTTTAATTAGTTCAGTATTTTTCATAATTAAAGAGTATCAGTCAATAAAGGATACTAAGTCCTAAGATCCAAAAGGAAAGGAAGCAACAACAGGAAATAATTGTATTAGATTTTACTTTTGTTTTGCCTTCAGCTGACTGATACCTTAATATATATCTCTGTGCTATCTAGATTCATCAAGTTAACCACTTGAGGATCAAGATACGTAACAATATTTATACTACCACAGATCCTTCTTAAACTGCAGATATAACAGATATAACAGATACATATTTATACTACCACAGATCCTTCTTAAACTGCAGATATAACAGATATAACAGATATATATTTATACTACCACAGATCCTTCTTAAACTACAGATATAACAGATATAACATATTCTATCTACCAAGATCCTCTTATAACAGATATAACAGATATTAAGGATACATATTTATACTACCACAGATCCTTCTTAACTACCGAATATAACAGATATAACGATATATATTTATACTACCACAGATCCTTCTTAAACTACAGATATAACGGATATAACAGATATATATTTATACTACCACAGATCCTTCTTAAACTACAGATATAACAGATATATATTTATACTACCACAGATCCTTCTTAAACTACAGATATAACAGATATATATTTACTACCACAGATCTTCTTAACTACAGATATAACAGATATAACAGCTATATTTATACTACACAGATCCTTTTAAACTACAGATGTACAGATATATATTTATACTACCACAGATCCTTCTTAAACTACAGATATAACAGATATAACAGATATATATTTATACTACCACAGATCCTTCTTAAACTACAGATATAACCTAACAGGCTTATATTTATATACCACAGATCCTTAATACACAATATCTATGTATTAAAATGAAAAAGACATCTCCGGTACAGAAGAGGATAACCCCTTCTGTACCGGTGACGTCTTTATGGTTTTTATATCAGCCTACATTTAGACTATTTTATGAAGCTTTGGAAGGGTATATAGTAGCTAAAAGGATGAATTGCGATAGTCTTTAACCTTTTAATTGTCAGACGTCCTTCTTAAGCTGCATAAAATAGTCTAATAGTTGGCAGAATATAATGACAAAGACGTCGCCGGTACAGTGGGTAAGAATTATGCCACTAACACATTATGGAGGCAGCCTCAGAGGTGCCCCGTTTTCCTTACCACATTTTAATATATTATGCATGCAGATTTTCGCGATGATATTAATTTTAGTGTACTAGATTTTGCGAGAATTACGATTTATATATAATGGTGTTACTTACTTGGGTAGGTTTTACACTTTGTCCCTAGGCATTACTCACTCACTCTCTCTCCACTGCTCTCTCTCTTCCTCACCATCCACACAAATAAGAGGGTAACATCTCCATAATATGCCCCCACTCACTCACTCTCACACTCACACAATATAGGCTAGCATCATCGTAACATCATATATCCCTCCATTCTGCCCCCCTCCTTCCTTCCCTCCCTCCCTCTCCCTCTCTCTCTCTCTCTCTCTCTCTCTCTCTCTCTCTCTCTCTCTCTCTCTCTCTCTCTCTCTCTCTCTCTCTCTCTCTCTCTCTCTCTCTCTCTCTCTATCACACACACACACACACACACACACACATACAATATAAGACTAGCATCACCACACATCCCTCCATTCACCCACCCCACCCAGCTTATCCTTCTATTCAGGCCTCATCCCGTATCTTTCCCTATATCAAAAATATATAAAAATACTGCTACTACTACTACTAATACTACTGCTACTACTACTAATAATAATACTGCTACTACTACTGCTGCTACTTCTATTAATAATAATATAGACAAAATAAATAAATAAATAAATACATAAATAAATCCGCCCTTAGCCCCTTCTGTACCGGCGACGTCCGTTTCTTTATACGTTGGCAACTATAAGATGATTTTATTCAGCTTAGGAAGGACGTCTAGCAATTAAATACTATCTCAATCAATCATTTTAGCTAAGACATATCCTTCCCAAGCTTCATAAAAACGTCTAAATGTAGCTGAAATCTCTTAAGAAAGACGACGTCGGTACAGAAGGGGTTAAGGCCACGATTTATGTCCTAGACTCCTAGAGAGTACTGTACATAGAAACGACACAACTAGACACAAGTGATAATAGGAGAGGTACAGTACATGGTAATAAGGAAATGGAAGTCCAGAGGGAAATGAAACCAGGGGAGGGGGAGTGAGTGAAGGGGGAAAGGGAGCCACCACTAATGTAATGAAGAACGTATATATTGGTCCAGATGTTGGGATGGGGGCGGGGAAGGGGACGAGAACATAATTATATTAGAGGGCTATATTAGGGCTATATTGGAGGTATATTAGAGGCATATGAATAAAATACAGAAAAAAACAAAATCAAAGGAAAGAGAGGAGGAGAAGAAAACAGAGAAGAGCAAGACAAGTAAAACAAGAAAAACAGGAGAAGTGAAAGCAGCTGAGAGGAATGCCACGACCCCGCCCCAGACAGCGATGTCAAGGTCACCCGCCACGACGAAGGACCAGAGAAGTGGCCGACTCGCCAATGTGGAGCAGGCTAACCCCATCATGCCAGGAAAGAAAATCTGCCTGAGGAGAACCACAACTGCCGCCAAGAAAATATTGTTCTCCCAACCCTTTTGAATGATATGTCAATGCTAAAATATATATATATATGTGTATTTAATATTAAGAAAACAATAAACATTACACAAAGAAAAACAATTAGTAAAAGAGTATAATTAATATTAAGGCAACATGTCACAACACGAATTACATAAGTAAACAGAGTGTACTGAAATAAACGATGTCCAAGGATCTCGTCAAAATACGAGAGTCCTATCAAACCATATCATAGAGATGCTTGCTATCTTCTATGTAAACAACTATGTACATGCCTTCTCTAAAAGAACTACAATTCTCTATTTTCAAATCAAACAGACCACACATGCTTCTTTCTGAGTTTGTAAGCCAACAAACTTTGCCTTTCTCAAATCCCCAGATAAGACATTGACCACCAGAATTGCCAACCTATCCAGTCACTAGTATAAAGCCTCGAATAACATTAAGAACTTATTCTGCATGAAGTTTTGCATATCAATAATCTCAGTCTTAACCCGTACAGCCCCAGCGACGCGCCTGACGCGTCGGCGATGTATGTAACGTACAGCCCCAGAGACGCGCCTGGCGCGTCACCCTAATTGCGCCGACCGTGACCTCAGGTGTAGCCACTCAAGAGGGCTCAGATTTGTATGGGAACTGTGTACGTATCCCACGCAACCGTGCCGATGGTTGAAAACTCTCAAAGTCCACGTGCGTGCGCGCGAGCGCGCAATAACCTGTTTTTTTGGGATAATTGCCTTCAATTTTTTACTCTTGTAAAATCCATTTTCGGGGGCTCTGTAGGACCATTTTTTAAGCTTTTTGAGCGGTTTTTCGTGGTTTTTCCTTCATTCCTAACCCATTCGCTATTGTTTCTGGAATAAAACCATTTTTTGAAAACCGGCCGGGTTCTGGTGCGCAAACATTACAAAACTAGCCGGGGCTCCACGGGTTAACTATACTGAATAAATCTAACCTAATTAGCGATTGTAACGCGCTTTAATAAGCGCAATAAAACCTTGTCTGGAATCGTCCCCTCCTTAACCACGGGAGGAGAAAATCAGTTGACCTAGTAAAACTCGCACTATTGCCAATTCCATCTTCAAGATTGCGAGTCTTTTAAGCTAGTATAAACATGTTTAATGCGTAATATTAAGCTAAAAACTATTATGTTCTCTCTGCTAAAGAAAAGTTAACATTGCTAAATCCCCTAAAACTTATTAGAAGAACTACCAGCTCTGTCTAAAACTACGTAAGGAAAACATACGCGCAAGGCTAGCGACCCGCGACCCCCTCATGACCCCTAAGACTACCACCCTAACCCTCTCACCAACGGGCTAGGAATATTATACAAAATAAGTGTCCCTTATGCACTTTCCTTCAAAACAACCACTAACAAATGTTCCAGAAGTAGAAGATGAGTGATGTATATATTTTTACTACCCATATCCGTGCACACTTCTGTAGAGATAAATAATACGTTCTCGGGGTCAGGCAACACCAAGTTCTAAAACCCCTTCTTCCCCCTCTGTGTAAACAGTCTAGCTGGACCACGACCCTCCAGTGACCCCAGGGCTGCCAACTTAACATTCTTGCCAGCAAGCTAGCAATATTATACGAAATATATGTTCCCTATGTTTTACTTCTAAATAATAACTAACAAGTGTTTCAGAAATAGAAGACGAATTAGTTCTATATCTTTTACTATCAATATCAGTGCTAAGCTCCTATAAGAATAAATGATACTTTCTCGGGATCAGACAACACCCAGTTCTAAAAAACCCTCCCCCCTTTTTGAAAACTATATAAGCCCAGGGAAAGGAGAATAAAGCAAGTAGAAATAAACTTTCTTTGGATCGGCACCCCGCTCTGTAGAAATATTAATTTTACGGCATAGTTATTGATAACGGCAACCCGAAGTCCTTATACTGTCTGCGGATATAATAACTTTATTTTAGGATCTTTGTTATTTGTGGCAACCCAACCACTTAACATAGAGACCTATAATAGTTTTGTATCATAGTGCAATAGTAACTTATATATGTGTAACTTTCTTATATCTGGCACCCCAGGAATTAATATAGTTATATTTATTTAGTTATATTTCCGTATAGTGAAAACGTTGAAAGAGTAAGGCACCCCTCCCTTTCAAAAATGTTCTATTAAGAAATTACACTAGCATTTCTCACAAAGATCTAAGGTAGAAAGATCTTTTGTGTTAGAAGGGTTTAGTGAGACACCCTCACGGGCACTCTGCATATATAAATCCTAGGCGCAAATTGTCTGTGGCACCCCACCAGAATTTGCGACTGAAAGGTTAACACCGCCCCGAGTTCCTTGAACCTTTTATAAGGGCTAGAGAGAGTCAAGAAAAGCCATTGTCTAAACTCTTCTTTCGTTAGTCCGATAGTATGTTAATCCGGCAAGACCTGAGACATAATATTTAAAACCTCATTTCAAGAGTACCTGAACAGAACTCCATCAACGATTAATATAAAGGTCAGGATAGTCAAGTGTTTGTTGGAAGCTATTTGCCGAGAATACTTGCGTTAATCCGATATGGTGACCAACTGTTTCTCCACTAAGTTACAGAACCATATTTAAGACCCCAAGCCCATAAATACAACTGTAACTTCTCCACACGACCGGCCAACCTGGACGGCCCACGGAGCATCAGAAGAAAAACTCAACTAAGTGCATCTCTCCATCAAGAAAAGAAATAATATAGAAAATACTTTAATTCAGTATTAGTGACGAGATACCAGAAGTTAGAGTTCAAAGTGATCGAAATAAAACAGAGTTCTTAACACCTCGAAATACGTGAAAAGTGTATATAAAGTGTCCTACGAGGTTAATATATAAATAAACAGGAATATCAAGACGTCCTAGAAATAACGCTCTTTAGTATGACGTTTTAGCTCAACAATTAATATATATACCAAATTTAGACGGATGTTTACCTGTTCATCAATGCAGTCATATTTCCGCCAAGTGGAAAATAAACAGAGTCAGTCCAATATGAATTTTGAGTTATAGAAATGAAATGTTACAGTATCTAGTGAACATCCAAATTATAATAGGTACGTGTTCATCTATAAAATACGTCTGTGATCCTCGTAGTACGATAACTGTGAATTTACTTCAAATAAGAAGATTTACATATAATTTCATGAACTCTGAAAATATTTCAGTGGATACCATAATATTTTAGAGTCCACAGGCTTGAACTCAAACTGAAAAAGTACATCCATGCTTAAGCTTCCGTATTTAGTGCCAATAAATACCGGAACACGTATCCTATCGTCCACTATTATTCACGAGTAAAAGTTAACGCAAACTGAAATAAACCTGAATTATTAGTAACTTCCATTTTTAAGCTTTCGAGAAGAGAAGAGTGCGCATATTTCTCAAGAAGAACACTAGGTATACAGTAACTGAAGTGAATATATCTGATCTCCATCTACTGTAGATCTGCGAGCGTGCTGGGAGAATTGAAACTAGAGTTGTGCCACTTATGATTATCACCATGTTTTAAAGTGTTTATAATTCATTCATATGTAACTAGTGAATAAGCGAATACAGCTGCATTACAAATTATATTTCGAGATTATACATGTTCTCTATTGGTTATTTATGTGTACTTGCATGAACTCTAATATCCCAGTCTAGAAGAACTCACCTTAATCAATCGTTAATCCTGTATAAAATCAGGGTACAACAATAAAAAGGACCTAAAATATATATTAGAAGGGTATATTAGGGGTATATTAAGGGTAAACTAACACAAAGGGAACCACTAATGTAATGAAGAACGTTTATATTGGTCCAGATGTTGGGATGGGGGAGGAAAGGGGATGAGATGACATATTAGACGGGCTATATTACGGGTATAAAAGGAGCTAAAAGGGTATATAAGGGGGAACTAAAGGGTATATTAGAGGGGTATATAAGGGGGAAATAAAGGGTATATTATAAGGGTGAACTAAAGGGTATATTAGAGGGTATATAGGGAACTAAAGGGTATATTAGATGGGTATATAAGGGGGAACTAAAGGGTATATTAGAGGGGTATATAAGGGGGAACTAAAGGGTATATTAGAGGGGTATATAAGGGGGAACTAAAGGGTATATTAGAGGGGTATATAAGGGGGAACTAAAGGGTATATTTGAAGGGTATATAAGGGGGAACTAAACTAAAGGGTATATTAGAGGGGTATATAAGGGGGAACTAAAGGGTATATTAGAGGGGTATATAAGGGGGAACTAAAGGGTATATTAGAGGGGTATATAAGGGGGAACTAAAGGGTATATTAGAGGGGTATATAAGGGGGAACTAAAGGGTATATTAGAGTGGTATATAAGGGGGAACTAAAGGGTATATTAGAGGGGTATATAAGGGGGAACTAAAGGGTATATTAGAGGGGTATATAAGAGGGAACTAAAGGGTATAATATAAGGGGGAACTAGAAGGGTATACTAAAGGCGTATATTAGAGGTATGTATGGAGAATGAAATGGGTATACTAAAGGGGTATATTAGGGGAAACTAAAAGAGAATAATAGAGGGGTAAGTAAACGAACTCAAAGGCAGTCACTTACGTAATCAAGACAGAATCTAGTGGACACATGTTGTATTTGAAGGGGCGATTGGCACGACTGGGTTTGGCGTTACAGAAACAATAATAGTGGCAGAGAGAGAGAGAGAGAGAGTGAGAGTGAGAGAGAGATTTACATAGATGCACTGGCCACACAGATCTTATGATCCCTGCGAGGTGGCCAGGACTTAATCCTAATAGAGATAGCAAACATAATAGAAAGTGGAAGGAAAGGATAGCAAAGATGAAGGCTCTCTCCCTACCATCCGGTCCCTCCGACAATTTGCCGTACATGAAAATAGTTAGAAGTGAATAACCTTGCAGGGCTTGGAAATCGCCTGAAGGAATTTATAGTATAGTTAGAAATAGAAAGGAAAAGGCATGCACACCTTCACTTTTTTCTGTTTTTGTTCTGCTCTCTTCAACTGAAAACATGTTAATTTCTGCCAGGTTCTCTTGTCAGTGAACAGCTTCTACTGCAGACCAACTTCTCTGTGATATGTGTCTAACCTTTTCTTAACTGTGTATATTGAGTCACTGTCAATAACTTCATTAGGGAGATTATTCCACTCACTAATAATACTGTGGGTGAAGTAATCTTTAGTTTTGTCTAGGTTCGCTTTCCTGCCTATTAGTTTTAATTTGTTTCCTCTTGTGGAACCTTCTTTCGCAATCTTAAATAGATTATTAGAATTTATGTTACTAAATCCTTTTAGTATCTTAAATCACTTTATCAGCTGTCCCCTTCTTCTCCGTTTTTAAGCGAAAACAGATCGAGTTCTCTTAATCTCTCATTGTATGGTTTATTTCTAAGGGAAGGAATTAACTGTGTTGCTCTACGCTGAACGGATTCGTGTTTCTCAGTCTTTTATTAAGTAGGGAGACCAAAACTGCACAGCATACTCCAGATGTGGCCTCACAATACTTGTATATAGTGGTACAACTATGTCTTTACTATGACAATGAACATTTCTTTTAATTAAACCTAGTGTTCTATTTGCTTAGTTAGATGCTGCGGCTTGTAGATTTTAGATTTTCATTGATAAGCACTCCTAGGGCTTTTATCTGTGATACGCGCTTTATCTTTTCTCCATTCATGTGGTATTTGTATTTGTTGTTTTGGGAGCCTATTTGTAGTATCAGGCATTTGTTTACATTAAAGGGCATCTGCCAATTTTCTGACCACTCCGATATTCTATTTAAATCTGACTGCAGGCTACTTCTATCGCTTTCTGACATTATTGCATTTCCTTTCTTAGTGTCATCGGCCAATTTGGAAATGATATTATTGATGCCGTTGTCTATATCATTAATATCTATTATGAACAATAATGGACCCAGTACTGAACCCTGGGGGACTCCACTAGTCACTGGAGTCCATTCTGATTCCACTCCATTAATAATTACTCTGTGCTTTCTTTCGCTTAACCAATTTATTAT
This sequence comes from Paralithodes platypus, assembly GCA_032716605.1. Classification (NCBI taxonomy): domain Eukaryota; kingdom Metazoa; phylum Arthropoda; class Malacostraca; order Decapoda; family Lithodidae; genus Paralithodes; species Paralithodes platypus. The sequence goes on along the minus strand of CM064578.1, from coordinate 24,632,127 downwards.
CCAATTGAGTGCTTTGCCATGTATTCCTAGGTTCTCGAGCTTCTGAAGTAATATATTATGAGGGACCTTTTGAAAGTCCAAGTACACTATATCAAGACTTTTGGTAAAATTATTTATCGTAAATAGGCTGTCGTAGAATTCGATAAGGTTCGTTAGGCATAATTTCTTTGCTTTGAAGCCTGTTGAATATTATTGATAAGATTGTTATTATCTATGAAAAGTACAAGTTCGTCTCTTATGATTAATTCTTATAGTTTTACAATAATGGAAGTTAAGCTAATGGGTCTGTAATTACCTGGTAGTTTTTTATCTCCCTTTTTATATATTGGTGTAATATGCACTGTCTTCCAGTCAGTGGGTAATTGTCCATGTTGGAGTGACATGTTAAAAATGTTGGTTAGTGGTTCGGCAACTTCATCTTTGACCAATTTTAGGATTTTGGAGAGAGAGAGAGAGAGAGAGAGAGAGAGAGAGAGAGAGAGAGAGAGAGAGAGAGAGAGAGAGAGAGAGAGAGAGAGAGAGAGAGAGAGAGAGAGAGAGAGAGAGAGAGAGAGAGAGAGAGAGAGAGAGAGAGAGAGAGAGAGAGAGAGAGAGAGAGAGAGAGAGAGAGAGAGAACATATTTAAATAATTAGTTCCAGAATGGGTGGCAGTGAGAAACCCGACACTTACCAGAGAATACAAATTAAACCCCTCTGAAACCAATCCTCATACAAACTATACACTGTCCCAAATAGGTTGGCCAGAAATCGTGACCCCTAACCTCTGTAACTCAAAAAGGGCTAGAGGAAATGGGCTGTACATCTTCAAACCCATTACCTGGCTGACTCTTCTAGAAATATTACTTGGATTACTCTAGTCGTTTGTGAGTTATCGAGGTTATAGTTCAAGAGTTTTGGCCTACTTATTTGGAACTGGGTACAGCCACTCTCCACAACCCAACACCAACACAAAGTAATCACAGACACACACGAGCAATTAATCAACACACCAAAACACACACACTACACACTGAAACTAATCATATTTATACACACACACACACACACTCACACACACACACACACACACACACACACACACACACCGCAAACTAACAGAAACTAATCAACCTCATACACACACACACTCTCTCTCTCTCTTTCTCTCACACACACACACACACACACACCAAACTAACAGAAACTAATCACCACATACACACACGAAAACAATTCTCTTAAGGAAATTTCCACTTGAGGGATTTTTTTCTTGACTCCTTTCTCCCTCATGTTTAGCCCCATTGCTTTTCTAATTTTAAGACGTTCGCCCCATTATTTTGACGATTTTAAGAACTGTCGACCCATTTCTGTCAATTTTAAGACCTTTCGTGCCATTTAGGTGTCGATTTTATCCTGGCGAGCGAAAGCGAGCCTGTAATATAAGAGGAACCGGCTTTCAGCCGGGGCATTTTTCTACCGAAAAATATACAAATTTATCTTGAAAGTAGCTCAAGGGGGTGCAATCTTAAGCTTGATGGATATCTAGAGACCAAACTATAAACCTCCCCTTAATCCCTCGACTACGCAATGGGAAAAGGAGGACAAAAATGTGAGAGAGAGAGAGAGAGAGAGAGAGAGAGAGAGAGAGAGAGAGAGAGAGAGAGAGAGAGAGAGAGAGAGAGAGAGAGAGAGAGAGATACTAACATTAGTTTAATTCCTGCTGACGGTAAATTGAATCCCTTAGCAACTGATTCATCAATAAACAATAGACTAATAAAACAAAACCTACTATGTCACTGCATCATATTATTACCAAGCGTTCACAATTAGCAACCTATTTCACCACACGATTGTCATAAAAGCTGGATAATCAATATTGGGAGATGGCAATTTACCGTCAACTGACAAAAAACCGACTACAGGAGTTACAAGGTTTTCAAAGTTAATAGATCTCGCAGACCTAGCCAGGCTTCATTACACGGTGAAACTATTATTGAATATAATAGTAATTGCCTAGGGTAGTACCGTACACTTACAGTATTACAAAGTATGCATACTATCTTCCCAAAGGGTTTACTGAATAACTATTAACCCCTTCAGGTTCATGACGCGTTTGGACAGTTCATTCTGGCTATCATGAGCCGATTTTATTAAGTTTAGGAGGGAATTATGGGAGGTGGAGCGACGATTGAAACAGTTTTTGTACCCCGTTGACTGAGAGAGGGCCTTGTAAAGCTGATAACCAGAATAAACTGTTACAACGTGTCGTGATCCTCAAGGTTGTTAATGGTGGCAAGGGTATTTTTGAAGTTTTCAATCTCTCTCTCTCTCTCTCTCTCTCTCTCTCTCTCTCTCTCTCTCTCTCTCTCTCTCTCTCTCTCTCTCTCATACACAAGCACATGCACACACCTCAATTGATCAATTGTGTTGAAATGCAGAACCTATGTTGATAAATGATGTATAGAAGGAATGCATGGATTTTGACACAACTTAGGCGGTCCATATGGGCCCAAGTACATGCAATTACATTTTGGGTAATATTTGCGATAAATGCTCTACTAAGATAGCTTGGCAGTGTTACCAAAACCTATCAATTATATATTACGCCAAAATTATGACCTTCATTCTCTTATAACTCTAACAGGGGCTAGAGCAAATGGGCTGTCAACTTCCACACTTTTTCTGGCTGACTCTTCCCAAATGGTAGAAATTACAGCCCAATTACTGAAGTTTTGTTAGCGACAAACCAGAGACCCGTTCCTTTCTTTTCAGGCATCATTAATAAATATACCGAGATAAATTTATGCTTCACAGTCCTTATCATGTCCTTGGAAGTGATAAATTGACCAAAACTATGCAACTTCATGTACATTTTTCTATATTCTTTCCTCATATTCACATCAATCTATAAACGAAATTATCCCCTCAACAGCAATAATCGTCAAACACAGACACACAAACTAAATAAACACACACACACACACACACACACACACACACACACACACACACACACACACACACACACACACATACACACACACACAGGCACCTATAGGCCTACCTATAATGAACAGGGTATAATTCTAGTCATAAAATATACTGTAATCAAGAATACAAAACATTAATAATAATAATATTAATAATAATAATAATACATATATAAATACATAAATAAACACTTAAATCACAATATACCTTGCCTGTTGTTCACCTTCGAGGGCCACGCGTTCGGAATTCCACACCCACCTGTAGAAAGGAATGAAAGGGTTAATATAAGTAAAACATTATATTATACAGTATATAGATGTATGTGTGTGTGTGTGTGTGTGTGTGTGTGTGAGAGAGAGAGAGAGAGAGAGAGAGAGAGAGAGAGAGAGAGAGAGAGAGAGAGAGGGGGGGGGGGCAAGCGGGAGAACGAAATGAGAATACGAGATGAATAAAATATATAATGAGAGAACGAAGAAAACGAAATCAGGAAGACAATACAATAAGGATGACATGAACAGAAGACGAATCGGGAGTGAATAGCGGATACAAAGAAAACGAGATAAGACAAATTAACACGATAAGACAAAAGCACGATAAAAAAAACGAGAAAAACAACGAGATTATATAAGAGCGAGATATAAAACAAGCGATAAGACGAGAGCGAGAACTAATACAAACACATATATATAAAAGGAAACAAATGTGACAGAGGTATAGCAATTTCAGAACCAGACATAAATAACATATAAATATTCCCATAACAAACAAACCACTCGCCACAAACCAACACCACCAGGCAACGCAAAGTAATCTCTCTCGCACACACGGAAACCAGCCACTTAATCCACACAGAGAGAGAGAGAGAGAGGTGGGGAATGAGGATGGAGGAAGGTGGAGAACTAAAAATAAAAAAACGAGATCGAGGAAAGACAGGAAAGACTGAATGAAACAATCATAGAAAACGAGATACCACAGTCAAACAAATTCCTAACACAAATTAATATATCTCTCTCTCTCTCTGTCTCACACACACACACACACACACACACACACACACACACACACACACACACACACACACACACACACACACACACACACACACACACACACACACACACCACTCATACTCAACACAGCAACAATCCTTAAAACACAAACATACACACAGACATACAAAGAGACTAATCACACACACACACACACAGACTAATCACCAACAGACAGACACACACACAGCAACAATCCACGTAATCCCCACAGTCCACAAGGGGAGGGAAAAATGAGACAGGCACAGGTCACTCTCCTTTATAGGGATAATTACGCTTACTTGTTTACAGTCGCCGCCATATTGTAACCTTAGTAACGTAACAGTAATATCCCTTGCTAGCTATCATTACACGATTTTATACAGCATTGGGAGGATTTGTGGGAAATAAAGGGCCTTTCTGGCTATCTTTAGACGATTTTATACACCATAGGGAGGATCTGTGGGAATTTAAAGGGGACAGACTATCTCAATAATATTATTATTCCTCTGACTTCCATCTAGGCCTACCCATCTTAATCTGACTAAAATCGTCTAATAATAGCCAGAACAAAGTATCATGACGCTTTTCCACTTTATTCAGGGTATCTTTAGACGATGGACTTCAGCTTAAGAAGGATCTGTAGCAGTCAAAGGGTACGGAGAAAGTACTTATCTCTTGAAACCATAGAGATCTTTCCCAATCTGACAAACATGGTCAAATATGCCCAGATTTCCCAGTCCTTCCACTCAACAAGCTAACAATGGAACGGTGTCCCTCAATCTATCTTTCCCTCAGCCAACGACTTAAAATGCTTGAAGCGCCATGTGTCCCGACATTTTGTCTTTATGTGTCTTGAATTTGGCTCTGCACTCTTTCAACTGTGGGGTGGGGGGGGGGGGGGGGCCGGCGGCGTTACAGGCAACTTTGCCTTTTGCCCCTTTCTTACATACAGGGAAAAATTAGTCACTGTACTGACGTTAATACTGATGATGATAATATCTATCGGTTGAAAAGGATCACTGTCATGCGTGCAATTCCTGGGAGCGGTGTTGAACGCAATTATCCTCAAAGTAACATAAACCATCCTCCAATCATCCTTTTCCACTGGAAGCCACTCAAATGACAACGAGAAGTAAGCGATATGGCGTTTATGAACCCCTCCAGCATGATGACGCCATTTACCCTTTGATACTGGCTATAATTAGACAATTTTATGCAGCTTAACCCTTTCACTGCAGGAACCGTTTTGGAACGCCTGGAAAAATCCTGGAATAATTAGCCCATTAATGTTTTGACGTATGCGAGTGAGCGGGAGTGCGGCAGGCCCCCGTCCGCTCTCCGGCACATCTGCCAGAGCACTGAGAGTCTCACCCCATGTCTCACGGGATATAAAGCAGCGTTGCCAAAGGCAATAGTAGCGTGACATTGCTAATTATACAGTAAGTTAATATTGCCGATGTCTGTAGTAACGCTGCGGGTGAACCCCGCGCGCTACAAAGCTCATTCTGGTGTCTTTTTTAAGCTATTTTCTTCTAGTTATTTGCTGTAAAAATTTAATTTCATTCAGGCACTTGCTGAAGCAATGAGGAGTGCCTGAATGAGCCTGATTGCGTTAACAAGGAGCTATGTCATTAAGAGGGTTTATTGAGATCGTATTTACCCGTTTGACTCCTAGAGGTAGATTATAATCTACTATAGAAAATCGTTTAATGGTAACCAGAATATGATGAGAATTACGTCATGGTGGTGAAGGGGTTAAAGAAAAGATGGCTACAACTCTCCCACACTCACACTCGGGCTTCCTCTCCCCACCCGGTAATGCCTCAAAGCAGCTGGGCCCTTCAGCCTCGGTGAAATTAATGGTTGGTATGTTGGGGAGAGCTCACGATCCACACCAACACAAACGGGGAGGGTTTTTTTTTCTCTCTGAACATGGGAATATTACACTTTAAGGGGGTAGTACTTGTTTTTTAGTTTATATATGTACAGTATATATATATTAATTATTTTTTTATTTTCCTCTTTTGACCTCCATCAAACTTAAAAATATATCCCTAAGATCCCTCTTTGAGATAAATGTCCACATTTTTCGGTAGAAAAATGTACCGGTCGGAGGCCGATTCCCTCTAAAATTACAGGCTCCCTAGTGCTCGCCAGGAATAGATCGACACCTAAATTATTTAAGTTTTAAGAAGGTTCTGTGGTGGTACAACCGGGTTAAGTGAGAGTGTTCAAAGCCTGTTGATCGCTGGAGGCCTTTTATAATCTGAATAAAATTGTTCAATAGTAGCCACATGTCGTGATACCGTTGTCACTGTCTTAACACACACGTGACACACTCTTGATGCGTTCATACCGCAATCATCAGTCCTCGTGGGACCATCTGTCGGGGGTTCGTACTCAGTCATGACCTTCTCTCGTCATTGCCATTATGCTGTTGTGGCGCCGTCCTATACCATCTCGTTGCTGTCTCCTTATTGTCGTTGCGTGGTTGTTTGTCACATTATTAAGCCTACTCAACCCGCGATCCATTGATCCGCAACGAATTTCACCATCGTGGTCCCTCACGATGGTTTTCGAGTATGTGCGAAGTACCGGCGATGTCATTGTAATTTTATTATCCTAGCTATATTTTGACGATTTTATGCAGTTTAAGAAGGATCTGTGGTAGTAGAATGGGTTAAGTGATATAGTTCGAAGCCTGTTGATTGCTGGAGGCCCTTTGTAAACTGAATACAAGCGTCTAATAGTAGCCAGAATAAGGTGAAAAAGACATTGCGGTACACAAGGGGTTAACTCTCCACCATCTATTGCCTCTCCTACTTTGCTAGCCTTACCTTCCACTTAGTAGCAAACTTTGTTAGAATTAAGTCCGGACTGCCTAGTAGGGGCCGTAAAGTCTGTGCAGTCTGTGTATCTATATAAATCTATGTAACTCTCCGCACCCGCTAATGCCTCAAACCAGGCCCCTTCAGCCTCAGGAATATTAATGGTATGTTTGGGAGAGCGCAGGATTTACTTAAAACAGGAGGAGTGTTTTCTTGTCGCCATGGACATAATGCACTAACCTAACTAATTACAACAGGTGAAACTACAGAAACCTGGTTTGTTCCATAAATAGAATGATAGTATATCACAAAGAAAAATCAAGCAACAACAGATTTACTTATCCTTATTAGGCTGTTTTTCAAGCCTTGAATTGGATTGCCACATACAGCAACTGAAGGCTAGCCATAACAATCGTACCTCCATCTCAATCTTTGAACTTTAAAGCCAAACTTTTCAGTTACCCTTTAAGGGGGCCCGCCTCGTTTTTTTTTTCTCTCTCTCTCTCTCCCTCTCTCTCTGGGTTGTATCCATTCGACCCCTTTCAGCCTACTGCTTTAAGACGTTAATCTTCATCCAGGTGTCGATGTTTTCCTGTCGAGCGGTAGCGAGCCAGCATATTTAAAAACACAAATTTGACAGCAGGGTAAATTTGTACATTTTTCGATAGAAAAATTTCTCCAGCAAAGCCGGTTTTCTCCATACAATGAAAGAAATCGACACCTGGATGAGGATATACGTCTTAAAACAGTATGCTGAATGGGACCGAATGGATACAAGCCAGAGAAAGAGAGAACAGGAGATAAAATAAGCAGGTGACCCCCCTCAATGCTATGACCAGATGTCAGCTATTACTCTAGCCATCACATAATTATGACTCTCGGAGACTGGAGGGATGATGGGTGGTGGTAGTCTGCGTTAACAGGTGCAAGGCATTAATAGTCATGCATAATCCTCCACCTTCTACCTCATGTTTAGCCACATTAGTTTGGCAATGTTATGACGTTCGCCCCATTAGTTTGGCGATTGGAAAGTTTTCACCTATTTTTTGTTTACAGTAATAAGATCTTTCGTGTCATTTAGGTGTCGATTTTATCCTGGCGAGCGATAGCGAGCCTGCAATTTAGAAGGAATCGGCCTTCGGCCAGGGCATTTTTCTACCGAAAAATGCACAAATTTATCTTGAATGGCGATCTTGGGGGTATTTGTTTAAAGGTGGGAGCGCATGGGTTGAGGTAAACGTGGAAAAATAATCGCCAACCTGCATATAATTATCTTGCAAAATGCAATGGCACTGAAATAATTATTAACAATGGTATAAAGGATTTTGCGGATCGTCTATACCGGGCCTGTGATGTCTTAGTGACGTCACACCAGTATCCTTAGCCTAGACTGGATGGTGGACTTACACTCTTGTGACGTCACAGGCCCGGTATAGACGATCCACAAAATCCTTTATACCATTGTTAATAATGGTGTTAATAAAGTGTTTAAACTTTAAAATTGGCCTAGGGGGCCTAAATATAGGTCAAAATTAAAAAAAAATATACCGTTGAATCCGCAACGGCGAGACGAATCCAAATATGTAATAATATTGACAAGTCAAAATTCGACCAAAATCACCGATTTGCCTGGGCTTTTTTAAAAACCCAAGGTTTTTTGAGATTTTTTTTTCGATTCTGGGCGAACGGCTGGGCGGAAATGAAATCTAAGACCATGTCTAGAAGCAGCAGCTCGGCGAGAAAAATCGAATGGCACCAAGTAGAATTCGCTAGGACTTATAGTTTGGGCTACAGAGGACTTTTAAAGTCCAAAAAACGGTCCCCTGGGCCCTCCAGGAAGCCCCGTCAAAATCTAAATCCTAAACTAATGGTCCGATTTTAATTCTGTTTGCGCCATTCGATTCAGCTTGCCAAAGTGTACTTATGGTATAAATTTAAACAAAATCGGTTCATAAATAACTCGTCTATGGAATTTTTAAACTTTAAAAAAAGACGAGGGGCTAAAAAAGGCTATACGTGTTTTATGGGGGGGCGGGAGGGGGGGGCGGAGCTGGGAGGGGGGGGAGGGAAGGGGGGGGTTGGGGGGGGATAGGGAGGGGGTGGTAGGGAGGGGGGGGAGGGGGGGAGGGGGCAGGGGTGAAGGGAAGGAATGAGGGAAGGAAGGAAGGGAGGGGAGGGAGGGGGGTAGGGTGGTAGCCGGGGGTAGGGGGTGGCGGGGAGTTAGGGGGGGTAGGGTGGTAGGGGGGCTCGTTGTTGGTTAACTCCCCCCCCCCCCACCCCCACCCCCACCCTCCTTCCTTCCCCCCCCGCACCCCCTGCTCCCTCCCGCCCCCCACCCCCTCCCTACCACCCCCTCCCTACCACCCCTACCCCCTTCCTTCCCTCCTGCCCCCCCCAAAAAAAACATTGCTAATGCAACGCCCCCTCTCTCTCTCTCTCTCTCTCTCCCTCTCTCTATCTCTCAGTGCATACCCCCTCCCTTGCTGCGAGTGCAAGGCACCCGCCTTTCAACACAATCCCATTTTTATTTTGTTCAACTCTCCAATCCAAGAATTGACATAGTTTCTCAGTCTTTCTTCTACTCAACTAGTGAACTCTGGAACTCTCTCCCTCAATCAATTTGTCCTTCATCCTATGACTTAAACTGCTTTAACTTTGTGTGTCCAGGCATTTTTACTTCAACGTCCCTTGGATTTGGCTATCTGTCACTTGTTTTACTCTAAGGGAGACATTCGATACAGGCAACCTGCCTTTTGTTTCCTTCGTACACACAGGATATATATACTGTATATATATATATATATATATATATATATATATCAGATTTCAAAAGATGAGCCATACTGTATACTACAGTAGATCTAGACTGGACACAAAAATGTAACTTTGCAGTAAGGGACCCAAAATCGTAGAACGAACCCTCAAGTTCGAACCTCGAAACCGCGAAAATAATAAAAAAATTCGCGGTTTCGAGGTTAGGACTTGGGAGTTCGTTTTCCGATTTTGGGTCCCTTAGTGGAAAGTTACTTTTTCGTGTCAAGTTCAGATCTACTGTAGTATATGGATGAGCATTTCGGCACATCAAATCCTATTACAGGAAATCTGAGAGGGAAAATATGATTGCTTACCAGTAACTGGAAAATGCTGATGTAAATGTTATCATACATGTTAAGGGGGTAGTGGTTAGTTTTGGTCTATATGTACCGTATATATTAATGTAATGTATTGCAACCTCGCTAAACCTTCATCAAGCTTTAAAAAAATACCTAGACCCCCCCTCCAAGATAAATTTGTAAATTTTTCGATAGAACAATTTCCTGGCCGAAGGCCGGTTCCTCCTGGAATTACAGGCTCGCTATCCCTCCCCAGGAAAAAATCAACACCTAAATGGCACGAAACGTCTATATATTGACAAAGAAATGGGTCGAAATTAATTAATATCACCAAACTAATGGAACAAACGTCTTAAAATCTCAAGGCAAATGGGACTACACATGAGGAAGAAAGAGCAACTACCCTCCCCCGAGCGTAGATTCATTTATCAGCCCCAGAACATATATAAACGAACGTGGTCAAGATCGGTAAACAAAACCCAACTGATACGGGCCGGTCGAGGTACGTATAGGAAATTATTTGACTCGGTCCATTCCATGAGGTGTCAGGTGGAAAATGGCCACACTCCAAAATGGCCACATTCCGAAAAGCCCACACTCTGAAAGGGCCATATTCTGAAAGGGCCACACTCTGAAAGGGCCATATTCTGAAAGGGCCACACTCTGAAAGGGCCATATTCTGAAAGGGCCACACTCTGAAAGGGCCACACTCCGAAAGGGCCACACTACAAAAGGATTATCCTCTGAAAGGGCCATTCTGCGAAAGGGCCGCATTCAGAAAGGGCCACACTCCGAAAGGGCCACGCTCAGAAAGGGCAACACTCCGAAAGCGTCACACTCAGAAAGGGCTACACTCCGAAAGGGTCGCACTCCGAAAGCATCACAATCAGAAAGGGCCACACTCGGAAAGCATCACAATCAGAAAGGGTCGCACTCCGAAAGCATCACAATCAGAAAGGGCCACACTCCGAAAGCATCACAATCAGAAAGGGCCACACTCGGAAAGCGTCACACCCAGAAAGGGCCAGACTCCGAAAGGGTCACACTCCGAAAGCGTGACACTCAGAAAGGGCCACACTCTGAAAGGGCCACAACCAGAACGTCCCCACTCCGAAACGGCAAAACTCCGAAAGGGCCGCAACCAGAACGGCCACACTCCGAAAGGGCCACAAACAGAACGGCCACACTCCGAGAGGGCCACAACCAGAATGGCCACACTCCGAGAAGGCCACAACCAGAACCGCCACACTCCAAAAGGGTCACAACCAGAACAGCCACACTCCGAAAGGGCCACAACCAGAACGGCCACAGTCCAAAAGGGTCACAACCAGAAAAGCCACACTCCGAAAGGGCCATAACCAGATCGGCCAGTATCCTGTAGTCTATTGAAAATATTAGCTCGATTACTCTATTCGTTTTTCGGTTACAGATGTTAGGGGTCAGGATTTCTGGCCTACTTATAATGAACGGACTGGTACTTTGCTTAACTATTATTGAGGGTTTATGGTCACATTTATCATTTTCGAGCAATGTATTTATAATTTGTCCCCTAGACTAAGAAAAACGCCTCTCCAAAACCAAACCACTTCATACTACAAAGAGCCCCCGAGGCTCCCTTGAAGCTATACTGTATATACAGTATACCTAAAAATGTACAAATTAAGATTACACATATATATATATATATATATATATATATATATATATATATATATATATATATATATATATATATATAAAAAAGCAGGATAACAATTGCTCCCGGGTGGGGGGCGTGGGGGCGCACACATAATGCTTTTCCTCTACCCTCCCGCGTGGGGGGACCCTTCCCTTAACTACCTAACCCCCTACATACCATACTACCCCCCTACCTAACTAATACTCACTCTGACTAACTACCCCCCCCCCCGACCCCTATACCTACCCTAACTACTACCCCCCCCCATACCCCCACTACCCCTACCCCCGCCCCCCTTCCTAAATGAATACAAAACTAAATAATATATAAACAAAAATTACTAAACAATCCCAAATATCCACACGTTCTTCCCACCACTTAATATGATAAAAATGGCCGTGCTCTCTATTCCCAGAAGGTAGGCTACATAATGATCATACTACAAGAGGATCGATATAATAATACTAATTAAACCATAATACAATGAACACCTAGATATAAGGTACCGTAACGAGGACCATAACAAACTATAAAATCAATAAATGAATATATGAATTAACCCAAAAATACAATAAATTAATAATAATAATAAGGATAATAATAATAATATTAATAATAATAATAATAATAATAATAATAATAATAATAATAATAATAATAATAATAATAATAGCCTAAAACTAAAAAAAATACTATCCCAACACGTTCTTCCCACCACTCAACAGCATACACATTGTCTTGGTCTATATTCCCAGAAGGTACTGTACGCTACATAATCATCACAATACAAGAGGATCGATGTAATGACATGGCTACAAGATAAATGACTGGTGTGTGACCAGCTGACTTCCAGTTATATAAAGGGGGTCGTGGTAACATCATTTGGCCAAGAAAATATGATGGTTGAAAAAAAAAAAAAAAAAAAAAAAAACACACACTCACTTACATACACACACTCTCACTCACTCACCCACACACCCACATACACACTCACTCACACCCACACCCACACACACAAAACTTAAATTAATACAACTAATTAATCCTTTCTGTACCAGCGATGGGTTGATAATTATATTCTAGCTATGTTTAGACGATTTTGTGCAGCTTAAGAAGGATCTGTGGTGGTAAAAAGGGTTAAATGAGATAGTTCGAGGCTTCTTAAATGCATAACATATAGTAGGCTTGTGCATAAACCTTTAACTGTCTTGATAGCGTAATGCTTAGTGTGCGGAATTTCGGTGTATGTATCCTAGGTTCGAGTCCTTGGAGTGCCACATGTATTCATCACTGGCATTGCTTTCATTAATTAGGTATATTTGTAAGTTAAGGGGAGATATCCACTTGAGGGATTTTGTTCTTGACTCTTTTCTCCCTCATGTTTAGCCCCATTGGTTTCCTAATGTTAAGACGTTCGCCCCATTATTTTGACAATTTTAAGAACTTTCAACCCATTTCTGTCAATTTTAAGACCTTTCGTGCCATTTAGGTGTCGATTTTATCCTGGCGAGCGATATAGAGCCTGTAATTTAAGAGAAACCGGCTTTCAGCCGGGACATTTTTCTACCGAAAAATGTATAAATTTATCTTGAAAGGGGCTCAAGGGGGTGTAATCTTAAGCTTGAAGGATATCTACGGACCAAACTAAAAACCTCCCCTTAATTGGTGGGTTGGTGAAAACAAATATGAATATCTAACCAAATTTAACCAAGCTAAAATGATTATATACCTAACCTCACCCCACCAAACCTAACTTACCAAACTAAGCCATAATAAAGCAGCCTAACATTAGATAACCGAAATACGTGAGGGCCAAACTATGCTCTGGTATCTGGTATCATCATAGCATAACGGGGGTCGATATAATTACATACCTTGTGAAGGAAAGATGTAGTACTTGTTCCTGTGCTATTAAGGGGAGACGAGTCGTTTTTCTGGTCCACCCTCTTTCTCATGTTTAGCCCCATTAGTTTTCAGATTTTAAGACGTTCAGCCCATTAGTTTGGTGATTTTAAGACCTTTCGCCCTATTTCTTTGTCAATATTAGGACTTTTCGTGTGATTAAGGTGTCGATTTTTTCCTGGCGAGCGATATCGAGCATGAAATTTAAGAGTAACTGGCCTTTGGCCAGGCCATTTTTCTACCAAAAAATATACCAATTTATCTAGATAGGGGACCTTGGGGATGTTTTTATTAAAGCTTGATAGAGGTCTAGGGAAGAAACTAAAAACATAAACAATATATAAATAAATTAACTAGTAAATAAACCCTTACCCCCTTCAAACATAATCGCTATAATTACATAGCTGGGTAGGAGCAATGGCTATCACGTGACATGTTAACCTCTTAATAACAAGGAGAAAGTTTGCCGTATAGTCTGGCTAGCATTAGACGATTGTATTCGATATAAAAAAAGGACCACACCTGACCTGACCTAACACACCTGACCTGACCTAAGACACATGATCTGACCTAACGTAACTCAATTTAATAACAAGCCAAACTATAAAATATCTGTCTTTGTGTTGTGTTATAATAATGTCTAGATCATATTAAGGAGAGCTGGTTGGTTTTTCCGGTCCCCCTTCTCCCTCATTTTTAGCCCATCAGTTTTCAGATTCTAAGACGTCCGGCCCATTAGTTTGTCGATTTTAAGACTTTTCGCCCAATTTTTTGTTGTCAATCTTAAGACCTTTCGTGACATTTAGGTATCCATTTTTTCCTGGCGAGCGATAGCGAACTAAAGGGGTTAACCATGAGCGAGAAAGGTGTCATAAAAAAACCCAGACCATCTCCCCTTAACGTAGCCAATCCAAACTATACCTATAGTCTGTTAGCAACAGGTGTAAATCCTAATAAGTTAGGTTCACTATAATAACATACACGATAGCAATTAAAGGGGGTGACCTGCTCTTTGCTCTTTCTTGGTTGTATTCATTCGGCCCCATTCAGCCTACTGTTTTATGACATTTATCCCCATCCAGGTGTCGATTTTTTCCTGGCGAGCGATAGCGAGCCGGCATTTTATGGAGAAATCCGGCTTCGCCGGAGACATTGTTCTATCGAAAACGTACAAAGTTTAAGCCGCAGCTGTCTAAACTCATTATCCAAAAAAAAATATGACGGCTTTTGCATATCGCTCCCCAGATATATAGCGGCAACTGAATGGGGATAAACGCCTTAGAACAGTAGGC
>CM064578.1:24540269-24617213 GCA_032716605.1 Paralithodes platypus | reverse complement strand
CTTCTCAGTAATACACACATATATACTTCCTTTTAAATAAACAAACACACACATGTATACTCTCTCTCTCACACACACACACACACACACACACACGAACACAAACACAACACACATACAAACACACACAATTACTCACTTTTTTCTCTCTCTCCAGGGTAATCAGCCAAACCTCAGTTAGCAAGAAATGTAGGTTTAGTCTCTCTATCTCTCTCTTTCTGTCTCTGTCTCTCTCTCTCATCAGGGCTCAGATAACAGGACATGTAATTTTAGTCTCACTCTCACTCTCTCTCTCTCTCATCAGGGCTCAGGGGAGGTGTGGCGGAGTGGTCTTGCCACTGGACTGGTAATCCAAAGGTACCGGGTTCAAATCCCGATATGTCAATGGGAAGATATTATTGGGATGGAATTTGTGCTGTACCTAGTATCAGTGCATTACCACAAAGCCCACCGAAACGCCAAAAAAATACCCTCATTGTTCCCTGATTTAATAACAATGTATGAATATTCCTATATTCAAAATATGCTACAAGGGGGCAATGCCTAGTGAGTTAAATGCTCAATAGGTGGCGTTCTGAGAGTGAGGGTCCGAGTCGAGGAGATGAGACAGTGAAGCATAAAGGCGAAGCAACCTCAGAAGTGGGCCAGCTTCGAGCCAGAGTGGGCAACCAAGAGCCGCGCGTCTGCGATGGCAGGTTGGCGAGGGCTGGTTGTAGCCATTGCTTCACTTGTCTCACTTCCTAGGCTGGAATAAGACCTCACAGGCTTCACCGTGTTGAGAGGTGAATGTGCAAGCTCTCAGCCTATGCCCGAGAGGGAGTATTTGGATTATAGAAGACAAAAAAAAGATAACAGGACATGTAGGTTTAGTCTCACTCTCTCTCTCTCTCACATCAGGGCTCAGATAATAGGACATGTAGGTTTAGTCTCACTCTCTCTCTCTCTCATCAGGGCTCAGATAACAGGACATGTAGATTTAGTCTCACTCTCTCTCTCTCATCAGGACTCAGATAACAGGACATGTAGGTTTAGTCTCACTCTCTCTCTCTCATCAGGACTCAGATAACAGGACATGTAGGTTTAGTCTCACTTTCTCTCTCTCAGCAGGACTCAGATAACAGGACATGTAGGTTTAGTCTCACTCTCTCTCTCTCTCATCAGGACTCAGATAACAGGACATGTAGGTTTAGTCTCACTCTCTCTCTCTCTCATCAGGACTCAGATAACAGGACATGTAGGTTTAGTCTCACTCTCTCTCTCTCATCAGGACTCAGATAACAGGACATGTAGGTTTAGTCTCACTCTCTCTCTCTCTCATCAGGACTCAGATAACAGGACATGTAGGTTTAGTCACACTCTCTCTCTCTCATCAAGACTCAGATAGCAGGACATGTAGGTTTAGTCACACTCTCTCTCTCTCATCAGGGCTCAGATAACAGGACATGTAGCTTTAGTGTCTCTCTCTCTCTCTCTCATCAGGACTCAGATAACAGGACATGTAGGTTTAGTCTCACTCTCTCTCTCTCTCATCAGGACTCAGATAACAGGACATGTAGGTTTAGTCTCACTCTCGCTCTCTCTCATCAGGACTCAGATAACAGGACATGTAGGTTTAGTCTCACTCTCTCTCTCTCTCATCAGGGCTCAGATAACAGGACATGTAGGTTTAGTCTCACACTCTCTCTCTCTCATCAGGACTCAGATAGTAGTACATGTAGGTTTAGTCTCACTCTCTCTCTCTCTCATCAGGACTCAGATAACAGGACATGTAGGTTGAGTCTCACTCTCTCTCTCTCTCTCATCAGGGCTCAGATAACAGGACATGTAGGTATAGTCTCACTCTCTCTCTCTCTCTCATCAGGGCTCAGATAGCAGGACATGTAGGTTTAGTCTCACTCACTCTCTCTCATCAGGGCTCAGATAACAGGACATGTAGGTTTAGTCTCACTCTCTCTGTTCCATTTGTTCGAACACCGACCCGTGGTAATAACGTTCTTGACATTATACTTGCAACAAAAGAAGAATTAATAGAGAATTTGAATGTTGGTGATGAATTCAGTAACAGCGACCATCGGACGATAACTTTCACTTTAAACTTTACTAGTAACGAACCAAATAGTAGCATCGAAAAAGTCCCTAATTTCAAGAAAGCAAACTTTCATAAACTTAGAGCTTTGTTTAAAGAAACTGACTGGAGCTTTTTAATTAACAATAACGACATAAATACATCTTGGAAGTTATTCAAAACCACTTACCTAAAAGCAGTGCAAGACTGCATACCATCGAAAATACGGCGTCCAGGCCATAATAATAAGCCCAAATGGTGGAATAAAAGATATTTCAAACTGCCTGCTTGCTAAAAAATTTGCTAATGATAGATTAAAATCCTCACAAAATGACGAAGAACGGGTGAAATTTGTAGAGCTACGACGCAAAGCCAAAACGTTAATTAAGCAAAGTAAAAAGACCCTAGAGTTACATATTGCGAATCAAATTAAAACAAACCCAAAAGAATTCTATAGTTATATCAGAAAGAAAAAGTAGTTACTTCAACTGTTGGACCGTTAGTCGATGAAAATGGAGAATACACCAAAGACGAAGTACAAATGAGTAATGCCCTCAATACCTTCTTTGCATCAGTTTTTACAACAGAAGACCTCAGTGATATCCCTACACCATCGCCGATTCAGATTGATAATTCAGATGTTCTAAGCAATATCACCGTTACAGAGAGAGAAGTATTGAATTGTTTAGATAAACTCAAGGTAAATAAAACGCCTGGACCTGATACAAACAATCTCGCCTAGAGTTCTAAAGGAAGCTAAGGATGAGCTCTCCAAACCACTGACATTATTATTCAATAAATCCTTGCAGTCTGGAACTATGCCTTATCACTGGAAGATAGCCAACGTATCACCGATATTAAAAAAAGGCAGCAAATCCCTACCCAGTAACTATCGTCCAATTAGCTTAACCTCAGTTGTATGTAAAATGCTAGAAACGGTCATAAGAGACAGACTCGTAAATCACTTAGAGGAAAATAACATACTTAAAGATACTCAACACGGCTTTCGTAAAAAACGATCCTGTTTAACAAACCTCTTAGACTTCTTCCACGATATCCTCAACCTCTATGATGAGAGTAAAGCTGTAGATATTATATACCTTGATTTTCAAAAGGCCTTTGACAAATTTCCTCACCAACGTTTACTGCTAAAACTAAAAGAGCATGGAATACAAGACGGTGTGTTTGAAAGGGATAGAAAATTGGCTCAGCGACAGAAAGCAAAGAGTAGTCATAAACGGTAAGGCATCTAAATGGACCAATGTAGTAGCGGGTACCCCAGGGATCGGTACTAGGACCAATTCCCTTACTAATTTACATCATCGACATAGATGAGGGTCTCCCCTGTACAAACTCAAAATTTGCTGACGATAACAAAAATTGCAAATAGCATACTCTCAAAAGAATAAGTTGACGATATGCACCACAATCTAGATAAATTGTCACATTGGGCCAAAATTTGGCAAATGAGTTTTCAATGCGGATAAATGTAAAGTACTACATATCGGATACCTAAATGAGAAAGCAAACTATTCGATGGATGGCACTCAGCTTAAGAATGTAAACAGAGAAACCGATCTGGGAGTAACAACATCGGAGTAACCTAAAACCGAGTCCACATGTTGAGAAGTTGTTAAGAAGGCAAACAAAATAATTGGCTTTATAGGCAGGTCATTTGAGCATAAATCCAAAGATGTTATCCTAACCCTTTACAATTCCTTAGTCCGCCCTCTTCTGGGATACTGAGTTCAATGCTGGTGCCCTTAGTACCAAAAAGACATAAACAAGCTAGAACGAGTTCAACGTAGAGTTACCAAAATGATACCTAGCCTAAAGAACAAACCATACGAAGAGCGTCTTAGAGAATTAAATCTATTTCCTTTAACCCAGCGCAGATTAAGAGGTGACTTATTTCAAGTGTTCAAAATCATCAAAGGCATCGACAATATGAACTGTAGTAAGTACTTCACTATCAACCAATCTAATTACACACGAGGAAATGGTTGCAAAATCATTGGTAAATCTTTTAACTCACACGAATCTAAGAATTTCTTCTTCAATCGAGTTGTCAACTTGTGGAACTTGTGAGACGTTATAGACTGCAGCACCGTTGATTCATTTAAACTCCGCCTAGACAAATATCTCGCATCAAACCCGCGACTGACTGCGTTTGTAAATGAATAACTTTATTTTATCCTCCCCTCAGTTACTAACCCATATGTCCCCTACTAACTTCTTAGTCCTGCCACGGACATTAGTTCCAGGGCAGTAGTTCCCTTTCCAATGTTCCCTTACCCACTCTAAACCACTGTTTGGACACTTGATCCTCAGTGTTTTGGAGGACAAGCAGCCTAGAAGGGTCACTAGACCTGTTGTTGCTTGATTTCCTTTGTACTCCTTTGTACTCTCTCTCTCATCAGGACTCAGATAACAGGACATGTAGGTTTAGTCTCACTCTCTCTCTCTCTCATCAGGACTCAGATAACAGGTTTAGTTTAGTCAACTCTCTCTCTCTCTCTCTCATCAGGACTCAGATAACAGGACATGTAGGTTTAGTCTCACTCTCTCTCTCTCTCATCAGGACTCAGATAACAGGTGTGACGCCTCCCGGCGTTAACAGAATGGTTGCGTGGGGCATTGCAGCTCGCTAGCGCTCGCCAGGATGGGGGGATGGGCTACAGTTGTCCTAGAATGATCTGCTTTATTTCATTAGGGTCGTGTTGCCACAGACAGTCTAGAAATGGTCTTTGTTTTGGTCTGTGACCGCGCCTTATATTTTATATTCGCTATAATATAAATGTTGCTTGTGTGGGAGGCGAGCGAGAGAGGGTGAGGGAGTACACCTGGCAGCGGGGTGAGCTGTGGCCCGGCTCGCTTGGGCGCTGACGGCGTTGGCGGCCGGGTGGTCAACTAGTCCCTGCCCATCGCGTCCGCGTGTTCTTTACCAGCTCAGAGCTTGCCTGACACGCGTATCGTCTACATCCTTTGCAATTCTGTCCCCCATACTCGCCACTTTGCATACTATTTCTCTCTCTCGACTTCTCCTTTCTCATTCTCTAATCTTTATTAAACTCAACATCCCTTCTGGTTTCAGCATAGACGTTCACCGTCGGCCAGTCGTATTGTACGCGAAGCTCTCAGATATTTCCATGTATTAGGTTAAGGAGGTATTAGGCTTTATTGAGGGTTAGAGAGACGGACTTTTCCGTGTGTGTCCTCTCTCGGGAAGGTTGTAGACCGGTATATGTCTCCCTGGCAAGGTGTTGAGTGATTCTGCTTGGTTATCTAAAGCTAGACTGGGGTTAAGGTTACTGTGTCGTTGTCTCCGATGTGTGCGATGTTAGCTAAGCCCTGCACGACATCGACAGGTACTGTGGGAGCCTAAGTTGTCTTCGTGTGGGTTTACTTTGCGAGCACAGCGCTGTGGTGTGAGAGGGCCATAGCCTATCCCTCACAACATAGTGCTGCCTCCTTTGTGTTGACTTCTGAGGGATCGCCAGGATAGAACTAGGTACTAGAGACCTAGATTTATCAAGAGAGCATCCCCGTCATATAACGTAATCTTCATTATACCACCTTCGGACAACGTTAGGCTACGAGCCGCATGCTCGCCCATTGTTGCCCTGCCTTGATACCCCAGCCAGACTTTATTAACTGAGCAGACACTGGTTAGAGATAACCCCCATTATTATATGTATGCACATTATTATTCACTGCACTTTTGAGCCGAGGTTGTTGTTGAGTTGGCACAACCCTAGTAGGCTGTTGCGTTGTGTCACGAAGCATTTCTTTAGTTGTCGAGCATTACTACCTTTGCGCAGTCTTTATTATTCGCCTGCCTATTATTACTATATGTCCTAGTATTTATTGTGACCCGTATTCTGCATTATAATTGTTCAAGATTCTTTACGAACATCTTCCCAGCATCAGACTTATTTCAGAAGTTTTCAGTTGATGTTGCAGGACTAGCATTGCACTTTCTTTAATACAGGAGTGCCAGTTATTTGAGTATCTACCGTAACGTTAATTAATCACGTTAACTATCTTTTCTTTGTGTAACCTAGTCGAGTAATCATTTACTGTTTGAGAATAGGCTGTTTCATCGAGCGTCAGCTTAGTGTGTGTGCACCAGTTACCGAGTCATAGGATACCTCGTTGTCCAGGCACGACTCAGGGCGGTAATGGTGTTTTGTTTTCCAGTGTTTAAGGCAGGGGTTGGATCTAGTGTTACCGTTGTTGCATTTTGCCATTATCTAGTCCAATGTTGAAGAGCCCTGTGTCTTTGAGAACCTGGATCGTAACAAATGGCGACCTAGCTCAGGATCTTGTGAACTAAGAGATAATTGCAGGATTGTTGTGGTCATTTGTTTTATTGAGGAATATAGTGGGCACGTTAATTTTTGTTTGGCAAAGTAGTATACCACTTGAGAGTCTTCAGACATTTTTGGCAAGTGAATAGTGCTACATAAGAGTTTGGGGGTACTTCTTTTCTGAATATTGTGGTGAGAAATTGTTGTGAGCATCATGTCTTATACTGGGTCAGAGGAGAATGGAGACACAGTACGTAATGTCGAAACTGAGGAACAGCAGCATGATGAAAGGGTTAATCGGGTGAACTGTGAGGAGGATGCTAGGATATTTTTGCAATGGCCTGTTACTGCCGAGCGGTTGGAGGGTATGGATCGGTACGGTCTTCAATGCCTGGCCACAGCTATCGGTCATGCGGTTACTAGCAGCATGACCAGGGATAACTTGATAACGTGTGTACTGGGCAGGGTGACTGGTGAGCGAGATGGGTTGAGTGCTCAGAGCCCTTCGGCCATGCTTCCCCTACACTCGACTCCCAGCCATCCCAGTAGTTTGCAGACCCCTGGTACGCTTCCATAGTTGGGTGGTGACTGGCAGGGTGGGTTGCCCCTGGGGGGACCACCGGTAATTTCAAACGTAGCACCTTCACCTCCTCCAGGGTTAACTCCAGAATTATTGTATCAGCTCGAATTAGCTAAGATCGAAGAGAGAAAGGCTATCAGGGTATCTGAGCTTCAGCTTCACCAGCAACAAAGGGCAGGTGAGCTCCAGCAGCAAATAGAATTAGAAAAGATAGAAGAGAGAAAAACTATCAGTCATGAGCACATAGAGCTAGCAAAAATTCAAGCTGAGTCGACTAGGTACTGTGCCGACATGGACGTAGAGAAGTCGCGAGTAGAGGCAACGGGACAGCGACTTGGGGCTGGTAACCGTGTTCATGAGCAGTCTCTCTCGCACTTATTGAAACTGGTTCCGGTGTTTGATGAGAGTGGTGTAACAGAATTTTTCACACGCTTTGAGAAGAAGTGCCAGGAACACCAGTGGCCAGAGAATAAATGGGCAGCACTTGTATCCTCTAGATTAATAGGCAAGGGTCTTAAAGCCTACGATGCGTTGCCTATAGAGTCTTGTATTATCTATGAGGAACGCAAGGAGGCTGTCCTGAGAGCATACGAACTACAACCAGAGACGTACAGGTTGAAGTTCCGGGGTGTTACCAAGGGTCGGGAGAGCACCTTTTTGGAGCATGCCCGGGAGCTGTCCGATGCTTTTGGGAATTGGCTGAGGTCGGAGAAAGTTACTACGTTTGACGACATTAAACAGTTGGTGCTTTTAGAGCAGTTTTTCAAATGCACGGGCGGCGACCTGACGTTAAACCTTAAAGAAAAGCAACCAAAAACTCTACAGGAGGCAGCTGAGATGGCTGACCTCCGGCTATCACTATTCGTGGGTGCGGGTCTGCCCAGCGTAGTGAGGCAGGTAACAAGGGGCGTGACGCCCCATCCCCCCGAGTTAGTGATATACCTTATGCAAACAAGTACAAGAGCCATGATACCAAGACTGACCACAAGACTAGCACCGTCCCATTTAAGAAGGGGCTGGGCCCTTCCCAGTACCAAGGGAAGCCCAAAGGGGAGTTGGAGTGTTATCATTGTCATAAAAAGGGGCACTTTGCAAGAGTCTGTCCTAGCAAACCACCTACAGCAGCTGTGTCTTTGGCCTGCAACATTGGTGTGTCTCCGAAGTCATCTGAGTTTGCCCGGGGCAGTTCGTCAGAGGCTGAGGCACAGCCAATGCAGAAGCACCTGGGAGGCTCGAACCCTGCTCAGGATGTTTTTGCGACCATAGAGGGCGGGGTTGCGTGATGTGGGCGGGGCGCAAGCATGGAGTAGAGGTCTTGCGTGATACAGGTGCTTCCCAGACTCTGATGAAAAACTTGACTGGCTACCCTATAAACGCGGCTCGGGTGGTGGTGGTGCAGGGTATAAATGCAACTCGGTCATACCCGCTGGTGCGGTTGGAGTTGGAGGTGGATGGTGTGGCACGTGAATTGGATGTCGGGATTGTGGAGAAACTGCCAGTGGAGGGCGTCGACCTTCTTCTCGGCAACGACTTTGCAATGCCCGCTTCTGAGGTTCTACCCTTAGTCGTTGCCGAGAGGCCGGCCGACGTGAGTAGGGAAGAGCAAGAGTGGGTCGAGCGGTGCCAGACACAACCCATGGCGTGTGTTGTCACCCGAGCTCGGGCAGCTAAAGTGTCACAGCCTAGTCCTCCGTCTTCAGACCAGCGGAGGAACGATCAACAGGAGGAGGCTAAAGCTGGAGTTGGTATTAAGAGTTTTGACTCGGCGGCTCTCCTGGGTGATTCAGTATTAGCACCATTACTTAATTCTGGAGTAGCCCCTGGGCCTGTCATCGAGAGTGACGAGGCTGGGCATGACAAGTCTCCACGACAGCAACGTTATGTACATCGAGAGAGACAGAGGGAGCAGCCCAGTATCGGGGAAGGTCATGCATTGCTCCGGGAGCAGTTAGATCGCTTGGCACCCTCAGATATACGTCGGTTGCAACTAGAGGACCCTGAGCTCCAAACGTGTGCTAATGGAGCTGTAGAGCTCGACGAGGACGGCGATGCACAGCCAGGAGATTTTTTTTATTTAGAAGGCATCCTCTATAGGCATTTTCAAGACCCTAAACGTAGTTGGCAAGAGGGGTCCGGAGTAGTGGACCAGTTGGTGGTGCCACGGGAGTGCAGGGATAGCCTACTGAGGTTGGCGCATGACATACCACTGGCAGGACATCTAGGGGTGAGAAAAACGGTGGCGGCTTTAGAAAAATTGTTTTGGTGGCCGGGGTTGAAGGGGCAGGTGGTAACCTGGAAAGCAAGGTGTCATACGTGCCAGAGGGTTGGAAAACCTAACCCAACAATTCCGAGAGCCCCGTTGCACCCCATTCCTGTCAGTGGACTGCCCTTCAGTAAGGTCATCATTGATATGGTCGGACCCCTACCCCCTACTAGTGCCGGTAATAAATTTCTAGTAACTATCATGGATGTGGCCACTCGTTATCCTGATGCATATCCAATGAGAAATGGCACGGCGAAAACTGTTGTCCGGAACCTGCTCTGGTATTGCTCGCGGTATGGTTACCCGCAAGAGGTGCAATCGGACCAAGGTTCTAATTTTACCTCTAATCTGTTCAAACAAACTATGATTCAGCATGGCATCAGCACTGTCGTCTCTTCTGCGTATCACCCGGAGAGTCAAGGGGTGTTGGAGAGGTGGCACGCCACGCTGAAAAGCATGCTTCGATGTTATTGCGCAGAGAACGGAAAGGATTGGGACCTTGGTCTGCCGTATGTTTTGTTCGCGGCAAGAGAAGTACCTGGAGAGAGTCTCGGTTTCAGTCCGAATGAGCTTGTTTTCGGGCATCAGGAGAGGGGTCCTCTCCACATGGTGAAGGAGATGTGGGAGGGCACTAGGCATGTTGTTCTGCGAGATGAGTTGCGGCCTCTTGTTCCTGAGCGACCGGAGGAGTTGTTCACTAGGCTGTGACAGTCCGTCCGCATGTTTGTTGCTTCTCCAGGCCTGATGTACGGGGTAGAATCCGACATGGAGGCTGGAGACAGTGCAAGGCTCGAGTTGGTTCCCTACCGTGTGAATCCTGCTCGACAGCCTGTTGTGAAGGCGGAGCTGGACAGCGTGTGGAGAGGGGGTCTGAGGGATGAGGGATATCGTGACTGGTCGTTGCCAGTGGCTATGCAACCTGAGTTTGGTGGCAGAGTCCATGTGTGTGTTGATTGCAAGAGTGTGGAAGCATTATCCCTGACAGACGCCTATCCATTACCCGGAGTTGACGACACCGTAGACCGCTTCGGGGCTGCCTCGCTCGTCACGAGGGTGGAACTAGTGAAGGGTTATTGGCGGGCCCCGTTGCCGGAAAGAGCGAAGAGAAGTGCCAGTCTTGCGATGAACTGGGCAGTTTGTCGGTGTCAGGTGTTGTTGTGCTGCCGGAGCACAAGTTGGATGTGTGGCATGCTAAGGGCACTGATAATGTTTTGACTTTGTTTACAGGAGAACCCTCGCTGTTCAGTCAGTGTCTGTCGTGGGTGGAGGATCCGGGGTAGGCTACCACAGTATGTTGGTATAGCCTCCTGTCTTGGCTCGCGGTGTATTTTTGCGCTGGTGCTTGTTGGCTCGCGTGTGTAGCATCAGCGTAGGGTTGCAGGGCAGGAGTTGTTGGCTTTGATTAGACAAAAATTAGGCTACATCTATAGTAGCCGCCAAAAACAACATTAAAATAAAATATGAAAAATTAAATAAAAACTCTTTCTTTTTAATAATTAATTTTAAGATAATATTGTAGCTGAGTACTGAGTGCAGATGATTTTCCCTCAGTAGGCTGTGCTTCTTAAAGCTCGCTCTGGGAGCACAATGTTATGAATTAATGTATTATGTTTGGGAAGGGTGATAAGATTTTTGTTTTATATATAAATGTTGATGTTTTTTTTTTTTGAGGAGACTGAGCTTGCATTCCATGAGTGGCAGAGTGGTTAGGAGTGGCAGATTCTAGCGACATTCTGCCTGTTCAGATATGGGCTCATGGTTGAGTGTCCCATATCTTGGGGGGGGTGTGACGCCTCCCGGCATTAACAGAATGGTTGCGTGGGGCATTGCAGCTCGCTAGCGCTCGCCAGGATGGGGGGATGGGCTACATTTGTCCTAGAATGATCTGCTTTATTTCATTAGGGTCATGTTGCCACAGACAGTCTAGAAATGGTCTTTGTTTTGGTCTGTGACCGCGCCTTATATTTTATATTCGCTATAATATAAATGTTGCTTGTGTGGGAGGCGAGCGAGAGAGGGTGAGGGAGTACACCTGGCAGCGGGGTGAGCTGTGGCCCGGCTCGCTTGGGCGCTGACGGCGTTGGCGGCCGGGTGGTCAACTAGTCCCTGCCCATCGTGGCCGCGTGTTCTTTACCAGCTCAGAGCTTGCCTGACACGCGTATCATCTACATCCTTTGCAATTCTGTCCCCCATACTCGCCACTTTGCATACTATTTATCTCTCTCGACTTCTCCTTTCTCATTCTCTAATCTTTATTAAACTCAACATCCCTTCTGGTTTCAGCATAGACGTTCACCGTCGGCTAGTCGTATTGTACGTGAAGCTCTCAGATATTTCCATGTATTAGGTTAAGGAGGTATTAGGCTTTATTGAGGGTTAGAGAGACGGACTTTTCCGTGTGTCCTCTCTCGGGAAGGTTGTAGACCGGTATATGTCTCCCTGGCAAGGTGTTGAGTGATTCTGCTTGGTTATCTAAAGCTAGACTGGGGGTAAGGTTACTGTGTCGTTGTCTCCGATGTGTGCAGTGTTAGCTAAGCCCTGCACGACATCGACAGGTACTGTGGGAGCCTAAGTTTTCTTCGGGTGGGTTTACTTTGCGAGCACAGCGCTGTGGTGTGAGAGGGCCATAGCCTATCCCTCACAACATAGTGCCTCTTTGTGTTGACTTCTGAGGGATCGCCAGGATAGAACTAGGTACTAGAGACCTAGATTTATCAAGAGAGCATCCCCGTCATATAACGTAATCTTCATTATACCACCTTCGGACAACGTTAGGCTACGAGCCGCATGCTCGCCCAACGTTGCCCTGCCTTGATACCCCAGCTAGACTTTATTAACTGAGCAGACACTGGTTAGAGATAAGCCCCCATTATTATATGTATGCAACATTATTATTCACTGCACTTTTGAGCCGTGGTTGTTGTTGAGTTGCACAACCCTAGTAGGCTGTTGCGTTGTGTCACGAAGCATTTCTTTAGTTGTCGAGCATTACTACCTTTGCGCAGGTCTTTATTATTCGCCTGCCTATTATTACTATATGTCCTAGTATTTATTGTGACCCGTATTCTGCATTATAATTGTTCAAGATTCTTTACGAACATCTTCCCAGCATCAGACTTATTTCAGAAGTTTCCAGTTGATGTTGCAGGACTAGCATTGCACTTTCTTTAATACAGGAGTGCCAGTTATTTGAGTATCTACCGTAACGTTAATTAATCACGTTAACTATCTTTTCTTTGTGTAACCTAGTCGAGTAATCTTTTACTGTTTGAGAATAGGCTGTTTCATCGAGCGTCAGCCTAGTGTGTGTGCACCAGTTACCGAGTCATAGGATACCTCATTGTCCAGGCACGACTAAGGGCGGTAATGGTGTTTTGTTTTCCAGTGTTTAAGGCAGGGGTTGGATCTAGTGTTACCGTTGTTGCATTTTGCCATTATCTAGTCCAATATTGAAGAGCCCTGTGTCTTTGAGAACCTGGATCGTAACACAGGACATGTAGGTTTAGTCTCACTCTCTCTCTCTCTCTCTCATTAGGACTCAGATAACAGGACATGTAGGTTTAGTCTCACTCTCTCTCTCTCATCAGGGCTCAGATAACAGGACATGTAGGTTTAGTCACACTCACTCTCTCTCATCAGGGCTCAGATAACAGGACATGTAGGTTTAGTCTCACTCTCTCTCTCTCTCATCAGGACTCAGATAACAGGACATGTAGGTTTAGTCTCACTCTCTCTCTCATCAGGACTCAGATAACAGGACATGTAGGTTTAGTCTCACTCTCTCTCTCTCTCATCAGCACTCAGATAACAGGACATGTAGGTTTAGTCTCACTCTCTCTCTCTCATCAGGACTCAGATAGTAGTACATATAGGTTTAGTATCACAGTTTCTCTCTCATCAGGGCTCAGATAACAGGACATGTAGGTTTAGTCTCACTCTCTCTCTCTCTCATCAGAACTCATATAACAGGACATGTAGGTTTAGTCTCACTCTCTCTCTCTCATCAGGGCTCAGATAGCAGGACATGTAGGTTTAGTGTCTCTCTTTTCTCTCTCATTAGGACTCAGATAGCAGGACATGTAGGTTTAGTCTCACTCTCTCTCTTTCTCTCTCTCTCTCATCAGGGCTCAGATAGCAGGACATGTAGGTTTAGTCTCACTCTCTCTCTCTCTCATTAGGACTCAGATAGCAGGACATGTAGGTTTAGTCTCACTCTCTCTCTCATTAGGGCTCAGATAGCAGGACATGTAGGTTTAGTCTCACTCTCTCTCTCTCTCTCTCATCAGGGCTCAGATAGCAGGACATGTAGGTTTAGTCTCACTCTCTCTCTCATTAGGGCTCAGATAGCAGGACATGTAGGTTTAGTCTCACTCTCTCTCTCTCTCTCTCATTAGGGCTCAGATAGCAGGACATGTAGGTTTAGTCTCACTCTCTCTCTCTCTCATCAGGGCTCAGATAGCAGGACATGTAGGTTTAGTCTCACTCTCTCTCTCTCTCTCTCTCATTAGGGCTCAGATAGCAGGACATGTAGGTTTAGTCTCACTCTCTCTCTCTCTCTCTCTCATTAGGGCTCAGATAGCAGGATATGTAGGTTTAGTCTCACTCTCTCTCTCTCTCTCATCAGGGCTCAGATAGCAGGATATGTAGGTTTAGTCTCACTCTCTCTCTCATTAGGGCTCAGATAGCAGGACATGTAGGTTTAGTCTCACTCTCTCTCTCTCTCTCTCTCTCATCAGGGCTCAGATAGCAGGACATGTAGGTTTAGTCTCACTCTCTCTCTCTCTCTCTCTCATCAGGGCTCAGATAGCAGGACATGTAGGTTTAGTCTCACTCTCTCTCTCTCTCTCTCATCAGGGCTCAGATAGCAGGACATGTAGGTTTAGTCTCACTCTCTCTCTCTCTCTCTCTCATCAGGGCTCAGATAGCAGGACATGTAGGTTTAGTCTCACTCTCTCTCTCTCTCATCAGGGCTCAGATAGCAGGACATGTAGGTTTAGTCTCACTCTCTCTCTCATTAGGGCTCAGATAGCAGGACATGTAGGTTTAGTCTCACTCTCTCTCTCTCTCTCTCTCTCATCAGGGCTCAGATAGCAGGACATGTAGGTTTAGTCTCACTCTCTCTCTCTCTCATTAGGACTCAGATAGTAGGACATGTAGCTTTAGTCTCTCTCTCTCTCACACCAAGGTAATCCGGCAGCCTTCAGATACCAGGGCCCTGCAGTTTTACCTCTCATCAAGTATTTCCCCCACCTGAGCTATTCTGAAATGAAACTAAGATGTTACTCATTTTCCCCAGATACATGAAGGATCACTTAAAGCTATGCTGTGTAATTAACCCTTATTGTCCCCACCTAATATCTCCTAGCCCTGATATGGACATTAGTCTTAGGGCAGCACCTCCCTTTCCAATTGTCCCTCACCCACTCTAAACCACTGTTGGAAACTTTGAGCAGCAATGATTAAGAGGGCAAGCAACCTCGAGGCGAGGGGTCGCTAGACCTGTTGGCGCTTGAGTTCCTTTGTACACTCACACTCTCTCTCTCTCTCTCTCTTACCACCTAATCTTGGCTCAATACAGAAGATAGAGACTTTTTAGCAGAGTATTCACTTCCCGGTTATGTAATGTTTGAGAAAAGCCGAATAAATCGAAATGGAGGTGGCGTTTTACTTTATATCAAAGAAAGTCTTAACCCTACCCTCTTGTCAAAACCTCAAATTGTGAACGTCGACGCATCTTTTGTGCTAATAAAGAATAATAAAGGTACCAAAATAATACTTGCATTAATATACAGACCTCCAGCTCAATCAGTGCAAACTGACCGAGAAATTTACGTACAAATTGCAGATATAAGTAACTCGCAAGATACCGTAATTTTTGGTGACTTTAATTTACCTGTGACCAAGTGGGCGATACTCTTACTTCACACTCCGGACATGACTTGTATACGAACTTGCAAGAGAGTTCGCTTTATCAATTTGTTGGAACGCCGACCCGTGGTAATAACGTTCTTGACATTGTACTTGCAACAAAAGAAGAATTAATAGAGAATTTGAATGTTGGTGATGAATTCAGTAACAGCGACCATCATACGATAACTTTCACTTTAAAGTTTACTAGTAACGAACCAAATAGTAGCATCGAAAAAGTCCCTAATTTCAAGAAAGCAAACTTCCATAAACTTAGAGCTATGTTTAAAGAAACTGACTGGAGCTTTTTAATTCACAATAACGACATAAATACATCTTGGAAGTTATTCGAAGCCACTTACCTAAAAGCAGTGCAAGACTGCATACCATCGAAAACTCGGCGTCCAGGCCATAATAATAAGCCCAAATGGTGGAATAAAGATATTCCAACTGCCTGCTTGCTAAAAAATTTGCTAATGATAGATTAAAATCCTCACAAAATGACGAAGAACGGCTGAAATTTGTAGAGCTACGACGCAAAGCCAAAAAGTTAATTAAGCAAAGTAAAAAGACCTTAGAGTTACATATTGCGAATCAAAGTAAAACAAACCCGAAAGAATTCTATAGTTATATCAGAAAGAAAAAGTAGTTACTTCAACTGTTGGACCGTTAGTCGATGAAAATGGAGAATACACCAAAGATGAAGAACAAATGAGTAATGCCCTCAATACCTTCTTTGCATCAGTTTTTACAACAGAAGACCTCAGTGATATCCCTACACCATCGCCGATTCAGATTGATAATTCAGATGTTTTAAGCAATATCACCATTACAGAGAGAGAAGTATTGAATTGTTTAGATAATCTCAAGGTAAATAAAACGCCTGGACCTGATACAATCTCGCCTAGAGTTCTAAAGGAAGCTAAGGATGAGCTCTCTAAACCACTGACATTACTATTCAATAAATCCTTGCAGTCTGGAACTATGCCCGATCAGTGGAAGCTAGCCAACGTAACACCGATATTCAAAAAAGGCAGCAAATCCCTATCCAGTAACTATCGTCCAATTAGCTTAACCTCAGTTGTATGTAAAATGCTAGAAACTGTCATACGAGACAGACTCGTAAATCACTTAGAGGAAAATAACATACTTAAAGATACTCAACACGGCTTTCGTAAAAAACGTTCCTGTTTAACAAACCTCTTAGACTTCTTCCACGATATCCTCAACCTCTACGATGAGAGTAAAGCTGTAGATATTATATACCTTGATTTTCAAAAGGCCTTTGACAAAGTTCCCCACAAACGTTTACTGCTAAAACTAAAAGCGCATGGAATACAAGACGGTGTGTTGAAATGGATAGAAAATTGGCTCAGCGACAGAAAGCAAAGAGTAGTCATAAACGGTAAGGCATCAAAATGGACCAATGTAAGTAGCGGGGTACCCCAGGGATCGGTACTAGGACCAATTCTCTTTCTAATTTACATCAACGACATAGATGAGGGTCTCACCTGTACAATCTCAAAATTTGCTGACGATACAAAAATTGCAAATAGCGTACTCTCGAAAGAACAAGTTGACGATATGCAACACAATCTAGATAAATTGTCATGTTGGGCCCAAATTTGGCAAATGAGTTTCAATGCGGATAAATGTAAAGTACTACATATCGGATACCTAAATGAGAAAGCAAACTATTCGATGAATGGCACTCAGCTTAAGAATGTAAACAGAGAAACCGATCTGGGAGTAACAATATCGAGTAACCTAAAACCGAGTCAACAATGTTCAGAAGTTGTTAAGAAGGCAAACAAAATAATTGGCTTTATAGGCAGGTCATTTGAGCATAAATCCAAAGAAGTTATCCTAACCCTTTACAATTCCTTAGTCCGCCCTCTTCTGGAATACTGCGTTCAATCCTGGTGCCCTTATTACCAAAAAGATATAAACAAGCTAGAACGAGTTCAACGTAGAGTTACCAAAATGATACCTAGCCTAAAGAACAAACCATACGAAGAGCGTCTTAGAGAATTAAATCTATTTCCTTTAACCCAGCGCAGATTAAGAGGCGACTTAATTCAAGTGTTCAAAATCATCAAAGGCATCGACAATATGAACTGTAGTAAGTACTTCACTATCGACCAATCTAATTACACGCGGGGAAACGGTTGCAAAATTATTGGTAAATCTTTTAACTCGCACGAATCTAAGAATTTCTTCTTCAATCGAGTTGTCAACTTGTGGAATGGGCTTCCCCGAAACGTTATAGACTGCATCACCGTTGATTCATTTAAACTCCGCCTAGACAAATATCTCGCATCAAACCCGCGACTGACTGCGTTTGTAAATGAATAACTTTATTTTATCCCCCCCTCAGTTACTAACCCATCTGTCCCCTACTAACTTCCTAATCCTGCCACGGACATTAGTTCCAGGGCAGTAATTCCCTTTCCAATGTTCCCTTACCCACTCTAAACCACTGTTTGGACACTTGATCCTCAGTGTTTTGGAGGACAAGCAACCTAGAAGGGTCACTGGATCTGTTGTTGCTTGATTTCCTTTGTACTCCTTTGTACCTACTAGTCGAGTTCCCAAAGGGTAAAATGAGCCTTAACCATGAAATTGGGTATATAGAAAATATTTTTGCGGTTTCAAGTTCCCAAGACTGTCTAGAATCATAATCAAGTGGGTGCCACCTTGGCACCTTTGGGCAATTTATTTTATTGGGGATGTTTTAAAATTAACATTTGGGAGCACACGCCCAACCAAATTCATGTACATTTTTCACTTTTCCTCAAATACGAGAAAAGGAAAGTCATATAGTACAGTTGCACAGTATAGTATAATATTATCACAAAAGCTGTGGAGAAGGATTGTGAGTGGATATTATCTGTGTTGGATGGAGACAGACTGGAGAGCCTGGTATTGAGTGGTCAGGATACATGGCAGCAAAAACACGACAAACTAATACTGCACAGAGAGCAACAAAATATGTTTTTGGGCCACTCATTGATGCTCCACCTTCACATCCTGACACTGTGCTCACCACAATGACACTAATTGAAAAGTTTGCTAAAAATCATGAACAAACCTACAATTATATGGAAGCAGACATGCAAATATACAAGATTGCCATGCACATCAAGTGGTCTGATACATATAGATGGCGCAACATGGTGATCAGACCAGGAGGCATGCACAGTTGCACACACTAATGTCTTTTCTTGGTACCATAGGTGTTATGATGCAGGGAACTGGGTTGGATACTATTCTTAATTCAGCATATTGTGGAGTTACCAATATGCTAAATGGGAAGGCATGGCCAAAGACAATGAGGGGATTGAGAATGGTAGTTGGAGTGTTATTGGAAGAGGTTGTTGATGCAGGAAATACATCAGTGGATGATATTCATAATGCTTTAGAGAATATCTGCAAGAAGCCAACTGCCAAACTATGGGTAGACTGCCTGGTCACACCTGTCATTATAGCACATCTTTTCATCAGAGCAGAGAGAACTGGGGACTGGAGGCTGCACCTACATTGCTTACACCGCATGCTCTGCTATTTCTGGGCAGCTGGTCACTGGCAGTATGCAAAATACATAACATGGCATCTCATAGAGATGGAGAGCCTATTGAATGAGGAAGCAAAGAGCATGTTCCTCGTGGGTGACAATATTTGCCGCCACAAGTATGGAACACGGAATGGCGTGTTTGGGGATCAGTTTGGAGAGCAGACCTACATCAGATATGGAAAGGCCGAAGAGGGGCTTGTGGGTCTATCTCTATCCCAGGATCAGGTGGCTGGTTGGGTTCTGTCTCAGCATATCTGCACTCTGCTCTCTCTTCTGATGGATGAAATATTTGAAGACAATGAGAAACTGGTGGGAAACCATCACAAGGAGGAAGGAACAAAGAGGAAAAGACTTGATGCTGATGACAGGGATAAGTTAAGAGAGGAGTTATGCAAATATACAAATCCTTTGAAATGCAATGCTAATCGCGTCGTCAACATTGTGAATAGGAGTGTAGCTAGTGAGAAAGTTAATGTGGATGAAGCTGTGAAAATAGGCCGATGAATGGCATCTAAATTTGAAGAGAGTCTTCCTGAGGGATTTCATGCCACAGTTCACAAGCAAGTCAACACTATGCAGGTCATAAACAAGGGGGTGCAGATAGGAAACAAGACCAGCTACAATATGGAGCAGTTATATAGTCGACTGCTTGTTATCTCACAGAAGAGGGATATCACTCTGGAAGAAGTCTTCAACTTTGAATTGGCACCCTTACCATCCTCATTGTTGATGAATATGGACTGTTATGTAAATCAGTCAAATCAGTCCTGACATCAAAGTTGTGTGCGCAATTGGAAGAACCAGAACCTGTAGATGTCCAGCTGATAGATGGAAATTAATTGCTATACCACACTATCTAGCCAAAAATGGCCTCGACCAGTGAACTGTGCGACAACCTGATCAAATCTGCCAAGCTTTCCAGTCAAGTATATATTATATTTGAGAAGTACCACGATGAATTTGTGAAAAGCCACGAAAGACAACGCAGAACAGGTGGACAGGCTTACGCAGAGTTTGAATTCACAACAGCTACCCATTTACCTGCAAGAGATGAAATCATGAAAAATTATATGAATAAAAGACAGCTTATCAATCTTCTGTGCAGCAAAAATCAGAGTGAGCACAACATTGTGATGATTGGCAAAGAACAGAATGTGTTTGATCATGAAACAGAAGACATATCTCTCATCAGCTATACATTCATCATGCTGAATACAGGAGATGTGAAGCATGTACAGGTGCGCTGCAATAACACAGACATATTTGTGTTATTAGTCTATTATTGTTGGAATCAGCAACCTGCAGCTCTAATAACCATGAAAAAGTTTGATGGAACGGTCATTGATTTAAATAAATCATCAAATCAGCTGGGGAAGAAATGTAAAGATATTCTTGCCCTGCATGCTCTCACTGGGTGTGACAGTACTTCATATCCATTTGGAAAGGGCAAAAACTCTTGCCTCAATGTTCTTCAAAAGCATGATGATATTGGTCTTGAGGTTTTTGGTGAAGAGGGGTCCAGAAAAGAGGATATCATAGAAGCAGGGACAAAATGTTTTGCATATCTTTATGGGTCAAAGCTGCCAATGAAAATAAATCAACTCAGACACAAACTATTCAGTAGCAGGAAAACGACTCCATACATCAAGAGTTTACCACCAACAGATGAAGCACTACAAATTTTGTTGATAAGATGTCACATGCAAGTTATGCTTTGGAAGTCAGCTCTGGAGAAAGGTCCACCACAGGTTAACTCTACTGACTGGGGATGGGAACTGAAGGAAAGAGTCTTGTCCCCAGGAATGTCTCAACCAGCCCCTAAAGAACTGATGAAGATCGTAGCATGTGGATGTGGAACAGACAAGCCATGCTCTCGAAACAATTGCAGCTGTAAAATGGCTGGCCTTTCATGTGCCACATTCTGTAATTGTGGTGCCGAGGAAATCTGTAACAATAACTACACAACACATGACATTGTTGAACAAGATAAAAATGAAGATGATGATGATGGCGAGTGAATGATAGAAAATACAATATGATACAATTATTTATATTTATCAAGGTCCGCTTTAGTACTGTATATTTTTCTATGAATTCTAAAGAAAATTACACATTTGAGATTATAAAATAGCGAGTGAATGATACATTATAGGACATGAAACTATTATTGATATTTATCAAGGTCGCTTTAGTACTACATAAGTTTTCTGATTTCTTTAGATTAAGTGACATTTGGGATTACAAAATAGCGAGTGAATGATAGAAAATAACACATGAAACCATAATTAATATTTATCAAGGTCCTCTTTACTACAGCATAATTTGTTCTGATTTCTATAAATTAAGTGACACATTTGGGATTACAAAATAGGGAAAATATCATAGGCTAACCAGATATTATTATGTGTGTAAATGTCGCCATAGTGTATCTGATTTCCTTTTAAGTGCACACTTTATGACTTATTATAGTTAAGGCACCCAGCTGTACTAAAAGAAACCAAATAAATATAGTAATGTGAATTACAATCGTAAGAAGAACACCTTTCATTAGACAACAATAATAACCTTTTAAACAAAATATCTATAACAGGGC
This sequence comes from Paralithodes platypus, assembly GCA_032716605.1. Classification (NCBI taxonomy): domain Eukaryota; kingdom Metazoa; phylum Arthropoda; class Malacostraca; order Decapoda; family Lithodidae; genus Paralithodes; species Paralithodes platypus. The sequence continues at coordinate 24,595,921 of CM064578.1, read as the reverse complement.
ATGGGATTTGGTTTTCTTTGGCGCTAGCGAACAATAATAACATACATGAAAAGCAACATTTTAAATTTGTCCCATAAAATAAATTGCCTAAGGGTGCGAAATTGGCACCCATTTTCTTTTCAGTATAGACACCCTAAGGAACTCAAAACTGCAAAAACAAAAATCCATATACCCCATTTCACGGTTAGACCCATCGGGGACTCGACTATACCCACATACCCCGAAAATAAATAATACCACCAAAACTCCATACCACCACCACCACCACCACCACCACCTTCCTCCCCACCGGCCATACCATACATAAACGGTCGGACGGGGAAAGTACAGCCCCCCCCCCCCCCATTCGTGTCCGGAATAATGGCCGATTAAAAGAACTGAGTGTGTTTCTACCAGACCGGAACCTTTATTAATAGTGTTCTGCTGGTAGTGGTGGTGGTAGTGATGGAAGAGGAGGGAGAGGGAGAGAGAGAGAGAGAGAGAGAGAGAGAGAGAGAGAGAGAGAGAGAGAGAGAGAGAGAGAGAGAGAGAGAGAGAGAGAGAGAGAGAGAGAGGGGGGAGGGGGGGCTATTGGAAAGGGAAGGTCCGGGTGAAAAGGAGGGAGTCTGCCAATATAACCTTCTATAAAAGGCTCGAATTAAATGTCTGCCTATACACAAACATGCTACGAAACTAGTAGAAAGGGTTAAGGTGAGATTTCCATTTAAGGGATTTTGTTGGACCCCTTTCTCCCTCACGTTTAGCTCCATTGCTTTTGAGATTTTAAGACGTTCACCCCATTACTTTGGCGATTTTAAGAACTTTCGCCCAACTTATGTCAATTTTTAGAACTTTCGTGCCAATTAGGTGTCGATTTTTTCCTGGCAAGCGATAGCGAACCTATAATTTAAGAGGAACCTACCTTCGGTCGGGACATTTTTCTACCGAAAAATGTACACATTTATCTTGAAAAGGGATGTAATGTTAAGTTTGATGGAGTTTTAGGGAACAAACCAAAAACCTTCCCGTAATGACTATTATACAATGTAGGGTGTCACAAATGTTCCTTTCCTTTAGGTTCCTGTTAGCCCCTTCTGTACCGGGGACGTCTTTTCAATTTTATTTTAGCTACTATTAGACGCTTTTATTCAGTTTAACAAGGGCCTCCAGCAATTAAGAAGCTTGGAACTATCTCACTTAACCCTTTTTACTACCACAGATCCTTCTTAATCTCCACACAATAGTCTAAATATAGGTAGAATAAAACTACAAGACGTCACCGGTAAAGAAGGGGTTAACGGTTTGGTGGACAGAGGCATCAACAGTGAGATTTTTTTTTTTCTATGTGCATGAAGGAGACAAAAGGGAAAGCTGCCTGTAACAAGTGTCCCCACCATGGTTGAAAAAGTGATAGGGAGCCAAAATCAAGGTATATTCAAGGAAATTTAGGTGTGTTTGAAAGAAGTGTGGTGTGCTTGTTAAGTGCAGTTGAATGAATAGGAAGAGGAGGTGTTTGTGAGAGTTAGCTGGATTACTCTCGGAGTTTTTTTTTTTTTTTTTTTTTTTTTTTTTTTTTTTTTTCTATATTCCAACTTACTTCCTCTCGGGCATAGGCTGAGAGCCTTAACATTCACCGCTTTACAATGAACAGTGAAGCCCGTGAGGTCTTGTTCCAGTCTAGGGAGTGAGACATGTGAAGCACGTAGAGTACAACGAGCACCTGCCATCTTGCCTTCACATGAGGCATGGTGCTCACTCATGGCCCGAAACGACCCCATCTCTGAAGCCACCTCGTTCCCGTGCTTCACTGTCTCGACCCCTACACTCGGACTCTCACACTTACACACACACAACGCCACCTGTTGAGCAGATAACTCACTAGGCATTGCACCCCTATAGCATATTTTGAATATGGGAATATTCATACAGTGCTATTTAATCAGGGAACAATGAGGGTATTTTATTGACGTTTCGGTGGGCTTGTGGTAATGCACTGATACTAGGTACAGCACAAATTCCATCCCAATAATATCTTCCCATTGATACATCGGGATTTGAACCCGGGACCTTTGGATTACCAGGCCAGTGGCAAGACCACTCCACCACACCTTCCCTAAGAGAGGAACAAAGAGAAACAGTGAGGGAAGCCAGACAAATGAAACAGGAAGGCCAGGCAACTCCTTATCATATGCCTATGTGGCCTCCCCTGGGTACTGCCCTGCTAGATTGGTACCTACAACCTCCCCAAAGTACACTGCCCATCCGTCTCAATCACAGGGACCCCGGCTCCTCCAATGGCAGAGACCGAGACAAATACCCAAGGCATATCACCAGTTCCAGCCCGACTTGCAATATAGTGAAGAACTATTTATGCAAGTTCAACACCAAGAACCATCTCAATATCGCCATCAATGGGAATCCCAGTACCCCCTCTACAGTACGTCGGGGAAGACTGGGAATAGTGCAACCAAAGTGAATAGTGAGAAACCTATGGCCTGCAAAATAAGAAAAGCCAGATATCACGATGAACAGAAAATCATCCATTATGCAACCATAATGCCCTCTAAAAATAGGGGGGCAATATCGAGAGATCAAGAATCTATTTGTGTGTAGATAAATAACTTCCATGTATTTTTAGATTAAGAATTGCCTTCACCATAGCCAAAATAACGATATCCACATGTCCCTATGTTATTGAAATAGACCAAATTGCATTCTAAAAATAACCCAAATATAGTCTGACTGAAACTGAAGGAAGTTAGCAAATAATATTGCTTCCTTCCACTGGTTAAGCCGGCTGTGGGAAAGGATTGGTATTGAAGCTCAACCTGAACGAGAGTGTGTAGAGGAGCCCGGAACCAACTTCCTCTGTACCTGAGAGAGGCAGTTCCCGCTGACGTCCACCCCAGCAGAACCACGAGTCCTACGTCGTCCAGATTCTCGATCATGGCTACCTCTACCCTTTACCCTAAGTGTCTCTGAGTGTTTTAAGTTGCGGCTATTATTGTAAAGGTAAGACAAAATGTGTGAGTATTCTATTATAGTTAACTCTAGATCTGTGCCTACGATCTATCTTGAACCTTTGATACCCTTGTAAGATTTCTAATTTAGATCCGTACAGTGATTTATTAAGTACGATATATTGCTAAGGTAAACTGAGTTAATCCTTCAGAACCTTAATTGTACATACGTTACATAGTCATTGTTACACAGGTTAATTAGTTACGCAGGTTATTTAGTCATAATACTCTCAGATTTTATTCGTATGTGTTTATTATTCTTTGTGTATCCAAGTCGAAGTGAAAGTGTATAACGTGAACTGATTCCCTTCTTTAATCCAATATATACCTAGAACCTACGCCCAATTCAGGATCCATATATCCGCCTAATTATCGCCAGAGAATACTTATAATATAATTACCGCCAGAGAATACTTATAATATAATTACCGCCAGAGAATACTTATAATGTAATTCTCGCCAGAGAATACTTATAATATAATTATCACCAGAGAATACTTATAATGTAATTATCGCCAGAGAATACTTATAATGTAATTCTCGCCAGAGAATACTTATATAATTATCACCAGAGAATACTTATAATGTAATTATCGCCAGAGAATACTTATAATGTAATTATCACCAGAGAATACTTATAATATAATTATCACCAGAGAATACTTATAATGTAATTATCGCCAGAGAATACTTATAATGTAATTATCGCCAGAGAATACTTAATGTAATTATCGCCAGATAATACTTATAATGTAATTATCACCAGAGAATACTTATAATATAATTATCACCAGAGAATACTTATAATGTAATTATCGCCAGAGAATACTTATAATGTAATTATCGCCAGAGAATACTTATAATGTAATTATCGCCAGAGAATACTTATAATGTAATTATCGCCAGAGAATACTTATAATGTAATTCTCGCCAGAGAATACTTATAATATAATTATCACCAGAGAATACTTATAATGTAATTATCGCCAGAGAATACTTATAATGTAATTATCACCAGAGAATACTTATAATATAATTATCACCAGAGAATACTTATAATGTAATTATCGCCAGAGAATACTTATAATGTAATTATCGCCAGAGAATACTTATAATGTAATTATCGCCAGAGAATACTTATAATGTAATTATCACCAGAGAATACTTATAATATAATTATCACTAGAGAATACTTATAATGTAATTATCGCCAGAGAATACTTATAATGTAATTATCGCCAGAGAATACTTATAATATAATTTATCGCCAGAGAATACTTATAATATAATTTATCGCCAGAGAATACTTATAATATAATTTATCGCCAGAGAATACTTATAATATAATTTATCGCCAGAGAATACTTATAATATAATTTCCCTTATTTGAAAGTCAAGAACCCTTTCCGTAGAGTTAGAATTAATTCTTCATCAAGATATCTGATCTCTATTAGTTCTTGTGAATAATCTGATGATATACAGTCTTAACATCGATAAACAAATGGAACGAACGTCTTAAAATCTCAAAACGAATGTGCTAATCATGAGGGCGAACAAGGTCCATAAAAAGCGACTACCGTACCTCTCCCTTAATGGGGGTCAACCGGCTTTTTTTTTATCTTTCTCTCCTTTTCTCTCTTTTTTATGGTTTGTATCCATTCAGCCTACTGTTTTAAGACGTTTATCCCCATCCAGGTGTCGATTTTTTCCTGGCGAGCGATAGCGAGCCAGCATTGTGTGGAGAAATCCGGGAGACATTTTTCTATCGAAAAATCTACACATTTAGCTTGCTTTCAAAACAAATTTATATATTTGCTGGCTCGCTACTGCTCGCCAGGAGAATATTGACACCTGGATGGAGGTAAAGTCTTAAAACAGTAGGCTGAATGGGGCCGAATGGATACAAGCCAAAGAGAGAGGGAGAGAAAGAGAGAAAAAAAAACGAGGTGGGCCCCTTTAAGTGTGGGAGTAAATGGACGACCGCGGTCATTGAAAGTAATTACCCCCAGAGGGATTATAAAAGAGGGGGGGGGGGGGGGGGGGGGCCCCCCCCCCCCCTGAGTGATTGTGAGAGAGAGCAATGGTAAGCCGAAATGTCCGGTCATACATCAGGGGTAAGTTATGGAAAAGCGATGGGGGACAGGGGGGCTTTTCTCCCTTGGGCTGGTTTGCTCCTTCTAACTCTCACACTCTCACTCACAGTCTCTCTCTCTCTCATCCTTCCCCCCCCCCCCCCCCCCCCCCCTCTCTCTCTCTCTCTCTCTCTCTCTCTCTCTCTCTCTCTCTCTCCTCTCTCTCTCTCTCTCTCTCTCTCTCTCTCTCTCTCTCTCTCTCTCTCTCTCTCTCTCTCTCTCTCTCTCTCTCTCTCTCTCTCTCTCTCTCTCTCTCACATACACACATACACCTTCCCCAGCAGTGTGTGTAGGTAATGGGCCTCCTAAAACATATACGCTTGCTTACACCCTTCAGGTAATACTTTATCTCTCACTCTCTCTCTCTCTCAAACACACTCTCACTCTTTCACACACAGACACACACACACACACACACAAGTAATGGGCCTCATAAAACATATACGCTAGCTTACCCCCTTCAGGTAATACTTTCACACACACACACACACACACAAGTAATGGGCCTCTTAACACATATACGCTAGCTTACCCCCTTCAGGTAATACTTTCACACACACACACACACACACACACACAAGTAATGGGCCTCTTAACACATATACGCTAGCTTACCCCCTTCAGGTAATACACACACACACACACACACACAAGTAATGGGCCTCTTAACACATATACGCTAGCTTACCCCCTTCAGGTAATACACACACACACACACACACACACAAGTAATGGGCCTCTTAACACATATACGCTAGCTAACCCCTTCAGGTAATAAAACACACACACAAGTAATGGGCCTCTTAACACATATACGCTAGCTTACCCCCTTCAGGTAATACACACACACACACACACACACAAGTAATGGGCCTCTTAACACATATACGCTAGCTTACCCCCTTCAGGTAATACTCTCTCCAAACCTGACGGGTGGCCATTTTGTAACTCTCTCAGCAGTCCGGGTGAAGGGAGATGTGCCGATTTTTTGGTCTATTAATTAATGTATTCCTTTATTTCTTAGTGTCCTCGCTAGACCTTAATGATGCTTAGAAAAACAACCCCTAGACCCCCTTCAAGATAAATGTGGCCATTTTTCGGTAGAAAAATGTACTGGCCGAAGGCCGGTTCCTCTTAAATTTTCAGGCTCGCTATCGCTCACCAGGACAAAAATCAACGCCTAAATGGCACGAAAGGTCATAAAATTGAAAACGAAAGGGGGCGAAAGGTGTTAAAATTGCCAAAGTAAAGAGTGGAACTTCTTAAAATCTGCAAACTAATGAGACTAAACATGAGAGAGAAGGGGGACCAGAAAAGCGACCCATCTCCCTTAAGTTATTGTTCTTGTTTATTTTGGCTAGCATTGGACGATTTGACTGGGTTTAGGAAGGAGAGATATTGTTCCTTTTGTCTGGCTATCATTAGACGATTCTGTTGTTTATGATAGTCCATGAGTTAACCCTTACAGTACCGGTGCCGTCCATTATGTTTATGATAGTCCATGAGTTAACCCTTACAGTACCGGTGCCGTCCATTATGTTTATGATAGTCCATGAGTTAACCCTTACAGTACCGGTGCCGTCCATTATGTTTATGATAGTCCATGAGTTAACCCTTACAGTACCGGTGCCGTCCTTTATGTTTATGATAGTCCATGAGTTAACCCTTACAGTACCGGTGCCGTCCTTTCATGTTTATTCCGGCTACTATTAGATGATTTTATTCAGGTCAAAAAAGGCTTACAGCAATTAATAGTCTGCAAACTATCTCACTTAACCCTTTTTACATCATAAGACCTTACAGACTATTCAAAACAAAGCCCTGAAGATCATTACAGGCTGCACAGCTACTGCACCCACAGATCATCTACATCAAGAAACCAAAATCCTCAAAGTCAAAGACCATCTGGACATGAGAGGCACTCAATTCCTGGCAGCAGCCTCCACGAACCAAGACCACCCACTAAACTACATGGCAACACACCCACAGACACCAAGAAATATCAAAACAACACCCAGCACACGGTATCACACAATTATTGTCCTCTCTCCTCCCTGCCCACCCCGAACCAACTTCCAGAAGCACATCCATACTCATATCTCTCGCCAATCCATCCACTCACTCACAGACAACACGCAGCTGCATGCACGACCTCCCGAAATCCATCCTTCCGAATCCTCCCTCCCTCGCGAGGACAGAGTCCACCTGGCCAGGCTGAGATGCGGACACCATCCAGCTCTCCTGAGCTATCAGAAGAGACTGGATGACTCCGTTGTCGACGCCTGCCCGGGATGTAACACAGCACCCCATACCATTAAACACATCATCGAAGACTGCATTTCACACAACCACTTACGCCAACAACACAACCTACACTCAATGAGAGCTCTGTGGGAAAGCCCGATCGTGGCCATGGCCTTCCTCAGGGACTCGGGGCTGTTCGGCCAGGCAGCTTAGGGAACAACAACAACAACAACAACAACAACAACCCTTTTTACTACCCCATTTCTTAAACTGCATAAAATCGTCTAAATGTAGCTACTATTAGATGATTTTATTCAATTAAAAAAGGGGCCTACATAAATTAAAAGGCTTCAAACCATATCGCTTACTACCTGTTTATTCTGGCTATCATTAGACGATTTAAAAGGCTTCAACCCATCTCACTTACTACCTGTTTATTCTGGCTATTATTAGACGATTTAAAAGGCTTCAAACCATCTCACTTACACCTGTTTATTCTGGCTATCATTAGACGATTTAAAAGGCTTCAAACCATCTCACTTACTACCTGTTTATTCTGGCTATCATTAGATGATTTAAAAGGCTTCAAACCATCTCACTTACACCTGTTTATTCTGGCTATCATTAGACGATGTAAAAGGCTTCAAACCATTTCACTTACTACCTGTTTATTCTGGCTATCATTAGACGATTTAAAAGGCTTCAAACCATCTCACTTACTACCTGTTTATTCTGGCTATCATTAGACGATTTAAAAGGCTTCAAACCATCTCACTTACTACCTGTTTATTCTGGCTATCATTAGACGATTTAAAAGGCTTCAAACCATCTCACTTACTACCTGTTTATGCTGGCTATCATTAGACGATTTTACTGGGTTTAGGAAGGATTTATTATAGTCCACGAGTTAAGGGGGGACAGACCGTTTTTCTGGACCCCCTTCTCCCTAATGTTTAGCCCCACTAGTTTTTGAGATTTTAAGACGTTGGTTCCATTAGGTTGGGGATTTTATAGCCTTTCACCCTATTTCTTTGTCAATATTAGGTCCCTTCGTGCTATTTTGGTGTCGATTTTTTCCTGGCGAGCGATAGCGAGCCTGTAATTTTAGGAGGAATCGGCCTTTGGCCGGGACATTTTTCTACCGAAAAATATACAAATATATCTTGAAGGGGGGTCTAGGGGGTGTTTTTTCTAGGCTTGATGGAGGTCTAGGGAGGAAACTAAAACAATATATGAATACATGAATTAATAGACCAAACAAACAGCCACTGTCCCCTTAATGGAGATATATAACATCTCTCTGATTACTAGACGTCCTTCCTAAGCTGCATACAATGGAGTCGCCCGTAGTGAAGTGGTTACTAAAACATATGTGCTTATACCTTTTGTCAGGGTTTTAAGGGGGTCACCTGTTTTTTCTCTCTTTTTCTCCTTTTCTCTTTTTATTTGGCTTGTATCCATTCGGCTCCATTCAGCCAACTGTTTTAAGACGTTTATCCCCATCCAGGTGTCGATTTCTTCGTGGCGAGCGGTAGCGAGCCAGCATTATATGGAGAAATCCGGCTTCGCCAGATACATTTTTCTATCGAAAAATGTACAAATTTAGCTTGCTGTCAAAAAAAAAAAAAAAAAATATGATGGCTCGCTACCACTCGCCAGGAAAATATTGACACCTCACTCACTCAATCACTCTCTCTACACCACACATCATAACATCATAAATTGTCAACACGCTTCATAATCCTCTCAAGGGGTTAATTACGATAGTATTTACCCTGTTGATTCCTAGTGGTCCTTTCTAAGCTTCATAACATTTTCTAATAATAGTCAGAACATAATACAAAATTGCATCACAGTATCCTGAAGGGGTTACTTAGATCACCAATTTCTCACCCTATTTCAACCTATTTTCTTCCGATTCTCCTCTCAGCCCGTCCGCTATTCGTCATACGCCACCTCTAGACTCTTTCCGCACTCGAATATCGCGCAAAAAAAACAAAAATAACTACGGGAAGAACGACGCGTCTTTCCCTAGTGTCTCCATCTCTGGGAATCAAGCGAGAGTCTCTAGTTCTTCACCTGGGTCACTTGCATACGATAACAGAAACACGCGGTTTAAATAATTATCAACTAAACTATTAAACCGCTAAGTCAATATCAGTTTGTTGTTTATGGATAGTGAACATAATTAAGACGATCCCCAAAAGTTAAATATGGAAGGTGATTTGATTTGCCTCTCTGGGTACACGGCCAAACGCAGCGCGTTTCCCGCCAAAACCACCAAACGTCTCCCGTTTTCTGTGAACGTGACATTGTATCACTTGGCTTAACACCTTCAGTATGGGTGGCATCTTTTCATTATATCATGGCTCTTACTAGATGATTTTATTCAGCTTAGGAAGGACCTCTAGCAATAAATAGGCTACTAACTATCTCAATTCACCATCTTCCCTACTACAGATCCTTCCTAAGAGGCTAAAAATCGTCTGAATATAGCTAGAATAAATGAAAATAGACATCACCCGCACTAAAAAGATGAATTAAGGGGACACCGACTGCTTTTTTGGCCTGTAAATGCATTCATTCATAAATTCTTAGTGTCCTTGCTAGACATCCCTCAAACTTAGAAAAACATCTCCTCGACCCCCTCAAGATAAATTTGCAAATTTTTCGGTAGAAACATTTCCTGGCCGAAGGCCGATTCATCTTACATTTAAAGGCTCGTTGTCGCTCGCCAGGAAAAAATTGACACCTAAATGGCACGATAGGTCTTAACATTTATAACGAAATGGGACGAAAGGTCTTAAAATCGCCACACAAATGGGCCGAACGTCTAAAAATCTCAAAACTAATGAGTAAAGAGTACAAGCTTGGGCTACAAAGCTTATTCCATCGATTAGAAGACTGAGCTATGAGGACCGGTTGAGAACTCTTGATCTCTTTCCGTTGGAGACACGCAGACTACGAGGTCAGCTCATTGAAGTTTTTAAAATACTTGATGGGTTTGACAATGTGGATCATAGCAAAATGTTTAGTCTCGATATGAATACAACACGCAACCATGGCTGGAAATTAGAATTGAAAAAGTTCAGTACTAGTATTTGTGGACATTTTGTCACATATAAGATCTGTTCTACCTGGAACAAACTTTCCTCAGAAGTTGTAAACAGTTCTTCAGTAGAGCAGTTCAAGAAGAGAGTAGATAGTATCTTGCACACTCTGTAATGAGTATACTGCACTAAATAATTTATCTCCTTCCACTTGGAGTATCTCCCCGGAATGAACCGCAAGGTCTCCAAGATACTAACTAGTCCTTGTAACTCTCACACACACTACATAATCTTCCTTTTCCCAACTCATTCCCCTTCGTCACCTCTTCTCCCCACCCACACATATAGAAGATCTCCGGCCCTAAGACTTTCTACACCCTTCAGGTCCAGATGTCAAAAGTTCTCCAGAGTTGGACTAGGGGCCTTTGAATACCCAACTGAACAGGGGACAACTTTTTACCGGGAGACCATTTTGGGGGATTAGTGTAGTCCAGTTATCCTGGTCCGGACGTTTGACGGCCTATTATCCGAGGGAGTAAATTGTTGATCCTCAATTCTAGTAATAGCACTAGTATTAGTACTAGTTCAGCACGATGACGTAATTGCCATCATTTTCTGGTTACCATTGGATGATATTGAGAAGGACGTCAGCGGTACTGAATGGTTTAAATCGTTATGGCTTACACAATCTTATAGCTAGCAAAACCCAGAACCCAAAATCTATCAGGCCTTCAGCCAATGTCCGGCCTCGTTTCACCGTAGGGTCACCTCAGCCAAGGTAATCTCACAAACTATCGCCCCCTTCACACGTTCGGGCCGGCCAACCGTAGGCCTACTTTTACGGTGGGGCAATTCAAGGGGGTAGCACTCTCTCTTTTTTTCACTCGCATGTCTGTTCGTTCACAGTAGCGTATCTTTGACCTCCTTTAGAAGATGGCTAAATCTCTCTCTCTCTCTCTCAAATATAGCTAAAGTTGGTTTACGTTTGGTTAACCGTTTCCAAATCCGATTACGCATGTCTTTTGTGTTTTCGTGCTATTATTAGACGATTTTATTAAAATTACGAAGAGTATATGGAAGTCAGAGATTTCATTGAGATAGTTTTTACCTTTATACTTCCTACTGCTCCTTCCAAAACTGTATAAAATCGTCTATGATAGCTAGAATAACATACAATTCCTACAGCTTCTTCCTAAGCTGTATATAATCATCTATGATGGTCATAATATATTGTCGAAATACGTCACAATCCTAAAAGGGTTAATTCCGTTTGAGTTGGGTAAGGTTGCGTTGTGTTTCACGAGGTTAGAATGAGTAAATTTTAGTAAACTAGGATAGCTTAGATAAAAATATATATATAGGCAAATCGAGTATGGACGAAGCTTGAGGGAAATGATCATGAAAGAAAAGACCTGTTGCCGAAAAGATTTACGAACGAAATGGCCAGGAAACGAAACTACCTTTAACCATTCAAGGTGGCCTTGGGACTGAGAGAGAGAGAGAGAGAGAGAGAGAGAGAGAGTATAGTGGAAAAGGAGGTTGAATTACATTTCAGACACGATCTTTTCTACCCCATGAACTGCTGAAGCTCGACTACCTTAGCTGTTGGTGTTAGCAGTGTACACACACAGACACACACATTATATGTATACTGTGTTATAAAGCATCTATCTATCTATCTATCTCTCTCTCTCTCTATATATATATATATATATATATATATATATATATATATATATATATATATATATATATATATATATATATATATATATGCGCGCGCGGGTGTGTGAATGTGTGTGTGTCAAACAATATATTGCACATAATGGTAAGATAATTGCTACACATTCCCTAAGCTGTAATAACAAATAATAACCGACTTTGTTTTCTATTATACATTTTACAGTACATACCTTCATCTTCAGTCAGCCTCACCAATCATATCACCTGTAATAGAAACAGAGATACATTTATCATCAGTTAAGGAAAGGTTTTGATATTCAAAGATTATAATGATGATCTTACCTGGTTTCGTTCCAGATGTGATTGCATACGTTAAGTTAACCCTTCCAGTACCAGTAATGTCTATTTTATTATCTGGACGATTATATGAAGCTTCGGAAGGATATACTATATAGTAGCTAAAAGGGGGAAGGAGGCTAGGAATCCTCCTCCCCTTGTAAAATTCTCCTACTTAACGAGACAGAGAATGAGGCGAGGGAACGCAAAAGTGGTCTTGGACCCTAAGAATTGAAACTTTTAAAGATTTCTGTCGGGCTCTGTCTCGAGTCGGCCACCCCCAGCAATGGGGTATGTGCCTGAGTATATACATACATACATACGTACATACAAAAGGATTAATTGAGATATTTTGAAGCCTTGCAATGTGAAGCCGCCCTTCCTAAGCTGAATAAAATTGTCTAATAGTTGCCAGAATATAATACAAAGGACGCCACCGGTACTTAATGGGTTCAATTTAGTTTTATGGATTAGTATGGCAGGCAAACACAGAACAAACGAACGAAAAACAGAACAATTTAAACAACGCGAATTATTAATTTAGTCATCAGACTGAAAATTAATCAATATTATTAAAATATATATTTTTTAAATATATGTTGGTGTAACCAAAATGACATAGTCAAAAGTCGCTCTAACATTCTATTATCTCTCTCTCTCTCTCTCTCTCTCTCTCTATATATATATATATATATATATATATATATATATATATATATATATTATAATGTATATATAATTTGTTTTAGTTTTCTTCCTAGAACTCTATCAAGCTTGAAAAAAAAAACAAGCCCATGACCCCCTTCGACATAAAGTTGTACATTATTCGGTAGAAACACGTCCCGGCCCCAGGCCAGTTACTACTAAATTACATGCTCGCTACCGCTCGCCAGGAAAGAATCGAAACCTAAATGGCACGAACAGTCTTAATATTGACAATGAAAGGAGGCGAAAGGTCATAAAATAAAACTAATGAGGAAAACATCAGAACATCTCATAACTAATGGGGCTAAACGTGAAGAAGGGGGTCCAGAAAAACCAAATACCGGTTCCTACCTTTCAGATCAAAAAGAAAAGAAAAGAAAAAGCCTTCGGCCCAATAAGGAGACAACAGTTTAAGACGTCAGGAAGGGGAGTGTCAGAAAGGAGGGAGGGGGAAGAGGAGGAGGAAGAAGAGAAGGAGGAGGTGGTGGAGGATGGAGTTGAGCAGGTGGAGGAGGAAGTGGATAAGGGGGGGGGGGGGTGAGATGTGGAGGAGGAGGGAGAAGGGAGAATGGAAGAGAAAGAGGAAGAATATGGTGATAACGAAGAGGAGTGGGGAGGAGGAGGAAGAGAGGGAAGAGGAAGAACAGGAGTGAGGAGGAGGAAGAGAAAGAACGGGAGGAGGAGGAGGAGGAAGCTGATAAATGTAGATATAAAGTAGACAGTTTCTCGGTAGAGCGTATACCTCTGCCTACGCTGGCTGAGGTATGCGTTCTACTGATCGCCTTCTCAATGGAAACACTTCTTCCTTGGCGCATATCGTATCAGCCCACCAAAAGTCGTGGGAATCGGATTATAAATTATTGAGATGTCTAGTTTACAGACAGACAGACAAACACACGAAGGCAAAAACCTAACCTCCTCCAACTTCGCTGTTGTAGGTAAATAAGTAACACCCCGTTATTAACATTAATCATCAACTACAAACCCCGATGTACTTGAATAAACTAATGAAAGCATATGGTCCTCCCGGGATTCGAACTCGGGACACCACACCCAGAACATAAGCATCTAAACAATTGCACCACCAACACATATATTATTATTATTATTATTATTATTATTATTATTATTATATGAGATGCCGAAGTCTCCAACCAGGGTGCAGAAACACCAGCAAGATGAATCCACACAAAACACCCGGATGCACTGGAGAGAGACTACGTCATCTTTAGGAGAAAAAAAACACACATATTATACTGTACTGTATATATACATATATTAAACACAGATAAAATAAATATTAAAATATTATGCAGTGGAGGATATCAAATATAAATATAAAACAATAAAATATAATAAAATAAGTTTAAAAATTAGAATTAATGCTGCAAAAAAGCATTACAATTAGACTTACAAATGGAGATATGAGCTAAATTGACTAGGTAATTTGGCAACTTATTCCACAAGCCAACCATGGCCGGCACAAAACACCGTGAAAACTGTGTAGTAGAAATATGAACACGGCTCATGGCAAGATCATTAAGGTTGCTTGTGAATCTAGTTGCACGAGCCCGGACATAGGGCCCTGGCAGAACCCCAAGTAAGGGATGCTGAGGGTTGTTAAAAACTTTAAATAAAAGACTAAGGGCACCAACTTTACGTCGATGACACAGATCAAGAGACAAATGTGGGAGAATAAAACTGATAGATTTTAATGACCTGTCAAGCAACTTGAGATGGCAGACAGCTGCTGACGACCTGACAGGTGAGCAGTACTCGAATTGAGGAAAAATAAAAGCATAAAAAGACTTGATAAATGTGGCGTCACAAACAAACATTTGTTACGACCGGGACTACGAATAAAACAAGGGCACTCAATGATTGGACTAGTAATAGGGCACTATGCAACAACGGTACGCTAGATCCAAACCCTCAAACTTATATGCCGGCAAACAAAACACCTATACCCTCCAGGGTTAATCTGCGATAGCGGGGTATCCTTAACTGGGCATAAATGTACTCTACTTCAGGCTAACCTGCACTGGTATAGCCCGAGAACAAACAAGATGCAAGTTACGTTAAAATGCATAAAAAGGAATCTATGGAAAGATCAATTAAATCACTGCAAGATTTAATACAATAAAAAGATGCTTCAATACAGTTACTCTAAACAACAATAAACTCTTCACTCCTATCTGAAAGAAAGTGAAGTATAGTCCTACAGCATAGACCTGGAAACTTCTGAAGAAAGTCTGATGCTCATAAGATGCTCGTACTGATTTAGAACTATATAAAGGCAGGAGGCAGGACACCACACGTGTAAATCGAATACACTAAAAGATAGGACATATAATGTTAACTGACACAAGAATACTATAAATGCGCAACGGTAGCAATGCTCGACACTAAAAGAAGTACTTCCTCATCAACGAAACAGTCTGCTATGGTTGTGCGGCTCAGCAACAACCTAGACTAGTAAATGCTGTGAATAATAATGCGCACATATCAAAGAGCTTATATTAAATACTAACAAGTGTCTACTCGATTAATAATGTCTAGCTGGGTTACTCTAGGTAAGGAACTGGGGTTGAGCAAGACAGGCTCGTAGCCTAGCGATGTCCTTAAGACTGCATCCTTTAAGTTACGTTAATTGACTAGGGGGCTCGCTCGATAGATCCAGATCACAAGTATCTGGTTCTATCCTGGCGACCCTCTAAAGACAAGCAAAGAGGCAGCAAAGCGTGGAACTGGTACAGGCCAAAACCCTCAGTCAACACAATGCTGCACTCGCAAAGGATGCAACCGAAAAGACAACCCAGGCTACCACAGGACCGGTCGATGTCGTGTAGGTATAAGCAAACCGTACACACATCGGAGACAACGACTACAGTTACCTTATCCCAGTCTAGCATTAAATAAAAGAGCAGAAAAACTTAATCAATAATGGAGACACACAAAGTTCTTAACCTATACTAACTAAGAACCCTCAAACCTATTCTAAGTACATGTAAATATCTCTGAGGACGGCACATGCAATACAATGGGCCGGCTATGAAAACCGTATGCGACCCCAAGGGGAGTGTTGTGCAGTTAATAAAGGTTAGAGTATGGAAAGAGAGCATCGAGTGAGAGAAACAGTGATAAAGGTGGTGATCGGGAGAGAGTATGCAAAGGGATGTTAGAAGCACGCGCGCCAAGCCTGTCCTGACGAGGACAGCTCCTGGGGACCCTCATGGAGGAGGTAAGTTACACAGGAGCCCGCAAAGGCGCGATGGTCGGCCAATCACGGGCCGAGACGTCACAAGACAGCAGGCGCCACAGGACACAGCCAGACACGCCGCCCAATGGCGAGCGAGAGGCAGGAATGCACCTACATACAGACACTCAATCCCACCCCTACTCTGTGCAACTCTCCAACCCAAGAGTGAAACGTTACTCTCAAACTTTCTTCTACTCAACATCTGAGCTCTGGAACTCTCTCCCAGAATCAGTCTTTCCCTCTTCCTATGACTTAAATTGCTTCAAACTCCGTGTGTCCAGGCATTTTGGCTCGAACGTCCCTTGATTTTGGCCCTGTCACTCTTTCAACTATGGGGGAGGCACTCGCTATAG
Organism: Paralithodes platypus; assembly: GCA_032716605.1. Taxonomy (NCBI): domain Eukaryota; kingdom Metazoa; phylum Arthropoda; class Malacostraca; order Decapoda; family Lithodidae; genus Paralithodes; species Paralithodes platypus. Next base: position 24,579,160 of record CM064578.1, on the reverse strand, counting down.
GCAGTTATGCCTTTTGCCTCCCTCAATCACATAGACAAAAAAAAAAAAAAAAAAAAAAACTCACTACCTCCTCGCTCTGAAAGTCTTTCTCATTCACACACTGGTACTATTATCACTACTGTTGATATAAAATATAATCCGTTGTCACAGACGAAAACAAAGACCACCACTGGACTGTCTGTGACAATGCGATTACTAGGAAAGAAAGAACAACATTCTCTGATAACTGTAGCCCATTTCGATGTCCCTGGCGAGCGCTAGTGGCCAACGAGAGGCGTAGAAGAGTAAACAACTCTTGTCGCTCAGGAACAAGAGGTTGCAACTTATCTCGAAGAACCCACAACCCAGCCGAGACCGCAGCTTCTAAATTATAGTCTCCCTCCTCCTCCACCTTCGTCCCTAGAACAGCCAGATCATGAGAGGGACAATCAGTACCACCTGTGCAGTCACTCCCATAGTTCATAATGGCTAAGGCTTCCCCGCCGATACCGTACATGCGCACCCCCGCATTCCTTGCGACTACATCTGCCTGCGCAGCATCACCGCCTTCAGCGACATGGCCAGATACAGTCAGTATATGGTAGGGCTGTTGCATTTGACTAGAACAGCATTGGGAGGCTATGCGACGACCGGGTGCATCTATGCCACAGCCAACCTCACCAATCTGCTCAATGTCCTGATTCTGACCACCACGCTGGGCAGCCATGGGTCGACCCTGACCTGACCACCATGCCAAAGCCTCGTCGCCCACCTTGAACCACCGAAACAACGAGGCTAACGGTCTACTAACACTCAAGTGACCTGCCAGCGGAACATCGTGCACCGCATGAGTTGTGAGGCCTGGGTGCTCGGCACAAACAGTGCGGTATGAACCAAGCCGGTGCTGGAGCGCTGCACACTGCTGCTCAGGTAGGTGCTCTAGCGCATCCACAGCCACCTGACTCGTGTCCCCCGCCCACTGCTCCACCGAGACATGACAATCCCAACTCTCCTCCACCTGTGCCCCACTGCCCCCCTCTCCTTCTCCACCTTGGCCGTTGCAGACCAACGCAGGGACAGTAGGCTGCTCAGGTGGTTGCCTCACAAACTCCTTTAACTCCCCCAGACATATATGACGCGATCGCGTCATATGGACTAGTGAACCAAAAACTCATATGACGCAATCGTGTCATATGGACTTATCTCCATACCTCTATATTAAGTTATATGACGCACTAGCGTCATATGGAGCTCAGTAAGTCCGATAAGTTACCTTACGATAAAACCGTTGGTGGCAACCTCATCCACCTCCGATAATTCTAACGGCCGCAGTGTTGTTGTGAGTGTAGTGCGGGGCAGTGGCAATGATCCCGGGGCTCCAGCCTCCTCGGACTTATTGGAACATAATATGTCTGAAGGAGATAACAGGTTCACATGACATGTTTCCCCGTCCTCGTGTTCAATAGCCCCGTTCCCACAACTCTCCTCCACCTGGGAACTACTCTGTCGCGGAGTGCCATCACGCCCAACCATGTCACTAGGGGGGGCAGGTTCTGGGGCCACTCCGGAGCTCACCTCTGGGTCAAGTACCGAGTCGCCAAGAAGAGCCGCTGGATCAAAACTCACAAAACTTCTCCCAACTTTAGCTTTCTCCTTCCAACCGTTCCTCCGCTGGTCTAGAGACTGAGGAATAGGCTGTGATACCTTAGATGCACGAGATCGGGTGACAACACACGCCATCTGCTGTAATTGACACCTCTCGACCAACTCCTGCCCCTCCCTACTCACGTCGGCCGCCCTCTCGGCAACGACTAAGGGTGGAACCTCAGAAGTAGGCACCGCAAAGTCGTTGCCGAGAAGAAGGTCGACGCCCTCTACTGGCAGTTTCTCTACGATTCCAACATCTATCTCTCGTGTCACACCATCAACCTCCAGCTCCACTCGAACCAACGGGTATGACCGTGTAGCATTAATACCCTGCACCACAACTACCCGTACCGCGTTTATAGGTTGGCCTGTAAAGTTTTTCATCAGAGTCTGGGATGCACCTGTATCACGCAACAACTCCAACCCATGCTTGCAACCAGCCCAACTCATGCAGCCACGCCCTCTATGGTCGCAAAAAGCATCGCGGACAGGTTTCGAGCCTTCCAGACACTTCTTCACTGGCTGTGCCCCCGCATCTGACATATCACCCCGGGTAAATGCAGACGACCTCAGAGACACCCCAATGTTGCTAGCCAAAGACACGACTGCTGCAGGTTGGTTACTAGGGCAGGAACGTGCAAAATGCCCCTTTTATGACACTTAAAACACTCTACTTCACCCTTGGACTTCCCCTGAGGTGGGGAAGGGCCCTGACCTTTCTTAAACGGGATGGGTTTTGGTTTGTGATCAAAATTAGTATCATTGCTCTTACTTTTGTTATTAAATGTTGCATCACTGACTCGGGGGGGTGGAGTGTTGCGCCCCTTGTTAACTGCATCGGTCCGTTGTGCAGACCCGCACCCACGAATCAGCGATAATCTCCGGTCAGCCATCTCAGCTGCCTCTTGTAGAGTTTTAGGATGTTTCTCTTTGAGGTTCAAAGTCAGGTCGCCGCCTGTGCATTTAAAAAATTGCTCTAGAAGGAATAACTGCTCAAGCTCTTCGAACGTAGTCACCTTCTCTGACCTCAGCCAATTTCTCAAAGCATCAGACAGTTCCCGGGCATGTTCTAGAAAAGTGCACTCACGACCCTTCGTTGCACCCCGAAACTTCCACCTATATGTCTCTGGTTGTAACTCGTACGCCCGCAGAACAGCTTCCTTCAATACCTCATAATCGATGCAAGACTCCAAGGGCAACGCATCATATGCCTTGAGTCCTTTGCCAACCAATCTAGAGGAAACAGTGGCTGCCCACTTAACCTCGGGCCATTGGTGCTCCCGGCACTTCTTCTCAAAACGCAGGAAAAACTCGGTGACACCCGACTCGTCAAATGCAGGGACTAACTTAAGAAGGTGCGATAAAGACTGATCAAGACCTCGATTCCCAGAACCGAGACGCTTCCCTGTCGACTCCACCCGAGACTTCTCAAGCTCTATGTCTGCACAGTACTTCGTAGCCTCAACCTGAAGCTCAGCCTCACGTATGGCCTTTCTCTCCTCAGCCTGAATCCTAAGCTCAGATTCCCGCTGCTGCTGCTGAATCTTAGCCATCTCGAGCTCAGATTCCCGCTGCTGCTTAGCCATCTCAAGCTGGAAGAGCATATTTGGAGTTAAACCTTGAGGAGGAGGAGATGCAACAATTGGAGACCCACCCAGTGATCCACCCAGGGGCAAACCACGCTGCCAGTGACTATCGGCCTGCGGGAACGTCCTCGGATCCGGTGTTCTAGAGAGCATGATGGGAGTAGAGTGGAGGGGGGGCTTGGCCGACGGTGCCAAAGCACCCGCTCCACCCTGTGCATCACGCACCCCGCCCAGCACACATGCCACCAGGTCACTTCTCGTCATGCTGCTAGTGCCAACATGCCCCATGACCGTGGCCAAACACTGGAGACCATACCGATCAATCCCCGACACCCGGTCAACAGTAATAGGCATCTCCAGAAACTTCCTTGCATCCTCCTCACTAGTTACTACTCTAATGCCATCTAACAAACCCAGCTTCTGCACCTCAGAGCCTGCTTCCCGTACTGTGTCCTCACTGTGCACTGATCCGTCATTCGACATAGTGTCCACCGGAAATCCTCAACGTTTATATAAAAAAAGAAGTACCTAAACTCTCATATAGCACTATTCACTTAAAAAATGCTTGAAGACAACTCAAGTGCTATACTACGTTGCCAAAAAAAAAATTCCAACGTGTCCAAAATATTCCTCAAAAACAAATGTCCACTGCCAAACTGTGAGAAATAACAATCGACCCCCAAACGGTGATTAAAAAAAAAAATTCTCCACAAAATTATTTCTGCAATTATTTCTTAGTTCACTAAATCCTTGACTAAGGTCGCCATTTGTTATGACGACTAAGATAAGATACTAGGCAAGGTCGCCATTTGTTACGACCGGGACTACGAATAAGACAAGGGCACTCAATGATTGGACTAGTAATAGGGCACTATGCAACAACGGTATGCTAGATCCAAACCCTCGAACTTATATGCCGGCGAACAAAACACCTATACCCTCCAGGGTTAATCTGCGATAGCGGGGTATCCTTAACTGGGCATAAATGTACTCTACTTCAGGCTAACCTGCACTGGTATAGCCTGAGAACAAACAAGATGCAAGTTATGTTAAAATGCATAAAAAGGAATCTATGGAAAGATCAATTAAATCACTGCAAGATTTAATACAATAAAAAGATGCTTCAATACAGTTACTCTAAATAACAATAAACTCTTCACTCCTATCTGAAAGAAAGTGAAGTATAGTCCTACAGCATAGACGTGGAAACTTCTGAAGAAAGTCTGATGCTCATAAGATGCTCGTACTGATTTAGAACTATATAAAGGCAGGAGGCAGGACACCACACATGTACATCGAATACACTAAAAGATAGGACATATAATGTTAACTGACACGAGAATACTATAAATGCGCAACGGTAGCAATGCTCGACACTAAAAGAAGTACTTCCTCATCAACGAAACAGTCTGCTATGGTTGTGTGGCTTAGCAACAACCTAGACTAATAAATGCTCTGAATAATAATGCGCACATATCAAAGAGCTTATATTAAATACCAACAAGTGTCTACTCGATTAATAATGTCTAGCTGGGATACTCTAGGTAAGGAACTGGGGTTGAGCAAGACAGGCTCGTAGCCTAGCGATGTCCTTAAGACTGCATCCTATAAGTTATGTTAATTGACTAGGGGGCTCTCTCAATAGATCCAGATCACAAGTATCTGGTTCTAACCTGGCGACCCTCTAAAGACAAGCAAAGAGGCAGCAAATTGTGGAACTGGTAACGGCCAAACCCCTCAGTCAACACAATGCTGCACTCGCAAAGGACGCAACCGAAAAGACAACCCAGGCTACCACAGGACCGGTCGAAGTCGTGTAGGTATAAGCAAACCGTACACACATCGGAGACAACGACTACAGTTACCTTATCCCAGTCTAGCATTAAATAAAAGAGCAGAAACACTAAATCAATAATGGAGACACACAAAGTTCTTAACCTATACTAACTAAGAACCCTCAAACCTATTCTAAGTACATGTAAATATCTCTGAGGACGGCGCATGCAATACAATGGGCCGGCTATGAAAACCGTATGCAACACCCAAGGGGAGTGTTGTGCAGTTAATAAAGGTTAGAGCATGGAAAGAGAGAATCGAGTGAGAGAAACAGTGATAAAGGTGGTGATCGGGAGAGAGTATGCAAAGGGATGTTAGAAGCACGCGCGCCAAGCCTGTCCTGACGAGGACAGCTCCTGGGGACCCTCATGGAGGAGGTAAGTTACACAGGAGCCCGCAAAGGCGCAATGGTCGGCCAATCACGGGCCGAGACGTCACAAGACAGCAGGCGCCACAGGACACAGCCAGACACGCCGCCCAATGGCGAGCAAGAGGCAGGAATGCACCTACATACAGACACTCACTACCTCCTCACTCTGAAAGTCTTTCTCTTTCACACGCTGGTACTATTATCACTACTGTTGATATAAAATATAACCCGTTGTCACAGACAAAAACAAAGACCACCACTGGACTGTCTGTGACAATGTGATTACTAGGAAAGAAAGAACAACATTCTCTGATAACTGTAGCCCATTTCGATGTCCCTGGCGAGCGCTAGTGGCCAACGAGAGGTGATTCTGCCAATGCTGGTAGACGTCACACGTTTTTATAACACTTGCGAAGCAGACCAATTTTTGGGGAAATGGAAGAGGAGAAAGAACGAATATGCTTTTCAAAAGCAAGTTTGGGATCCAGAGTAACTCCTAACAAACACAGAGTATCCACATTCTCAATTTGCTCGCCAGACACTTGTAGATAAGGATGGGGAGGATCCAAGGTACGAGATATGCTGATGATAATGGAGTGTGTTTTATTAGCATTAAGTTTCATACCCTAAGTTCACACCATGATGTAATTTTTGGCTAAGTCCCTATTCAGAGCAGTAGCAATTTTGTGTCGATCAATTGGTGATGGAATTGACGCATATAAAGTTGTATCATCGGCATAGGAGATTAGTTTATTTTCAAGCTCGGAACACAGGTCAGCAGTAGAAATATTAAAAAAAAAAAAAAATGGCCCAAGGACACTGCCTTGTGGAACACCAGAAACAACAGTAACAGAAGGGGAATGACACCCATCAATGACCACAGACTGATCTTTTCGTCAACAAATCTTCAAAGATCCTTAAAAAATTGCCACTAATACCGATGAGCTGTAACTTATACAGAAGTACTTTATGGTTGACTAAATCAAAAGCAGAACTAAAGTCAATAGCCACGACACGAGACTCATGTCCCTGGTCCAATGAAGATTGCAAGTCATGGGTGAGTGTCAGAAGCGCATCACATGTACCCAGTCCCTTACGAAAACCAAATTGCGACTTTGGTATCAAATTATGACTATTACAATAAGAGGAAAGGCGCCTGGACAAAAGCCTCTCATAGAGCTTGGATAGGATAGGTGTAATGGAGATAGGGCGATAGTCATTAGGAGATGATGAGGCAGTATTTCCCTTTGGAATAGGAGTGATAATAGCCTTACGCCAGCAAAGAGGAAAACTACCTGATTTCAAAAGCAACCTAAACACCACGGCCAATTTAGGTGCCAAGACCACTGCAACCTTTTTAAAAAAGAGAGGGAAAAACCAATCCGGGTCTGTGCCACCATAGGTATCATAAAACATTGTTATATAAACAGTGGGCGTGTGTGTATACCCCCTTAATGGTAGCATAATATTATTATAGTCAGCAGAGTCAGTCCTGGAAGATGATTCACCCGCTATGCTAACCTCATTATGTAGAAGACCTGACAGGGTACACCCTTCATCATAGATAACTTTTACAGAGCTTCATTATATTACACTATCTCAGACATTTATATACTCAATAATACTTATAATAACAGTTAGTTTGACATTATACATGTACGTGAGAGAGAGAGAGAGAGAGAGAGAGAGAGAGAGAGAGAGAGAGAGAGAGAGAGAGAGAGAGAGAGAGAGAGAGAGAGAGTGAAAATGAAGGAAGCAAACAATGATTAGATACAACCCAAACGAACCCAATAGCCTCCCCTTCTCTCCTACCTATCTTTGTTATCTCTCTCTCTCTCTCTCTCTCTCTCTCTCTCTCTCTCTCTCCCCTCTCTCTGTGTGTCTTACAGTATATTATCACCTTGTTGAAACCCATCCACCGCTAGGAAGAAAAAATCTTTTGCCTCCTGAGTGGAAAAGGGTGGCGCAGGGAGATTACACACACACACACACACACACACAGCCAAACACACACGCACACACACACACACACACACACATATACAAGGTTTTATCTAGATGGGAGAGATACAAGAGAAGGGCTTGTTGGGAGATTATTAGTAGCTGCTTAAGGTGGTAGAATATATATATATATATATATATATATATATATATATATATATATATATATATATATATATATGTGTATATATATATACCGGTATATATAATATATATTATAATATATATATATATATATATATATAGAGAGAGAGAGAGAGAGAGGGGGGGGGGGGGCTAGATAATAATTTAGTATTATGAATTTATATAATTTATATTGTTCTATGTAGAGGAGGATACATCAATTAACCCTGTGACTCCTTTGTGTACTGAATACCATAGCAAATGTGTAACCAAGATATTATGATAGATAGCACCACATACGACCATAGCAGTATAATCAGACATACTGTATACATCCATGTTAACCTTGGATGTTAACCAAGATATTATGATAAATAGCACCACATACGACCATAGCAGTATAATCAGACATACTGTATACAACCATGTTAACCTTGGATGTTAACCAAGATATTATAATAGATAGCACCACATACGACCATAGCAGTATAATCAGACATACTGTATACAACCATGTTAACCTTGGATGTTAACCAAGATATTATGATAGATAGCACCACATACGACCATAGCAGTATAATCAGACATACTGTATACAACCATGTGTTACGATCGGGTCTTGTATAAATCAGTGGCTCTTATACATTGGACTAGACTGGCATAAATGCAACAACGGAAACGCTAGATCCAACCCCTGATATATAATCCCGTCGAACAAAGAACACATATACCCTCCAGAGTTATATCTGCGATAGCGGGGTATCTTAACTCTCAGTATCTATGTGCTTCTACTATAGGCTGATGTTCTCTGGAACAGCCTATTACCTATAACATAATATGGTTGCTTAGTTATGGTACACAAGGAAAAGATAGTTAACTTAATTAAATCACAAGAGTGATCTAATGCAAACAAGAAGAAGGTTTACTTAACGTTACTTTAATCAATAATATCTGTCACTCCTTTATGAAAGAAAGTGTTGTAAAGTCCTCAAGCACCGAACAAGGAATCTTCTGAATGATGTCGGATGCTACTAAGAAGAACGTATCGGAAATGGAACCACAAAATAGCAGGAGGCAGGACAATGCACGTGTAGGCTAAATACACAAAAAGGCTGGACCTATAATGTTATTGGACACAAGAATATTATAAGCGGTGCAACAGTAATGCTCGCCACGAAAAAGTAGTACTCCTATTAACAAAACCGGTCTATGCTGGTTGTGTCTCTCTACAGCAACCTAGACCTCAAAATGCTTGCGTAGAAATAATGGGTATGCATAAAAGAGTATATAATCTAATCCAGCTAATGTCTACCCGGGTTAATAAAGTCTAGCTGGGATGCGCAAAGGTACAGAATTCTGGTGGAGCAAGGCAGCTCCTAGCCTAGTGTGGACCTTGGGTCTGTGCGGCCTGATTACGTTAATATGAAGGGGTGCTCTCTTGAGGATTCTCGATCACAAGTATCGAGTATCCTCCTGGCGACCCTCAAAAGTAAAAGCAAATAGAGTTAGAACAGTGTTGGGTGGATTAGGCAAGCAGCCCTCACGCACTACACAGTCTAAACTCCAAGGTACACAGACAAAAGATCCACCCCGGTAACCCACAGAATCCGTAGTGTCGTGCAGCTCAAAAGTAGCCTACACACAGTGAAAACACCAACAGCAAGGTACCTGATCCCTAGTCTAGCATTATTTAACCCTGTAGAAACATTAGTGATTGATGGAGACAGTCCGAGCAATACAATCTCCCAAAAAGACAATGACTATCTTCAACCTTAGCCTAGTACATAAGAAATGTGAGATCCAGCATATAATACAGTCTGGCCACCAATTCAAGGTGTGGATGTAGGGAACCAGAGGGGGATTGATATTAATAAAAGGTGAGGAAGTAGTGGAAATGATAGAGGCAGTAGGAGAGAAAGATTCTATGACAAGAGTGTGGAACAGTTCATGGGAGATGCTTAGAGTATGCTGTCTGGGACGGATCTGACCAGGATATTTCCAGGGACCGCATGGCTGGAGTCCCAGTTCGCAGGAATGGCACGAGGGCGCGTGACAGTCGCCCAGTAAGCAGCCGCCTAGTAGGCAGTGTTAGGCAGGAGGCAACGAATCCCGCGAGGCCTATGTAAGGGGGCCAGCCACGCACCACACTCACCACCAAGTCACACCACCTGGTCTCTCTCTCTCTCTCTCTCCCGCTCGCCTTCCCATCATTCAACTACTTAACACAATACTTTCAATTGACTAAATAAAATAGAAAGGATTGTGACAGACGAAAACAAAGAACAGTTCTGAACTGTCTGCAACACAAGCTTTCTCGAGAAGGAAAGTACACAATGATAGGTAGACTGTAGCTACATTCTCTGCCCTGGCGAGTCCTAGCGAGTAAGCCATGCGGTTCTGGGGGAAGCGGTGAGCGTCACACCCCACCCAAGAATTTTAAGAGGCTCCAACTATGAGCTCTAAATCTGACACGCAGAACCCATACAATATTCGCCACTCCTAGTCACCCAGCGACAATGAAATGTAAAGCACAGTTCTCTTCAAAATAACACATTATAAAAATGAACAACCCCTCCCAACACAATAGATTAAATTACATAGTTATGCTCATAAGAGCGAGCTTCACTAGCCCAGCCATCTGAGAGGAGTGCAACTCAGAATTTCTGCTACAACATACTTAACAAAAATGTAACTATCAAAGAAAGAGTTTTTATAGGATTTTTATATTTTTAATATGTTTATGGCGGCTGCACTACAGGGGCAGCCTAGTTTTTTCTTCTATACCAACACAGCAACTCCTACTTTACGACCCAATACGCTGGGCTACCCACGCGAGCCAACAAGCACCAGACGTAAACATACTAATCAAACCAAAGTAGGAGGCTACCCTTGTGATGATCTACCCCGGGTCTTCCACCTTCGACTTGAGGGGGTGATGGTCGGTGTAGATAACCACAACTGGTCCATAGGCTGCAACATACACCTCAAAGTGCCCGAGCGCTAGCACAATCGCCAGCAGTTCCTTCTCAACTAATGAATAATTCTTCTGCGCCGAGTTGAACTTTTTTGAGAAGAAACTGACTGGGTGCTCCAGCCCATCTTCGTCTGATTGCATCAGAACGGCACCAGCCCCCACACCACTGGCATCAGTTGCCAGCTGGAATGGTCGGCTAAAGTCCGGGGCCCTGAGGATTGGGCGAGTACACAACAGGTGTTTTACTAGCAAAAAAGCCCTCTCACACTCAGGCGCCCACTTAAACTTTCTATCTTTGGCCAATAGGTCCGTCAGAGGAGCCAGCACAGTAGAATAGCTCTTTATAAAGCGGCGGTAGTAACCAATCACGCCAAAAACCTCATGATCTGCTTCTTGGTGGACGGCCTGGGGAAGTGGTTAATAGCCAATATCTTGTTCTGTGGGGGGCACACCTGGCCCAAACCCACCATGAACCCCAGATACTGCACGGTAGCCCGCACAAAATCACACTTTCCCAGGTTGACCACCAAGTTTGCCTCGCTTAATTTCTTAAATAGGGATTCTATTGAGTGGCTCTTGAAATCGTCATCGAAGATAATGACGTCGTCCAGGTACACGGTACAGTTCGGAATGTCAGCCACCAACTCGTTCATCAAGCTTTGGAAGGTCGCTGGTGCGTTCTTGAGACCGTACGGCATGACATTACAACGATATGTAGCACCATCCACCACAAAACCACACACCTCTTTCGCCCGTTCAGACAAAGGCACCTGCCAGTAACCTTTTACCAGGTCCACCTTGGTCAAGAACTTGGCCCTGCCAATCTTGTCTACACAGTCTTCGACCCGGGAAGAGGATATGGGTTGGTGGCAGTCAAGCCGTTTTGCCTGCGGTAATCAACACAGAAGCGCACTTTGCCATCCGGCTTAGATTGCAGCGTTACGGGAGATGTCCACTTTACCGCCCCCTTCTCGATCAGTCCCTGTTGCAACATATACTCCAACTCCGCCCGGAGGGCCGGAAGTTTAATAGGGGGCACCCTATAGGGCACTGATTTGAAGGGTGGGTGGTCTCCGACGTCAACGTCGTGCACCTCCTGAGTAGTGAGGCCTGGGTGTTCCGCAAATACAGTAGGGTATAAACAAAATAGGCGCTCGACAGCCACACGCTGTTGCTCAGGTAGGTGTTGCAAAGCCTCATGAGCCGCCTGTCTCGTGTTTCCCGCCCACTGATCTGCAGAAACATGATAATCCCAGTTGTCATCCACCTGCGCATGACTGTCCCGTTCTCCTTCTCCACCTTGACTGCTGAAAGTCATCACGGGGACAGTGAGAGGCTCAGGTGGGCGCCTCACATACTCCTTCATCAGGTTGACATGACATAACTGATTCCTCTTACGCCTGTCTGGAGTGGCCACCAGGTAATCTAAGTCCGAGAGCTTCTCTGCTACCCTATAAGGACCAGCGTACTTTGCGGATAAGGGGTGACCTACAAGAGGGAGTAGTATCAACACCTCCTGACCCACGTGAAACTCCCTGAGTTTCACCTTGTGGTCGTACCTGTCCTTCATGAGGGCCTGAGAGCCTACCAGATTGCGGCCAGCCAACTCCAGACTACGCAACATTCGTTCTCTACTCTCAAGTTCGACAGCACCGTCACTACACTTTAGAACCTCCGGGTCTTCTAGCTGCAATTTGCGAATATCTGAGGGAGCTAGCCTGTCTAAGTGTTTGCGAAACAACTCATGCCCTCCCCCAACATCGAACTCTGCATCCCGTTGCTCTCCCCGTGTATACCGTTGCTGCCTCTGAGTCTCTTTAAGCCCTGCCTCTACACTCTCAGTGACAGGTGGTGGTGCTTCTCCAGACTCTAATAACGGTGCTAATACTGAGTTCCCGAGAAGCGCTGCTGGTACTAGACTCTCCACCGTATCAGCTTTCAGCACCTTCTCGTGACCGTTCCTCCGCTTATTTGAAGACTGTTGGTTAGGCTGTGACTCCCAGGATGCGAGAGATCTGGTTACAACACACGCCATTGGTTGCACCTGACACTTCTCAACCCACTCCTGTTCCTCCCTACTCACGTCGGCTGGCTCCTCGGCAACGACTAAGGGTGAAACCTTAGAAGCAGGCACCGTAAAGTCATTGCCGAGAAAGAGGGCGACGCCCCCAACAGGCAATTTCTCCACGATTCCCACATCCAGTTCGCGAGTCACACCGTCAACTTCAAGCTCCATTCTAACAAGCGGGTATGACCTAGTTGCATTAACTCCCTGCACCACAACTACCCGCGCCACGTTTATCGGTCTACCAGTGAAATTCTTCAAGAGTGTCTGAGAGGCACCTGTGTCACGCAAAAGCTGTACCCCGTGCTTCTTGCCCCCCCCCACTTCACGCAGCCATGCCCTCTATGGCCGCAAAAGGCATCACGGACAGGGTTCGAGCATTTCGGATCCTTCTTCACTGGCGGTGCTCCATCGTCTGATCTTATGCCTCCAGCAAACACAGAAGACTTCTGAAACACCCCAATGCTGCGAGCCAATGACACAGCCGCTGAGGGAGGTCTGCTCGGACAAGCTTTTGCCATGTGCCCCTCTTTGTGACAGTGATAACACTAAAATTTCCCCTTGGACTTATACTGAGGTGTAAAAGTCCCCTGACCCTTCTTAAACGGGGCGGTACTAGGTTTGTGATCAGCCTTGGTGTCATTGCTTTTAAATTTATGTGTGTCCATATTCCGGGGAGGGGGAGGGTAACGCTCCTTAACGCTTACATCGTTTCTCTGTGCAGAGCCGCACCCCCGAATTAGTGACAACCGACGATCAGCCATCTCTGATGCTTCTACGAGAGTTCTTGGGTTCTTCTCTTTAAGGTTTAAAGTCAAGTCGCCGCCCGTACACTTATAAAACTGCTCTAGAAGCATCAACTGTTTCATCTCATCAAACGTAGTTGTCTTCTCTGATCTAAGCCAGTTTCCCATAGTGTCGGACAGGTCCCGGGCGTGCTCCAAGAAGGTACTGTCTCGCCCCTTAGTCACACCCCGGAACTTTAACCTATATGTCTCGGGTTGTAGCTCATATGCCCGCAGGATAGCCTCCTTGAGCTCCTCATAAACAACGCAGGACTCCAAAGGCAGTGCATCGTAAGCCTTGAGCCCCTTACCTACGAGTCTAGAGGACACAAGGGCCGCCCATTTAACTTCAGGCCACTGATGCTCCCGGCACTTCTTCTCAAATCTATTGAAAAACTCCGTGACACCAGACTCGTCAAATACAGGGACCAGTTTGAGAAGGTGCGACAGAGACTGATCATGTGCACGGTTTCCAGTACTGAGTCGCTGTCCCGTCGTCTCAAAACGAGACTTCTCTAAATCCATGTCGGCACAGTATCTTGTAGATTCTAGTTCAGTCCTAAGCTCAGCTTCCTTCATCTGTTGCTGCATCCTAGCCAGCTCTTTTCTCTCTTCTATCTTAGCTAGCTCATTTCTCTCTTCTATCTTAGCTAGCTCTTTTCTCTCTTCTATCTTAGCTAGCTCTTTTCTCTCTTCCATCTTAGCTATCTCGAGCTGAAAGAGCATCTCTGGGGTCAAACCTTGAGGAGGAGGAGGGGATGCAATGATGTTAGAAATACCCGGTGATCCCCCCAGGGGCAAACCACCCTGCCAGTCACTACCCACCTGCGGAAGCGTGCTCAGGGTCGGTACTCCAATAGGAGGATTGGGAGTCGAGTGAAGGGGAGGCTCGGCCAAAGGGCTCTGAGCACTCACCCTACCTCGTACGCCAGTCACCCCACCCAGCACACACGTCATCAGGTCATCCTTGGTCATGCCACTAGTACATACATGACCGATAGCTGCGGCTAAGCACTGGAGACCGTACCGATTCATACCCACCAACCGGTCGGAAGTAACAGGCCATTGTAAAAAATTCCTTGCATCCTCCTCACTGTTCACCAAGTTAACAACCTGCCCATGCTGCTGCTCCTCAGCTTCTACATCACGTACTGTGTCTTCATCCTGCACTGATCCGCTATAAGACATGATGCTCACTGAAGATTTTTCACTTTGATTCACAAAAAAGAAGTACACCAAACCATACCACAATATTCACAATAAAAAATTCTCGGAGACAACTTAAGTGCTATATTACTTTGCTAAAAAAATAATTCTTGCATGTCCTCAAAAAATATTCCACAAAATCAACAAATGTTCACTGCCTAAACTGTGAGAAAAATCTGCACAATAACCTGCAATTATATGTCAGTTCACCAAATCCTGAGCTAGGTCGCCATTTGTTACGATCGGGTCTCGTATAAATCAGTGGCTCTTATACATTGGACTAGACTGGCATAAATGCAACAACGGAAACGCTAGATCCAACCCCTGATATATAATCCCGTCGAACAAAGAACACATATACCCTCCAGAGTTATATCTGCGATAGCGGGGTATCTTAACTCTCAGTATCTATGTGCTTCTACTATAGGCTGATGTTCTCTGGAACAGCCTATTACCTATAACATATGGTTGCTTAGTTATGGTACACAAGGAAAAGATAGTTAACTTAATTAAATCACAAGAGTGATCTAATGCAAACAAGAAGAAGGTTTACTTAACGTTACTTTAATCAATAATATCTGTCACTCCTTTATGAAAGAAAGTGTTGTAAAGTCCTCAAGCACCGAACAAGGAATCTTCTGAATAATGTCGGATGCTACTAAGAAGAACGTATCGGAAATGGAACCACAAAATAGCAGGAGGCAGGACAATGCACGTGTAGGCTAAATACACAAAAAGGCTGGACCTATAATGTTATTGGACACAAGAATATTATAAGCGGTGCAACAGTAATAATGCTCGCCACGAAAAAGTAGTACTCCTATTAACAAAAACCGGTCTATGCTGGTTGTGTCTCTCTACAGAAACCTAGACCTCAAAATGCTTGCGTAGAAATAATGGGTATGCATAAAAGAGTATATAATCTAATCCAGCTAATGTCTACCCGGGTTAATAAAGTCTAGCTGGGATGCGCAAAGGTACAGAATTCTGGTGGAGCAAGGCAGCTCCTAGCCTAGTGTGGACCTTGGGTCTGTGCGGCCTGATTACGTTAATATGAAGGGTGCTCTCTTGAGGATTCTCGATCACAAGTATCGAGTATCCTCCTGGCGACCCTCAAAAGTAAAAGCAAATAGAGTTAGAACAGTGTTGGGTGGATTAGGCAAGCAGCCCTCACGCACTACACAGTCTAAATTCCAAGGTACACAGACAAAAGATCCACCCAAGTAACCCACAGAATCCGTAGTGTCGTGCAGCTCAAAAGTAGCCTACACACAGTGAAAACACCAACAGCAAGGTACCTGATCCCTAGTCTAGCATTATTTAACCCTGTAGAAACATTAGTGATTGATGGAGACAGTCCGAGCAATACAATCTCCCAAAAAGACAATGACTATCTTCAACCTTAGCCTAGTACATAAGAAATGTGAGATCCAGCATATAATACAGTCTGGCCACCAATTCAAGGTGTGGATGTAGGGAACCAGAGGGGGATTGATATTAATAAAAGGTGAGGAAGTAGTGGAAATGATAGAGGCAGTAGGAGAGAAAGATTCTAAGACAAGAGTGTGGAACAGTTCATGGGAGATGCTTAGAGTATGCTGTCTGGGACGGATCTGACCAGGATATTTCCAGGGACCGCATGGCTGGAGTCCCAGTTCGCAGGAATGGCACGAGGGCGCGCGACAGTCGCCCAGTAAGCAGCCGCCTAGTAGGCCGTGTTAGGCAGGAGGCAACGAATCCCGCGAGGCCTATGTAAGGGGGCCAGCCACGCGCCACACCACCTGGTCTCTCTCTCTCTCTCTCTCTCTCCCGCTCGCCTTCCCATCATTCAACTACTTAACACAATACTTTCAATTGACTAAATAAAATAGAAAGGATTGTGACAGACGAAAACAAAGAACAGTTCTGAACTGTCTGCAACACAAGCTTTCTCGAGAAGGAAAGTACACAATGATAGGTAGACTGTAGCTACATTCTCTGCCCTGGCGAGTCCTAGCGAGTAAGCCATGCGGTTCTGGGGGAAGCGGTGAGCGTCACACATGTTAACCTTGGATGTTAAACAAGATATTATGATATATAGCACCACATACGACCATAGCAGTATAATCAGACATACTGTATACAACCATGTTAACCAAGATATTATGATAGATAGCACCACATACGACCATAGCAGTATAATCAGACATACTGTATACAACCATGTTAACCATGATATTATGATAGATAGCACCACATACGACCATAACATTATA
Organism: Paralithodes platypus; assembly: GCA_032716605.1. NCBI lineage: Eukaryota > Metazoa > Arthropoda > Malacostraca > Decapoda > Lithodidae > Paralithodes > Paralithodes platypus. The sequence goes on along the minus strand of CM064578.1, from coordinate 24,562,333 downwards.
ATCAAACATACTGTATACAACCATGTTAACCTTGGATGTTAACCAAGATATTATGATAGATAGCACCACATACGACCATAGCAGTATAATCAGACATACTGTATACAACCATGTTAACCTTGGATGTTAACCAAGATATTATGATAGATAGCACCACATACGACCATAGCAGTATAATCAGACATACTGTATACAACCATGTTAACCTTGGATGTTAACCAAGATATTATGATAGATAGCACCACATACGACCATAGCAGTATAATCAGACATACTGTATACAACCATGTTAACCTTGGATGTTAACCAAGATATTATGATAGATAGCACCACATACGACCATAGCAGTATAATCAGACATACTGTATACAACCATGTTAACCTTGGATGTTAACCATGATATTATGATAGATAGCACCACATTATAGGTTTGACTCCTGTAAGGAGATTAGGAAAACCTAATATTTAGTAGTGGCCCCGTAATCATTGACGAACATGCCTATTACATAAGGCATCCTCTTCAAACACTAATCCGCCGTAGTTTGAATCTACCGCGCAGAGCATTTAAAAACTGAGGAGCCTTCATCATGAGCGCACGCGACCTCACTCATGGCTTCAGTCATTATGAATTGGGTTCTCACTACGAAAAAACTTCGTAAAAAATAAAAACAAAAAGAAAATAAGAATAACTATCCAATAAGCTTTCCATCATATCGTGGATGTACTTGTGTGGATTTCTGACCAGACGCTGATTCAGGCGTCATTCCTCCTTCACTGACATATCAAGTAAACCAAAATCCTTAATACATCAACGAATGGGAAGGGGACGGTCGGGAGGGCCCCAGTCGTCAATGATTACGGGGCCACTACTAAATATTAGGTTTTCCTAATCTCCTTACAGGAGTCAAACCTATAATTTATTAGTGGCCCCTCCATCATTGACGAACATGCCTGATATCTAAGACTGGAGGGGGACATTCGTAATCATATCATAACTCTAGAAAAGCAGATAATAAAAACAACCACATAGTATTCTTACTTTTGAAAAATGTATTTAATACGGCGTAGGCCGGAAATATACAAGAAAAAGGGGGTTCAGGCAGGTGCGTGCTTCAAAGAAGCCTGCATGACAAAAATAGGTAACCCTGAAGATTCTGAACACAGATCTGTAGTTACAAAAGGCACCCCACTCAACGAGTGGTGACAAATAATAAGTTATAAGTTTATATGTGCACATCATAAACCCCAAAATACATGTGGAGATCAATTGCTAATGAACTCCATTGAACTAATGTTACATTGCTTTCGCAGCTAAAACTACTATAACAACACCGTTGTTTTGTACTAAACTTTGTACTAGCACAAATTCTCTCAGAGAAATTTTCATATCACATTTCAACCTTAAATTGTATCACAGTTCTCATACTCCGGCGGGGTCTAGGGTGTCCTATGTCAACTGACTGCCCCCCCCCCCCCCCCTTTCCTTGAAAATAAACATAAGTGACTGCAGGGCCACCTAGACCCTCTGCCTTAAAGCTATACATGGTAAGGAAGGTTTGTCTAGAGCAACTGACAAGTATCTAGAGAGAAACGTATGATTAGACGCCCACAACTGTGTGGACGCAATATCTTCAACTGAAAAGTTTTTCAGGAAACGTAAAGAGGCCGCCCACTTGCGTAAATCGTGGGCCCTACCCACAACGCCGGGATTACTCTCTTTAACCCTTAATTAGCGGCGAGCAACATAAGTCGAGTTAAAAAAAGCTGGACTATGTGGCGGCGCTCGACATAACTCGAGTGGCAATTTCAGCACGTAATGTGGCTGAGAGAGAGAGACAAGTGGTGGCAGGAGACTAGCGAGCGTATGACTGCTCCAGACCACCGCGGCGAACCTACTGACACAAATCTCAGCTCCCTCCTCCCTCTCTCACTCGCTACATACTCAATTATGTACTGAAAGTACCGAATTACCTGCTTTTTGCACTCGCGTTGCACGGTTATTGCAAGAAAACTATCCATCATACAAGGATCGTTATGGTGTCATTCGAAAGCTCTGTTTATGCCCTTTCAGGGATAGGTACTTGTTTTACGTTCTGGGTCTTATTTAGGCATGAAAATGATCACGTAAACAGCCCTATTTTGGCTAAAAACACCCCGCTGTGCGGTACACATAAATAAACCGCATAGGCCGCTCGTAAGGTGTTAATGACTTCTACCAGAAGAGAGGCTAATCGCCGTTTAAGTAAGCGTTTACCCGTACTCGCTACCCATAAAGCACCTTGGGGGTTATGAGGAGCTATTCTTAAATATTTGGTTAGAGCTTGCACTGGACATAAATTATGATGCACCTTTCCCCTTTTTAACGCCGGCACCGTGAATTCAGAAAACACGTGTGCACTATGCTCATTCTTGGCTACAAACGCCGGGGAGGGTGCAATGGAAATTGAATCATTAAGTCTACCAAACCTAAGACAATTAGGTGTGTTGCTCATCGCCGCCAGCTCAGACACTCTGTTTCCGGTGTCAAAGCCAAAAGGAAAACTGCCTTCTTTAAGATTAAAGCAAAGTCTGCAGTATTTTGATACAGACGAGAATGAAGTAAAGACAAAGCTTTGTCCAGAGACCAAGTAGGCATGAGCTGACGGGGAGGTGGGCGGAGTTTAAAACACGCTCTCATAAATCCTGTTTCCTCCGCCACCGGTATGGATAGACCTGTAAGGTCGAAAAAGGGCACTCTAATCGCAGTTAAGTGATTCTTCAGAGTAACCACAGATAACGTTTCTGCTCAAACAGATAGTTCAAGTAATTAAAAACCAATGCCACTGAGGGTACAGTTTGTTCCGTTCTAACAATCCAAGAAGTAAAAGCTTTCCAATGAGATTGATATTGTCGCTTAGTAGACTGAGTATATTGATTGAGCAATTTATTGGTCACATCCTACCGTATGGTGCTAGCCACTTGGCCTCCTGAATGTCCATAATGCAAAAGTCAGCGAGGTCTCTAGGTTGCCAATCGTGTCTAAGTGGAAGTACCTGACCGGGAGCGATACCGGGTCCGGGCACCACATTATTAACTGCTGGCACCACACCTGCGCCGGCCACAGGGGCGCGATTAGCGAGACTAAGCCTCGATAAACTCGTAGTTTGTTCACTACGTGGCACATTAGTGACGCATCTGGCGGTGGAAACAGATAGATGGAGCTCCATCTGTTCCAGTCTGTCACTAGGGCGTCTGGCCCCCCTGCCGGCGTTATCGTCCGGCGGGTGAGGTATAGAGGGAGCTTGTGAGTCTCCTCGGACGCAAAAAGATCCACTTGTGGATGGGAGAGCTCCGCAATCATTAGGTCGAAAATGGGTTGCTTGAGCTCCCATTCTACTGTCGTGCTCTGTCTCCGGGACAGAGCGTCTGCCCAGACGTTCGCTACGCCTGGGAGATAAGATGCGTGAAGATAAATATCTAGACTGGTGGCTAGGACAAAAATCTCTTCCGACACGAGTAGCAACTTCCTTGACCTCGTTGACCCTTGTTTCTGAATACAGTGAACTGCATTCAGATTGTCCATTCTGAAGGCCACTGACTTGCCCCGTAACGCCGGGCCGTGAGCCTGAAGGAAATACAATGGGACTAGTAACTCTTTGACATTTATGTGAGCGATTTCTAAGTGGGACCAAAGTCCCTGACCCTGGTGCCCCTGATTTGACTGAAATCCCCACCCTATGGTGCCTGACGCATCCGTGTCTACCCATACCGTTGGAGGAGGAGAGGTCCATGACATGATTGAGTGCAATGTTTCCCTCTTCGCCCAGACCGCTAGTAAGGTGTGGATTAATTTTGGTATGGGCCATAATTTTCCCGCCGGTAAGAGTGGGAAATATTTGTTGCCCTCCAATATTAATCGTTTTACTTTCAACCGGCCCAACTTGACAGTTAGCTGAATCCAGTTGAGAGAGCCGACCAGAGACTCCCAGACTCTTCGTGTCGTAGTCAGACTGTGAAGAAACCTGAACAGTTTCCTGCGAAACCTGTTGCGATTGTCCACACTCTGACTCAGAGTGAGAGCGGCGGTTGTCCCAGACCAGCCCTATCCACTGAATTACTCTTGAGGGAACAAGGTTTGACTTTACCAGATTTACCTTGAAGCCTAGAGTTTTGACATGATTTAAAATGATATTGACATGTTTTATGCATAATTGTTGTGTCTCTGCCACCACCAGCCAGTCGTCTAGATACCACAACACTCTGATTCCCTGTTTTAACAATGGCATCAGGGCTTGCCTGACTAGTTTTGTGAATAATCGAGGTGCTAGGTTCAAACCGAACGGCATCCTCTGAAAAACAAAATTTTGGTGCCTGATCCTCAAGGCCAGAAACCTTTGAAATCTTTTGTTGACCGACACGTGCCAATAGGCGTCTGTCAGGTCTAGGGAACACATCCAGCCACCCGGCGGAAGTGTTAGCCTGATTTGATGAACTGTTAACATTCTGAAAGACTCGTTGTAAATGTGAAGATTCAGATACGACAGGTCTACGACCGGCCTCATCTGAACACTGTCCCGTTTGGGAACCAAAAACAGTTTTGACGTGAATACAGGGTAATCTGGGGGTACCGGGATGATGACATTCTTGGCAATCATCTCCTGGACCAGCAGCTCCACCTCTAATGAAACACAATTTGCCGTTGTCGGCTGACGTAAGCGAGGTCGCTGGAGCCACTGCCAAGTGATGCCTTTGCGTGCCACCATCCGTGCCCAGGTTTTTAACGGCCATGCTTGGTGACACGTTCGGAACGACCCAGTTAGCAGACAAGGGTTCGCCGGCTGTACTTCCCTCGGTTCCTCCGGCTCTAAGGTAGGCACTGGGAGTGAGAAAGACTTTAGTTTTTTGATGGTGGTTTTGGTGGTGTTGGCCGCTTCGCCGGCTGGCTGGTGTGGGCCGAAGACTGGCCCTGACCCGGCTTATACTGGCCGCGTCCCCTCTGTCCTGAAAACCCTCTCTGTCTATGCCTGAACTGACCCAGGGGGGATTGGGAGGACTTAGGCGGAAGAAACGGCTTAGAACCCCCTGGCTGAGCTTTAGTAGGAGGCTTAGGTTTGGGGAAGTTAAATGCGGGTTTCTTAGCCTGTGCGGGACTGTGCTTCACGGCCTGTGCCATGTTAAACACTGTTCGCCATACATCAGGGGACATTAAAGAAGGTGTAAGTACTGGGGACATAACCACCTGGTTAGCAATGCGATCAGGCAGCTTGCGAACTAATGACATTCTAAGATCCTGTCGTGCTCGCACCGCCTCAAGTAAGGCTGTGCGTATGTCACCTAAGGATTGAATTGACGACTGAAGAATCAGACGCCGGGATAATTCAACTGATCTTCGAGCATCCGCGTCTGCGATTGCCTGAGTAGACCTGAGTAAAGACTTAGCCACCTGTTGAGAAACTATGTACTGTGAAAACAGGCGGAAAGCTTTTCCCCTAAGCCTAAATTCTCTGTCTAGGTGAGAAGGGGTAGGGGTAATGAATGGTTCCTTTAGTTCACAAAGATTAATCTTAGGGGCAGCTAAAAAGGAAAATAAAGCTGACGGAACTCCGCCGGCAGAAACTAACGGGATTGAGAACCATGAATGTGTATCCTGAGGGATCTGGTGGGAAGATTTAGAAGTGAAAGTGGTTGCAAAGTTCTGAGCCTCTACCTCCCAATCCACCCAAGGTCCTGGTCCTAACTGTCCCACCTTCAACACTGGATTAGCTGTCTCGTCTGTGACGGTCTGTAAATCTAGTTCAGGAGTAATAGCCAACAGAGCCTTAATATCATTAAACCCATCCAGCTTAGACCAGTCTGAAAAAAGTTTTGAAGCTGAGGCAGGGGGTAAAGCAGGCTTAGATGCATAAACAAAATAATCCTGATAATAATAACTAGGTATAGCCTTGATATTTACATCCAAAACATTACCCAAGGCATCCAATGCCCTTAATTTCTTAGACTTATTTCCCTGGATAAACCACTCACGTGGTACCGGGAGTTCCCCTGACAAGGTAGGCTGGGCAAGCTCTGGCTTAGAGGGGTTCAAAGGGACCCATGACTCGTCTGGCCCATAAAGCAGGGGCATAGCTACCTTTCTAAGAGGCGCTTTGTCTAGAGGGGGTGGATTAACATCCGTAATGACCCTGACATTTGACGTAGTGAATGCCGCCGTAGCTGGCTTAGAGCTCCCTGCCGGTGACAGAGTAGGAGGGTTAGGAATCTTAGATAAATCGATTGACGTTATCAGAGGCCGTACCGCAGAACCTGTCAAGGGAGCCCCCAAGTCCATTGTGGGGTTTTCTCGTTGTTGATTAAAGAATTTTGATAGAGCATGAGTAAGTAACCCATCAATTTCTTGTGCTGTAACAAACTGGTTAGGTGCAGAACTTTCAGGTGAATTAGTATTATCATGGGCGGCGTCCAGGCCTGAGCCTGACCCTTGTCCTTCCCTATCTGAAATTAATGACACTTCATCTTGTCCCTCCCGATCCTCCTGAGAAGACCCCGCCGAGGCAGGGGCACCTTGTTTCCAAGATAAATCAGGGATAGAGGATGGGGTCGCCGCGTCCCTGTGGACATCGGCTACTGTGTGACTCGTATGAGTCGGACGTGGATGGACAGACCCTGGCTGAGCAAAACGCCAAACACCGAGGCTCTGGCCTACGCTCTCTTGAGAGTCTGAAACATTCTCAATTATTGAATATCCTGAACTCTCCATTTCTAGGGTTAAAATATCAATAGGTAAATCTTGTTTAGGGACAGGCGCTTCACTATACTCTGAGGCTGTAACAGAAACATTGTCAGGTGTAGAGGTACGATGAGATGCACTAGACTTAGAAGAATGTCGAGAGGACTTCTTATGGGAATCCTTTTTGGAGGATTTATGGCTACGGTGTGACCGCGAACTGGACCTAGGTTTGGAAGAATCACCACCATGGTCCCTGGGGGAAGCTTCAGTCTTGCACTTCTTACTAGCCGGGGAAGCGGCCCGACTTGAAGACCGTTGTCTGAGGGGAGACCTTGACCTCGATCTCGCCTGCGACGAGGAGGTGGCTGCCGGGGGAGTAGGCTCTCTCGGGCGTTTAAACGTCTCCACAGACGATACAGAATCCTGGCTAGTCTCTGTCGGCTTAAAACCCCTTACTCTAGAGGTACGTTTAGGGGGAGGGTGCTCTGACAGCAACTTATCCCAAAGTGGGACGTTGTCACATTGAAGTGACTTATGTGCGACAATGGTAGTGTAGGCCGACATTTGTTGTCTGACCTCTCTCAACGCTACCGCCGCGGTCTTGTCATTGTCACACAGGACTTTATTGGTTAATTGGGAGCAAAAAGAACAATTACGTGTAACCCAGAGACCCCTTGAACGGTCTAGACATCTAACACACCTTATGCAAAGGGTATGTGCAAAAATTGGGATACCCGCGCAAGTAGGGGTAATGCACAGGGCAAAAACTGGGGTGACATTAGCCATGACAGAGACTGGTGAGAGGAACTACCGCCGGGTCTGTATTGGTCCGCCGGAGCTCAGCTCTGGAAAAATAAAGAAAATTTCCAGGAATTAATGCTCATAAGGTTAACCCAAGTGTTCGCATACAAGTGTTAATAACCCGCCGGGTAACGGGATGCAAAGACACAGCTAACACATCTCGCCACGCGGCTGGGTATAAAGAGGCTAAACAAGTCTTCTTAGCTAAGAACATGAAGAATACCCTCTGATATAATGGTCCAGTATGGCACTAATAGTCTGTAGGAGGTGGTGACTGTCTCAAGATTCAATTTTGTAACAAAGCCCCCCCTCATAAAGACGCCGGCCCTTGAAATATTTTAGTAGAATAGCCCAGGGCAGGAATATACGAGATCTGATTTTTTAACGAATTGTCCCAAACGATCGTCGTAAAAATAGAAGGCGGCGATACTGAAAGTATCACCCAATTAAGGTTAATCGAAATTGAATTTGTTTATAAATTCCTTAGTTCCTATACTTAGGGACACCCGCCGGGTGTGGAAATCGATTTGGTTAAACCTCACTGATCCTTCAAATGCCGTAAGAGTAAAGGCGGCGATACACAGAGTATCACTCACATGGATTGGTTAACTATAAGAGACCTAAGTCGTTTTATCCCACCCTGCTAAGGTGCACCCGCCGGGTGAGAAGTCTAAAAGTTAACCCCACAAGTTCCTGACCCCACTACTTTGTAAAAGATCGCCGGGGAGGAACGCCTAAACAACAGCTAGGTTTTCCCCGTGGTTTGTCGTAAACCAGGTAGAAAAACCTATAAAAAACAAGTGTTCTCACGAACATCGTTTCTTTATATATAACTAAATATATATGTAAGGATGGGTACAGCCATCCCGCCGGGAAATAAAAGGAGGCCTGAAACCAGGCACCCACAGATACGCAGTCCTGGAGAGCCACAGACACCTCCCCTCGCCGGGGAACCAGCCAGTGTTAACAACCACGTGTGGCCTAACACTGCTCATCGGTCAGGTTTTTTCACGGTGAAACCGAGAAAAACCCGCCGGAAGGCAAACCCCACCCTGAACAGACACCATCTGAACAATACGACACGAGGAGAGACACGCACGACTAACCAAGGTCACAACATAATCCGTGGAATTAGCCAATACACAACTAAACCAGGAAACAAATATAGTCCGAGGAATTAGCCAATACACAACTAAAACCCGGATACACATGACACAGTAGGGCATATTTATAAAATAAATAATAACACTAGACATGTGGCAAAGCTACGAGCGGCTGGCTAGGCCTAGGTAGACGGCAAGAAAATAGTTGAAATATATAAACACACACTGGAATATCACAACAGGAACCACCGCCAACACACCACCGAAGCGATAACTTCCCAACCCCGGGAAGCCTGACACGGACCCAGAAAAAACTTCACTAAGTGAAGAAAAATACGCTGGGAACGTCAGCAAACACACAGCTTACCTCATCAGAAGGATAAAAGGCAGCAATAATTAACGCGTAATGAAAGCCGCCTGCATCACCAACTAAACCAAACTGTGAAAAGTTCACGTGTCCACAACAGGACCACGAGGGTACATCCGAAATAGATGCCCCATACATACGACCCAAAATACATTGCACTGCGGGCAACCAGCCCAGGACACTCCTGCTACGCCTATCCTAACCTTACTCGATACATCCCAGAGTAAACAAATGAGAAAAAACTCACTAGGGACGCCACGAATGCGGAACCAGCGGAGCCTGAAAGGAACGTCCGGGCAGGCTGAGCGCAGAGCAAAGAAGGAGGAATGACGCCTGAATCAGCGTCTGGTCAGAAATCCACACAAGTACATCCACGATATGATGGAAAGCTTATTGGATAGTTATTCTTATTTTCTTTTTGTTTTTATTTTTTACGAAGTTTTTTCGTAGTGAGAACCCAATTCATAATGACTGAAGCCATGAGTGAGGTCGCGTGCGCTCATGATGAAGGCTCCTCAGTTTTTAAATGCTCTGCGCGGTAGATTCAAACTACGGCGGATTAGTGTTTGAAGAGGATGCCTTATGTAATAGGCATGTTCGTCAATGATGGAGGGGCCACTAATAAATACGACCATAGCAGTATAATCAGACATACTGTATACAACCATGTTAACCTTGGATGTTAACCAAGATATTATGATAGATAGCACCACATACGACCATAGCAGTATAATCAGACATACTGTATACAACCATGTTAACCTTGGATGTTAACCAAGATATTATGATAGATAGCACCACATACGACCATACCAGTATAATCAGACATACTGTATACAACCATGTTGACCTTGGATGTTAACCTTGAACATCGTCGAATTGTTGGGTCTTTGACTCTAGTTCACAAGATATTTTCTTAATGCTGATCATCCATTACATTCTAAAATTCCACCACCTTTTCGGCCTGTTCGTGTGATTAGATATTCCTTGGAGCTAAATAATCAGGCCTTTGCTGATGTTCATTGTAACACGTCACAATATTCAAGATGTTTTTATCCCATCAATTATATCATTCTGGAATACTCTCCCTAATGAAGTAGTGAATGAGGAGAGCTCCCAGGTTTTCAAGACGAGGGTTAACGCCATTTTAGTTAGTTAGCTATATCTTCCTGGCTATTTGTGCCCCCCACTGAGACCCTTCGGGGCATATAGTCTCCCCACGGCTCTTCGGTGGGGTTCACATGTCGTATCTGATAATAATAATAATAATTATTATTATCTTAACGGAGCCCACCTCGCTTTTGTTCTCTTTCTCACCCACTCTCTTTGGCTTGTATCCATTCGGTCCCATTCAGCCTACTGTTTTAAGACGTTTACCCCCATCCAGGTGTCAATATTTTCCTGGCGAGCAGTAACGAGCCAGCATGTGTATATTTTTGTTTTTACAACAAGCTAAATTTGAAAACAAATTGATAGGAAAATTTCTCCGGCGAAGCCGGATTTCTCCATACAATGCTGGCTCGCTATCGCTCGCCAGGAAGAAATCGACACCTTGATGAGGATAAACGCCTTAAAACAGTTGGTTGAATGGGGCCGAATGGATACAAGCCAGGGAAAGAGAGAAAAGGAGAGAAAGATAAAAAAAAAGCCGGTGACCCTCCTTAATTAATACAACCACACATCGCTATTAACAATCTACCTGAACCCCCTATATTTATTGATCCCATATTGATCCCATATCGCTTTCCTGAATCGTGTAGTTAATAGGGTCAGAGCTATTAGTTTGATTCGTAGAGGTTGGTTATCTTCCGGAAAAGTCCACAGTTGTAAAAACAGATGCAAAAAGGTGGTGTAGGTGGTGGTGGTGTTGATGATAATAGTAGTGGTGGTGGTGGTGGTGGTGGTGGTGGTGATGGTGGTGGTAGTGGTGGTGGTGATGGTGGTAGTGTTGGTGGTTGTGGTGGTGGTAGTGGTGGTGTAGGTGGTGTTTTTTTTTTTTTTTTTTTTTTGCTGTTCCCCAGGCTGCCTGGCCGAACAGACCCAAGGCCCCGAGCAAGGCCAAGGCCATAACCGAGCGCCCCCACAAAACCCTAAACCAAAGCCCCACCCAAGGCCCTGTGCCCCTTAGCAGTTATGAAGAGAAAGTTGAGAGGCAAAGGAAAAAATGTGACGCTTTGGCTTCCAATCTGCCAACCTCTAGGTTGGCAGATTGAGAGGTCAATCCACGGAAGAGATGCCGTCACTTGAGATCTAGAAAATATACTGTATAAATAAAAGGAACAGTCAGAGTAAGCTATGGGTATGGCAGAGATCGCTCAGCTCTCACTCTGATAGACCAGCCAATCACCAATGGTGGTGGTGTTGTTGATAATAGTAGTGGTAGTGGTGGAGGTGGAAGTGGTGGTGGTGTAGGTGGTGGTAGTGGTGATGTAGGTGGTATAGTCTATTCGCTGTAAGTAGGCGATAAATCATGACCTCTATCCTCTGTAACTCAAAAAGGACTGGAGCAAATTGGCTGTACATTTCCGCATCTATTCCTTGACTGACTCTTCCAAAATGATAGAAATATTAGCTTGATTACTCTAGTCGTTTTTTAGTTACAGAGGTTAGAGGTCATGATTTCTCGGCTACTTACAGTGAATATATTATAGTAGTGGCGATAAAGGTGGTGGTGGTGTAGGTGGTGGTAGTAGTAGTGGTGGTGTTGGTGGTGGTGGTGGTAGTAGTGGTGGTGTAGGTGGTGAGGATAGATATTGAGGTGTTAACCCAAGATAGAGTTAAGGCGGTGTGTGTGGCATGTGAGTGAGTGAGAGGGAGACACAATCATCAGCTTAGCATACATCAATATCTTATACAGTATATGCTGCCTTCTCTCTCTCTCTCTCTCTCTCTCTCTCTCTCTCTCTCTCTCTCTCTCTCTCTCACACACACATATATACAAACACACACACACACACAAGGTTTTTATACATGGGCGAGATAGGGGTTCAGGGATATTGTTAATAGCGGTGTTGTGTGGTTGTATTTTAAGGGAAGATGGTTCACTTTTTGGGCGATTTTTGCATAATTATATTCATTATTTTTCTAGTATCCTCCCTAGATCTCCATCAAATAAAAATAAAAAAAAACATCCATTAGATCCCCCTTCTAGATTAATTTGTAAATTGTTCGGTAGAAAAATGTCTTCCAACATTACAGGCTCACTATCGTAGGCCAGGGAAAAAAATTACACCTAAATAGCACGAAAGGTCTAAATATTGACGAAGAAATGGGCCGAAAGGACTTAAAATCGACTAACTAATGGGCCGAACGTCTTATAATTTCAAAACTAGTGGGGCTTAACATTAGGGAGAAGGGGGTCCAGAAAAAAACGGTCTGCCTCCCCTTAAGGTGTGTATAGCTCTGATTGTACTTCTATAGTCTTATGAGGTGCTATATCCCATATAATCTTGGTCACACTTTTGCTGTTATATACAGTATATTTAGGACACAAAGGAGTCACAGGGTTATCTGATGTATTCTGATGTACATTGACAAAGAAGTATAACAATTATATATATATATATAATTATATTCTACCACCTTAATTAAGCAGCTACTAATAATCTTCCAACAAGTCCATCTCTTTTATCTCTCCCATCTAGATAATGCTGTGTGTGTATATGTGTGTGTGTGTAAGTGTGTGTGTATGTGTATGTGTGTGTGTGTTTGTGCGTGCGTGTGTGTGTTTGTGTGTGTGTGTAATCTCCGAGGGCCACCCTTATCTACCCAGAAGCCAAAAGGATATTTTTTTCCGAGCGGTGGATGGGTTTCAACAAGGTGATAATATCAGACACACAGAGGGAGGGGGGGGGAAGAAAAATATATAGAGAAGATGGGGATGAGGGTGGGGGAGGGGTATATATATATATATGGTAATATATATATATATATATATATATATATATTATATATATATATATATAGTATACAGTATATATATATATAATATATATATTATACTGTATATATTTAAATATATATATATATATATACAGTATACAGTACCGGTATATATATATATATTTTTGTTTTTGAGAGAGAGAGAGACCCTATAAATTAAACATAGCTCTGTGGATACCCGCAGATGGAGGGGGATCTCAATCTTTACCAGCATTTTGACACACACACACACACACACACACGCATTCGTACAAACACACACACACACACACACTTCCCTACACAATTTATACCATTATTATTTCTTCATACCGTATAATATGAACCTTGGGGCATCTTGAGAAGTAATCTCTCTCTCTCTCCCTGACCAGGATTCGAACCCAATCACTCCAGGACTATAACCTGGTTCTTCAAATAAGAACTAAGGTTGCTTTCCTTATATCCGCTTATGGCCGAGTGGTTAAGGTGCCCGACTCTCCCAAATATAACTGGAGTGAGTGGGTTCGAATCCTGGTGAGGATACCTCTCTCTCTCCCAACAACAACAACATAATACCACACTATACCACTACCACTATCACACCCAAAATACCACAAACCTACCATTATTATGCCCTTAACCCTTCCAACACCACACCACCACAACTTTACACCATCATCATCATCACCCACCACCCACCACTACCACCATCATCACCACTATCACCACCACTGTCATCACCACCACCACTATCATCACCACCACCACCACCACTATCACCACCATCTCTATCATCTTCACCACCACCACCACCTTCATATCCTCAATAGGCAAACCCCAATTTAGCTATTTAAAATATTTATAACAAAAAATCCACCATCCCATTATGTATGCAACGTCAGAGGCTACCAGTTTTATTTTTTCGCATTTTAAGGGAGCCCACCTCGCTTTCTTCTCTTTCTCTCCCTCTCTCTTTGGCTTGTATCCATTCAGCCCCATTCAGCCTACTGTTTTAAGACGTAAACTCCCATCCAGGTGTCAATATTTTCCTGGCGAGCGGCAGCGAGCCAGCATATATATATTTTTATTTTGACAGCAAGCTAAATTGTACATTTTTCGTAGAACAATTTCTCCGGCTTCCTCCATACAATGCTGGCTCGCTATCGATTGCCAGGAAGAAATTGACACCTGGATGGGAATAAACGCCTTAAAACAGTTGGCTGAATGGGGCCGAATGGATACAAGCCAGGGAAAGAGAGAAAAGGAGAGAAAGATAAAACAAAGCCGGTGACCTCCCTTAAAATATTATGCATGCAGATTTTCGGGTGGATATTTATTGCTCAAAAATTGAGGAGAATTAAAATGCTATGGTGTTAATGTTCGTGCTCTCTCTTTCTTTCTCTCTCTCTCTCTCTCTCTCTCTCTCATTCCTCCTCTCTTTTTATCACAACTATCCCTCTCCCTCTCTCTCTCATTCCTCCTCTCTTTTTATCACAACTATCCCTCTCCCTCTCATTCCTTCTCTCTTTTTATCACAACATCCTCTCCCCTCATTCCTCCTCTCTTGTTATCACAACTATCCCTCTCACTCTCCCTCTCATTCCTTCTCTCTTTTTATCACAACTATCCCTCTCCCTCTCATTCCTCCTCTCTTTTTATCACAACTATCTCTCTCCCTCTCATTCCTCCTCTCTTTTTATCACAACTATCCCTCTCCCTCGCATTCCTCCTCTCTTGTTATCACAACTATCCCTCTCACTCTCCCTCTCATTCCTTCTCTCTTTTTATCACAACTATCCCTCTCCCTCTCTCATTCCTCCTCTCTTTTTATCACAACTATCCCTCTCCCTCTCTCTCTCATTCCTCCTCTCTTTTTATCACAACTATTCCTCTCCCTCTCTCTCTCATTCCTCCTCTCTTTTTATCACAACTATCCCTCTCTTTCTCTCATTCCTCCTCTCTTTTTATCACAACTATCCCTCTCTCTCTCTCATTCCTCCTCTCTTTTTATCACAACTATCCCTCTCCCTCTCTTGCTCTCATTCCTCCTCTCTTTTTATCACAACTATCCCTCTCTCTCTCATTCCTCCTCTCTTTTTATCACAAATATCCCTCTCCCTCTCTCTCTCATTCCTCCTCTCTTTTTATCACAACTATCCCTCTCCCTCTCTCTCTTTCTCTCATTCCTCCTCTCTTTTTATCACCTAACCATCTCTCTCGCTCTCTCTCTTTCATTCCTCCACTCTTTGTATCACCTCTCTCTCTCTCTCTCTCAGTCTTCTTATGACACCTGCACCCTCTCTATTGTCTACAGTATAGTTCCCTGTAATGATTATCTCCTTTCTCACCTGATCATAATAGTACTTATGGAACAACGGGAACTCATATTACAACTCTCTCTCTCTCTATCTATCTATTTATATATCAATTCTCAAAACAAAGTGAAGCATTACTTCGTTCACATCAGCTCCCTACTCCCTTGCACAATTCACAGTCGCCATTCCTTTTCGTGACGTCGATGGTTCAGGTCCAGTGTTACCACAACTAAATAACGTGAGGCTTTAGATCTCTCGCTCAGGGGGGTACCTTTCTTTTATGAGTGAGTGTACCTCTCTCTAACCGATTTCCTAATCTCAAATTCACCTCTACTTTTCCTCTCTTCCTCCGCTTCCTCCTCCCCGTCTCCACTTCCTCTTCCTCCTCCTTCAAACTGCAATACAGTTGAGACTTTCAAGAACCGTCTTGATAAATACTTGACCACTAACCCTCAATTAACACCATTTCTTTCAGAATAACTCCCATCGTAATGAAGAAATACCACAGATTTCAATATGAATAGCATTTCTGCTTACCTTTATACTCGTGACCGAAATTTTATTTTTTTCCAGATCTTAGATGTAGAATGAGCGTAGACTACTAATTAATCTCCTTTCGTCCTATCCTATCCGAAATTCCATGTCAGTTTTTCCATACTGCTTGGTTTATTTTTTTCCCAACTGTTTCCACGCCAGCGTAAGCTGGAGGGAGTGGTGGGTGGAGAGGAGCCTTCTGTTTTACAATTGTTTTGTTTACCTAGTAGTTAGTAGCTTATAAGTGTAGATATCCAAACTGCCCCGTAATGGCCAATAAGTGTGTTGCAGTTTGTAAGTCCTTTATATAACCACCCTCCTCCTCTTGTCTTACATTCCCTTCTCTTCCTCCTCCTCCCTGTTGTAGTTTGTTAAGTCCTTTATATTCTATTGTATTCCTCCTCCCCTCCTCCTCCTCCTCCGTCTTCTCTAACTGCTCTCTTCCTCTTGCCTCACATTCCGTCCTCCTCCACCCCGTGCTACCGCCAGACGCTGCAGACGCTCTGTCAACGCTCTCACGATATCGATCATAATTTGAGTATTAACTACTCATCCTCTTCATTCTTGTGCATGAAAGGTGGTTAAGAGCACGTTTAACCATCCTGTAGCTTAGTAAGTAACACTGCACGATATTTCGCTGTGTATTGACTGAAAAACTTTGTGTTTATCACAAGACTCCTGCTCGGACAGGGCGCCACTAGCGCCATCTATTGTTTTGTTTTGCTTTGTAAACAAACGCTCTCTTATTACTATTTTATATAAAATCGTAGCCCCTAATTTTACCCATTACCTACTGTAGTAAGTATCAATTTAACCCTCTCCGACATATGACGCAATTTTGAGCCTATTAGGGATACTTTAAAGCCTTTATTACCATCAGGGTTTTTTACAAACCTTTATTTTAGTTACTTCAACCTCTGCAGTTGTCTTTGAGTTAGATGTGGGCAGAAAACTAATTTTGGAGAGGTAATTATAAGAGTGAGAGAACTCTATTTCTTATTGCTAATCTGGCAACCTCTGCGTCATATATGTCTGAAGGGGTTAACTGCCTTGTATGTAAGTAAAGCTTTGCATATTAATTTGCTAATAAACAATATTGTTTACTAACTAACCGCCTACAGGGACTAACGCCGACACCATTTTGTAAACAAACCTTTTTTGGGGATTATACATATTAAATTCCAGCAAATTTTGTACCAAATTTAAGTGCATTCATTTATCTTTTCCCCCTAGATATATTCTTGACTTTTTCTCCTCAGACTGATTTTACTTTAAGCTAAGGGTGGTATTTGTACAAACTAACCTAGCCTAACCCAACCTGCCAAGCTTTTAACCTAACCCAAACCTAGCCTAGCCTATAGCCAGCCAATCTGTTTTATTATTAACTCTTGTAGATATTGTATTTGGTATCCTACTGTAGCTATATATATCTGTAATTTTAGTTGTTGCTTGCACGATCTTGTAATAACCTTTGACTGATACACTTTTTTATCTAAAAAGAGTAGGCTACTGCTTTACTAGGCTTCAGTGACACCAGGGTCATCTGTTGACACAGTATATTAACCCCTTGTGTGCAGTCACACTTTATTTTTATATAATCTCTATTTGGTGAATTGTATATTTAGTTACATATTCTGTTATACATATATTTGTTTAAGGTTAGGTTATCACACCTGGTAGCCTATTTCTGCGAATTTCAATTTTATTATATTCGGTTAGGCTATTCAACGCTGGTAGCCTATTATTGCGTATTTCAATTTAAAAAAAAAAATTTTTTGGTTAGGCTATCGCCCCTGGAAGCCTAATTCTGCGTATCTCAACATTTTTGTTTTCGGTTAGGCTATCACCCCTGATATCCTATTTCTGCGTATTTCAGCATATTTGTTTTCGGTTGAAGTGATTGAAGTGTTTTTAAAGTGAGTGAAGTGTTGTAAAGTGAGTGAATTGTTTTTTAAGTGAGTGAAGTGATCTGAAGAAAGTGACTGTCACCATGCCTCGTGCTTGTGCGAACTGCGCCGGTAGGTTTGGTGAGTCCATGTTTGCTACTATCGATCTTCAAGTCTGCCGGCTCTGCCAGCAACGAGAGAATTTTACAGTGAAATTAGATGAAGCCTACAACAAGATCAACGTCCTCACCATGAAGCTGGAATCACTCCAAGAGTTTGTAACACTCAACGTTGGAGTGCCACAAACTTCAATTATCACCGCAACTCCAGCAGCCACCAACGCCCCAACGTCAACTGCCAACAATTCAACGCCTACAGTAGCCATTTCAGCTGATGTTTCCGATACTCAAGATACAAATAGCGACTCTCTTCCCCCTCAAGACAACTTCCGTGTCGTGAGGAACAACGTTTGCCCCAAGACCAGGAAACACATACCGATTACCGAGTGTCAAAACCGTTTCCAGATATTCGCAGACTCAGATGACGAAGAGGAAATAGAAGAAGTCCGGCTCGTGGGAGACTCGATGATACGTGGTCAGCTCACAGAGTTTTGCGCCAGGGCACCTAAGACCAGGAAGCGTTTTTGTATCCCTGGTGGTGGTGTGGATGACGTAGTTGCAGCAGTTGACGAAGTATCAAAGCTGGCCCCTGCAAATACAATGTACGTCATCCACGTTGGATCCAACGATATACAGCGAACCCGGTCGGAAGATTTGCTTTTAAAGTACCAGCAGCTGATCAAGTCGTTTAAGGAGAAGTCATCAAGGATCATCGTCTCAGGAATCGTCCCCCGGCTCGGTGTAGAGAGCCGATTTTACAACATAGCCACCAGCACAAATCGTTGTCTAGCAAACCTCTGCAGGAAGGAGAACGTGGGATTCGTCGACACCTGGGACAATTTCTAACTACGATGACTATTTGTTTTCGGATGATGGAGTTCATCTGAACCAGGTGGGAGCAGCGCGTTTTGGGCGTCTTCTCAACGATGCGGTGAAGGATTTTCGGAGAAGAAATCGACTCAGCACAGGACAACCAGGAAGGAGGACCGAAGACAGCGAGGACGGCAATCTACAAAGGAATTAAATACTAATCCGTCAAGAACCGCGAATTTGGATAAAGCTCCACCAACACGACCCAAATTCAAAACCGTCAGGGATAACGACCGAGGACCGAGGACAGCCATGAATGTAAATGTAGATCCGACCAGAACCAAAAATTCGATGAAAGAACGATCTGCGAGTTCTAAAACCGCAACTTTAAAGGTTTTCTATGCAAACGCTCGTAGCATACGCAATAAATTTTCAGATTTAGAGGAACTAGTGTTTACAGAAAATTATGATGTGATTGGCATAACAGAATCTTGGCTCAATACACAAGATAGAGACTTTTTAGCAGAGTATTCACTTCCCGGTTATGTAATGTTTGAGAAACAGCCGAATAAATAAAAATGGAGGTGGCGTTTTATTTTATATCAAAGAAAGTCTTAACCCGACCCTCGTGTCAAAACCTCAAATTGTGAACGTCGACACATCTTTTGTGCTAATAAAGAATAATAAAGGTACAAAAATAATACTTGCGTTAATATACAGACCTCCAGCTCAATCAGTGCAAACTGACCGAGAAATTTACGAACAAATTGCAGATGTAAGTAACTCACAAGATACCGTAATTTTTGGCGACTTTAATTTACCTGTGACCAAGTGGGGCGATACTCTTACTTCACACTCCGGACATGACTTGTATACGAACTTGCAAGAGAGTTCGCTTTATCAATTTGTTCGAATGCCGACCCGTGGTAATAACGTTCTTGACATTGTACTTGCAACAAATGAAGAATTGATAGAGAATTTGAATGTTGGTGATGAATTCAGTAACAGCGACCATCGTACGATAACTTTCACTTTAAAGTTTACTAGTAACGAACCAAATAGTAGCATCGAAAAAGTCCCTAATTTCAAGAAAGCAAACTTCCATAAACTTAGAGCTATGTTTAAAGAAACTGACTGGAGCTTTTTAATTAACAATAACGACATAAATACATCTTGGAAGTTATTCGAAACCACTTACCTAAAAGCAGTGCAAGACTGCATACCATCGAAAATACGGCATCCAGGCCATAATAATAAGCCCAAATGGTGGAATAAAGATATTTCAAACTGCCTGCTTGCTAAAAAATGTGCTAATGATAGATTAAAATCCTCACAAAATGACGAAGAACGGGTGAAATTTGTAGAGCTACGACGCAAAGCCAAAAAGTTAATTAAGCAAAGTAAAAAGACCTTAGAGGTACATATTGCGAATCAAAGTAAAACAAACCCGAAAGAATTCTATAGTTATATCAGAAAGAAAAAAGTAGTTACTTCAACTGTTGGACCGTTAGTCGATGAAAAAGGAGAATACACCAAAGAAGAAGTACAAATGAGTAATGCCCTCAATACCTTCTTTGCATCAGTTTTTACAACAGAAGACCTCAGTGATATCCCTACACCATCGCCGATTCAGATTGATAATTCAGATGTTCTAAGCAATATCACCGTTACAGAGAGAGAAGTATTGAATTGTTTAGATAAACTCAAGGTAAATAAAACGCCAGGACCTGATACAATCTCGCCTAGAGTTCTAAAGGAAGCTAAGAATGAGCTCTCCAAACCACTGACATTACTATTCAATAAATCCTTGCAGTCTGGAACTATGCCTGATCAGTGGAAGCTAGCCAACGTAACACCGATATTCAAAAAAGGCAGCAAATCCCTACCCAGTAACTATCGTCCAATTAGCTTAATGAGGTTGTATGTAAAATGCTAGAAACGGTCATACGAGACAGACTCGTAAATCACTTGGAGGAAAATAACATACTTAAAGATACTCAACACGGCTTTCGTAAAAAACGTTCCTGTTTAACAAACCTCTTAGACTTCTTCCACGATATCCTCAAACTCTACGATGAGAGTAAAGCTGTAGATATTATATACCTTGATTTTCAAAAGGCCTTTGACAAAGTTCCCCACAAACGTTTACTGCTAAAACTAAAAGCGCATGGAATACAAGACGGTGTGTTGAAATGGATAGAAAATTGGCTCAGCAACAGAAAGCAAAGGGTAGTCATAAACGGTAAGGCATCTAAATGGACCAATGTAAGTAGCGGGGTACCCCAGGGATCGGTACTAGGACCAATTCTCTTTCTAATTTACATCAACGACATAGATGAGGGTCTCACCTGCACAATCTCAAAATTTGCTGACGATACAAAAATTGCAAATAGCGTACTCTCAAAAGAACAAGTTGACGATATTCAACACAATCTAGATAAATTGTCATGTTGGGCCCAAATTTGGCAAATGAGTTTCAATGCGGATAAATGTAAAGTACTACATGTCGGATACCAAAATGAGAAAGCAAACTATTCGATGAATGGCACTCAGCTTAAGAATGTAAACAGAGAAACTGATCTGGGAGTAACAATTCGAGTAACCTAAAACCGAGTCAACAATGTTCAGAAGGGGTTAAGAAGGCAAACAAAATAATTGGCTTTATAGGCAGGTCATTTGAGCATAAATCCAAAGAAGTTATCCTAACCCTTTACAATTCCTTAGTCCGCCCTCTTCTGGAATACTGCGTTCAATCCTGGTGCCCTTATTACCAAAAAGATATACACAAGCTAGAACGAGTTCAACGTAGAGTTACCAAAATGATACCTAGCCTAAAGAACAAACCATACGAAGAGCGTCTTAGAGAATTAAATCTATTTCCTTTAACCCAGCGCAGATTAAGAGGCGACTTAATTCAAGTGTTCAAAATCATCAAAGGCATCGACAATATGAACTGTAGTAAGTACTTCACTATCGACCAATCTAATTACACGCGGGGAAACGGTTGCAAAATTATTGGTAAATCTTTTTAACTCGCACGAATCTAAGAATTTGTTCTTCAATCGAGTTGTCAACTTGTGGAATGGGCTTCCCCGAAACGTTATAGACTGCAGCCACCGTTGATTCATTTAAATTCCGCCTAGACAAATATCTCGCATCAAACCCGCGACTGACTGCGTTTGTAAATGAATAACTTAATCCTCCCCTCAGTTACTAACCCATATGTCCCCTACTAACTTCCTAGTCCTGCCACGTTAGTGGCAGGGCAGTAGTTCCCTTTCCAATGTTCCCTTACCCACTCTAAACCACTGTTTGGACACTTGATCCTCAGTGTTTTGGAGGACAAGCAACCTAGAAGGGTCACTAGATCTGTTGTTGCTTGATTTCCTTTGTACTCCTTTGTACTCCTCCTCTTCCCTGTTGCAGTTTGTAAGTCCATTCTATTCGATTGTATTCCTCCTCGCCCCCCCCCCCCCCCTCCTCCTCATCTCCTTCCTCTTGA
>CM064578.1:24437802-24540169 GCA_032716605.1 Paralithodes platypus | reverse complement strand
GGTCCTTGATTTGCACGAAGATGTCATCCACGTATCTACAGTAGATGGCAGGTCGTTGGGCAGCTAGGAGCTCTTCCTCGACGGTACCCATAAAAAAGTTCGAAAAAAGAACTCCTAGGGGGCTGCCCATCGCCACACTGTCTATCTGCTTGTACAGTTGGTCAAGGATGAAAGTATACAGTTTTTCGTCTGCTATAGCCACACAGGTTTGTCATGTTGGCAGCCATGACAGCCTTTCCACTAGCCCAAACCATCCCAACACACATGGGGTTTTCATTGGCAGAGATAACTTTCTGGTGACGCCCATTAGGAGGAGAGTTGATTAGCAGTTGTGAAGAACTGTAACATAAACTTACAGCTTTGGTCAGTAACGGAGATGCACTACTACTATTATATATAATATTACTATCATTATTACAATAATGTCGGTTATTATTAAATATTTCTAGGTTTATATTATATAAAATATTACCAATAGTAAAGCATTATTATTATTATTATTATTAGTATTATTATTATTATTATGCTTAATGGTGTATTATATATTTACTGTTAATGTTATGATCATTATTATTGTTGTTAAGGTAATTAATAATATATTAATCGTAGGATATAACTTATCAATATTTATAATGTATATTTATTACTATTATTAATTATTTAGAAATATGCGATTCTTCTTCTTGACCAGTTACTTTAAATATTCAGTAGACAAAATTCCTTGGCTAGAAGACAGTTACTAAGGTTAGGGGCTAACCTTTGGTGTGCAAGCAATAAATCGGATTCGTAAATTATATAAGAGTTATTTGGTTCGTTCTGATAGACTGTCACTTACGAATTATAGCTTAAAATATATGTTACGTAGGTAAGAAATACAAATACAATTGTTTTTTGTTCATTATATATTATATATTCAATATCTGTCCCATCCCCCCATCCTGTTTATCACTGCCTGAAGCCTATCGGGCATGGACAGAGCATGGTTCCGAGCGGTCTCAGGTCGGTTTCGGAACATCTCCCACTGGCGCTGTGTGTGGGCTCTGAGATATGGCTACCAGGGCTGCCAACATGACAAACTATGTGTGGTTGTAGCAGACGAAAAACTGTATACTTTCATCCTTGACCAACTGTACATGTTGCCCTGGGGGCAAAGGAATGGGGCCTCCTTGGTACATAGCTCCAGTAGTGTTTTCAGGGCCTTCTCCGGGATGTCCAGTGTTGGTGTATCAGGGCAATGGTAAATTCGACGTAGAATCATGTCAATGGTCCTATCCACTGGCATGTTGGTGAACAGGCTTTCTTCGTCGAGAGAGGCGATTGTGTGGTTGTTGTTACGGGGGGCGTCTCGTAAAATGTCCAAGAAATCGTGGGCTGAGTTAAGGTTGAATTGGCTGGGCACGTAGGGGGTGAGGAGGTTGTTCAGGGCCTTGGCGATCTGGTAGGTGGCAGTGGGGATCTGGGAGATGATGGGGCGGAGGGGGTTCCCAGGTTTGTGTGTTTTGATGGTTCCGTACGCATAACCAGGGGTGTATTCTCCGACGAGTTTTTTAAGGTGGATCCCTCCTTGTTTGGCGTTGATGGCGGTGATGGTGGTGTTGGCAGTACGTTTGATTTCGTCGGTTGGGTTGCAGGTGATCTTTTTAAATTTGGTGTTGTCACTTAAGATGACGTCCATATTTCTAAGATATTCCTCCTTGTCATGAATCACGAGGCAGGAAGCTTTATCCGCACGACGGATGATGATGTTGGGGTTGTCTCTTAATTGTGTGACAGCTTGGGAAGTGTTGTTTGTTGAGGATTTTGCTATGGTGAGTCCCTCTGGTTTTGGCGGCTTCAGCGAGGAGAGTAGGTTGTAGGGCGGGAGTAGTGGTGACCTTGCCATCCTTCTTGAGTCGTAGGATGTCGTCCAGGAGGATTTCCGTTTCTAGGCGTTTCCGGTGGGGGCCAGGTTTGGAGCTGCAGTGGCAGTTGAGGCCTTTGTTGAGGAGGTCTTCTTGGTCCAGGGTCAGAATGGTGTTAGTAAGGTTTATATATCCTTTTGTTGGTTTGGGAAGTTTTAAGTTTCCGCCATGAAGATGGGCAAGCTTTTTTATGGTTGTGTTTTCAGCTTGTCTTCTGTGTTGTTCAAGGAATTGTTCGAGGGCTGTGTTGATTTCGGCTTTGAGGTGGTCTGGAGGGGTTTCGTCTTCCCAAATCCGTAGAAGAGCATCTCGTTCTTTACGAAGGTTGTTGGCGAGCTCTCGTTTTTCAATGATTTGGTCCTTCACCAGTTCTGCACGAAACTGGTGGGTGCTGGTGCGATGTCTTGAACAACACAGAAGACAAGCCGAAAACACAACCATAAAAAAGCTTGCCCATCTTCATGGCGGAAACTTAAAACTTCCCAAACCAACAAAAGGATATATAAACCTTACTAACACCATTCTGACCCTGGACCAAGAAGACCTCCTCAACAAAGGCCTCAACTGCCACTACAGCTCCAAACCTGGCCCCCACCGGAAATGCCTAGAAACGGAAATCCTCCTGGACGACATCCTACGACTCAAGAAGGATGGCAAGGTCACCACTACTCCCGCCCTACAACCTAATCTCCTCGCTGAAGCCGCCAAAACCAGAGGAACTCACCATAGCAAAATCCTCAACAAACAACACTTCCAAGCTGCCAAACAATTAAGAGACAACCCCAACATCATCATCCGTCGTGCGGATAAAGCTTCCTGCCTCGTGATTCATGACAAGGAGGAATATCTTAGAAAAATGGACGTCATCTTAAGTGACAACACCAAATTTAAAAAGATCACCCGCAACCCAACCGACGAAATCAAACGTACTGCCAACACCACCATCACCGCCAAAGAAGGAGGGATCTTTAAAAAAAACTTAACCTTAAAATACTCGTCGGAGAATACACCCCTGGTTATGCGTACGGAACCATCAAAACACACAAACCTGGGAACCCCCTCCGCCCCATCATCTCCCAGATCCCCACTGCCACCTACCAGATCGCCAAGGCCCTGAACAACCTCCTCACCCCCTACGTGCCCAGCCAATTCAACCTTAACTCAGCCCACGATTTCTTGGAAATTTTACGAGACGCCCCCCGTAACAACAACCACACAATCGCCTCTCTCGACGTAGAAAGCCTGTTGACCAACGTGCCAGTGGATAGGACCATTGACATGATTCTACGTCGAATTTACCATTGCCCTGATACACCAACACTGGACATCCCGGAGAAGGCCCTGAAAACACTACTGGAGCCATGTACCAAGGAGGCCCCCTTCCTTTGCCCCCGGGGCAACATGTACAAGCAGATAGACGGTGTGGCGATGGGCAGCCCCCTAGGAGTTCTTTTTGCGAACTTTTTTATGGGTACCATTGAGGAAGAGCTCCTAGCTGCCCAGCGACCCGCCATCTACTGTAGATACGTGGATGACATCTTCGTGCAAATCAAGGACCTCCACGAACTACAGGAACTCCAGCGTCGCTTCATGACCTCCTCCGGACTTAACTTCACCTTTGAAAAATCTATCAATGGACAACTCCCCTTCCTTGTAGCTCTGAACGACCATGGGTTCAAAACCACCGTCTACATTAAACCAACTAACACAGGACAATGCCTCAACGGCGATAGTGAATGCCCCCGCCGTTATACTATCCTCCATCTCCGCCTATGTTAGGAGAGCCCTCACGCACTGCTCTACCTGGGCCGACACCCACCAGGAACGAGAAAGACTATCCCAAGTTTTAGTAAATAACGGATACTCCAACTCCGACATCTCCAGCACCATGAACCACCATCTTGAAAAATGGTTCACCCAAAGCCCTCCCAACATTGACCCCCCCAATGAAATTAAGATCTTCTACCGCAATGTTATGTCCTCTGAACACAAAAATGATGAGGCCGTCTTAAAAGAAATAATCTCCAAGCATGTCCACCCAACCAACCCGGAAAACAAAATCAAATTAATAATTTATTACAAATCCCCCAAGACCTCCATCCTCGTTCTCCGCAAGAAACCTGCTTCCACCAAGATAAAGAGCCCGATGACCGACGATCACGTCATTTACCAACATACCTGTAATTATGAGGACTGTGGACCTCATTCCTATATTGGTATGACGCAGACTCGTCTTTCACGTCGGTTAACTCTTCACCTTCAGGCTGGAGCCATCAAAGACCACTATCTCACCCCTAACCACCCCCACCTCACACGCAACGAGTTAGAGAAACACACCACCATACTCGATAAAGAAAGTGACCCAAGGAGAGTACCTATACTCGAAGCTTTATATATCCAAGCCTTACATCCCAACATCAACAACCAAACTCTGGACCTTCAGATCCTTCCTTCTGCCAAAAGGCACTTTCCTACAGGACCTAACACCCCCCCTCGCCCCCCGGTGCCCTTGACGCAGCCCCCCCGTGCTACCTCCTTCAGCTTCGTCTTCCGCAGGCGCCACACGTACTACAGAACTTAGGCCACGCCCCTCGACACGCAGCCAATCAGCTTCGACCCCGCCAACCGACCACCATCCCGCATCCAGTGCGCATGCGTGAAGCGGTTCTCTCATTCTCACTCCTAGAATACCCCTCCACCAATAGCAGACTTTTGCCCCCTGATTTTCGCCTCCTCTGATCCTCCACCCTCTATATATACCCTTCCTGTTTACCTTTTATATCATTGTATCCTTACTTGATAATGCTGGTTATCCAGTGAAACGCGTCGTATATCCTGTATCGTCATGTACATTAATGTAACCCTGTACCACCATGAATTTTGCCCATCTCCTTCATCTACTTCCTGCCACCCAGCGAAAACTAATCAGATACCTGGAAACTTTGAATAATACAATTTCCAACGCAGAAATTGCCATTTCTTTCAACCTCGTATGTATTAAAGAAAATTTATTACCTGGCTTCACTAACATATATATATATATATATATATATATATATATATATATATTATAGAGAGAGAGAGAGAGAGAGAGAAAGAGAGATTTAAATTCAGGCTACCATTAACCTCTCCGCGGCGCACAGGGGGTTTTCTACAGGGTAAGACTGTGCGCACCTATGATGATTTTGGGACCCATTGCCAATTTCGATAAAAAGTACATCATCGTGTAGGGAATGTTTGCGTGCATCGGCCCATATATATTTGACCCCCCAAAAAATGTCTGGGGGGGGTGGGGGAACGGTCCGTAGTTGAAAAATGTGGAGCGAATGGCACCGAGCGGCTAGATTGTCATCGAGCGGCGAGATTTCCCTGCCGAATTTTCACGCGCCCAGGGGATAGAAGGAGAGGGAGGAGGGGGTGGGTTACCGTGTATTATCATGTATATCTCCTTTTTTGAGCCCTCTTAGGCTATGTAGAGTATGTATACATGTGTAGGCCACCCATATAACAATGAATATGCCTCATAGTGACCAAAAATTGCAATATATAAGGGAATTAGAAGATAATTTTTAGGCGGGAATGAAGATGTGTTGGAGGTTTGGCGGCAATTTATGAGCTGAGAGTGTGGTTTACGCCATACATATCACTTATATCTTGTACGTAGAGCACTGTCATGCTATAATACAGACTTGTACGTATGTATACGTGCCATATATCAAAATATATACCGCATATAGACCAATTCATGCGATATTTACGCTCATTACCAATGAGTTTCTATGCGTGAACCAAGGTGCGAGTGAGTTGTGCTGGGAATGAAAGGGGGAGAGGGTGTGTTACACCATAAATATCACGTAAATCTTGTATTTAGAGCACTGTCATGCTATAATAAAGACGTGTACGTATGTAGGCGTCCCATATAACAAGGAATATACCGCATATAGCCCAATTGATGCGATATTTATGCAAATTGTGAATGTGTTTCTAGCAGACGGAAGCCTGAAAGGGTGGGTGGGGGTGGCTGGGTAGGAAGGAGGCTAGCAGGGAGGGAGGGAGGGAGTGAGTGAGTGAGTGAGTCGTGGAGAGAAGGAAGGCAGGCAGATCTCTAGATAGATAGCCAGCTGTGTGACAATTGTGGAGGCGCCCGAGGCGTATTGATGTCTTGGGATTTTGAACCTTATGTCTACCAGGTGTCTGGTGTTCGTTGCCACCAAGAGTTCTACAATAACATGAGTCAGGAATGGAGAGAGAGAGAGAGAGAGAGAGAGAGAGAAACTGAGCCATGCGTATGTCGTACGTATAAATGGACTTCAGAATTGCATTTTTATGCAAGCAGACATTGCATTTTAGACACATGTGAAGTACCACAGAAACATGTAGGCCATTGACTGTAAATAAAGTACTATATTATAGACCACCAGCGAGGGTGGTCAGTAAACACAGGCAGATTGCCTTTTGTGATAGAGGGCTAAATATAGACTGGTGTCTCCTTACACTTGCGAAAGGGTAGATTGCCACCAGAGAAACTTATACTTATTTATTTCCAAGTAATATGCAATATAAATGTATATTCGAGACCTACTGCAATTATTTGTATGACAGTCATGACTATGTATAATCCAATATACACGCATAGGCGAGACATAAGAAAGCTGGTTGAGCAATTACCGACACCCACACAGTTATTATTAATTTTTATTTACAATATTATACAATACAAATGTATTTGTGAAGAGTATTTTATCCATTATTGTATTTATACAAATTTTGTTCCCAGACAGAGCTGCTGTAGCTGGAGCATCAAGGAGCGGCAAGGGTCACCGCTTGACCGTGTGAAAATGAGTGGAGTCACACTGAGAGGGGCAATTTTGCTGAGTGTTTGGGCAATTTTTGACAGAATAAAGTTATATAATTACTAATTCTTGACAGAGACAAACTTTTATAAACCTTGGCATGATATAATTGATAATCCCATCAATTTACAAACGTAAATTGGTGGGATAATTCATTTTTTTTTTATATTGTTATTTCGATTGTAGACACGAAGTTTTGAGTGATTTTTGGTATGAGCTCCTGTGGCATGGTTGGTAAGGTCGCGGACTGGAAAACTCAAAGAGTGGTAGGGTAGTGGGATCGAATCCAGGAGGGGGTTATGGGGAAGGTTTTATATTGTCTAGAACATTTTTGATATATTTTTTTTTTACAAGATCATGCCATTGTATTCAAACAATATGAAATATTCATAGAATATATCATATTGTAAGAATACAATGACGTGACCTTGTTTTTTTGTTTTTTTTTATTGTTTTTTTTATTATCTTATTAGGTTTGACAGGATTTATTGAAACATATTTATTTTTGTACAATTCATTTGAGGTAAGAAAATAATGATATACACATTACTTAGGCTAATAACAAACATATATATTGATATACTAAAAAAATAAGGCATATTACATGTAAATCTTTGAAACTTATAAACTAAATAATGAAACATACAATTATATAATGTAAAAGCTATATCACAGGGACATCTTTGGAACTTATACATTAAATAATATATATGATACATTATGAGGTAGCGTGATCAATTAGGTCAGGTCAGTAAGGTAGGGCGCGAGTCCAGGGCAGGGCGGGGCAGGGGGCGAGTCCAGGGCAGGGCACGGGGCGAGTCCAGGGCAGGGCAGGGCAGGGCGACACTCAATAATTCTTGAAGGTGTGGTAGTCCCTGAAGCAGTCACCCAGGCAGAGTGGAACTTTGCACTCGGCGCACATTGAGGTGACTCTTTTGGTGACATGGGGTTTCCTGACACTGGTGCTGCAGACGGTGCACTGCGCCTGCCTGCGACGAGTGCCAAGCATCTCAGTGTTGATTGGGTAGTGTTTTTCGACACCCAGCTGGATGCGGTCAGGAACGTGATCCCCACGCCATGCCGTACGTCTGTGAGTGGTGGTGCCATACTTCTCCAGGAGTTGGTATGAGACGTTGTAGACGAACTCCCGGAATTTCAGCTTCTGGTTTGGGGCCATATCCTTTTTCACCAACCACAAGTTGTAGGCGTTGAGCATCGTGATATCAACTAGGTGGAGGAAGAGCTTGTGATACCACTTCACAGTCTTCCTCAGACACTCAACGCCTGACAGCTGACAGTCAGACTTGTCCACCAGGCGCATGTTCTTGGTATAGTCCACTACCATGTCGGGCTTGTAGATGGTCTTCCTGGTTCGGTAGTGGATTTTGCCAGAATCCACCTGGGCACCTGTGTGGACGGTGGAAAGCAGGTGGACGTCTCGCTTATCCTTCCACTTCAGGGCTATCAGTTTCCCACACTTCTCGAGCTGCTTGAATTTCTGCCCCTTTCGTCGCCTTCTTCGCACATGCCTCTCGCGGTGTTCCTGGGCCAGGTCGCCTTCTGAAGGTGTGTCACTGGAGGAGGCATCTGTGAGAGGAATGACATTACCTGTGAACTTTGGCATAAACTTTCTTGTCTTTCTGACAGTCCCACATCACCCCGTTTGGTTGTCATGAAGAAACTAGCAGAGAGCAGGAGAAGTATACCAGTTGTCAGTGTAGATAATGTGGCCTTTGCCCGGGTTAGGTGCCAACATTTTCCTGACGATGGCACCTGACATGCCCATGGGGTCATTGGCAGCGGCTTTCGGTATGTCAATGTCAGTGCCTGTGTACACGATCATGTCAAGCACTATTCCAGTTTTGCAGTCACACAAAACGAAGAGCTTGATTCCGAACCTATGCCTTTTCAAGGGGAAATACTGCTTGAAAACAAGACGTCCTTTGAAGAGCACGAACGACTCATCAATCACCAACTTGAGGAAGGGGTAAATGTATTTCCTATACCTCTCCAACAACATGGTGAAAACATCCCGAACTTTCCATATCCTGTCAATCCTGTTAGGATTTTCGTTGTCTGCAAAGTGCATAAATCTTAGCAGCAACAAAAATCTGTCACGAGTCATGAACTTATTGAAAGTTGGGGTGGCGATGAGAGGGTCGTGCTTCCAATAGTGTTGCAACACATCCTTCTTGATCAGAGGCATGAGGAACAACAAGGCAAAGAACGTCATAAATTCTTCCACAGTCGTATCCACCCAGCCTCGTATTCTCGCTTTTGGAGAAAGGACGTCCAATCTGCCAAACACCCACCTGTAGTAGGCGTTTGTTTGGGCAACGATGTACGTCATTACCTCCATATCGAAAAAAGCGAGGAAGAAGTCGCTTTCGTTCGCTTGATCGTCACAGGGCCAGTCGTCAGTTGTTCCTGACGTCCCAGAATTGAACAGGGGCACGTCAGGTACAAAATTGACCCCGTCAGACCACTCGAACGAAGGCAGCCCAGGGATCGGAATGTCGTCTGCGTCGCCTTCATCGTCTGAAATATCGCTTCCATGGTTGCGATACAGCACTTCATCATCATCACCCTCCTCTTCACTTGACAGACGATGCCCTTCCTCATTCTCGTCACCGACGTCGGACTCACTCCCACTGTCCACTCCCAAATCCCCCCACCCTTGGTCCCGTACTAGGGCTTCGTCGTCGAAACCCGGGCTGCCAATGTCCTGTGAATCACCATCAAACAGCAGGGCGGCATACTTTGATGGTGTCAGAGTTTTCCGGGTCACTTTTGCACGTGCGGGAGTCTTATGGACAGGGACAGCAGAGGCGGTGGCAGGGGCGGCGGCAGGGGCAGCAGTGGTGCGTGGCCTTGATGGCAAGATGATGGTGGTGCCTGTCGCCCTTCTCTCTGTTCCTTGGGCAGGGGCGGCAGGGGCGGCAGGGGCGGCAGGGGCAGCAGGGGCAACAGGGGCAGCAGGGCTGGCAGGGACACCAGGGCCAGCAGGGCCAGCAGTCACTTTCCCTCTCCCTTTCCCTTTCCCTTTTCCTTGGGCAGGGGCAGGGGCAGCAGGGGCGGCAGGGGCAGCAGGGGCGGCAGGGGCAGCAGGGGCGGCAGGGGCAGCCGGGCCAGGGGCGGCTGGTGGTGGTGGTGGTGGTAGGGGCACTGTGGCTGGCGTACGGGTTCTCTTCCCTACGCCCGTGCCTTTAATTTTTCCTGCCCCCGCAGGTTCTGCAGCCCTAGGGCGGCCTCCTGCATCGCTGGTACCGGTGGCAGGGGTGGCAGTGGTGGCAGTGGTGGTGGTAGTGGTTCTTGCAGTGGCCTGGGTCGTGGTGGCAGTGTCCTGAAACACCAATGACCTTTGTACCTTTGTCGTGCTTGCACGTGTTTTTCGTGCTTTGGGTGCAGGTGTTTCGTCCTCCGAGCTGTAGGGCGTGTCGTACTGGTAGGTAGGGTCTTTAGCAGCCACCCTCTGCCTTCCACGGCAGCTAACACTACCAGAAGGAGGGCTGGTTGTGTCAACAGGGAGCGAGCGTGAGGGACGTGTGGGCTCCATGACTAGTGCGTGGTTACTGGCGCGGTGGTGCTTGCACGAGTGCGGGGCGAGCGTTTGGCAGGGTGGTGTCGAGATTTGACATGTAGTACTATACCCACACCAATTTTCAGCCGCCTGGCTATAAACGCTCGGTTTTGGTACGCGTTCAAAAGCTCTGCTCTTAAGAGTCTCCCCGCAGTCCGCCGGGGGAACTCTTAAGAGTCTCCCCGCAGCTTCCGGGTTAAAAAAATCTCTTAATCAGACACTCTTCACTAATATTAACCTACCTTTTTAGTTTTTATTTACATTTCTCTGTCCAGGCAATTATTACAATCTCGAGTTGGTGTATCTCACATCTCTCTCTCAAGGTTACCTTTAAATTTGTTTTATCCTAGCTAGCCTTTCTGCAAGCACTTAATTTGTTTTATCCTAGCTAGCCTTTCTGCAAGCACTTAATTTGTTTTATCCTAGCTAGCCTTTCTGCAAGCACTTAATTTGTTTTATCCTAGCTAGCCTTTCTGCAAGCACTTAATCAGACAATCTTCACTTTTATTGGCCTCCTTAGCTTTTATTTATGTTCCTCAACCCAGGCAAGTTCCTGTAATCTCGCACATCTTTTTCTCCCTCTCTCTTTCTTTATTTGCCTCTTTAGTTTTTATTTACATTCCTCGACCCAGGCAAGTTCCTGTAATCTCTCTCTCTCACTCACTCTCACTCTCTCACTCACTCACACTCTCCTTCTCTCTCTCACTCACGCTCTCTCTCTCTTACTCTCTCTCACTCACTCTCTCTCTCTCTCACTCACACTTTCTCTCTTACTCTTACTAGTTCTCACTCATTCACTCTCTCTCTCTCTCCCTGTCTCTCTCCCACTCACTCACACTCACTCTCTCTCTTTCTTTCTCTCTCTCTCTCTCTCTCTCTCTTGTGTGCCGCTGACCTTCCGAGGGTAAAGGTATACAAATGCGGGAGTGGATTATTAGTTCGTGCTCAATCATTTCGCTTCAGTCGTTTCGCCACACAACAATAGCGCCTAATGACCATAATACTGCATATTTGTCCTACAGATAGTTAACCCCTTCTGTACCGACGACATCTTTTCAATGATATTCTAGCTATATTCAGACAATTTTGTGCAGTTTAAGAAGGATCTGTGGTAGTAAAAAGGGTTAAGTTAAGGTCAAGGGTGCCGTCCTTTTAACTTTATTCTGGCTACTATTAGACGATTTTATTCAGTATATAAAGGGCTTCCATCAGTATATAAAGGGCTTCCATCAATTAACAGGCTTCGAACTATCTCACTTAACCCTTTTTATTACGACAGATTCTTCTCACACTGCATACAAGATTTTGCGTGACATTTACCCCTGATGGTAACAAAGGCTTTAACACCTTACGAGCGGCCTATGCGGTTTATTTATATGTACCGCACAGCGGGGTGTTTTTAGCCAAAATAGGGCTGTTTACGTGATCATTTTCATGCCTAAATAAGACCCAGAACGTAAAACAAGTACCTATCCCTGAAAGGGCAAAAACAGAGCTTTCGAATGACACCATAACGATCCTTTTATGATGGCTAGTTTTCTTGCAATAACCGTGCAACGCGAGTGCAAAAAGCATGTAATTCGGTACTTTCCCCATATAATTCAGTATGTAGCGAGTGAGAGAGGTAGGAGGGAGCTGAGATTCGTGTCAGTAGGTTCGCCGCGGTGGTCTGGAGCCGTCATACGCTCGCTAGTCTCCTGCCACCACTTGTCTCTCTCTCTCGGCAACATTACGTGCTGAAATTGCCACTCGACCTATGTCGAGCGCCGCCACATAGTCCAGCTTTATTTAACTCGACTTATGTGGTGAGCCGCTAATTAAGGGTTAAAGTATCCGTAATAGGCTCAAAATCGCGTCATATGTCGGAGAGGGTTAAGAGTAACCGGCCTTTGGCCGGTACATTTTTCTACCAACAAATGTACAAATCTATCTTGAAGGGGGGTCTATGGGGTGATTTTCACAGCATGATGGAGGTCTAGCGAGGACACTAAACAAAGATAAACAGATAAAACAATAAGCAAATAATACGCCCATCCCCCCTTAATACGCCCATCCCCCCTTAATACGCACATCCCCCCTTAACCCGGCAAGCGCGATAGGCCTCACGGAAGGCTTCCTATAGGGAACGCGATAGGCCTCACGGAAGCAGGATTTTTAAAGGCGTACCAAAACGGCGCCAAGCTGTCTGGGGAGTCACAAATTGCGCCACGTTTAGTGCGACATGGTACCTCTCGATGGCAGCCACAACCACCCGCCGCACGCACCCCACACAGTCTACACACGCAGTACGCTCTCAGTCACTATGGAGCCTACACGCTCCCCTGACTCGCTCCCTGTTGACTCGCCCAACCCTGTTGCTGGCGGTGTTAGTGCTCGTGGCAGGACACGAACACGTGCCAGGGACCCCTCCTACGTATATACTTCTGAGGATGATGAGCCAGTGCAGCCAAGAAGACCTACACGTGCTGGGAGAGGCACGACACACGTGGTGGGAGAGGCACGACACGTGGTGGGAGAGGCACGACACGTGCAACAAGCACGACGAGTGCGAAGAGGTCATTGTCCTCAGCATTTGCTCTGACAACTGCTACCACAACAACTACTGCCTCTACTGTTGTGGCAACGACGCCCACGGCGCCCACCACCACAGGAAGTACAAGTGGCCGTCCTGGGGATGCAGGAGCATCGGGGGTAGTTGGCAAGAAGGGTAAGGGTAAAGGACACCCTTATCAGTTCAAGAGGAGTAAGGTGACACCTCCCGCCTCTACCACCCCCGCGTTGCCACCACCACCACCACCCACCACGGCCGCCCCTGTCTCACTACCCACCACGGCCGCCCCTGCACCACTGCCCACCACGGCCGCCCCTGCACCACCGCCCACGCACGCCCCTGCTCCACCACCCACGCCCACCCATGCCCCTGCTGCTGTTGGAGGGCCTCGTAGAGTTTTGGCAGCCGGTCTAACGCCATCCAAGTTTGACGCCCTCCTCTTCCCTCCTGACTCCTCTGACGACGACGCTGCAGAAGGGGAAGCCTTCGATCCCAGGAACTATGGCTGGGGTGGTGATAGTGGGAGCGAGTCTGAGGAGGATCAAGACCAATATGAGGGAGGTGCAGAGGATTCGGAAGACGACGATGTAC
Organism: Paralithodes platypus; assembly: GCA_032716605.1. Lineage (NCBI taxonomy): Eukaryota > Metazoa > Arthropoda > Malacostraca > Decapoda > Lithodidae > Paralithodes > Paralithodes platypus. The sequence continues at coordinate 24,526,693 of CM064578.1, read as the reverse complement.
TTCTGCACCGTGACCATGACCAAGACCTGTCTGACGACGAAGGCGCAGACGACGTGGCTGACGGAGGGGCTGATCCTGATCCCCCACGGGCGTATAATTTTGCCTGGTCTGAAGGGTCCCATTTCCAACCAGATTTGCACCAGTTCAATGCCAATCTGGCTGGTTCAACAGCAGACTGGCCCTGCAATGACCAGTCCACGGAATCTGATTTCTTCTGTGCATTTTTTGACCAGGAGGTATTATCTCATCTCGTTTCCCAAACCAATGGCTATTTTACCTGGGTGAGGGAAAGAATTGATATGATATCTCCTAGAGCAAGAATTCGTGCATGGGTTGATACGACTGTCCCTGAGCTCCTTGTGTTCTTTGCGTTGTTGCTAATCATGCCTCTCTGCAGGAAGCATGTAATGGAGCATTATTGGAAGCACGACCCAATCATCAACACCCCAATTTTCCGGAAATATATGGCTCGTGATAGATTTTTCTTGCTTCTGCGATTTTTGCACTTCGCAGACAATAATAATCCAAACCGAGCTGATAGAATATGGAAAGTTCGGGATGTGTTGACCATGTTGTTGCAAAGGTACAGGAAATTCTTCTACCCCTTTGCCAACCTGGTGATTGATGAGTCGCTCGTGCTTTTCAAAGGACACCTGGTGTTCAAGCAGTACATCCCCTTGAAGAGACACAGGTTCGGGATCAAGATCTTTGTGTTGTGCGATTGTGAAAGTGGAATAGTGCTCGACATGATCGTATACACCGGCACTGATGTAGACATTCCAAAAGTCGGTGGCAACGACCCATTGGGCATGTCAGGGCACATTGTGAAAAAGATGCTGGAGCCCTACCTGAACAAGGGGCACACGTTGTACACCGACAATTGGTATACAAGTCCTGCACTCTGCCAGTTCCTCCATGACCACAAAACGGGGGCATGTGGGACTGTCAGAACTAACAGGAAGTTCATGCCTAAGTTCCAAGGCAATCGCATAGAACTGGACAACCCCTCCCACAGTGACACCGCTTCTGATGACGACTTGGCAGAGGAACAAAGGCGCCGCAGACTGGACAGACCAAGAAGAAAGAAGAAAGAGCACTACAAGCAGCTGGAGAAGTCTGGGAAAGTTCTGGCGGTAAAGTGGCTCGATAAGCGACCAGTTCACCTGCTTTCGACTGTCCATACAGGTGCCCAAGTGGACTCTGGTAAATTCCACTACCGTACCAAGAAGTCTATCCAGAAACCTGATATGGTGGTGGATTATACCAAGTACATGCGCCTTGTGGACAAGTCTGATTGCCAGCTTGCAGGCGTTGAGTGCCTACGAAAAACAGTGAAGTGGTATCACAAGCTTTTCCTTCACTTTGTTGACATCACGATGCTCAACGCTTACAACATGTGGCTGGTAAAAAAAGACATGGCCCCGAACAAAAAACTCAAGTTCAGGGAGTTCATATACAACGTCGCCTACCAACTCCTACAAAAACACCAACCAGTCTCCGGTCACAGGGGTCGCCGTGCAGTCAACCTCCCAGACAGAGTCATTGATGGATATGACAAACACTACCCTATCCACACCGAGCTATCTGGCACCCGGAGGCTGCAAGTACAGTGCCAGGTCTGTGCCCACTCCACCAGAAAGCCACAAAAGAAGCCGAGTCACATCAATGTGCAAGGAATGCAACGTTGGGTTGTGTTTGGGCGAGTGCTTCAGGGACTACCACTCACTCAAGTACTACTAGGAGTGGTACCTGTGTCGCCCTATCTCAGCCAAACTCCTGCCCCGCCCACCTACCTCACTACCTACCTCACTACCTACCTGCCCGTACCTGACCTGCCCGTACCTGACCAACGTGATCTCAAAACACCTGCCTGCCTACCTACTTGCCCGTACCTGACCAACGTGATAATATTATCATAACATGTACAAATTATAGTTGTACGATAAGTTCATATGTTTTGGTATATACTGTATATATATATATATATATATATATATATATATATATATATATATATATATATATATATATATATGTATATATGTATTTATGTATACAGTATACTGTATATATAAGCAATATTTTCATTTATTATTTCAGTTTAATTCATTAGCCAGGCAATATTTTGTTTTATTTATATATATACCTATGTAATATTATACTTATGTACTAACCTTTTGTAACAACCTTTTGTAATAATAAAACAAACAAAACAACAAACAAAAAACAAATAAATAAACACAAAAAAACATACTTACGCTCTGCTATTCATCAAAGTTTTCGACTTTATGAATAGCAGGGCGTAAGTATGTAAAAAAAAATTGTTTCAAGTGATATAAACACTCCAAAAACATCCCCATAACCTCTCTGGTTTCGAACCCACGTCTCTAGGCCTACGTCTCTAGGCCTACATCTCACTCAGTCCATCACTCTAACCACTAGACCATGACTGTTCACACTATACTGACAGCGATAGTGCGTACGTATTTTCGGGCAGACGAATGCTTGACAAAAAAAAATATATATATACCCTCGATACACTTGTGTATATCGAAGTATTTAGTATGTATAATACTTTTACATAACCTAACATATTCTATCATTACGAACAAACAGTAAAGAAATTTACAAGTAAATAAATAACCTTTCATCCATGAGTTGCAAGCAAATAGTGCGTAAAAATTGTGTAATGAGATATCGGGTTACTCTAACATACTGCGCCATCCAAGAAGTCTTATCGTTGTTTACAATATAGCAACGACAACACAAAGTGTCTATAAGGTCTAAATTTGTGCATACACCCACGCTAATCTCATCTACTTACTGTAATCTGACCCCTTTTCTCTCCCGCGCCACCCATCTTTCTCAATACACCACTCTTATTTCGCCTATTATTCGTCCGTATGCCTCTGTGCGCTTCATTTATCAGTGTATATTATTCACATGGGCTGCCTTACTCATGAATATGAACAGGTGAAACCATAAAGGTGCTTTTTAGGCGAGATATAGAGCGTTGCTTCTCATCAATCGCACGTTCTTGCCTCCACCCTCTCTCTCTCTCCTCCCGCCTGACTCACTCACACACACTCGCTCGCTCGGGGATGTCGTGCCTATCAGCCCATTTTTTTCAACTTGCAGCCACCGTAACTCCACACCCACATTTTTTTAGGGTGGATATATATATATTGGCGGATGTGGCTGCTTATTTCCAAGACATTGAGGTACTTTTTTTTAAATTCTGTGAGATCGAATATTTTGGCAGAAATGCACAAATAACTACCCTAGCTCCTAGTGCTATTTAGCGCTTAACAGGTTAATGATGTGAAGCGGGTGATAAGAAGTGGTGATGAAGTGGTGCATTTCTGGTAATGACACTGGAGGTGATGCAAGGTGGTGGTGGTGGTGAAGAGAATCAATGGCGATAATGAAAACTGATATCAACCCTTTCAGTACCGGTAACATCTATTTTTTATATATTCTGGTAACTATTAGATAATTTACTTCAGCTGAGGAAGGATATCTACCCATTAAGATGTTTCATCTGAAAGAATATTTCAATTACATAATCCTTTTAGCTACCATATATCGTTCCTAAGCTTCAGAAAATATAAAGAGGAGATGAAGCGAAGGGGTCACGAGGAGAAATGGTAGGAAGAATGCAAAAGGATAGTGAGGCGAAACGGTCAAGTAGCGAAAAGACCCCCGTAAAAATACAGGGTAGCCACTAGCCAGGCAGGGTCCGTTCGCCGCTCACCCGATACCCCCCTTGTCCCGATAATAATAATGTTGGCCCGGCAGTCTGTGCTTGGTTCGAAGGTGTACTCTTACCAATGACCTTCCATTGGGTATAGTTTAAGGAGGGATGGGTCGTTTTTCTAGATCCCCTTCTCCCTCGTGTTTAGTCCCATTAGTTTTCAGATTTTAAGACGTTCGGCCCATTAGTTTGACGATGTTAACACCTTCTGCCTCATTTCGTTGTTAATTGTTGTTAGGACCGTTCGTGCTATTTAGGTATCGATATTTTCCTGGCGAGCGATAGCGAGCCTGTAAATTATAGAGGAACTGGCCTTCGGCTGGGACATTTTTCTACCGAAAAATGTACAAATTTATTTTGAAAGGGGATCCTGGGGTTGGTTTATTAAGTTCGATGGAGGCCTAGGGAGAAAACTAGAGAAAATCATTACGGTATTAAATATATAAATCGACCAAAAAGTTAACCATCTCCCCTTAACCCCTTCTGTACAGGCGACGTCCTTCCCATTATATTCTGGCTATTAGTAGGCGATTTTATTCAGCTTAGGAAGGACGTCTACCCATTAACAGACTATCTCAATAATTCTTTTAGCTACCACATATCCTTCCTAAGCTTAATCAAATCGTCTAAATGCAGCTGAACTCCAATACAAAAGACGTCACCGGTATAGAAGGGGTCAAGCGCCTGGAAAACTAAATACAAAAAACGTCACCGGTATAGAAGGGGTCAAGCGCCTGGAAAACTAAATAATAAAGACGTCACCGGTATAGAAGGGGTCAAGCGCCTGGAAAACTAAATACAAAAGACGTCACCGGTATAGAACGGGTCAAGCGCCTGGAAAACTAAATAATAAAGACGTCACCGCTATAGAAGGGGTCAAGCGCCTGGAAAACTAAATGAAAAAGACGTCACCGGTATAGAAAGGGTCAAGCGCCTGGAAAACTAAATAATAAAGACGTCACCGGTATAGAAGGGGTCAAGCGCCTGGAAAACTAAATGAAAAAGACGTCACCGGTATAGAAGGGGTCAAGCGCCTGGAAAACTAAATAAAAAAACGTCACCGGTATAGAAGGGGTCAAGCGCCTGGAAAACTAAATAAAAAAGACGTCACCGGTATAGAAGGGGTCAAGCGCCTGGAAAACTAAATGAAAAAGACGTCACCGGTATAGAAGGGGTCAAGCGCCTGGAAAACTAAATGAAAAAGACGTCACCGGTATAGAAGGGGTCAAGCGCCTGGAAAACTAAATGAAAAAGACGTCACCGGTATAGAAGGGGTCAAGCGCCTGGAAACCTAAATAAAAAAGACGTAACCGGTATAGACGGGGTCAAGCGCCTGGAAAACTAAATGAAAAAGACGTCACCGGTATAGAAGGGGTCAAGCGCCTGGAAAACTAAATAATAAAGACGTCACCGGTATAGAAGGGGTCAAGCGCCTGGAAAACTAAATAAAAAAGATGTCACCGGTATAGAAGGGGTCAAGCGCCTGGAAAACTAAATAAAAAAGATGTCACCGGTATAGAAGGGGTCAAGCGCCTGGAAAACTAAATAAAAAAGATGTCACCGGTATAGAAGGGGTCAAGCGCCTGGAAAACTAAATAAAAAGGACGTCACCGGTATAGAAGGGGCCAAGCGCCTGGAAAACTAAATGCCTCTTATGGGGAGATGGGTTGTTTTTCTGGTCCCTCTTCTTCCTCATGTTTAGTCCCATTAGTTTTCAGACTTTAAGACGTTCGGCCAATTAGTTTGGCGATTTTAACACCTTCCGCCCTTTTTCGTTGTCAATATTAGGACCGTTTCTGCCATTTAGGTGTCAGTTTTTTCATGGCGAGTGTTACGTATCTTGATCCTCAAGTGGTTAACTTGATGAATCTAGATAGCACAGAGATATATATTAAGGTATCAGTCAGCTGAAGGCAAAACAAAAGTAAAATCTAATAAAATTATTTCCTGTTGTTGCTTCCTTTCCTTTTGGATCTTAGGACTTAGTATCCTTTATTGACTGATACTCTTTAATTATGAAAAATATTGAAACTAATTAAAGTCATGTAGTATTTATAAAGAATTATTATTTAACCGAAGCTTAGTAGGCTATGGTTATGAACCGAAGAAGTTATATCTAAAGAAGGACTATTAATTCTATAAACAGTCTTGAAAGATAAATATTAAAGTAAGAATATTTCTGTCTCTTACCCTTTTTTAAATGAATAGATAGTTTTCTTATATGTCCTTTTATTTATATTTAACCTCTGAAGTGCGCATGGGGGTAATTGGAAACGTCCCCCTGTGCTGACGTATTTGAGGTGTTTCCGTCACTAAAATATTCATTGTGCCATTAATAGCATTAATATTTATCCATATGCGCCTATTATGGGTTGATTATAAAGGTATTAACCTGAAACAACAATAAAACGAGTGAAAACAGCGTTTGGATGGTCAAAATCGGAGATATAGCCCGCGAGTTGTATAATGTATGGGTGAGGCAATCTGCTTTCCCGCCAATTTCCCCCAAGGCCACTGAGACACAGTCGATCGATACTCTCTCTCTCTCTCTTGCACTCGCTTGCTATCAGTGATGACCACACCCTCCAATCGGATTTTCTAATGTTAGCACGAAATATACCTCAGAATAAGGAATAACAGGGAAAATAGGTGTAACGAAGGAGAGGAGGAAAGTGGGGAAGGAGGGGAGGGTAGAGGACTGAGATTTTGCATGGCCCAGGGCCAAAAAAAAATAAAAAAATAAAAAAAAAAAAAATTAAAATATTTTTTTTTCGATGTCAAAAGTTGATTTTTATTTCTCTGACTCTTAAGAGTCTTCCCGCAGTGCGCCGGGGGAACTCTTAAGAGTCTCCCCGCAGCTCCCGGGTTAATGTAATTATTCTTGGTTCTTGTCTTACGTTAACAGTATTATATTATTATTATCATCAGGATTTATATCAAAGTCACATAAAAAGTTAGATATATATTAATTATTAAGTATTGACACGTAACATTCACAATCCCATTATAATACTTCACCCCGTCTTCCTCCAGCTGCAAGTTCACCTTCCCCAACTCCAAATGAGACTGATTTGAATGCCCACAACTCGGGTCTTATATACTAAACAATGATGGTGTACGAACGAATCAGGAGGCGAGTGATGGTGCGCGCCCCTATCATAGCTCCTCTAGTTGCATAGCAGGTGCCTGGTCCAATCACAGCTCCTGGCGTCGATCATACTCATAGCGTCGGGTCATCGAAGTAGTTTGCAGGGTCCCCTATGACGCACGCAGGTGTGAAGGCTTGTTTGCTGGTATGCGGGCGAGCTGGTTTCCCACTCGCTAGTTCGCTCGCTAGTCTGCTTCGCCGTTTGGGTAGTTTGACTCCTTCAACTCTAATTCTAACTCTTAAATAAACATACAGGACTCCGTATGTCAGACCTCCCCCCTAGAAAAGAGTTTAAGGAGTATAGTACATAATATTAAACATAATACATAAATAGATTCACCACCAGATTGGCAACAGCAAGATTATTATGAGGATATAATAAGGATATCACCCAAAGTAGGCAACGTCTCCAGGTACCATATCAGAACATAGCCGGAACGTAGCTGGAGCGTTATTCGAACTGCAAGGCCTCTCACAGCTGAAGGCTTGACAGCGCACTACTAAAGCATGATATTTACCTCGCTACAAAGGAGAGCTAATTGCCAAAATCCTCTCAATAAGTTAAACTTACTGCTGTATGAGGCCAACCTGGTAAATGCAATCTTTGATCCGTGGCAGTGGGTAGGTATCGTTCTTTGTGACAGCATTAACTTGCCTATAGTCCCTACAAAACCTATGGCTCCCATCTGGCTTTGGTACAAGTATGACCGGACTACTCCACTGGCTTAAGGCCCTAGTGATCAGTTCGTTAGATAACATAAAGTCAAGCTCGACCTGCAGTATACTCCTGCGTTGTGGCGAGACACGGTAGGGGGATAGTTTAATGGGAGTTGCATCCCCTACGTCGATGTCGTGCACGGCCAAAGAAGTGAGCCCTGGAGTATCACGGAACACACTGGGAGACTGAGATAAAACAGAGATTAGTTGGTTCGCTTGAACAGAGGGAAGATGACATAGTTTAGATGGTAATTCCCCCCAAGCTACTGAATTATACTGAAAGTTGGATAGGCTACATGACAAGTCAAAGTCTGCATGGATACCTTCAGGCTCTGGAACAGTCTGTTGCGGGTCAGTAAGAGAACTGAAGACTTCGTCCGCACCAGGCTGTCCACAGGTCCTGACATTCACTGCCACAGTGGGAGAATCTGGAGGAGAGGAATCAGGGGACCTATGGTAGGGTTTCAACATATTTATATGGAATACTTGCGTGGGCTTTCTCCTGTCTGGGGTAGTTACTAGATAATCGGTAATGCTCACCCTCCGAATGATCTTATATGGGCCCCTAACATGGCAGATAAAGGTTGGCCAAAAAGGGGGAGCAGGACCAAAACCTCATCACCGGGCTGAAACTCCCTCTCACGGGCTTTTCTGTCATACCATTTCTTCATGGAGCTTTTAGCCACTGTCAAGTTTTGAGCGGCAAACTCACATGAGGATCTAAGCCGGGTTTTGAAATCTGAAACATACTTGAGGAGGTTTTGGTTCCCCTCCTGGCCAACTAGGCTATCCTGCAATATTTGCAAAGGACCTCTTACCTGGTGACCGAAAACTAGCTCATTAGGGGAAAAACCCAGGGATTCAGTTGGAACCTCACGAGTAGCAAATAAAAGAAAAGGTACCCCCTTATCCCACTCAACTCCAGTCTCTGTACAATACTTACGTAACATTCACTTTAATGTCTGATGATATCGTTCGAGAACCCCTTGACTCTCTGGGTGGTAGGTGCTAGACTTAACATGCTCGATACCCAACTCCTTCAGGGACTGCTGAAAAATGTTAGAGGTAAAATTAGTTCCTTGATCACTTTGCACCTCATGGGGGAAACCCATTCTGGTGAAGAATTTGAGCAGTTCCTTGATGACAGTTGGAGCAGAGGTAGTCCTTAACCCGGCAAGCGCGATAGGCCTCACGGAAGGCTTCCTATAGGGAACGCGATAGGCCTCACGGAAGCAGGATTTTTAAAGGCGTACCAAAACGGCGCCAAGCTGTCTGGGGAGTCACAAATTGCGCCACGTTTAGTGCGACATGGTACCTCTCGATGGCAGCCACAACCACCCGCCGCACGCACCCCACACAGTCTACACATGCAGTACGCTCTCAGTCACTATGGAGCCTACACGCTCCCCTGACTCGCTCCCTGTTGACTCGCCCAACCCTGTTGCTGGCGGTGTTAGTGCTCGTGGCAGGACACGAACACGTGCCAGGGACCCCTCCTACGTATATACTTCTGAGGATGATGAGCCAGTGCAGCCAAGAAGACCTACACGTGCTGGGAGAGGCACGACACGTGCAACAAGCACGACGAGTGCGAAGAGGTCATTGTCCTCAGCATTTGCTCTGACAACTGCTACCACAACAACTACGCCTCTACTGTTGTGGCAACGACGCCCACGGCGCCCACCACCACAGGAAGTACAAGTGGCCGTCCTGGGGATGCAGGAGCATCGGGGGTAGTTGGCAAGAAGGGTAAGGGTAAAGGACACCCTTATCAGTTCAAGAGGAGTAAGGTGACACCTCCCGCCTCTACCACCCCCGCGTTGCCACCACCACCACCACCCACCACGGCCGCCCCTGTCTCACTACCCACCACGGCCGCCCCTGCACCACTGCCCACCACGGCCGCCCCTGCACCACCGCCCACCCACGCACGCCCCTGCTCCACCACCCACGCCCACCCATGCCCCTGCTGCTGTTGGAGGGCCTCGTAGAGTTTTGGCAGCCGGTCTAACGCCATCCAAGTTTGACGCCCTCCTCTTCCCTCCTGACTCCTCTGACGACGACGCTGCAGAAGGGGAAGCCTTCGATCCCAGGAACTATGGCTGGGGTGGTGATAGTGGGAGCGAGTCTGAGGAGGATCAAGACCAATATGAGGGAGGTGCAGAGGATTCGGAAGACGACGATGTACTTCTGCACCGTGACCATGACCAAGACCTGTCTGACGACGAAGGCGCAGACGACGTGGCTGACGGAGGGGCTGATCCTGATCCCCCACGGGCGTATAATTTTGCCTGGTCTGAAGGGTCCCATTTCCAACCAGATTTGCACCAGTTCAATGCCAATCTGGCTGGTTCAACAGCAGACTGGCCCTGCAATGACCAGTCCACGGAATCTGATTTCTTCTGTGCATTTTTTGACCAGGAGGTATTATCTCATCTCGTTTCCCAAACCAATGGCTATTTTACCTGGGTGAGGGAAAGAATTGATATGATATCTCCTAGAGCAAGAATTCGTGCAGGGGTTGATACGACTGTCCCTGAGCTCCTTGTGTTCTTTGCGTTGTTGCTAATCATGCCTCTCTGCAGGAAGCATGTAATGGAGCATTATTGGAAGCACGACCCAATCATCAACACCCCAATTTTCCGGAAATATATGGCTCGTGATAGATTTTTCTTGCTTCTGCTATTTTTGCACTTCGCAGACAATAATAATCCAAACCGAGCTGATAGAATATGGAAAGTTCGGGATGTGTTGACCATGTTGTTGCAAAGGTACAGGAAATTCTTCTACCCCTTTGCCAACCTGGTGATTGATGAGTCGCTCGTGCTTTTCAAAGGACGCCTGGTGTTCAAGCAGTACATCCCCTTGAAGAGACACAGGTTCGGGATCAAGATCTTTGTGTTGTGCGATTGTGAAAGTGGAATAGTGCTCGACATGATCGTATACACCGGCACTGATGTAGACATTCCAAAAGTCGGTGGCAACGACCCATTGGGCATGTCAGGGCACATTGTGAAAAAGATGCTGGAGCCCTACCTGAACAAGGGGCACACATTGTACACCGACAATTGGTATACAAGTCCTGCACTCTGCCAGTTCCTCCATGACCACAAAACGGGGGCATGTGGGACTGTCAGAACTAACAGGAAGTTCATGCCTAAGTTCCAAGGCAATCGCATAGAACTGGACAACCCCTCCCACAGTGACACCGCTTCTGATGACGACTTGGCAGAGGAACAAAGGCGCCGCAGACTGGACAGACCAAGAAGAAAGAAGAAAGAGCACTACAAGCAGCTGGAGAAGTCTGGGAAAGTTCTGGCGGTAAAGTGGCTCGATAAGCGACCAGTTCACCTGCTTTCGACTGTCCATACAGGTGCCCAAGTGGACTCTGGTAAATTCCACTACCGTACCAAGAAGTCTATCCAGAAACCTGATATGGTGGTGGATTATACCAAGTACATGCGCCTTGTGGACAAGTCTGATTGCCAGCTTGCAGGCGTTGAGTGCCTACGAAAAACAGTGAAGTGGTATCACAAGCTTTTCCTTCACTTTGTTGACATCACGATGCTCAACGCTTACAACATGTGGCTGGTAAAAAAAGACATGGCCCCGAACAAAAAACTCATGTTCAGGGAGTTCATATACAACGTCGCCTACCAACTCCTACAAAAACACCAACCAGTCTCCGGTCACAGGGGTCGCCGTGCAGTCAACCTCCCAGACAGAGTCATTGATGGATATGACAAACACTACCCTATCCACACCGAGCTATCTGGCACCGGAGGCTGCAAGTACAGTGCCAGGTCTGTGCCCACTCCACCAGAAAGCCACAAAGAAGAAGCCGAGTCACATCAATGTGCAAGGAATGCAACGTTGGGTTGTGTTTGGGCGAGTGCTTCAGGGACTACCACTCACTCAAGTACTACTAGGAGTGGTACCTGTGTCGCCCTATCTCAGCCAAACTCCTGCCCCGCCCACCTACCTCACTACCTACCTCACTACCTACCTGCCCGTACCTGACCTGCCCGTACCTGACCAACGTGATCTCAAAACACCTGCCTGCCTACCTACTTGCCCGTACCTGACCAACGTGATAATATTATCATAACATGTACAAATTATAGTTGTAGGATAAGTTCATATGTTTTGGTATATACTGAATATATATATATATTATATATATATATATATATATATATATATATATATATATATATATATATATATATATATATATATATATATACACAGTATATTATTGTATACAGTATACTGTATATATAAGCAATATTTTCATTTATTATTTCAGTTTAATTCATTAGCCAGGCAATATTTTGTTTTATTTATATATATACCTATGTAATATTATACTTATGTACTAACCTTTTGTAACAACCTTTTGTATAATAAAACAAACAAAAAAACAAACAAAAAACAAATAAATAAACACAAAAAAACATACTTACGCTCTGCTATTCATCAAAGTTTTCGACTTTATGAATAGCAGGGCGTAAGTATGTAAAAAAAAAAAATTTCAAGTGATATAAACACTCCAAAAACATCCCCATAACCTCTCTGGTTTCGAACCCACGTCTCTAGGCCTACGTCTCTAGGCCTACATCTCACTCAGTCCATCACTCTAACCACTAGACCATGACTGTTCACACTATACTGACAGCGATTAGTGCGTACGTATTTTCGGGCAGACGAATGCTTGACAAAAAAAATATATATATACCCTCGATACACTTGTGTATATCGAAGTATTTAGTATGTATAATACTTTTACATAACCTAACATATTCTATCATTACGAACAAACAGTAAAGAAATTTACAAGTAAATAAATAACCTTTCATCCATGAGTTGCAAGCAAATAGTGCGTAAAAATTGTGTAATGAGATATCGGGTTACTCTAACATACTGCGCCATTCAAGAAGTCTTATCGTTGTTTACAATATAGCAACGACAACACAAAGTGTCTATAAGGTCTAAATTTGTGCATACACCCACGCTAATCTCATCTACTTACTGTAATCTGACCCCTTTTCTCTCCCGCGCCACCCACCTTTCTCAATACACCACTCTTATTTCGCCTATTATTCGTCCGTATGCCTCTCTGCGCTTCATTTATCAGTGTATATTATTCACATGGGCTGCCTTACTCATGAATATGAACAGGTGAAACCATAAAGGTGCTTTTTAGGCGAGATATAGAGCGTTGCTTCTCATCAATCGCACGTTCTTGCCTCCACCCTCTCTCTCTCTCCTCCCGCCTGACTCACTCACACACACTCGCTCGCTCGGGGATGTCGTGCCTATCAGCCCATTTTTTTCAACTTGCAGCCACCGTAACTCCACACCCACATTTTTTTAGGGTGGATATATATATATATTGGCGGATGTGGCTGCTTATTTCCAAGACATTGAGGTACTTTTTTTTAAATTCTGTGAGATCGAATATTTTGGCAGAAATGCACAAATAACTACCCTAGCTCCTACTGCTATTTAGTGCTTATCAGGTTAAGGGTATAGCCTCTGGGTAGCGAGTTGCCATGTCCATGATAGTTAATAAATAAATGTTACCTTGGGAAGTCTTAGGCAATGTCCACTACCACCCGAGTAAAAGGATTCTCGAAAACGGGCAAGGGCACCAGAGGATGTACAGGCACCTTCTGATTGGGTTTTCCTGTCATCTGGCAAGTGTGACACACTCTACAAAACTCCACTACATCTGCACGCATTCCTGGCCAGTAAAAGTTGGCTCTGATTCTGTCTAGAGTTTTTCTCACACCTAGGTGTCCTGCCAATGGTATACAATGTGCCATTTCCATGATATCTCTACGACAAGGTTTGGGGACTACTACTTGATGGACGTCCCAGGCCCCGTCATCGATTGGTCTGTGTGGCGGTCTCCATCTTCGCCACAATACTCCTCCTTTGAGGTAGAAACATTCACCATCCTCCTTCTCACATTCCTCTTCACTCATGGACCTGGCAGCTAACTCCTTGCATTCACTATCATCTCTCTGTAGCTCTACCAGGCCACTAGGACAATTTGGAGGGGTTTCATGGTCATCGTTAGGGTCAAGATGAGCCATAAAGGTGTCAGATAAATCCACCTCAGTCACATCATCAGGCACAGTTGGAGCGTCATTCACACTCTCATCATCCCTTTCATCAACTCTTACATTCGGTACATTTCTGTCTGAGGGAACTGCTACTTGAGACATTGAATGTGTGACAGCACACACAGGGGAAACTGTTGGCATCTCCTTGTCGAGCTCACCGGTTAGTGGCTCGTTAACAGGGGAAAGTGACAAAATTGAGTCTGGTCGGACCTTCTCACCTGCTACATCATTCCCCAAAAGGAGTGTTTCCCCAGGCACAGGGATATCTTGGGACCTACACAAAGCTATGGTGGCCTCACCCTGTAGTAACTCACATTCAATTTCGCCTTTTACCAAGTGTGCATAAGATTGGCCTCCAGCACCTCTCATTACAACTGGTTCGCCAGGTGGGCACTCAGTGTAAGGATTCACCATGAGGGTGCTAGTAGAACCTGTGTCTCTCAAAATGTTTACCTCATCCATACAACCATTTAATCTCACGTTGCCAGATGAAATAAAGGGACGGTAACTGTCCTGCACTGATGGTGAAATTATTATTGGCTTAACCCTAGTGGGTTGCACCACACATGCTACTACACCCCTGTCTAGATGATTTACGTTAGCTGCTAGGTACTCCTTCTGTCGGGAGTCCTGTATTAAAGGAACTTTTGGTGCTAGGTACTCCTTCTGTCGGGAGTCCTGCATTAAAGGAACTTTTGGTGCTAGGTACTCCTTCTGTCGGGAGTCCTGCATTAAAGGCACATATGGAGTTTGAGATACGGTGGCAACTGTCTGCCCCGATCTCTCGGTTTTCTCCTTGGCCCAGCACTGATAAGCTAGGTGGCCTCTCATGCCACAAAAAGTACATACTTTAGGGGATACGGGAACGTTCCCACTTTGAGCATTACTATTACTTTGGGGCCCACCTCTGTTACCATTGTCCTGTGTCGCATTTTTAGTTGGGGGAACAATTCTATTTTGGCTAGCTGGGGAAGACGTTATAGGCTTGTGACTGGGTCGGTCAGATTTGTGATTGGGATACTTAAAATTAGAGCTAGAATTATCGTAGGGCTTCTTTCCACGAAATTTGTTGTTGAGCACGTATGTGTCAGCCATGTCAGCGGCGTCGGCAAGACAATCTACCTTTTTCCCCTTTAAATGATAGGATACAGAAGAATCAATTTTCCATAGGAAATTTTCTAACAGGACCAACTCCTTCAGATCGTTGTAGCTTGTGACTTTCTTACTCTTGACCCAATGATTGAAAGTTTTAGTCATGGTCCTGGCAAATACCTTATGGGTTTCTTCTACTTTCTTCTGTTTTTTACGGAAAGATTGCCTGTAAGCCTCAGGCTGCAATTGATAGGTTTTTAGGATAGCTTCTTTGAGATTGTCATAATCCTGCCTAACCTCTGCTACTTCTGACAAATACGTGGCTCGAGCCTGCCCTGTCAAAACAGTTTGTAAAATAAAAGGCCATTGATCTCTTGTCCACTTCATACCTCCAGCAACTTCCTCAAACAAAACAAAGAAATCCTGCACATTATCCTCAGTGAAAGGTGGAATAACACTAGTCATAGTCAATCCCAGAGGGGGAGCAATTTCGGGAGCATTTGTATTGACATTTAGTTGAGCTATACGATATTGATATTCACATTTTATGCTGGTTTCTTCGGTATTTGCTTTTATTCTGGCTTCTTCGGTATTTGCTTTGGCTTTTATGCTGGCTTCTTCGGTATTTATTCTGGCTAGTTCTATTTTTAGTTTGGCTTGTTCTAGTTCGAATATTTGATCACCAGTCAAACCAGGTGGCAATTGTACATCAAGTTGGCTAGGTTTACTCGAGATCCCACCAACTGCTCCGTCACCCTCCTCGCCTTCTACAGGGAACAGGTGGGTTTTTATGGTCTGAGCCACCTCTACTTTAGACATGTTTGAGACAGTTAATTGGAGATGTGAGGCAAGCACTTTCAGTTCGGATTTTGACAGACAGTCAATATCAGGGGCTGTGGGGTCTGATTCTATGAAAACTCGAGCATCTTCGTCATTAATTAGTTGAGGCATGATTAATATTTGGTTTTTAAGTAGTGAAACGTTAATGAAACTGAGTGAAACTGTATGAAACGAATCCTGGCAAGGTCGCCACTCTTCTGTTACGTATCTTGACCCTCAAGTGGTTAACTTGATGAATCTAGATAGCACAGAGATATATATTAAGGTATCAGTCAGCTGAAGGCAAAACAAAAGTAAAATCTAATAAAATTATTTCCTGTTGTTGCTTCCTTTCCTTTTGGATCTTAGGACTTAGTATCCTTTATTGACTGATACTCTTTAATTATGAAAAATACTGAAACTAATTAAAGTCATGTAGTATTTATAAAGAATTATTATTTAACCGAAGCTTAGTAGGCTATGGTTATGAACCGAAGAAGTTATATCTAAAGAAGTACTATTAATTCTATAAAAAGTCTTGAAAGATAAATATTAAAGTAAGAATATTTCTGTCTCTTACCCTTTTTTAAATTAATAGATAGTTTTCTTATATGTCCTTTTATTTATATTTAATGTAATTATTCTTGGTTCTTGTCTTACGTTAACAGTATTATATTATTATTATCATCAGGATTTATATCAAAGTCACATAAAAAGTTAGATATATATTTAATAATTAGTTAAATGTATTTCTTAACCACGTAACATTGAGGTTTGATTATGAGTAAATTAAGTTACAGGATCGCTTCATAGATTCGATTCAGGTCTCACTCAAATAATATGAAAAGCAAAAATATTATTTTGAAGCTAAAAGAATTTTCTTCAGCTTAGGAAATCACTAGAAGTAATATTAACACAGCCATGTTAGTCTAAGGCGATATTACTAATATGAGACAATAGCATCACCGTACTAAGCACCGTTAAGCAATGTAAGCTTAATTAAAAGAAAATGAAAGAACTCGTAAGTATTAATATAAAACAATAGTATTACTTTCATCATAACCCAATTACTTAAAGAGTTGCTTTAGTCCACAAGTTAGTCAACTAAAATAGTTAAGTACACAATAATAGCGTTAACGTTAATTCCCAATCAAATAGTTAAGTACATAATAGTAGCATTAACGTTAATTCCCAATCAAATAGTTAAGTACATAATAGTAGCGTTAACGTTAATTCCCAATCAAATAGTTAAGTACACAAATAGTAGCGTTAACGTTAATTCCCAATCACATATCTCACTAACCAACATAACGTAAGTGTTTACACCGAACACACTTAACACACACTTATATAATCTGACTGACAGTCACAATCCCATTATAATACTTCACCCCGTCTTCCTCCAGCTGCAAGTTCACCTTCCCCAACTCCAAATGAGACTGATTTGAATGCCCACAACTCGGGTCTTATATACTAAACAATGATGGTGTACGAACGAATCAGGAGGCGAGTGATGGTGCGCGCCCCTATCATAGCTCCTCTAGTTGCATAGCAGGTGCCTGGTCCAATCACAGCTCCAGGCGGAGAACAATAGTGACAATGCGAGTAATATTACAAACTGTAAGCAGGGGGAATATCACAGTGTTAGAGGGGAACAAACTGAACTTCTATTAGTAAGAGACGATGTTTTAAACAATGTTTCCCATGCCTTGCCAAGAAAGGTCACGGTTAAATCAATAAGGGAAAAACTAGAAAAACTTACAGAAAGGGATGGTATGCACCTCCTCTCTGCTGTTTCAACAATGAAAGAGACAGCCAAAGTAATTGAGGGTATGGTAGACTCGGTAGAGACAGCTAGTGTTGAAGAAACCCAAGTAGGTAGTGATAATGAATAACACAGGAAATTGTGATACAGGCCTAAAGGTGTTATGTTGGAATATCAATGGCATTAACCAACGCTTTGTAGAGCTTCAGCATTTTGCAATGTTGCATGACGTGGATGTAATATGTCTCCAAGAAACCAGGGCTAATGAAACATTTCACCCTAGATTTGGAAATTATATTGCCCATGTACACAACTGCACTGAAACATCTGCCAGGGGTTTGATTACGTATGTAAAAAAGTCTATACCTGTAAAGAGGTTTTATTGTTCTTTTGGTAGGGACACTGAACATATATCTTTAAAGTTATACCTTGATGATTACCAACTTAATATAATCAACATATATGTAGGTTGCAACTCACTCGATACACAAGAATTTCCTGACCTGCTATATGAAGAACAGACTCTATTGATGGGCGACCTAAATGCTCACCATAGAGCTCTGTCCTCGCATGAAGGTAGGAATAATACTAATGTTAATGGTCAACGATGGTTAAATTATATAAACTCCTGTAATGAGGTAAGACTAATAGGACAGCCGGAGTCAACGCATGTCCTAGGTGGCAGGCTAGATTATGTTTGTCTGTATAACGAGCCATATCGTACCTGTTCTGTTCACAAGCAGGACTTACTATTATCTGATCACTTTGCACTATTAACTAAGGTAGATGTTAAAAAGAGGCGGGTTGATGGGGGGAGGAAGAGGCTCCAACTCCTACCACAGCATACCAAAGAATGTGTGGAGGGAATGAGTAAGTGGTTTGAGTCATATCCTGAGACTAACTCAATAAATACTTTCTATCAAGATCTAACAAGATATGCTGAACAGCAAATCTCTCATAAAAAGACAACAAACAAACAGCAATCAAACAAGAAAAAAATAAAAATAATAGGGGAAACAAATACCGTTCAAACGCCAAGGGTGGAATCTGGCAAAGGTGGTACAGGGATGATAAAGAGGTACAAGATACCACCAATTTGTTAAAAACTGCTACACAAATTTGGAAGGGTAATAAAACTGGTGAAAACTTTGAAAATATAAAAATCTGTGGTCAAAGGGCCCATCAGGTTAAAATTAAAGCAAGGGAGAAATTCTGGTTAGACTTTTTAAATCACACAAATAAAGATACATCCATCAGTGTTGTGTGGAGGAAAATAAATATTGCAAGGGGGAAAACTAACCAAGCTGCAGCACATCCCCACCCTCAGGAATATGCTCAAACCCTTATGGATGAATGGGCCTCTGCCTCCACCTACAGTAATCTGCCTCTCAGAGTTAGGATTTTCGCCAACAAGTAGACGAAGCAATAGCCATTAAGGATGACTCGTGTAAAGATATAAACACTTACGAGCTCCAAAGAGCCCTATCCAACAACAAAAGTAGTGCCCCAGGGGAGGATGGGATAACATATCCCATTCTACGTGCAATGACAGAGGTTGCAGGCAATCCATTGCTGGATTTCTTTAACCTTAGCTATCGCAACAGTGTCATCCCTCCTGACTGGAAAAGAGCTGTCATAATTCCTGTACCCAAGGCTGGTTCTGTTACAGCCATGAGACCTATATCACTTCTTTCTTGTTATTGCAAGACAATTGAAAGGATTGTCCTTAATAGGCTACTGCACAAAATAGAGTCACAATTGAGCCCGCATTTGAATGGCTACATCAAAGGCAGAAGTACAATGTCCTGTATCACATCATATCTCTCTAACCATAGGTGTAACTTTACTGTATTTTTAGATTTAAAGGGTGCATTTGATGTAGCAAACAGGGATGTAATACTTTGCGAGTTGGCGAAAATGGGTGTAAAAGGTAAACTATTGGGCTGGATCAAGGAATACCTCAGCAATAGAAGTGCATATGTCGTCTTTCAAGGTAAAAAGTCTGAAGTACGTAAGCTTGAGCTGGGTACACCACAGGGGGGAGTATTAAGTCCAATACTATTCAACATATTAATGCACATTATTGTTAGACTCAAATTTCCCAGAGGAGTGATCTGTGAAAGCTATGCTGATGATATTTTGATCCAGGCCGATAGTCACAGGGACATGCAACGTGCCCTAGACTTGGTAGGAGAAGCTTGTGACCAATTAGGCCTGGTAATATCAACAAACAAAACAAAAGCCATAACAAAAGGTTGGAATCGTAACAAGCCTCTACATCTCCATGGTAATGTACTGGAGAGGGTAGACTATTATAAATATCTGGGAGTGTATGTTGGGGGACTACAGGGTAATAATGCTGAATTTAATCATGTAATGACCACCTGTAAAAGACGACTAAGGCCCCTTAAAGTAATGTCATGGAAAGGCTTGGGTGCCTCCATCACTATCCTCAGGACCATGTACATTGCCTATATTAGATCAGTAATTGACTACCATGCACCTGCTCTCTCCTGTCTACCTGCTAATCAGATCGAAAAACTTGACAAACTGCAAAATGAGGCCATGAGACTTATTTTTGGATGTCCGAGAAATGTCAAGGTAAAAAATCTTAGATATGAGTTAAATCTATCGTCCATCACTGATAGAATAAAAGAAACAAATATGATAATAGGCATACGAACACTGAGAGACGACAGAGAAACACGACCTAAGACTGCACTAATGGAGCTACTTAGAATAGATGACTTAAAAGGCAGGGACTGGCCACATGTAACTCGGGGTGACATTCTTGACTACCAGCTTACAGACTACTATATCGGTGACTGGCAACTGACTGACCCCACCCCGCCCACCCAGCTTACAGACTACCATCCAGATGACCGGCAATTGAGTGTCCCCCTTCCGCCCTGGGAAGAGGCCACTATTGAGATTATAGTGACTCAACTCGACACAAAACAGTCTGAGCTCCCGTCCTACGCTCTGAAGACAAACTTTATGTCACTAATAGAAGATATGACAGATGAGAACACTGATCAGGTATACTGTGACGGCTCACTTAACACCGTAACTGGGAGGGCAGGAGCTGCCATCACTATTATGAGTGGTGGCAACTTTGCTCAGGAAGACGATGAACTATCCAGGCTACAGGACTGGGCCTCCTCCACTCAAACTGAGCTGGTGGCAATAGCGATGGGAATTGGGAGTATCTTTCGAAGGGGAAAGAATATTCTTATCCTATCTGACAGCAGGGCGGCCTTGGAAGCTATCTCTAGCCCCCAACCCACCTATCCTTTCCTTGTACAAGATATCAGACGGGGGATAAAATGTGTAGGGGAGAAGGGGCTAGGGGTCAAATTTGCCTGGATTCCTTCACATGTAGGCATCCCCGGCAATGAAAGGGCAGATAAGCTTGCCAAGGAGGCCTCAGAGAAAGAAGAACCTGATCATATTCTTGAACTGTAATTGAAACAAATGAGAACTATAATTAAAAAGACACAAGAAGAAAGAGTGGATGAAGACAGAGCTAGACATCATAATACCAGCCGATCTATAAACTACTACAATAAAGTAGCATTTACGACCAAATACACCTATGGTAAACGTACAACGAGTAGGTGGGTAGACTCAGTACATGCAAGAATAAGGCTTGGCTATTGTTATCCATGGCAGCTGAATTGGCAGGTAGAAGAAGAGCACAGGCAATGTAGGGTTTGCAGAGCTCCCAACAAACACTCTCTCGAGCACTATATCTTGGAATGCCCAATGATTAGGGAATACAGGAATAATCAGTTAACCACAATTGAGGATCAAGCAATATACATGCTAAAGAATAACGTAATCAATAACATACTAAAAAAACACAAGAACTTTGCCCCCCCACAATAATATGTACTGTAAACATGAAACATGAACCTTATAAGTATGCACCCCTTGCCCTCCACACATCTCTTCTTTCTTACAAGGTCACACTTAAACCCTTTGTAACGCCCTCTACACGATTTCATATTTGCATTGATCATGTCACACTTATAATATCAGTCAGTATTTCTTTACTTATCACTGCTATTCTCATTTAATAGATTGACAATGTACAGTATATACATATCCCTCTGAGCCTCTAACACAGCTTTTATTTAAATAATCTGTTAAGTGCCAATTCATATCCTTTTGCAAGCCAATATGCATGACCCTTGCATAATGTAAGCAACATAATTGTCCTCAATATTCTTTGCTAATGGTTTGATCTACAATTAAGTACCTTCGGATATGCGGCATATCCATCCCGGAGGACTACTAGTATCTTCCTTCTGAATATTGTTTTGCTACTAAACTTAATTGAATCTTGATCTTTGCACGTATACAGTTTCCTTCCCTACTTATTGATATGTTGTGTCAGGTACGATGAAGCGATACTGCTGATATCTGTAGACTTGCGTTGAAATTCAAACTTTCCCTTTTAAGATTTTTTTTTTTTTTTTTTTTTTTTTTTTTTTTTTTTTTTTTTTGTACTACCATATTTATCTTCAGTACTATCGCTGGCCTTAAACAACTTATTTATATGTAGTATGTCCCACCCTCCCCAAGACATACACACACACACACCTCCCCTCTCACACTTTCCTCCTCCCTGGAGTACCTTACCTCCTCCTCCTCCCCCCCCCCCCCACCCTACTCCTCCTCTCCCACCCATTCCTCTACCTCCTACAAAACCCCTAACCATACTGCTGTATTGTCCTCAATATTCTCGGCTAATGGCTTGATGTACAAGTACCTCCGGATATGCGGCACTGTCCCTCCCGGAGGACCACTTGCACCTTCCCTCCGAATATTATTTTATGGAAATAAAATAATTTGAATATGAATCTGAATCTGTATGGCTGTGTGTTTTGGGTGCTGGGGCAATGCCTTCTCTATACATAATTATGTATAGAGAAGGCATTGGCTGGGGTCTGGTGACTGGGTCACGACGGTTAGGGTCCCTCTAGGATGTTTAAGAAGGGACATACATACACACACACACACACACCTCCCCTCTCACACTTTCCTCCTCCTCCTCCGCCCCCCCCCCCCCCCCCCTACTCCTCCTCCTCTCCCACCCATTCCTCTACCTCCTACAACCCCCCTCCCTCTCTCCCATAACCACACCCTACTAAATATTATATTACTATCGGCATGTAAACTTCTCCACTGGTCATATTGCGCTAACTATCCCCTCAATAACCATTATTGTAATAAGAATTTGAACCATGTAACTCATTTTTGTAAAATATTTGTATTACTATAATTCCATTATAACTTCGGTAGTTGGTAATATTAGTCACATTATGTATGTGACTCTTGTATTCAGCTAACTATGACCTCAATAACCGTTGATGTAATGAAGAATGTGAAGTGTCCCTCATATGATTGTAATATATTTGTCGTACTATTATTGCATAATAATTAATGTAGTTCGAAATATTAGTCACATCATGTATGTAATAATTGTATTCAGCTAACTATGATCTCAATAACCATTGATGTAAGAAAACATGAATGGCCTCCTCATATGATTGCACTAGTTTTGTAGTCCTATTATTTACCTGTCAATTAATAATTCAGTCACATTTTTTTTTTTTTTTTTTTCTCATAAGCACGTATATACAGCACATGTGGCAATCAAATGAGGAAACTATAATAACACCAGACGACGATACTGTTGTTACAGTAGAATAATGGCTCTTTGAGCAGTATGTATTGCCTTACCAGTGGTTGTCCCCTTATTATTATTATTATTTTATTATTATTATTGAAATACCACAGGAACGAAAATTCCTGGGAGCGAAACTTCCACCCCCAACGAGATCCCTCTCTTTCTACCACCTCCCTCCACATGTTACACGTCTCGTTAATCACAGTCTTCTAATATACAAATCACATTTCCTTACCCCTGACATTCTTGAAATACCCACTAAGTATATTCAATTAGATACCAACCATGCAGACTATAATACGTTCGTTGTGTATGGGTACGAGGCGATCTCAAGACACCTTAGCTCCCAGTGCACAACGAACCGGATCATGATTATGTCCGCCTGTATTAAATTATGTATTATGTTGATTTATACCATTGCCTATTTTTGTAATAATTGTATTCAGCTAACTATGATCTCAATAATCATTGATGTAATGAAAATATGAATAGTCTCCTCATACGATTGCACTAGTTCTGTAGTGCTATTATGTACAACCTGTCAATTAATAATTCAGTCACTACAAGCTTGCTTGCTTTTTTTTTTTTTTTTTTTTTTTTTTTTTTTTTTTTTTTTTTTTATACAGACCATGTGACAATTAAATGAGGAAACTATAATAACACATCTGAATAATGCCAACCTGACTTATAAACACAAATATGAATGTAACCAGACGACGATGCTGTTGTTTCAGTGGAATAATGGCTCTTTGAGCAGTATGTATCGCCTTACTAGTGGTTGTCCCCTCACAGGATGGGGGGCGCTGCTCAATAAACTCGCCCCTCGGGGCAAAATCAAATCAAATCAAATCTCTTTAGCTACTATACATCCTTCCTAAGCTAAATAAAAATCGTCTAAACGTAGCTGAAATCAAATAATAATGGCGTCACCAGTACAGAAAGGGTTAACTGGAAAATAGGTAAACAGATAGAAAAGAACCAGTCAATTAATTATAGGTAGGTGAGAAATCGTGCAGCTCTAACCTCTGTAACTAAAAAAGGACTAGAGGAAACGGGCTGTAAAATTAATATGTCCACACCTATTCCATGGGTGACTCTTCTGATACGGTAGAAGTATTAGCTGCATTACTCTAGTCGTTTTTTTAGGTATAAAGGTTAGAAGTCATGATTTCTGGCCTACCTATAATGAAAAGGGTATAGTTGTTAATATTAGGAATGAACGCACACTGTAGAGCCATGAATATACTGGCACGGGTTGTCCTTCTGGTGTACACACAGTCTACAGATATTTCTGTAGACTGTTGGTGTACAGTCACTAGGGCTGCAGCTCATTCGGGCCGCGCTCCAGGCTGACCGGGGCATGCTTGAGCCAGTATGATTGGGCCTCGGCATACTTGTTACTTGCCCCCCTGCTGGCAATATATATGATGATGACAATAAGTCAGGGATAGGGGGGCATCAACCTATTATTGTATTCCACAGCTGTCAAAATAGACAGGAATGTGATCGCGAGCGTACGGGTAATGTAAACAAAGTGGGCTATGCCCGAATACTATATGGACGTCACGCGGCCCAATTGGGCTGCGGCCGTCCTTTTCCCTGTGGGACAGGTCCGCTTGGGGGGCTCTTCATGTATGGCCACCCTCATAAAGAGGAGTACTCATAAAGTGGAGGAAGGAATCCGGCAACAAATATATAGATAATTATTGAATGGTGGAAGGAGAAACTGCAATATATTATATTGTAAAGACTACTGGTGAAGTAGGCTATGTGGCAAAGAAAAAACACTTATAAATAAACCATTGCCTACACAAATAAATAAAATAGGAAATAATGTGCTTGATGGGAGGATTAATAAGCAGAGGAAATTGAAAGAGATTGGTGTAGAAGAATTTAGCGGGGCGAAAACCTAATTACCAACCAGACGATAAAATTAGAGAGAGGAATTGGGGAAAAGTGAGAATGAATGCCTGTCTGAAGCACTGAGAGAGTGAAATGGACGAGAAATGGAGAAAATTTAATTACAATGGAGAACAGAGAAAGAAGACAAATAAGATTAAATGAAGACAGCGACAAAAATAACAACACAGGGAGACAGAAGGGATAAAGATAAAAATTAAAATCAAGTGAGAATACTAAAACATAGCACGATGGAAAGACACCAAGAAAAAGGAAGAGAGGACTAAAAAAAAAAACACGAAAAAAACGAAAACTTTATGAATAATAACGATTGAAAGACACGAAGAAAAAAGAAGAAATAACCGAACATATATAAATGAAGACGAAATAACGATGGAAATACACGAAGACAAAGGAAGAGAGGGATATATAAAATAATAATAATGAGACGAGAAGCTAATTAGGAATCAGACGCTAAAAATAGAGGAATTGAAGAAAGTCGGAAATAATGCCTGTCTTTAGCACCGAGCCAAATGGATAAGAAATAACGAAGAAGAAGAAGAAGACACAGTAGTAGTAAAAAAAGAAAAGGAAAAAGAGGAAGATGAAGAACAAACTATGAGGAAGAGGAGCAAATCTACATATGAAAAAAACCCACAAAAGAAAACAGACAACAACTAGAGAGGAATTTGGTAGAGCACATACCTCCGCCTTCGATGGCGGAGGTATGTGCTCTACCAATCACATCACAAATTGACCACTTGCGAGTTTCAGGCTATAAGGAAGTTGGAGCTGTGAACATCGATATTAAACAGAAATGCAATAATTATGTACGTTTCTGATGGAGAAATGGTATATTGAATTGGGTTTTATGTATTAATAAATGTACTACGACCGTATTTTAGCAGTACATTCTGTTAAATATCGTTGTCTACAGCTCCAACTTCCTCATAAAACGAAATTAGCAAGTTGGCAATTGAATCACTTCTTCCTTGCCGCATATTCTATCTGCCCACCAACTTTCGTGAAAATCGGTTTATGATTTTGTCTAGATATCTTGTTTACAGACACACAAGAGGCAAACACCTCCGTCCAACTTCGTTTGCTGAGGTAGCAATAGAGAGAGAGAGAGAGAGAGAGAGAGAAAGAGGAGAGAGAGAGAGAGAGAGAATAACAAAGCATGATGAATAGGCGCGAAGGAAAACGGAAGAAAGGGATGAAACCACAAATAAAATAAGAAGATAAAGGACACTTTAATGAGACGAGAAGCTAATTACACGCTAGACGTTAAGTGGAGATGAGCGTATTTATTTGGTCATTTATGTATTATTAATTTATTTTATTATTTTCCTCCCTAGACCTCCATCAACCTTAAAAAAACATCCATTAGATCCCCTTTCTAGATTAATTGTACATTTTTCGGTTGAAAAATGTCCCGGCCGAAAGCCGCTTCTTCCAAAATTACAGGCTCACTATCGTTCGCCAGGAAATAATTTGACACCCACATAGCACGAAAGGCCTAAATATTGACAAAGAAATGGTGCGAAGGTTTTAAAATCGCCAAACTAATGGGTCGAACGTCTTTAAATCTGAAAACTAATGGGGCTAAACTAAAGGTGAGAAAGAAGGGGGACAAAAGAGAGCGAGAATTAATGCCTGTCTTCAACACCGAGAGAGAGAGAGAGAGAGAGAGAGAGAGAGAGAGAGAGAGAGAGAGAGAGAGAGAGAGAGAGAGAGAGAGAGAGAGAGAGAGAGAGAGTAAAGAAAAAGACAAAACAAAATAAAAGAAAAAGAGACAAAGAAGAAGAAAAAGAAGCAAAAAAACACAATTAAAAAGAGAAAGACAAAGTAGAAGAATAGACCACGTTAAAGACACTAACAAACAAAAACAAAGAGGATGTGAAAATAAGATAAAACAAGGATTTAACGAGATGAAAAGCTAATTACCAACCAGACGTTAAAATTAGTGAGGGGAATGGAAAAAGGAAGAAATGAATAGCAGTCTCCAACCCCGAGAGAGTAGAAATGGGGAAGTGAAATTGAAGCTGATAATGATGTAAGGAGAGATAATGAAGAAACAATAAATATAGAAGCAAAGGAGAGAGATGACACAGAAAAGAAAATTAATAACGAAAGGAAGAAGAAGGAATATAAAATAAAGCACACCAAAAAGAAGAAAGACAGGGAAATTGTGAAGATAAACTAGACCAAATGTGAATACAAATGGAAAATGAAGCATAACAAACAGTAAAAAGGAAAAATAGAAATGCAGAAGAGAAAAGAGAAATGGAGAAAATCAAATAACTATAAAATAAAACAAGCATAACAAAACCAAGTAAAAGTGGAAATGGAGGATAGCAACCGTTGACCAATAAAAACATATATATATATATATATATATATATATATATATATATATATATATATAAGAAACACATACAATCAACGTTGGAAACAACAATAAGATAATAATAATGATAGAAGAGTACAAAGTACAAAGGAGTACAAAGGAAATCAAGCAACAACATATCTAGTGACCCTTCTAGGCTGCTTGACCTCCAAAACACTGAGGATCAAGTGTCCAAACAGTGGTTTAGAGTGGGTAAGGGAACATTGGAAAGGGAACTACTGCCCTGCCACTAACGTGGCAGGACTAGGAAGTTAGTAGGGGACATAGGGGTTAGTAACTGAGGGGAGGATAAAATAAAGTTATTCATTTACAAACGCAGTCAGTCGCGGGTTTGATGCGAGATATTTGTCTAGTCGGAATTTAAATGAATCAACGGTGCTGCAGTCTATAACATCTCGGGGAAGCCCATTCCACAAGTTGACAACTCGATTGAAGAAGAAATTCTTAGATTCGTGTGAGTTAAAAGATTTACCAATAATTTTGCAACCGTTTCCCCGCGTGTAATTAGATTGGTCGATAGTGAAGTACTCACTACAGTTCATAATAATATTATTGTCGATGCCTTTGATGATTTTGAACACTTGAATTAAGTCACCTCTTAATCTACGCTGGGTTAAAGGAAATAGATTTAATTCTCTAAGACGCTCTTCGTATGGTTTGTTCTTTAGGCTAGGTATCATTTTGGTAACTCTACGTTGAACTCGTTCTAGCTTGTTTATGTCTTTTTGGTAATAAGGGCACCAGCATTGAACGCAGTATTCCAGAAGAGGGCGGACTAAGGAATTGTAAAGGGTTAGGATTACGTCTTTGGATTTATGCTCAAATGATCTGCCTATAAAGCCAATTATTTTGTTTGCCTTCTTAACAACTTCTGAACATTGTTGACTCGGTTTTAGGTTACTCGATATTGTTACTCCCAGATCGGTTTCTCTGTTTACATTCTTAAGCTGAGTGCCATTCATCGAATAGTTTGCTTTCTCATTTAGGTATCCAATATGTAGTACTTTACATTTATCCGCATTGAAACTCATTTGCCAAATTTGGGCCCAATGTGACAATTTATCTAGATTGTGTTGCATATCGTCAACGTGAAGAGAGAGAGGAAAGGAGGACATAAAGGGAAAATGGATGATGGCAACCGTCAATCAATAAATCAAACAAAGAAAAACTCCAATCAGGAAAACGGCGGACAGAACGCTAGACAAATTAAACTGATGATGATGGGATGAAGATAGGCGGAAGGAGAGGGAAAATCTGTCTATCTATCTTTCTATTGCCAGACTAAATGATCGCCGAAGTGGTGGCCACGGATGAATCGCCCCCATGCACCTCTGTCTTCCGTCAGCCGACGCTCATCTTCCCAACCATCGCCGCTTTCACGCATATACCTCTCAACTCCATCCCTCTACCTCAATCTCGGTCTGCATCTCCCTCTCTGTCCCTCCACCTCACTTTCTTAGTCGTTCTCTCGCTTCCTATACATTCCATACGGCCGAACCATCTCAAGGTGTTCCTTTACACTTTCCAGAACATCCACATCCACATGCACTTCTCAAGCAACTAATTTTCACCCTTCACACTTTTCGTTTGTGTCTCTCCACCAACGTCCACACTTCGTTCAAGTACGTCAATGCCAGGATTACCACACTATCATGCGAGGATTTCTTTACTTCCATGCTGACCATCCTATTCCTTGTTACTGCTTTCAGCGTTCCTACAACCCTCTTCCCCAGTTGCACCCTTTCCCGCACTTCATCCTCCATACTCCCATATTTACTCAACAAATACTGAAATGAGCTGACATTTTCCATAACCTGACCGTTCAACTTCACCTCATACTCTGTTGCTGCACCCCTTTCAAAGGCCATAACCTTACTCTTCCTTGTATTTAAGTTCAGGTTCCGTTTTGCAAACACAGCTCCAAACATATTTACCAGACCCTGCAACTCCCATTCATTACTGCCCATCAGAGCTATACCGTCAGCAAACAGTAGTACAGGCAACTTCCATTCGCTTCCTTCCCTTATCAGCAGTACACTAACATCTACTGCTCTTCCTTGTATTTCTTTCATGACTTCATCCACATATATTTTGAACAACCATGGGTACATCACACAACCTTGCTTTTACTAAACATTCAGATAAAACAACTTGTTCTGTTCATATGAAGAAGAAGAAGAAGAATAAGAATAAGAAGACATATAAGAAGAAGAAGGGGGAGGAGGATAAAAAAAAGGAGAAACAGGTGAAATAACAACAATAATGAATAGAGGCAAATTTGAAAAAAAGATAAACATGGAAGAAAAATATAAAATAAAAGAACAGAAGAAGAAGAAAAGCCTTAACAATAGAAAGGACGATAGAGAGCGTAAAGAGCCACAGAGAATAACATCAAACTAAATAAAGACACATTCCACTCATTTCCACTCAATGGTTGGTTTTTCTGGCCCTTCTTCTCCCTCATGTTTAGCCCCTTTAGTTTTCAGATTTTAAGCCGTTCGGCCCATTAGTTTTGCGATTTACAGATCTTTTGTCCCATTTCTTCATCAATATTTAGACCTTTCGTGCCATTTAGGTAATAAGGCGAGCCTGTAGTATAGAAGGAACCGGCTTTCGACCGGGACATTGTTCTACCAACAAATATACAAATTTATCTAGAAGGGGGATTTTGTGGATGATTTTGAAGCTTGATAGGGAGGAAACTAAAATGATAATAAATACATAAATAAACCAATAACAAATCCTCCCCCCCCCCCCGAGAAACGTCGGACTGAACGCTATAAAAAGATAAATGATGGTGATGGGATGAAGACACGTGGAAGGAAAGGCGGGAGAAGGAGACAAATTAAACATAGAGATAAATGGACTACACACAATTAAATAAGAGAGTGAAGAGACATTGAACCCTTTTTAGCCTTTGATTAACCCCTTCTGTACCGGCGGCGTCTTTGTAACTTTAATTTGGCTACTCGTAGACAATTGTATTCAGTTTCAAAAGAGCCTCAAACAATTAATAGGCTTCAAACTATCTCACTAAACCATTTTTACTACCACAGATCCTCCTTAAATCTCACAAAATCCTCTAAATATAACTAGAATATAATGAAAAAGACGTCGCAGGTATAGAAGGGGTTAATCGATTATATTTGTGCAGAACAATTGTATTTAAATCAGTCAGGGTTTTTGTTCATGGTTTGAAAATGAGCCAATTCCGTAAAATTTATTCCACTAAAATAAATTCTCAGGCAAAAATTAGCACAGAAGCTGAAAACAAAAAATACACTTGCCCCATACACCTTGAGAGAGAGAGAGAGAGAGAGAGAGAGAGAGAGAGAGAGAGAGAGAGAGAGAGAGAGAGAGAGAGAGAGAGAGAGAGAGAGAGAGAGAGAGAGAGAGAGAGAGAGAGAGAGAGAGAGAGAGAGAGAGAGAGGCAGTTCTTGGACCAGTGCATATTATATTTTGCCATGTTCATTAGACAACATGTTTAATTATACAGTATATATTTGGCTCATTAAATGTATTCATTATATTGCTCAAAACGTTTAGTAAACTTTAATAGGTTTGGGGTAATATTGAAACTATCATTCTTATATTTTAATTAATGTTTAAGTATTTTTATTAATATAGTATATTATTTTATCATTATTATTATTTAATTATTATTTTTATTATTATTATTATTATTATTATTATTATTATCATAATTATAATTGGTTTTATTAGTATTTACGTATAATTTGTGTATTATATTTTCATGCACATTATTCAGATACTGTGAGCTAACAATAATTTAATTAAGATACTCCTCTTCAACTCTCTCTCTCTCTCTCTCTCTCTCTCTTGTTTGTCCCATTTACCTTCTATTCTATGTATTCTTTGGTCCCCCCCTCCCCTTTCTCTCTCTCTCTCTCTCTCTCTCTCTCTCTCTCTCTCTCTCTCCAGTTGGAATAAGCCAGAAGAGGATTATACGACTTGATTAGGTAAGATTCAACTAGATAATTATCATAAATTAAATTAGTCAATGTTGGCCTACGAATAGCAGGGTTAAGGGGTTAGTTCCTGTTGTATGGACTATATATTTATATATTTAATTATATTTTAGTTTCCTCGCTAGACCTCCATCAAACTTAGAAAAAACACCCCCTGGACCCCCTTTCAAGATTAATTTGTGCATTTTTCGGTTGAAAAATGTTCGGGCGGAGGCGATTCCTTCTAGAAATATAGACTCTCTATCGCTCGCCAGGAAAAAATCGACACCTAAATGGTACGAAAGGTCTTAATATTGAATACAAAATGAGGCAAAATGTCTGAAAACCGGCAAACTAACGGAACGAACGGCTTAAAACCTCAAAACTAATATGCTAAACATGAGGGAGAAGGAGGTCCATAAAAAGCGAGCACTACCCCTAAAATAACACAAATAAGAAAGACACCCACAAATAGAAAAAGGAAAACTCCAGAGGAACAAGATATAGAACAGACGGGAAGACAAGAACAGAAAGGAGAAACTACAACAAAAAGAATCATGATAGACAACAAGAGAAGCAGAGAAAGATCAACCACCAGGCACTACATCCCAAATCCCCAGACCATCACCAGAAAGACCAACGTCCAAAACAAGGAAGATAAGAAGAAGTTAGACAAGACGGCAACATTAAAACCTAAACAACAAAGAATTAACAACTAACCAAGAAGACAAGATGGCTGCCGCCAAGGAGAACGAGTTCCAGTACAAACGGAAGGAGGAACTACCGTAAACTGGGGTAATTTCGGACTGTGGTGATAACTTCGGACTTTGGCAATAATAAGTAATTAGCCATTGTCATTATATAATGGAAACACTTTTTATTGTTTTTCTTGTGGGGTTCGTTTAGAGAAATGGCAAAGGAAGAGCATAATAAAAGCCCTAGGGAACTGACATGAGTACCGGTATATGTACACGAACAAAATATTATATATATATGACGAACATTTTTAAATTTTTCACTACCTTGCCAAACTTCTATCACCCTGAAGAATTATGTTTGTATGAATGATGTTGTGACTGATATAATTTTGCAGTAAAATTACCAGAGAAAACATCCACCAAAGGAAATGTGTAACACTTGTATAACGCTCTAGCTAGAACACTATCATTTAACCTATTGTGTTTTCAAAATATAAAATGTAAACTTCGGACATCGAACAAAACAATATTTTGTTACTATTTGACCTATGACAAAAACAAATAATTCTTGTCCATCATTAAAATAGTGGTTAACGATCAAATAATCGTTCTCTGAGTCAAAAACCCATACAAATATGCTAATATGCTAATCGATTTATGTATTTCGGATAGTTCTGGATATATAATATATATAAATTAGGAGAGGCATATATCTTGTCCATAAACAAATTTATCTGCCGAAAGAAACACCAACACATACGTTATACCTATGAAAATGCTCAAATTCATAAAAATGTATATGCAGTGATAGAGTATACATACCTATATATTTTCACTAGAACTAGTTAATGTTTGAGTTATTGATTTGACAGGATTTGTTATTTTTCCGGCTCAATATTGACTAAGAGCCTAACAAGAACAGATCCAAAACGAATTTCTGTTAAAAATAGTATATCACCCCCTCCTATACTGATTATACAGGCCTAAAAGTATGGAATGCATTTTCTACTAAAACATCGGACAGGAATAAGAAGCAATAATAAAATGTTCATATGAAACCGTAGGAGCCTAACAATGAATGAAATAAGGCATAGTTAAGAATACTATTAAATGGACATATACCAATAAATGCTTTGAAGAGAGACTGATCTTAGTTTTATTGCAACAAGGAAAAATCAAAATTCGCAAAAAGAATTTCAAAAAAACAGATGAGGCCTCTTTTAATAAGATCAGAAACGGACTGAGTGATAGATCACCACCCAAACAACCATATACAAAGAGGAAATAATATACATAATGACAAGACTTAAAATAATCCAACACACCGCCAGGCACTGGAGAACCAATAAGCACAATCTATCGAACACTTACCTTGACTTAGATCCGGATGTTATATTAATTAATAGCCATGGCAGTGACAATAGTGAACAAATGAAGCTCTTTAATTATGACCTTTTAAGCAAAAACACAAACAATGAGAGACATGACGGAGTTTGTATTGCTGTTAAAAAATATTACATATATAAAATAATAGACAACTTTACATCTGAATGCTTAGCGATTAGAATTAACACTACCTTAGGTGATATAGTTATTGCAACGCTTTACCTACCTCCAAGAAGGCCTTTTCTACCTGTCAATGACATGTTAAACTTGATTAATTATAATATTCCGACTTATATTCTCGGAGACTTCAATTGTAGACACCCAAATTTTGTCAACCAAGATAGAAATAATGTTGGTATAGCACTACACGATCTTATTAATACAGGAAGATTGAGATATATTGGCCCAAACTTTAAAACATTCTTTGGTCACAGAAGCATGTCAACACCCGATACAGTTTTTACAAACAACAAAGCACACCTTAACTACTACATTGAGCCAGGACCACTAACAGCAAGTGACCATTTGCCAATAATTATGACTCTATCAACATCTCCAATTAAAATAGAAAACAAAGACAGGTATATAATGAGTAAAGCAAATTGGACCAACTACAGAAACGATCTATCTACATATGTAATACAGGACTTAAACAATACCAATAAGGAAGCAATAGATACAGAAATAGAGAAGCTTATAGCAAATATAAAAACAGCAATTAACAACAATATACCAAAAAGTAAATATAAAACCTTACCACATAATAAGATCAATGATAAAATAAGACCATTACAAACTATGTACTGTGATATCCAACAATACATTAATATGTACGGCTCAAATATAAATCTTATAAATAATAATAAAGTAATACAACTACAGTTACAAGAAGAATGCATAAAAATCGATAGAGATAAATGGGAAGACATTCTGACAAACCTCAGTAGAACCACTGAACCTAAGAAATTCTGGGATCATATTAAAACAATAATGGGTAACTCTGATAATTACATTAAGCATATGAACGATCATAATGGTAGAAAATTAACAAAAGACAACGAAATTGAAGAGGCTTTCAGACGAGAGTGGAAGAAGATATTTAAAATTAGTGATGAAGAAAATCTGGATTTTGACCTAGAGCACGAGGAAGAAATAACAAGAATCATGCAAGCAGAGGAAAACACAACAACTCCATTAGATATAATTAATTTAAACAACATGGAAATCTAACCTATTACAGAAGGCGAAATATTTCATCATATTAGAAGGTTTAAAGAAAGATATCCAGGTTTGTCAGGCATAACACGTAATATGGTCCTAAACTTGCCTCAAAACATAATCAAAGGATATACACATATACTAAATGCCTCTTTGACCACAGGCCACTACCCAAAACTGTTTAAAATAGCAAACATTATATTTATACCTAAACCAGACAAAGGTAAAACCCAGATTATTAATTACAGACCAATGTCATTACTCGAAATGTTAGGCAAAATTTACGAAAGAATCCTTAATAGATTACTGAACCTAATAGACCATACAATAAACCCTAGACAACATGGATTCGGCACAACAGAGGAATTCATACAGCAATCGGCGTCACAACTGAACTAATTGGAAGAGCCAAAAGTAAAGGCCGGCAACCAATAATAGTCCTTCGGGACGTTGCCAAAGCGTTTGATAAGGTCTGGCATACCGGAATAAAATATAAAATCCTAAAATTAAATATTCCAATACAATACGAACAGATCCTCTGTAACTACCTTGATGAACGATATGCACAAATAGCAATACATACAGTCCTAGGTCCAAAGATCCCATTATTAAGTGGAGTGCCACAGGGTGGATGTCTATCACCAACACTTTACGCCATCTATACCTCCGATCTCCCTCAACCGATACCAAATACCGAATATATTCAGTTTGTTGATGATATCACTCAAATTATTATGCCACCTGGCAAATCAAAACATATAGCTATAAGAACATTACAAAGAGCCATTTCATCAATAAACGACTATGAACGCAAGTGGAAAATAAAAACAAATCTAAGAAAATTTAAAGTAATCCCACTAAATAAAATTATATACTCCGATCTAATAATTGACAACGATAAAATAGAGTATAGCAATGAAGGTAAAATCTTAGGATTGCACATTACCAAATATGGATTCAATACACATATAACTAATACATATCATCGAACGAAAGCAATACTGACCAAACTTAACCGATTCAGAGATGCTACAATTGAAATTAAAATGAAACTATATATGGCCTTAATTCTCCCTATATTGACCTATCCTCCAGTACCCATCAATACAGCCACAATCCCATCACAATATAAATTACAAATTGTACAGAACAAGGCACTAAGATTTATATTCGACATAAGATTTCCAGACCTTATCACAAATGAAGAACTACACTTAAATGCAAATATGTTACTTATAAATGTATTAATTAAAAATCAAGCGAAAGAAGTATGGAATAAAATCAACCAACTTGATTTGGCAAGTCAAAACGAACAAATAATAAGAAACATAGACCAAGAAAGAGTAGTAAGCAAAAGCTTTAAAAACAGTCAAGACTCCATCATCAATAGAGACCTCATTCCAATTTATAGACGCTAAATACATCAATATTGGACCTTTATATATTACACTACTGTATACTGTATGTGCGCCACATTAAAAAAAAAAATATATATATATATATATATATATATATATGTATTGTGTGTGTGTGTGTGTGTGCAGTATGTATGTATGTATAAGTGTGTATATAAAAAAAAAAAAAAAAAAAAATATATATATATATATATATATAGAAAGATAAATATGTACTGTATATATATACATATATATATATATATATATATATATATATATATATATGCAGTATATATATATATATATATATATATATATATATATATATATATATATATATATATATATAATATATTATATATACTGTATATATGTATGTATGCAGTATGTATGTGTATATGTGTGTATATGTGTATACATTAAATATAATACAAAATGGATGAATGAATGAGTGGATAAATAAGTAAATCATAAAACAAATAATTATGTATACCTGTATAAATATGTTTGGGCGTATATACATTAATAAAATGTATGATATAGGAAAAAAACAAAAACAAAAGTATACGATTAATACCAAAATAATGGAGTAGCCTGGTTGATCCCGGGCATATTTTATTCTGCTACTGTATTTCAATTTCAGTGTTTACCTTCTACTAATGACCAAACCCCAAATCCCTCCCATGTATACCACCCCTAACTCTTCCATTCCCACTACCTAATCCACCAATCCATCAATTATAGTTATAATTCTAGCTTTTCTTTAGCCATCATGTCATGTCAATGAAATAAAGCCATGAACGTACGTCAGATGTTCTCCTTGTTTATCCTGACTTATCCCACCTTTCTTGGCAATCATTTTCCATAAGAAATCACTGTATGTCCGAAGTTTTCCATACATGACCGAAAGTTTTCCACTTTTCAAGAATATTTCGGACATCATTTAGGATAAGGATAGCTCTCTTATTATGGGGGATAATTTTAGGAGGCTTCCTGGATTACGGCGCACTATCACCACACATCACTTGACCTAGTTAAATCTCTATAATGTGTTATGGTCAGGAGAAATTGTTAACAAAAATCTAATTTTTTCCTAAATTACCCCAGTTAACGGTAAACTAGAACCGAGAGGACGATCACAGACGGGAATAAAGAAGAAACAAATCAACGCAATGCCCCGCATCCCGAAACTACCCACATCATCAAGAAAGAGAACGAGAAGAAGAGGAACAAAGGCGAGATAGAAGAGGAAGAACGACTAACACCAACAACTACAGAATATGCCTGCGGAGTGATACCACGTGTGCATAACAATTCCCGGAATTCCACGAAGAATATGAAACACTACTTCCAGGATATTAATAATTCCACGCTCACCACGAACATCAAACGAGATGCCCGGATTGCCGCCATCAGAACAGAACTTCCTTCAA
Source organism: Paralithodes platypus (assembly GCA_032716605.1). Lineage (NCBI taxonomy): Eukaryota > Metazoa > Arthropoda > Malacostraca > Decapoda > Lithodidae > Paralithodes > Paralithodes platypus. The sequence continues at coordinate 24,489,163 of CM064578.1, read as the reverse complement.
CACCTGGAAAGAATATTAATATACCATCAACCCCACAAGAAACTCTTAACCCCCCCAGACAGAAATAGTTAACTTACTGACGAGGAGGCGGATGACACGGTACTATCCCCACAACTGTCAAAATCTCACTGAGGGACCGTTAGAAGTCGGAGGAACTTGGGGTTGCCACAATTCGACAGATTTTGGTCTAACTTACCTAACTTACTGAGCTCAATATGACGTTAGAGCGTCATATAACTTATTAGAGAGATATTAAGATAAGTTCATATTACGCTCTAGCGTCATATGAGTATTTTGGCAAAACCGCCATATGACGCTCTAGCGTCATATGAGACGGAGAGTGTTAAAAGAAAAACAATATTCACCCAGGGAAAGAAGGATCACCAGCACCATCACAGAAGCAGGCACTTCCACCCAAAGGCCAAATCACCTGGCCACCAGCTTCTAAGGGGACCCTCCCAATCCCCTTAGACCTGCCCCGACTGACTTGTAACCTTATGACCCCAGAATACCTACCCCGGGACATCTCAGCTAAAGTCGTCAATATCCCGACGAAAGCTGAACAGGGCAAGCATTTTTTTTTTTTTTCTATGTGAGTGAGGGAGGCAAAAGGCAGAATTGCCTATAGCGAGTGGCTCCCCCAAAGTTGAAAGAGTGACAGGGCCAAATTCAAGGGACGTTCGAGCCAAAATGCCTGGACACACGGTGTTTGAAGCAATTTAAGTCATAGGAAAAGGGAATGACTGATTCTGGGAGAGAGTTCCAGAGCTCAGCTGTTGAATATAAGAAAGACTGAGAGTAACATTTCACTCTTGGGTTGGAGAGTTGCACAGAGTAGGGGTGGGATTGTGTTGCAAGACGGGTACCACGTGCCCTACGTAAAGGAGGTGGTATACACTGGGAAAGCTCTGAAGAACACTGATTATTATAGTAGCGATAGAATAGCGAGAGAGATGCAACGTTGTGGCGAAGAAAGAGAGATTGCAGAGAGTTGGTGAGTGGACGGGAGTTAATGATATGAAAGGCCTTCCTTTCAATTTCGTCTAGGAGAGCGGTATGAGAGGAACCTCCCCACACATGTGAACAATACTCAATACAAGGATGCACTATGCCCCTGTACAGAGTAAGAAGCTGTGCAGGGGTAAAGAACCCCCTAAGGCGGTTGAGCACACCCAGCTTCTGGGAGGCTGCCTTAGCAAGACTGGTTATATGGTCCTTCCAATTGAGAGCAGAAGAAAAAAAAGACACCAAGAATATTGAGAGAATATGAAGGATTGATTTTTGTATTGTTGAAGAATAAGGGATAGTCCGCAGGGAGTTCCTTACAGGTAGATAGATGGAAAAATTGGGTTTTGGAAGCATTAAACGTAACAAGGTTTTCTCTGCCCCAATTGGAGATAGTAGTTAGATCAGAATTTAAGTTAGTGTTCTATGGCTTCATTCCGTTTGTCGTTGAGGAATTGCTGGCTTGGGCGTTCTGAAAAACTAATAGAGTAGTGTTAGGTTGAGTCATATGCGTATGAATGGATGAGAGTTGAGGTACAGTTGAGAAGGTCATTTGTAAAAATTGGAAAGAGAATCGGAGATAGGACAGAGCCCTGAGGGACACCAGAGTTTATAGGGTGAGGAAGTGAGCGATGGCAGTCCACAACCGCAGCTATGGAACGGCCGGAGAGGAAATTAGAGACAAAGGCACAGATGGAGGGATAGAAACCGAAGGAGGGTAGTTTAGAAATTAAAGATTTGTGCCAGACTCTATCGAAGACTTTCGATATGTCTAGTGCAATAGAAAAAGTCTCACCGAAGTCCCGAAAGGAGGATGACCAAGAGTTAGTAAGATATGAAAGAAGATCACCAGTAGAGCGACCCTTAAGGAAGCCATACTGGCGATCTGAGAGCAGATTATGAGAAGAGAAATGCTTAAGAAATTTGGAAGCAAGAACAGTTTCAAAAACTTTAGAAAGACAAGAGATGAGAGCAATTGGACGATAGTTGGAGGGTTGAGAGCGGTCACCCTTCTTTGGGACAGGTTGAATGAGAGCAAACTTCCAGCATGAAGGGAAGACGTTAGAGGATAGACAGAGACGAAAGAGTTTGCCTAGGCAGGGAGTCAGCACGGAAGCACAGTTTTTGAGTACAACAGGAGGAACACCATCCGGACCGTACGCCTTATTAGTATTAAGCCCAGAGAGGGTAGAAAGTACATCTTTAGAAGAGATTAGGATATTAGGCATAAGTAAGAGAGAGGAGGGTGAGGGTGGAGAGGGAGGCATAACACCGGAATCATCCAAGGGGGACTTTCTAGCAAAAGTTTGAGCAAAGAGTTTAGCTTTGTCAGAGGAAGAAGTGATGGTTGTGCCATCAGAGTGGGAAATGGGAGGGAAAGACGAGGAAGAAAAATTGTGGGAGAGGTTTTTGGCTAGATGCCAGAAAGCTTGGGAAGAGCTAGAGTTGGATAGTTCAGTTCATTTATTATTGATAAAAGAGTGCTTGGCAAGTCGAAGAACAGATTTGGCTTGATTCCGGGCAGAAACATAGGAAGAATGAGTCTTGAGTTTTAAGGCATCGGTACCGTTTGAATGCTTCCTCCTTATTGCGGACAGCAGTAGAACAGGCATGAGTAAACCAAGATTTTTTAGCATTAGTCTGAGAGAAAGAAAATGGAATGTATGCTTCCATGCCTGATAGGATTACCTCGGTAATGCGTTCAGCACTCTCAGAGGGTCCCCGGCCACGGAAGCAGAAATCATTCCATGGGGAATCAAAGAAGCACTGCCGGAGAGCCTCCCAGTTAGCAGCGCCAAAGTGCCACAAGCGCCGCCGGCTGGGAGGATCGGTGGCCGTACTGGAGAGACAGGACAGGTGACAGAGATAAGTTTATGGTCGGAGGAGCCCAAAGGAGAGAAAAGATCGACAGTATAAGAAGAAGGGTTAGAAGGTAGAAACAAGTCAAGAATGTTGGGCCGATGAAGATTTCTGAGAAAGGAGAAATGGATAGAATGTGTTCCACTGTAGAGTTTAGAACTTTAGATAGTCAAAGAATTTGGGAAAGTTGGTAGAGTTAGGGGAAAGATAGACAGCACAGAAATATTTTGTAAGAGAATGACAGGATAGTTTGAGCCATAAAGCTGAGAATTCAGAGGAGTCGAAATCGGGAACACGAGAGCAAGTGAGTTTGTTGTGCACATATGCACAACATCCGCCTTTGGCTTTGAAACTAGGATAGAGCAAGTAGGAGGATACAGAGAAGGGGCTGGTGGATGTTGCATCAGACACCTGAGTTTCGGTGAAAAAAAGAAGATCAGGTTTGTAGGGCTTTTACAACACTGACATGTTAGTGGTGATATCGCTAGGATTACCCTCCCTTTCAGTAGATTGAAGGCATGCCAAATATCTCAATAGGTCTGAGGAGTTATTTTCCTTATTTAGGAATCCTTGTTATTTACGTGTCATGATACAGTAATAACATTGCAGTCACTAATAGGCTGGACTTTTAATAATAGAAGTCTAAACTCGCGGACGTGTCCCCACCTGACTTCTTTTTGCCAAGGTGACTCGAATAGTAACGGGGCTTTGCGAGACACCTTAACCGGCACTCTGCACATAGAAGTCCTTAGTACTTTTGTTTACTGACATGTTAGTAGACAATTGTAATTAAAAGGTCTAAACACCGCCCCGAGTTCTTTGAACCTCTTATATAGGTCAGTGGAAGTCGAGGAACATAATATTGGTCATGATCATATTATCTACTCGCATTAACCCGATATCTTGTCACTGTGTTATGACATAGGCATTATAGTATATTAAAGACCCTACACCAAGAGTACCTGAACAGAACTTTATCACCGGTTACTATAACGGTCAGGATAGTCGAGTATTCCTAGCTGCCCTGCTAAAACATATACTCGCGTTTGTTCAATGAGGCCCAGTGTCATGATACTTAAGGAGCCTCATTCAAGACCCTATACCCATTAACCCATCTGTAACTAAAACAACTGATCCACACGACAGGCCAACCTGGACGGCCCAACGGAAACTCGGCCGACTACAAGCTGTTACCTCAACTCTTTACTCCAAGTGTTAATTCTGGAGTTATAATTGAAACTTGAATCAAGTCGATACCAGTGACGAGGTATCTCAAGTTAGAGGCCTAAGATATTGACTCTGCCTAATTCTCACCAGTGCATAAGGTGAGTTACAAAGTTAGAGTCCCAAGATATCTACTCTGCCTAATTCTCACCAGTGCGTAAGGTGTGTTATAAAGTAGAGTCCCAAGATATTAACTCTATCTAATTATCATCAGTACATACTGTAGGTTACCTACTATAAAGTTAGAGTTTCAACACACTGACTCTGTCTAAATTACCACCAGTGCGCTCGGTGCCTTATGAAGTTCGAATCCACTATATTTGACTCAGTGTAAACCCTCGTAAAATTGTGTGTTTGAAGTGTTATATATAAATATTAAATCAACACACAGTATTATCCGACTCATCAGTGTTAATAACATGTCATTGTTTTATATTCTACAACAGGCGAGCTAAACCTGTTTTATATACCTGAGTTCCTTCTAGATCCTCGATCGTGCTAGGACAGTGATTCCTGTTGTTTAACCTTATAATTTAATTCATGTGTAACTATTTATAAACGTATAAGTAAGAGTTAAGCTAAATAAAACTGTTCTTTATAATTATACTCGGTGTTATATGTATCCTCTATTTGGCTTCTATGCATGTATTGTGTGACCTCTGAACTCCCCAGTCAGGTAGAACTCACTATAACCAATATACAAACCAGGTAAAAACCCTGGTATAACAACCCCTTTCAATTTGAATAGACCAGCTACGTGTTTGTCAAGCTCACTGTGGTAGATCAGAATAATGGCGATTAGGTATGTTGGCTTCTAGTTTGCTCCCTAGGCCTCCATATGATAACAAAATAATAATAATAATAATAATTAAAAAAAAAAAAAAAAATTCAAAGGCTTAAACCTTTGAGTACCAGCGACGTGTGTTATCTTTCATTCTAGCTATATTTAGACGATATTGTGCAGCTTAGGAAGGATCTGCGGTCGTTAAAAGGGTTGGTTGAGATAGTTTGAAGCCTTGTTATTGCTAAAGGTTCTTCCTAATCTGAATACAATCGTCTAATTGTTTGCCAGAATATAATGAAAAGGACGTCACCGGTACTGTATGGGTTAAGGGGGTCGTAATTGGTTTTTGGTCTATGTATTTATTCATGTATATATTTTTGAGTTTCCTTGCTAGACCTCCATCAAAACTAAAATAGCACCCCCTATACCCCCTTTCAAGATATATTGTACATTTTTCGATAGAAAAATATCCCGGCCGAAGGCCGGTTCCTTCTAAAATTACAGGCTCGCTATCGCTCGCCAGATTTGTTTTTTACACCTAAATGGCACGAAAGATCTTAACATTGACGAAGAAATGGGGCTAAAGTTCTTAAAATCGACAAACTAACGGCACGGAAATCTTAAAACCTCAAAACTAATATGCTAAACATGAGGGAGAAAGGGGTCCATAAAACCGGCCCACCCCTCTTAATAGAGATGAATAATTAAGTGGATGAATGACGAAATATTTGGAATGAATAATTATATAAACACTACTTACGATGTCTCCTTCATCTGTGTTGCATTCATCGCTCACCTGCAAGATACCAACGAAATAATATTTACATGATTGTATTGCAATGTAAAATACGTCTACAATAATAGTTAAGGGGAGGCAGACCGTTTGTTTAGTCTATTAAATAATTTATTCATATATGTTTTTAGTTTCCTCCCTAGACCTCCATCAAGCTTAGAAAAACACCCCCTAGACCCCCCTTCAAGATAAATTTGTACATTTTTCGGTAGAAAAATTTCCCGGCCGAAGGCCGGTTCCTCTTAAAATTGCAGGCTCGTTTTCGCTCGCCAGGAAAAAATCGACACCTAAATGGCACGAAAGGTCTTAAAATTGACAACGAAATGGGGCGAAAGGTGTTAAAATCGCCAAACTAATGGGCCGAACATCTTATAATCTCAAAACTAGTGGGGCTAAACATTAGGAAGAAGGGAGTCCAGAAAAACGGTCTGCCTCTCCTTCATTAAGTGACGCTATACCTCTTCTCAGATGTACGGTCACGCTAATAAGTGATTTCTAGGCACCAAGTATGTTTTGCTCAATAATTTGTATCAACAATACATAAGGTTCATTTCTTCATATCGAGTGAAATATACAAACATGTTCCTACACTTACCCACCCGATTTAACATCTGACAGACATTAATACAGCAAAGAGCAAGCCAAACGTAATGACAGCTGGGACATGACTTATTAGCGCGACAGTACTGTATGGGAGTGGGGATACATTTGTAATAGTAATGTTATTGGTAGTTCTAAAACCTGTATAGTAAATTTAGATCCTCCTGTTATAGAACATGAGAGAGAGAGAGGGAGAGATTGACTTGCGTAACATACTAGGGAGTGGAAGATCCCACCTTGGTGTTCCTACCTTTTTTTCCTCCTCCTCCTTGTTAGAGTGACTAAGTGCTATATAGACGCTCTCTTCATCTTGTGTAAAATATAGCAACGAGCTATATATTGCACTTTAGTGAACCCGTGAATTTCCCGCCAAAAACCACCTCAACCCCGCTTATTACTGTGAGGCTCACTACAGAGAACCCTCCGAGTCCAAGCCGCCAACCAGGACCCCGCCGGCAAGTGTTCATATTGTTTTTTTTTGTTTTTTTTTTTTGCTCCTAGTAGTAAGCTATCTTCCTATTTCCTGACAGACAAACAATTATTTGTCGTATATTTATGTCTGTCTCTCCCAAACTACTGTAGTTTTATTAGTATACAAATCACTCACTTTACCCTTGTCAAATATTTTATGTTTTCTTAAAATATCGTATATAGGCTAGCCTCAGTAATCGAAATTGAAATAGCTGTCACCTCCATGTAAACAGGCCCATCAAACTCCCATTTGGTCTACCACACACAATATTTATTTTTATTTGTTATGCCTTCATACTAACAAATGTCTCTCCTGTAATCATATCATACTAATCTAACAAATATTTCTATAGTTTACAGGTTCTCGAAATAGTATCTGCCATATCTTTTTCATTTTTTTTTTATACTAACAATTTTTTTTTTGTAATTTTTTTTTTTTTTTTTAATTCACAGGGCTTTTGAAACTGTATCTTTATTTATATACTCTATCATCCTAACTGCCAGAATGCCTTTGAACTTGAAACGTTTCGAGCAGTGTACAGGTCGATTCGCTGGACAATACTTCAATGACTACTTCTCCAACCCGGAATGCAGGCTGTGCGAAAACCGCCGACAACTGGAAGAAGGTCTGAACAAAGTAAAATCCAACTATATCAAACTCCAGAAGGAGTTCTACTCATTGTAGGAATTTGTTTCCCTCAATGTAGCAGCAACACCAGAAACCCAGCAGGATGTACCAGTGCAGGTGTCAAGCCAAGACAATGCAACTGCCCTCCCTTCTCCCCCTAGATCTCCTTCCCCACCCAGAGTTGACCAGCCGCTAACACCACCACCAGCCACCCCCCCTGCCTGCCACAACACCCCTCCACCCCCTCAGAATTCCAGCGTCTCTTCCACCAGCTTTACTCCTGTAAGAAATGGGGCGAGGCAATAAAAAAGGAGGTCACATCTGCCAGTCACCACATATAATAAATACCAGATTCTGACAGAAACGGTTGACGAAACTGAGGAGACCAGGCTCATTGGAGACTCCATCCTACGAGGACAACTTGACGAGTTCTGTGGAAGAGTCCCAAACCACAGAAAGCGTTTCTGCATACCGGGTGCAGGTTTGTTACTTGTGGTTCTTCTTTATCTGGTCCCACTCCGCCAAAGTGCTCTGCAGGTTTGGACGAGATCACAGCAGCCTTCGACGATGTCACCATCAACGCTGATGAGAACACCCTGTTCGCTATTCATGCAGGGTCGAACGATGTAATGTGTACCAGATCAGAGGAACTAATGGAAAAATACCGTAAGGCAATCCAGCGTTACAAGAGTAAGTCATGTAACATAATCATTTCAGGCATTCTTCCCAAGATCGATGCAGAGACCGGTTTCTACAATAAGGCGTTCAGTACTAATAACAGACTTAAATCCCTCTGCTCACAGGAAGATGTCGAATATATCAATCTTTGGGACCATTTCTACAATCAACAAACTCTCTATCAGGATGATGGCTGCCATTTGAATTCAGTCGGAAGAGCACGCCCAGGCAGACTCCTACATGATGCAGTCTGCATTTTCAGATAAAAAACGACAACCGAGCAGGGGCAGTAGCAGCGACATAAACTACCCCATATCAAATGTAAACCCTATCCAAAATAATATCACGGTCTGCTACGTTAATGCAAGCAGCTTACGCAACAAATTTGAAGACCTGGAAGCAATTGCATGTATGGAGGAATGCGATATAATCGGTGTTTCAGAATCTTGGATCAACACGGAAAAGCGTGATTTTTTGGCGGAATACGCATTACCAGGTTATACTCCCTTCACCTGCGAAAGGTCCCATAGAATGGGAGGTGGGGTTCTGTTATATGTTAAAAGTAATCTTCACCCAATCGAGGTAACCAAACCTGCCATAAATATTATTGATACTAGTTATGTTCAAATAAATAATCAAGCAAGCAAGATAATAATTGGCATCATTTATCGACCTCCTGCACAATCACCCGATACTGACGAGAAACTCTATGATCAAATAGCAGAAATAAGTTATCAAGAAGAAGCAGTAATATTTGGAGATTTCAACATGGGGCGAACCACTACATGCTCACGCGGGACAAGATCTATATACTAATCTTCAGGAAAGTGTCCTCTATCAACACGTAGAACACCCAACGAGGGGAAATAACACTCTGGATATTATTCTAACGACAAATGAAAGACTGGTAAATAGCGTTAAAATCGGGCCGAAATTTAGCTCTAGTGACCATAGGATAGTGACCTTTAAAATTAAAGTAAATAATGACAAAGAAAACGAGAGCACGGAAAAAGTACCAGTTTATCGAAGGGCAAACTTCAACAAACTTACAAGGCATCTTGCCAATACTGACTGGAGTGAAATGACCGAAACTCATGATGTGAATTGATTATGGAACATATTATCTAATAACCTAAACAAACCCATAAATACAAGCATCCCTCTACGAAACCGGCACCCAGCGGGCAAATATAAGCCAAAATGGTGGAATAATGAAATAAAAAACAGCCTCTTAGTAAAAAAGCATGCATACCAAATATAAGGTAACTCAAAACAATAGCGATAAATTAGAACACAACAGATTGTGTCGAACAACCAAAAATCTCATCAAACAAAGTAAGAAAAAACTGGAACTCCATATTGCCAGCTCCAGCAAGTCCAATCCGAAAGAATTTTATAGCTATATAAGAAACAGAAAAACGGTAACTTCAACAATAGGCCCACTTGTTCCGGAAAATGGAGATCACACAGATAACAAAGTACAAATAGCAAATATCCTAAATAATTATTTTGCATCAGTCTTCTCGTCGGAAGATACTACCGGTAGACGACCTACCCCTACGAATCAATCAAATGGCACTGAGCTCGAAAACTTTACGATTTATTAAGACGATATCCTACTCGCAATCAACAATTTGAAAGTTAATAAAACCCCAGGCCCTGATAAAATATCCTCAAGGATCCTAAAAGTAGCAAAACACGAATTATTAAACCCACTCTCAAATCTGTTCAACAAATCATTGAATGTTGGGAAAGTTCCAAACGAATGTAAACTAGCTAACATGACGCCCATATACAAACAAGGAAAGAAGTCCCCTCCAGGCAATTATCGACCAATTAGCTTAACATCAGTAACTGGCAAATTAATGGAAACCATTATAAGGGACAAAATAGTAAAAAATTTGGAAGAAAATAATTTAATAAAAGATTCCCAGCATGGTTTTAGAAATAAACGTTCATGCCTAACAAACTTACTCGATTTCTTCAATGACGTTTACAAATCATATGATAAGGATAGAGCAGTTGATATAATATATCTCGATTTTCAGAAAGCTTTCGATACCGTACCTCATAAGCGACTAATTGACAAAATAAAAGCTTATGTCATAACAGGAAAAACTCTGAAATGGCTCGAAAATTGGCTCTCAGACCGTAAACAGCGAGTTGTAATAAATCGTGAAGAATCGGATTGGTGCAAAGTAAATAGTGGCATTCCCCAGGGTTCGGTATTGGGCCCTATTCTTTTTATAATTTACATAAACGACTTAGACAAAGGAATAGAATGCAAAATTTCGAAATTTGCTGACGATACAAAAATTACTAATAAAGTAACCTCAACCGTACATTGGCAAAAACTGCAAGGTAACCTAGACACTTTAGTTAAGTGGGCAGAAAAATGGCAAATGAAATTCAACATAGAAAAATGCAAAGTATTACACATCGGTAGTAACAACGCTAAACAAGATTACTCAATGAACAACATTCAACTATCAAATTCAAATAATATAAAGGATTTGGAGTTATAATATCAAGTGACCTGAAGCCGAGTCAAAAGTGTACAGAGGTAATAAAAACTGCTAATAAATTTGTGGGTTTCATTGGCAGAACATTCAAATTCAAATCAGAAAAAATCATACTTACTCTATTCAACTCATTGGTGCGTCGCCATCTCGAATACTACGTGAAATTCTGGTCACCATACTACAGAAAGGATATAAATAAACTTGAAAAGGTGCAATGCAGTCACTAAAATTATACCTAGATTGCGTAATAAACCGTACGAAGAGCGCTTAAAAGAACTAAATTTGTTTAGCTTAAAGCGCAGAATGAGAGGTGATCTAATAGAGGTGTTCAAAATCGTCAAGGGTTTCAGCAACCTAAATTTAAGCGAATTATTTATGATCAATCAAGCAAACACAAGAAACAATGGCTATAAGACTATAGGCAAGCGTTTTCATTCTCATGAGGCGAAGCATTTCTTCTTCAACCGTGTTGTGAATAATTGGCACAGACTACCCTCGAACATTGTAAACTGTAATACTGTTGAAACATTTAAGAACCATCTGGATAAACACATGGCAAATAACCCCCAATTAACACAGTTTCTTTCAGAATAACGCACAACGAAATGTCAACGCATACCGCAATGTATATTGATATTCATACATCTGTTCCCTTTCAGAGTTGTAGTAATAGAGTTAGCTTAGATTACAAATCAACTTCATTTTCTCCCTGTCTTATCCAAATTTCCGTGTCAGTTTTTCCATACTACATGGTATTTTTCCTATGTTTCCATGCCAGCACTAGCTGGAGGGAGTGGTGGGTGTGGAGGAGCCTTCTTCTTTGCTATCCTTTTCTCTACCTTGTAGTCAGTAGATTAGTAGTTTTAGATATCCAAACTGCCCCGTAAGGACCAATAGGTCTGTTGCAGTTTGTTCTCCTTTGTATTCCTTTGTATTCCTCCTCCTCCTCCGCCCCCTCCTCCTGCTTTACTATCCTTTTCTTTACCTACTAGTTAGTAGCTTAGCAGTGTAGATATCCAAACTGCCTCGAAAGGACTAATAGGTATGTTGCAGTTTGTAAGTCCTTTGAATTCTTTTTCCTGCTATCCCTTCATCCATCCCTCCCTTTCCTATTTTCCCCCCCTTTCTCCTCCTCCTCTCAGTCCTTCTCTTCATCTCTCCCCCTACTTGCTCCCCCCCCCTCCTTTCTCCTCATTCCCCTCCACTTCTTCTCTTCATCCCAACCCCCACCCCTCCTTTTTCGTCCTCCCCCTACTTCCTTCCTGCCTTTTTCTCCTCCTCCTCCCACTCCTCTTCATCCCTCCACCCCTACTTCCTTTCCCCCTTCTTCTCTTACTGTCCTTCTCCTTCCTCCCCTCCCTTCTTCTCTTCCTTTCCTCCTCACCCCCTCCCCTACCCCTACATCCCCCCCCATCCCTCTCCCACCCTCTTCCCATACCCGGAGAGTGAAGTATTTGCGCGTGACCTAGACCAACCAAGACCTGCCTCTACACCATGAAACTGCAACAGGGCTTCATTGACTAATTATCTGCAACAGGGCTTCATTGACTTATTTTCTGCAACAGGGCTTCATTAACTTGTTTTCTGCAACAGGCCTTCATCGAGTTATGTTCTGCAACAGGGCTTCATTGACTTATTTTCTGAAATAGGGCTTCATTGACTTATTTTCTGCAACAGGGCTTCATTGACTTATTTTCTGCAACAGGGCTTCATTGACTTATTTTCTGCAACAGGCCCTCATTGACTTATTTTCTGCAACAGGGCCTCATTGACTTATTTTCTGCAACAGGCCTTCATTGACTTATTTTCTGCATCAGGCCCTCATTGACTTATTTTCTGCAACAGGGCTTCATTGACTTATTTTCTGAAGCAGGCCCTCATTGACTTATTTTCTGCAAAAGGGCCTCATTGACTTATTTTCTGCAACAGGGCCTCATTGACTTAGTTTCCGCAACAGGGCTTCATTGACTTATTTTCTGCAACAGGGCCTCATTGACTGATTTCCGCAACAGGGCTTCATTGACCTTTTTTCTGCAACATGACTTCATTCTCACCCTGACGTGTATTGCAACATGCTTCATTCTTACAATGACTCCTGCAATGAGTTACGTTATCATTAGATTTATATTGAAACAAATGTTCAGTCTTAACCCGTACTGTACCGTAGGATACAGTAATAAAAGTCCCCAGCAGTCCCAAGCAATGTGGCAAAAATGGCAAGAGAGACCACCTATCCACCTCCAAAGATGAGGCAAGACTGGCTCTGTCACTCTTCAGTGGGTCTCATATAAGCTGATAAGTGTTGCCATAACGGGAGCAGTGCTCAAACGGTCGTGATAACTGGTACAGCCTTGTACAGGCAGTTACAAGGAAAGTGCATTACTGACAGGTATATCCGTAGCTGGGACTAGGGAGTTACTTATCTACTGATGGCTATAACCGTCGCTGGATCTGTAGGAGTTAAGGGGAGATTCTTACTTCCCTAGACCTCCATCAATCTTATAATTGACCCCCTATCAAGATAAATTTCCCGGCTGAAGGCCGGTTCTACTTAAATTACAGGCTCGCTATTGCTCGCCAGAAAAAAAATCGACAACACCTAAATGGCACGAAAGGTCTTAAAATTGACAGAAATGGGGCGAAAGGGGTTCAGAAAAAAATACCTCAAGTGCAAATCTCCCCTTAAAAGACTTCATTCTGCACCTCAGTTCACTAGTATGCGTCAGTGTTGCACAAACTATTACTGCAAGTTGTTTCACTCTTATTATAAAGCATTCTGCAACATGTTTCCTGTTTAATTCCAATCAGAACAGGGTATCAAACGAAAGCAGAGTCCATTAATTGTAATCCTTAGTATTGTATATATAAAGAAACACTTATGGCTAATAGTTCAAATTATGGGTTTGGAAGTGATATAATAACCAAAACAAAGCTATTTCATGTTAATTATCATGTATTTCTTCTTCTGTGTGAGTATCCTAGACTCGAGTCCTTGGAATGCCACATGTATTTGTTGATTTCATTAATGGAGTTTAGAAGTGAAGTTGGTTGTTGAAAAAACATATAATTAATTCATTCATGTCTTCAAACAATATGTTCTCCGGTTTGACACCCTGAATCAGAATGCAGGGGTAGAACACTGTTGTCATGTTTGCTGGTCCCGAGTTCGATTCCCGGAAGTAGCAATCATTCAACATTTATTAACCCTCCCGCATTTTTAGGACGCGATCGTGTCCTAATGCCATCCCACGAAGAGTGCTCGTATGACGCAATCGCGTCATAATGCCACCTGTAAGTTAGAAATATTCGCCAAAAATAAGTTTATGACTCGATTTTGACGCAATTTGAACTGGTAAGTTAGGCATTAGTAAGTTACAAAAGGGAGTATCTAGCAACCCCATAGCGTCCCTCTCTGAGGAGCCCGGGCCTTTGTTAAGTCAGTAGTTTCCCGGCCCCCAGACTGTGAGGCAGGGTCCCGGCCCTTTAAATTCTGGGATCCCTCCAATCTGGCCAACCATGCCTAGCTATAGGCAGGCAATTATGGATTATTTCATCTACCCAGTGAAAGTGTTTTGTGAATAATTCGAACTATATAATATTATGTATATAAGATGTTACTTGTGACTTTTGGTGACTGAGGGGAGTGAATCTTGGTTAACACCTTGAATATTGATGCAGTTTTGTCTAGGTATCATTGATGACTTTACACTATTTTTTGCTTGAAGGACAAATATATTTATCAATAAATACTGCCTACGAAATAAATACATTATAATCACGAAGATGACACAGGAATGCTTACAGGAAGTATGGTAAGTACTCTATGGAATTTTAGTTATATTACAGTATATATTATATATACCGTATATATTATATATAGCCTATTTACAGTATATAACAGCCCCAAGGTCCCGAGTTAGTCCAAGGCCCATAATCGAGTATTAATATTATTATTGTATTTAGTATTTTATTTAAATATTTATTTATTTGATTTATTATTGTTTTTATTTATTTTATTTTATTTATTTCATTTTATTTATGTTTATTTTATTTATTTTATATATATATATATATATACTGTATATACCGTATATATTTGTTTTTGTTATTCCAAGGCCCATAATCGAGTATTTATATTATATTTATATTTTTTATTTTATTTATTTTATATATATATATATATATATATATATATATATATATATATATATACTGTATATATATATTTTTTTTAATTTTTTTTTTGTATTCCTGTTCCCCAGGGTGTCTAGCGGATCAGCCCCAAGGTCCCGAGCAAGCCCAAGGCCCATAATTGAGTATGTATATTATTATTATATTTTTTATTTTTTATATTTTATTTATATATATATATATATATATATATATATATATATATATATATATATATTTATTAATGTACTTTTGATAAGGAATAAAAGTTTCCATTCCAATTTTTACAAAATCTTGTATGTGGCTCAAGGTGGAGTGTGCATCATTAGAAAAGAAAGAGGTCCAGGGAATATCAATAAAGAAACCTTGAAGACCCTCCCAGTCTGCCCTATCGTAATGCCATTTAATCACCAAAACAGGTTCAGAGTGGGAAGGTGTGGTAGGTGATAGACAGGTGGCCTGTATCAGACAGTGATCAGAATATCCAAGCAGGGACCTCACTGTAACATCATAATTTTCTGAATTGGTTGTTAAAAATAAGTCCAGTAGGTGGGAATTATGATTATGATTATCTGGTACACGGGTGGGTTGGTTGACTAGTTGAGTGAGATTAAATGAGTCTGCAAATAGCTCACATTCAAGACCAGAATAATCAGTCCTGGCTGAATGAGTGAGCCATTCAACATTATGGACATTAAAATCACCCAACACAGTGATTTCAGAAGAAGCATTTAAGTTGAGGACACTGAGTTGTGAGGACAGAGAATCAAAAAGACTTTGCTCTGGAGGAGTATTTGGGGAACGGTAGATGCAACATATGTATTTAAATTTACCAGCAGAAATTAATTTGTATATAGAATAATCAAAATAGGGACAATTGAAACTAGTAACCTCCTCCAGGGCAATTTCAGATTTTGCGAAGCAACATACACCTCCTTTAGGTCTGAAATTTTGGAGCAGTTGATAACCTGGAAAATTAAATCTAGACGTGTCAGATGTGGATGTTACTTGAGTCTCTGTCAAAAAAAGGAGAGTAGGGGATTCTGCTTGAAGAAATTGGTGTACAGAATTGATGTTAGAGTGAAGTCCCCTTATATTGCTAAAGAAAAAGCTGCACCGACGAGCAGCTTTGGGACGTTGCAATGCTCTTGACACAGTCGCATGATTACGACCGGGAGGGCCCTGTGTCAATGACCCAACCCTGCCGGGGGTGGATATTCGAGGGACCACCAGGTATGCTCTTAACAATTGTACTGCCATATTTATTGGGTAAGGTGTATGGTGTTACATGTATGATATGTAGTGGGAAGAGTAGTGTTTTATGGATAGAGGATAGCGATGTAGGGCAATGTCGTGAAGTTGGATGTGTATGTTATATAAAGAGGGTTTTCCTGATACCCCTGATGTGTGAGGCAGAAAGATGTGAATCCAGCTACCAAGGCCTGGGAGAGAAAATGGAATTCAGGCTATTCCCTGAGTCTCCCGAAACCTTGGCGGTAGTACTTCCCTGGGCGGGGCTGCCTACCCCTACTACCTACAAATATATATATATATATATATATATATATATATATATATATATATATATATTTATATAAGTGTTGTACATTGTTGCAAAGATATACAACTGTATAAACATTCTCATATATTTACATAACAATAACAATGCATGGAAACAATTGCGCATAGCTCGCGAACCAATTATGCTATGTTATTTTGGTTTTCACCATTAGAAAGAGCATAATTTTCCGATGACGGTGACATAAACAGTTATATACGTATCCGAGCAAATAAACCAACGCCGAGGTGGGGAACAGCTCGGAACCCGGCTAGCATCGGCGGAACAGAGACGGGTGAAGCGTAAATATTCGCATTTTGGCTCTTCATTTCAAATATTCATAGCGCAAAAAGTATTTGTCGTAGGAACTTCTAGTTTGTTTTATACTCATCAGCATTATTTGCCGTATTCGTACAGCCTAAATTTAAAATCATACACTTCGTAGCAACGAAATAAATCGAAAATGTTATAAACCATATCAATTAAAATCATTTTTTTTTTTCGGTCACTGCTTGAGAACTATTGAAGATAAACAATTTCTGATTTCAGATTTGGAAAGAGGAGAAACAATACTATTATTTGAGCAAAAAAAAATATATGGTCATCACTCACAATTTAGAGATAAGACGGTGTGAAGACAATTGCATGGAAATAATTGTATTCCGGACTCATTTACACTTTCATATTTCGAATAATTTACATGTTTTTTTGTTTTATCATGTACTATAAATATTCCTCTTTCCATTGACATATGATACATCACAATAAACAGCATTCTGGTGGATGAAAATACAGAAAAACACAAGGCTTCGAAAACTCGCCCAGCTTGACATTTCATGGCAAATTAGAGAAGGCCTTATATTACCATAAGTTCCATATTTAAGTTACTGAATGCGGGAGGGTTAACCCTATAAAGTACATTGTGTGAAGTGGTTAGATGTTAATGGGATATGGGTAATTTTGCTGGTCCTCTTTCTCCCTCGTGGTAAGCTCCATTTGTTTTGAGATTATAAGACGTTCGCCCCATTATTTTGTTGATTTTAAAACCTTTTGTCCCATTTCTATATCACTATTAAGACCTTTCGTGCCATTTAGATGGCAATTCTGTCCTGGCGAGCGATAGCGAGCCAGTAATTATAAAAGAAACCGGCCATCGGCCGTTAAATTTTTCTATCAAAATCTATCTATCTATCTATCTATATACTCAGGCCCAATCCCCATTTTCCTATTTTTTTTTCTATTTTATTCTATTGTATTATTTTATTTTTCCTTTTTTTCTTGGGGGTGGCCGACTCAAGACAGAGCAAGAACAGGGAAAACACAAAAACAACATAAAACAAAGAAGAAGCATAGATAAACACACAATTTCACACACACATCTAGGTCATCCAGGAGAAGACCGATACCAGGGTCACCAAGGTTGCTCCAGCACTCCCTCTGCCCCCGACCACCCGGAGAGGTTCCGATCGCGGCAGGCAGACATGCAGCAGAGCCGAAGCCACAAGCCTACCCACCACACTTCCAGGCGCACCCTTCATATTAATTGTCTCCCCGGGCCAGGCGCCTGATGGACTATTATCTAGTCCAACTTGCGCCCGACCCCTTCCCCCAAATGACCACGTCGTGTTCATTCTCCATTCACTTCTGTCCACCACCACTTCCCCTGCCTGATCTATAGTCATTCCTCTATCATCCAAAGCTTTTCTTACACAGTCTCTCCATATCAATGGGGGTCTTCCTGCCCTTCTATCTCCTCTTGTATCTGACTCACATATTCTCTGTGTAAGCCTTTCATCTCCCATTCGTTCAACATGACCATACCAGCTCAGCACCCTTCTGTCCACTCTGGCTGACAAATGTTCCTGCTGCCATACTCTCCTACGTATCTCTTCATTCCTCAATCCGTCTCTAGGAGTAACTCCACACATACTCCTCAAGCAGCTCATCTCCATCACATCCAGCTTTCTTTTCTCCTTTTTCTTCAGAGCCCAAGTCTTAGCCCCATACATCACTGTTGGCACAATAATTCCTTGATACAGTGCACTTTTTACTTTTATTCCAAGATTTTTCGTCTCACACATACTTCCCATTGCTCCGAAAACCTTCCTTCCTTCACACGCACTCTGTTTTACCTCCATTTCCATACCTCCACAGTGTCCACTCCTGCTTATCGTTCCTCCTAGATATTTAAAACACTCTACTTGTTCCAATATTTCCCCATCCAGCCTCACATATAGATTCACCCTATGATCTCCCCTATTACACACCATTACTTTACTTTTATTGACGTTCACCTTCAGTTTCCTCCTTCCACAAACCACACCAAACTCTTTGACTACCCGCTGCAGTTTCTCCTCAGAATCCGCCATAATAAATAAGTACACATTTATGTTGAAGGAGGGGGGGGGGGGGGTCTGGAGAGTTCTTTCAAAGCTTGATGAAGGTCTAGCTAGGAAAGTAAAACATAAATTAATACATATGTATCCAAAAAAAAAATAACCACTGTCCCCTTAAGGACGGTTGTAGATTACAATGATATCAAATATTGTCGTGTTAATTAACATTTCTTTCATAATACAGTACTATATCTACGTGTTTCAGTACTTCCATTTGACTATCATAGTGAGGTTAGGTTTAGTTTAACACTCAGTGCATGTTCCTATATATCGACAAGGTATATGTGTGAATAGTGTGCGCTAAACCTTTAACCTTCATGATAGTACATTGGAAAATCACTGTCTTCCTGTTTGTGGGTCCCGAGTTCGATTCTCGGCAGTTGCAATCATTTATAATTCATGAACCTTATAATGTACTTTGTGTGAAGTTGTTTGAAGTTGTTAGAAGTTGCGGAAGTTTGCCGATTATAAATGTTATATATATATATATATATATATATATATATATATATATATATATAGAGAGAGAGAGAGAAAAGCTATAGAATGTATAGACCCTCTCGTGATACAGGGGATGGGGAGGAAGGGGACTAGAGGGTAGGGAGAGAGGGAGGCGGGGGAGGCTAGAGCTATTATCACATCAACCACCAGAGAAAACCAATTAGGGGCCAGATAAAAGTTACTCCGGAGGGATAGGGGGGGGGGGGGGGGGGGGGAGAATTGAGGAGGTAAAAGTGAAGAGGATATGGGGAAGGGGGGGGGGGATGAGAAAGGGTTGGTGGGGGTAAAGAGAGAGAGACGTGTGGACAGTGATGAAGAGATAGATAGATAGATTGAAAGAGAGAGTTACAATGAGTCACAAGGAATAGTTAGTGTCTCAGAGACCTTACGGTTCATTCCGAGGAGATACTTGAAGTGGAAGGAGAGAGACTGGTTAGTGCACTACACTCATTACAGAGTGTGCAAAATAATATCTACTCTCTTCTTGAACTGTTCTACTGAAGAACTTTTTACAAATTTGGAGGGAAGTTTGTTCAAGTAGAACAGATCCTATATGAGAACAAGTTTTCACAAATACTATTGCTGAACTTTTTCAATTCTAATTTCCAGCCATGGTTGCGTATTGTATTCATATTGAGGCTAAACATTTTGCTATAATCCACATTGTCAAACCCATTAAGTATTTTAAAACTTCAAAGCGCTGAGCTCGTAGTCTGCGTGTCTCCAACGGAAAGAGATCAGAACCTCTCAACCGGTCCTCATAGCTTAGTCTTCTAAGTGATGGAATAAGCTCTGTAGCCCTAGTTTGTACTCTTTCCAGTCGCTCAATATCTTTCTTGAGTGCTGGAGACCAGAATTGAACAGGTTTCTCCAGGAGAGGCCGTATCAGAGCGTTGTAAAGTGTGAGGACTATTTCCTTATTTTTATACTTAAATTTCCACTTCATATAGCCCAATAATTTCTTAGCTTTCTTCTATATTTCAATGCACTGTTTGGACAACTTTTGGTCACTGCTAATCAAAACTCTCAAATCCTTTTCAAAATCACTCACTTTCAGAGGCATTCCCAATAGCGAATAGCCTGACTTGGGGTTTGCTTGGCCGATATGCATCACCTTGCACTTTTTCCAAGTTTAGAGGCATCTGCCATGTCTGGAGAGAGAGAGAGAGAGAGAGAGAGAGAGAGAGAGAGAGAGAGAGAGAGAGTCAAAAGAGTCATAGAGAGAGAGATAATAGAGAGAGAGAGAGAAGAAGAGAGAGAGAGAAGAGAGAGAGTAAAGAAGATAATCATCAAGAAATAGAGCAGAAGAAGAAGAAGAAAAAGAAAAAGAAGAACCAGAAAAAGACGAAGAAAAAGAAGAATGAAGAATAGAAAATTAGTGTAATATAATAATAATGATGAGGGTAAAGAGTAAATGAACCTCAACGTAATTTTACACTTAATGACCCTAGCATATTCTAATCTTCATTCATCATCATCATTCTCTTTACCCCTTCTTCCACTCTCTCTCTCTCTCTCTCTCTCTCTCTCTCTCTCTCTCTCTCTCTCTCTCTCTCTCTTACTTAAACATTATGATACATATGATACTGGTCAAAGTGGAAAAAATACATTATACAATATCACTATCTAAAGACCAGCTATTATGTTTAATTTTAATTAAATAATTATGACATAAACAAATATTTACAATTATTAACATATTTCTTATTAATAGGAATGTACGAATTTGTTCCTTTAATACTTGCACATTCTATCTATCTATCTATCTATTGCCAGACGCCTTACTCCCCTTAATGGGGGTGGCCATACACAGAATTCCCCCATGCAAACCTATCCCCTGTAAGAGGGACAACCCATGCCAGTTTACTGAAGGACTTACAGGATTGACCACTCAATTTAGGGTCCGTCTGACTCCGAGGCCTTTTATGTATTTTTTAGCACTATTTTTCAACAGTGGTGTGCGGCTAATCCATCCACTAACCTCCTTCACCCTAAGATAGCAGTACTGATTTGTATAAGGTTTACTCCCCTAAACAGGTTGCCGACCAAGGCTGACGAGTCCCATCCACCCGGATTTTTATAAGGTTATCTCCCCTAGATGTGTTGCCGACCAAGGCTAACGAGTCCCATCCACCCGCCACATTAATAAGTTGTAAAATATTGACATTACATTACATCTCTCTCTCTCTCTCTCTCTCTCTCTCTCTGACAAACTAAGCACGGACAACATTATTAAGAAAAACAAACACAATTTAGGCAAATACAGTAGAATTAAGTCATTGCATAATCACAAAGCCAATTTCTTCAGAAATTGGCAACACTGCAGTCCCCCCCCCCCCCCCCTCCAACACCCCTTTAAAGTGAGTTTTTTCTGGACTCACATTTCTCCCTCATATTTAGCCCAATTAGTTTGACGATTTTAAGACTTTTTTGTCGTTTATGTGTCTATTTATTCCTGGCGAACGATAGCGAGCTTGTAATCTAGGAGGAACCGGCCTTTGGCCGGTACATTTTCCTACCGAAATATGTACACATTTATCTGGAAAGGGGATATTGGGTGTATTTATTGAAGCTTGATGGAAGTGTTGGGAGGAAACTGAAAATAAATAAATAAATGAATAAATAAATGAGCAATGTACAGTATACAAAGTAATACAACCTCCTGCACTGAACCCCTCCCACAGCACCCACCGAAGCAGCTGCAGCTCAAAAAGCCGTACAATTCCGACCTCGCGTTGCATTTAACCCCTTCGCTAATTAACTCACACACGAGTAGAGCACTCGAGCTCATATTTATACCATTTTGGGAAGGGTCACCCAGGGAATAGGTGTACAAATTTGCAACCATTTTCTCTAGCCCTTTTTGAACTACAGAGGTCAGGGTTCACTATTTCTGGCCTACCTATTTGGAACCAATGTATAATATTCTAGTGTATATACTTTGTTTGGAACAGGATAAATAACCGCTGTGTGAAAATGCCCAGTATCCACACATGATTTGCGCTACCTGGAAAATACTTTGTACTCTTTTTAGTAGAACATATTTTAGAAGGTTATTAAGTTAAGTCAGATCTCTCTCTCTCTCTCTCTCTCTCTCTCTCTCTCTCTCTCTCTCTCTCTCTCTCTCTCTCTCTCTCTTTGTCTTTCCCGTCAGTCGCAGCTACCGAGGTGTAAATATGATGATAAAAGTCCAAGTTCTTTCTATTGCACAAAACAACCATTTCAATCTCGTTCTTTTGTTCTGTTTTATCTCTCTTTCTTGTTCTGGCCTTATTTCTCTCTCTCTCTCTCTCTCTCTCTCTCTCTCTCTCTCTCTCTCTCTCTCTCTCACCTGTCACATAATTACTATATATTATACACTTTATATTCACTCTACACCTCCACCCCATTCACACACTTTCACTCTCTCTCTCTCTCTCTCTCACCACTTGTTTACACTCGTCCGGGGTTTTTATTCTCCTTGTTATTATGCCATGATCTCCGTCAACCTCACCCGTAAAACGAACAGTCGCCCGTTTTACTTTAGTTTCCGCTCGGTTTCCTTGCGTTTCGGCCCGTTTTCCTTTAGTTTCGGCCCGTGTTCGTAGGGTATCGCTTCGTTTAGGTTCGTCTGGTTTCGTGTCGGTTCTTTTCTTTTCTTTTGATTAGTTACAGATGGCTTCGTTTTGTTTCGTATCGTTTGTTCTTGTTTCATTTTGCTTCGTTTCGTTTCCTTTAATTATACTTAAGATCCATTTTGTTTCGATTAGTTTAATTTTATTATTAAGACCTTTCCTGCCATTTAGGTGTCGATTTTTTCCTGGCAAGCGATAGCGAGTCTGTAATTTAGGAGGTAGCCTACCGAAACATTTACAAATCTATATCTGTCTTTGGGATGTATTTAATTAATCTTGACTGATGTCTATGGAACAAACTAAAACCAATATACCGGCAATAATAACAAATAAACCAATATACCGGCAATAATAACAAATAAACCAATATACCGGCAATAATAACAAATAAACCAATATACCGGCAATAATAACAAATAAACCAATATACCGGCAATAATAACAAATAAACCAATATACCGGCAATAATAACAAATAAACCAATATACCGGCAATAATAACAAATAAACCAATATACCGGCAATAATAACAAATAAACCAATATACCGGCAATAATAACAAATAAACCAATATACCGGCAATAATAACAAATAAACCAATATACCGGCAATAATAACAAATAAACCAATATACCGGCAATAATAACAAATAAACCAATATACCGGCAATAATAACAAATAAACCAATATACCGGCAATAATAACAAATAAACCAATATACCGGCAATAATAACAAATAAACAAATAAACCAATATACCGGCAATAATAACAAATAAACCAATATACCGGCAATAATAACAAATAAACCAATATACCGGCAATAATAACAAATAAACCAATATACCGGCAATAATAACAAAATAAACCAATATACCGGCAATAATAACAAATAAACCAATATACCGGCAATAATAACAAATAAACCAATATACCGGCAATAATAACAAATAAACCAATATACCGGCAATAATAACAAATAAACCAATATACCGGCAATAATAACAAATAAATACATTAATATAATTACGTCCCCTTGGGCGTATTTATTGGCTCATTTATACATATTTTTTTTATAATTTCAATTGTTTTTGTTTTTAGTTTCCTCCCTAGACCTCCATCTAGCTTTACCAAAACACCCCCGAAGACCTTCATTCAAGATTTAGTTGTACATTGTCCAATATAAAAATGTCCCTGCCGAAGGCCGGTTCCCCTTAAATATCAGGCTCGCTATCGCTCGCCAGGAAACAATCGACACCTAAATAACACGGTCTTAATATTGACAAAGAAATGGGGCGAAAGGTCCTAAAATGGCCAAACTAATGAGCTGAACATCATACACTCTGAACACTAACGGGGCTAATCATGAGGAAGGGAGACCAGAAAAATGACCCATCTCCCCTTAATGTTATCTTAGAACGCTCCTAACTGTGGGCTACTAGATCAGTTACAGTTAATGTTGAGATTAACCCTTTCAGTACCGGTGCCGTCTTTTTTTATTTCTATCTATTGCCTGACGCCATGATCCCCGAAGGGGTGGCCACGAACGAACCGCCCCCATGCACCTCTGTCCCCAGTCAGTCGACACCCTTCCTCCCAACCAGCACCTCCTTCATCCATATACTTCCTCACTCCATCCTTCCACCTCTCTTTCGGTCTACTTCGCCCTCTCTGTCCTTCCACCTCTCTCTCGTACACCTTCTTAGTCATTCTGTCGCTTCCCATACATTCTATATGGCCGAACCATCTCAAGGTGTTCCTTTTCACACTCTCCAGCACATCTACCTCTACACCACACCTCCTTCTTACTTCCTCATTCGTCTATCTATCCCTCCATGTAACTCTGCACGCACTTCTCAAGTAACTCATTTCCATCCCTCTCACTCTTGGTCTGAGTCTCTTCTCAAACGGCCATGCTTCGCTTCCGTAAGTCAGTGTCGGGATTACCACACGTCATGCAAGGTCTTCTTCACTTCCATACTGACCGCCCTATTTCTTGTTACTGCTTTCAGCGTTCCTACATCCCTCTTCCCCTGTTGTACCCTCTCCCGCACTTCTTCATCCATTGTTCGATCTTTACTCAACACACTGCCCAGATACTTAAAAGAGCTGACCATCTACATGGCCTGACCGTTCAACTTCACCTCACACTCTGTGACTTCACCCCTTTCGAAGACCATAACCTTGCTCTTCCCCGCATTTACCTTCAAATTCCGTTTTTCGCACACTGTTCCAAACTCATTTACCAGACCCTGCAACTCCCATTCATTATCGCTCATCAGAACTGTATCATCCGCAAACAGCAGTATAGGCAGCTTCCACTCATTTCCCTCCCTTTTCAGCGATACACCAACATCCACTGCTCGTCCTAGTATTTCTGGCTAATATTAGTCGATTTCAATCAGTTGAAGAAGGGCCCTAAACTCTCACTTCACCCGTTTTACTACCACAGATCCTTCTTAAGCTGCACAATATCGTATAAATATAGCCAGAATAAAATCACTAAGACGTCGCCGGTACAGAAGGGGCTAAGTGGAGTTTGGCGTATTTATTTGCTCATTTGAATATATTTTTGTAATTGTTTTATTTTGTTCCCTAGACCTCCATCAATCATTGAAGACAAAAAAACACTCCCCAGACCCCCCTTTAAGATAAATTTGTAAGTGTTTCGATAGAAAACATTCTCGGCCGAAGGCTAGTATTTTTTTTTTTAAATACTGGTTCGCTATTGCTCGCGAGGAAAAATCAACACCAAAATGGCACGAAAGGTCTTCATATTGATATATAAATTGGACGAAATTTTTTAAAATCGCTACTCTAATGGGTCGAACGTCTTAAAATCTTTAAACTAGTGGGGCTAAACATGAGGAAGAAGGGGGACTCGAAAAAACGACCCATTTCCCCTTAACCCATTCAGTATCGGTGACATCCTGTTCACAATATTTGGCCAACTATTAGACGATTATATTCAACTTAAGGACGTCTACCAATTAGAACACTACATACTTTCTCAATTAAACCTTTTAACTACTATATATCCTTCCTAAGCTTCATAATATTGTCTAAATGCAGCTGAAATAAATACGAGAATACGTCTACAAATAATAAAGATGGTAATATCATTAAAAATAATATTAATATCAACAACAACAATAACAACAACCAATCATTGACGTGGGTAGCCGAAATGGTAATGACGATTGTGGCGAGGCGAGGCAACTTAGATTCGGCGAAAAATAGTGAAAATTGTAAGCATGTCTGTTCACCGTTCCGCGCGCTTTTGCCTGGAACTCCTAGAATCCCTATCCGACCCTGACTTCAGCCGATCAATTTCCATCTTCTACTGATTAAATCCAATCCAAATCAAGCTGTAGGACCAGTAACGTTTCTATGAATGTACAGTTGACTCGATTAATTCGCGGAGACAGATAGATATGTATATATTGAGAGAGATATTTGATCTGGCAATAACTACAGCGCTTGGGAACAACAGAAGTTATCGTACCGACTTGTATGATGTAATTTACCTTTCTAGGTGCATGAAGTATCCTTTTGTTTTTATCTGTGCATAATAATAAACATTGTAAAGTGAATGAACGTAAAGTGAGTTAATTAATGTTTGCATACAAATACCTACGATAACAAGCAAGGTAGATTCATGGGAGAAGCATTGAGAGTAGGGGTTGAGAAGGGTGGTAAAGTGGGGGAGGCAGTGACGGAGCTAGTGGGGAGTGAGAGGAGAGAGACAGGAATGGTATGGGGGAGGGTTTGGCGTGTGTGGCGGAGGTAGGGAGGGGGGCGGTAGAGGAGTAAAGGGAGGGGAAGCGGGGGAGGGCAGGGACAAAGAGTAAGAAGGGAGTGATAGGAGAAAACAAAATATTTAGGAGGGTGGAAAGATAGGTAGAACAATTGTGTGTATGGTGGGGTAGAAAGCAAGTCCGGAAATGGTAACAGGCTGGGAAAAGTAATACGGACAGGGAGGAGAGGGTAATTAATAATATATGAACATTGGCCAATTAAGTTCTGAGTATTTAATTTCAAATAGAAGTTCAGTTATGGTGAAACATACGTTATATTTGGCAATAAAACAAGACATTCACAGTTCTTGTTAAACACGTTTATCAAATATATTGTAACGTCAATTTCACTTATTACAATATTGTAGATAATGTTCCGAGGTCATGTTTAATGTCGATTTTTTTTTTACTATGCAACTTATTAAATACGAGGCACGCTTGAAATCATATGTGTGCTGTCCCTTTATTAAATATAGCTAAAAAATCTGTTACCAAATACCAGCATATTTAAGTTTGGCAAAACATTCTCTCTCTCTCTCTCTTTACCAAATGTTGGCGTTGTAATTATTTGTTAGCAGAACTTTCTGAAATTCAATATCTTGGGTATTGTTTTCCATCAACTTTCATTAAGTAATAGTTTACTTCAATTTTTTAATGGAGGGTGACTTTAAAAATAAGATCTTTGCCAATTTATCATTTTATAATCCATTAGTATTTTCTATGGGATATACTCTTTTACGTAGCCAATTATGCAAACTTCACTATTGCCAGGGGTTGGGAAGCAGTCTAACTTGATCAACTAATATCATAATGCGTTTTGCTGTATATAAATGGTAAATGTGGCTGCTACTCCAGCCTTTGACAGAAAACAAAGTTAAAATGTGTATATATCACATAGTGTTTCATAAATACAGGCCATGTGCCTGTCGGTCTATCCATCATTAAATATGTGTCTGTCTGTCTGGTTCCTCGTAGTGAAGTGGTATTAGCTGGCACGAAATCTATGATATTATTCATGATGTGAAAACATCTATGTCTATGTCATTTTAGTAATGAAAGTTATATATATATATATATATATATATATATATATATATATATATATACTCCCAGCCGGGATCGAACCTCCGACAGACATTCAGAACGATTTTAATCCACTACACCATGGCGTGATAAATTAATCTTAACCTGTTCCTATTTATATTAAGAAGGGAAATCCTACTTGGAGAATGTATTTAAATTCATGCACAAGTTGCAGGATCCATATACCAGGATACCATACAATGATTTATTATTATGTTCTCTCCACCAACCAACTCTACTCCTAAAATCAATTAATGAAATTAACAGACACATGTGGCAGTCCGGGGATTTGATAAGATTATCCACGCAACTCGGGTTGGGCACTCGTTTCTGAATGTCCGAGGTTCGATCCCGGCTGGGAGTATTTAAACATTTATTAGCTCACGTGTATTTATGAGATACATGAGTCATTAACACCTTATTGGCGGCCTAGGCGGTCTATTTGACCGTACCACACAGCGTTTTTTTTTAACCCTAAATAGGGTTGTTTACGTGATCATTTTCATGCCCAAATAAGACCCAGAGCATAAAACAAGTATATATCCCTAAAAGGGCATAAACAGAACTTTCCAATGACACCCGAACCATCCTTCTACGACAACTGGTTCTCTTGAAACGATCGTGCAACACGAGTGCAAAAACCCTATAATTAGGTAATTTCCATACATAATTCCCTGTGTAGCGAGTGAGAGAGGGAGGAAGAAGGTGGGATACAGTTCAGTTGGTCCACAGTAGTCGTGCGGAGCGGTCATAGGGTTACTACGCTCGTCCCACCGCTCAGCTCTCTCTCTCAGCAACATTACGTGCTGAAAATGGCGGTCGACAGATGTCGTGCACCGCCACATAGTCCAAATTTATTTCACTCGACATACGTCGTGCGCCGCCAAGAAGGGGTTACCGAGTCGTGTTTGGCTGGGCGAGACTAAAAATTAAATCTCTATAACCCGAGTTAAGTGGGTAGCCTAATCTTGTAAATATCCCTGTATTGTGTCCTGGAATATGGACCCTCCGACTTGTATATGAAATGCGATAGATTCTCCAAGTAGGATTTCCCTTCTCCTTAATATATATAGGAAATGGTTAAGATTACTTTATCACACCCTGGTGTTGTGGATTAAAAGTGTGTCCACTCGTTCTGAATGTCGGAGGTTCGATCCCGACCGAGAATATTTAAATATTTAGTAGTTCACATGTATTTGTGAGATATATATATATATATATATATATATATATATATATATATATATATATATATATATATATATATATATATATATAGTTACGTCCTGGGATATATAAACACTGGGCTCTTTCTATTGGACTAGGTATGCGGGAACAAGCAACAACGGAAAACGCTAGATCCAACCTTTATCTATAAACCCAGGCAACAAACCACCCTAAACCGTCAAGAGTCCTGCCTGGACAACGAGGTATCCTATGACTCGGTTACAGGGTGCACGCACTATAGACTGCTGATAGTCAAGCAGGCTATATAAAAGATCACACAATTAAGTTGACTTAAAGCTTCAAGGAAAAGATAGATAACGGAATTAAATTGCAGAAACAATTTAATAACAAACTAGAAGAAAGTACATTTAACGTTACGTTAATTAATACAACTAATCACCCCTGCGTGAAAGAAGGTGAAAGCAAACAGTCCTCAAAACATCGTACGGTAGACAAGATGCGGGGTTCTAAACTGCATGCGGCTACTGTAGGATCTGATGCTTAGCAAAGAAAGTACATTACGGATTTAGAGAACTCTTAACTAATAAGCAGGAATAAATACTAGTGATAGGCCATACAGTGTATAATGGCATAGGTATAATTAAATAAAGGCAGCAACTCGCAACATAACCACATACAGGTGTGCTTCTCACTCTTAGTCAGGCAAGCCTGCTCGGACAGAGTCTCTAAGCCACACCCTGACTCACAAAGCTCACAAAAACGGTAAACTGTGGCACAATAACAAGCATACAAAAATAATAAACCCCTAGCTGTTAATCTGCCAGGTGGCAGAGGTCTAGCTGGAAGGATATAGGCTTCGGATACCCGGGCTGAGCCACCTGCTCTAGCCTAGGGACGTTCCCAAGTCTGTGCGCCAAATTACTCTAATTGAAAGGGTGCTCTCTTGAGAGACTCAGATCGCAAGTATCTGACTCTCTCCTGGCGACCCTAAAACAAAAGCAAGATGTGCTAGCGCAGTGCTGAGTGGACTAGGCAAGGGCCCTCACACAACACAACACTAGACACACAGGGACACAGACAAGAAAATGCCCCCAGACTCCCACGGGTATCCTAGTAAAGTCGTGCGGGTCCACAGGACTCGCACCAGCAGACTTTACTTAAAGAATCGCAAAAAGCCTCCCCTCCGGTCTAGCCCCTGCTAACCTGACACAAGAACACACTAGCAAGCATGAAACCACCAAATATGAGACAACAAAAAAGCTTCCTAGGTCCCATTAACAATTACGTCTCTGCATAAGGCCCAAAATCCTATCTAGTTATCTGAGAGCTCGTCGTTAATACAATAATAGATGTAAGGTCTATCAAGGGGATGGGATAATTAAATAGATTGGTGAAGTAGTGGAAGGAAGGTATACAAAGTAAGAGAGAAAGTTTCTAAGTGGGGTTGAGAGGGATAGATATCAAGGGGGTCCGAAGGGTACGACAGTGAGGTGAGCTCTGAGTCTTGAATCTGTCTGGACCCCGCCCTAGGCATGCAGAATACATCCCAGGCTTGGCAACACTCAACACAGTTGCCGGGTCAAAATCGTCTACCCCGTGCGTGAGTCGAAACTAAGCCTAACGTTGCCAACAAATGCATATGGCAACATCAGGCTCGTCCCAAGCTGGACTCTCCGCGCGAAGCAACGTCCCCCAGCCGGTCTCTCTCTCCCGCTCGTCTCCTCCCACTCTCACTAGACTTACATCTTATATATTATAATGAAACAATCAACTATCGAGAATAAAATATACTAAGATGCGTTAGTTAAGAATAAGGGCAGCTACAAGCTGTGAAACAACATAAGAATATCCCAGACATTAGTTACATTGTCGTAGGATATATACTAAGGAAAAGCCGGCCGGCCGCCTGCCGCCAGCCGGTTTCTAAACGGCTGGTAAGCCGACGCGCGCGCATGCCCGCACGTGGCTACTATGCAGAAGCGTCACACCTCCCCAAAGATATAAGACCCTTGACTAAGTTCTTCATATCTAACAGAAAGCGTCTCATAGTACCACACACTGTTGCGACACAAGGCACTATATATAAAAAAAATAAAGACTGTTGCGCTCCACCGAGCAAGTTCAACTAACTTAGCGACAATAAGCGAAAACATTCAACTTAGATACTGCTACAACATCTTATACAAAATTCTACACGTTATAAAAATAAAGAGTTTTTATAAGGTTTTTGCTTTTTTAATTTGTTTTTCTCGGCTGAACTACAGTGACAGCCTATTTTCCTCCACACTCAACCCTCAATCCTGTGGCAGTCTAACCAACATCATCCACCCTTGATAGACAATCCGCTATCACGTTATCAGAACCGGCAATATGGCGTATGTCCAGATTATACTCCTGAAGCATGAGTGACCACCTGGTCAGCCTCATATTCCGGTTATGAAACTGATTCAAGAATTTCAGAGGGTGATGATCGGTATAAACCACTACAACTGGTCCGAAAGCAGGAACATATACATCGAAGTGCCTGAGCGCCAGCACTATCGCCAGGAGTTCTTTTTCAATTACAGAGTAATTCCTTTGTGCACTATTGAATTTTTTACTGTAAAAACTCACTGGATGTTCGATACCTTCATCATCTGTCTGTAACAAGACAGCCCCAGCCCCTACGCCACTGGCATCAGTCGCCAGCTGAAAAGGTCTGCTGAAGTCCGGGACCCTGAGGATGGGGTGGATACATAACAGGTGTTTCACCAAGGAAAACGCCTCTGCACACTCAGGAGACCACCGGAACTTCTTGTCCTTAGATAATAAGTCAGTTAAAGGTGCAAGTACAGTCGAATAGCCTTTGATGAAGCGACGATAATAGCCTATCATACCTAGAAACCGCATGATTTGTTTCTTAGTCGTAGGCTGGGGAAACTGATCGATGGCTTTAATCTTTGTCTGTGGAGGGCACACCTGACCCATCCCCACCTCGAACCCCAGGTACAAAACTGTGGCTTTGACAAAATCGCACTTACCCAGGTTTACCACCAAACCTGCTTCATTCAGTTTATTAAAAAGCTGTCTGATGTGAGCACAGTGACTGTTAAAATCCTCGTCGTATATTATGACATCATCTAGGTACACCGTACAGTTGGGAATGTCGGCTACAATGTCGTTCATTAATTTCTGAAACGTTGCAGGGGCATTTTTCAGCCAGTATGGCATAACATGGCAACGATATGTGGCACCGTCCACCACAAACCCACACACCTCTCGCGCTCGCTCAGCCAAGGGCACTTGCCAATAACCCTTAACAAGGTCTATCTTAGTGAGGAACTTGGCTTTTCCTATATTATCCACACTGTCGTCCACGCGAGGGAGAGGGTAGGCATTTGTGGGGGTTAAACCATTCAACCTGCGGAAATCTATACAAAACCGCACCTTGCCATCTGGTTTGGGCTGCAGTGTGACTGGGGAAGTCCACCTTACTGCACCCTCAGAAATCAGCCCACGTTTCAGCATATAATCCAGCTCTTCCCTAAGTGCTGGTAATTTAATAGGGGGAACACGGTATGGCACTGATTAAAAGGGCGGGTGGTCCCCAACATCGACATCGTGCACCGCTTGAGTAGTGAGGCCAGGATGCTCCGCGAAAACAGCTGGGTTTGAATCAAACAAGTGCTGCACAGCTACACGCTGTTGCTCAGGCAGGTGCAATATCAACTCGTGAGCCACTTGTCTAGAATTCCCCGCCCACTGATCCGCGGAAACATGACAATCCCAATTATCCTCCCCCGCAGCTTGACTGTCCCTTCTTCCTTCTCCACCACGATCGCTGCAGATCAACACCGGGACAGTGAGAGGCTCGGAGGGGCGCCTCACATACTCTTTCATCAGATTTACATGGCAAAGTTGGTTCTTTTTCTTACGATCAGGAGTAGCTACTAAATATTCGAGATCAGAAACCTTCCTTACAACCCGATACGGACCAGAATACTTGGCAGACAAGGGGTGTCCCACCAGAGGCAGTAGTATGAGTACCTCCTGATCTACTTCAAACTCCCTCAGCTTCACCTTCTGGTCGTATCTGTCCTTCATCTGAGCTTGTGAACTCTTAAGGTTCCGACCTGCTACCTCCAAGCTCTTTAGCATTCTCTCACGGCTTTCAACTACATACTTTAGAAGCGAGCATGGCTTTGTGACTGCCTCCCAGATCTCCTTGACTATGTGGAGGGGCCCCCTGACCCTGTGTCCAAAAACCAACTGGTTCGGGCTAAATCCCAAGCTCTCCCCCGGTACTTCTCTCGCAGCAAATAAAACGTATGGGAGACCTAGATCCCAGTCCTTCCCATTTTCCATGCAATAACACCGCAACATACTCTTGAGAGTCGAGTGCCACCTTTCCAAAACTCCCTGACTCTCGGGATGGTAGGCAGATGACACCACAGACACTATCCCATGTTGCTGCATGGTCTGCTTAAACAGAGCAGAAGTAAAATTGGATCCCTGATCAGACTGGATCTCCTGAGGGTAGCCATAACGAGAGAAATAGACAAGTAGGTTTTTGACAACAGTCTTAGCCATCCCGTTGCGCATGGGGTAAGCATCTGGATACCGTGTTGCTACATCCATTACAGTTAGTAAAAATTTATTGCCGGCACTAGTGGGGGGCAATGGGCCAACCATATCGATAACTACTTTGCTGAAGGGCGGCCCCAATGACAGGGATGGGTTGTAACGGGGCTCTCGGGATGACCTGATTGGGTTTCCCAACAACTTGACAAGTGTGACACTGTGACACCCTTGACACGACACTCGCCTTTAACCCCGGCCACCAGAAAAGCTTGCTCAGAGCTGCCTCCGTCTTACGTGCCCCCAGGTGCCCTGCCAAAGGCACATCATGAGCTAATCTCAATAAGCTCTCACGGCACACCCTCGGTACTACTAACTGGTCCACTAATCCTGACCCGCCATCCCACTTTTTCTTGGGATCCTGATGTCTCCGATACAAGATCCCATCGGACAAGAAAAAATCACCAGGCTGCGCATCCCCATCGCTCTCCAGTTCGATAGCACCATTACCACACGCCCTGACTTCAGGATCTTCCAGCTGCAAGGAACATATATCAGCAGGTGCGAGATTATCCAAGTTCATCTTAAATAATTTATTTCCACCTCCAATGTCCCTCTGAGCCATCCATTCCTCATGCTGCGCATAACGATGCTGTCGCAGAGTCTCTTCCTGCCAATAATGAGTCACCAAGAAACACTGCCTGCTCAAAACTCTCCAATTGACCAACACTTCCCGTTTTCTTGTGACCTTTCCTCCGCGGCTTGATAGACTGAGGTGGTGGCTGCAAGGCTCCGGATGTCTGAGAACGCGTCACAACACACGCCATGGTTTGTACGCTACACTTCTCAACCCACTCCTGTTCCTCCCTACTAACGTCGGCCGCCTTCTCGGCAACGACCAAGGGTGAAATCTTAGAAGCAGGCACCGCAAAGTCGTTGCCGAGGAGGAGGAGGTCGACGCCCCCAACAGGCAAGTTCTCTACAATTCCTACATCCAGCTCCTTCGCACACCACCCACCTCCAGCTCCATCCGCACCAGCGGGTAGGACTTCGTAGCATTGATCCCCTGAACTACCACCACCCGAGCAGCGTTAATCGGCCTACCAGTAAAGTTCTTTAACAAGGTCTGAGAAGCCCCCGTATCACGCAATAGCTTAACTCCTCGCCTTTCGCCAGCCCACCTCACAAAACCATGCCCTCTATGACCCCCAAAGACGTCGCGGACAGGTTTCGAGCCTTCCGGACTCTTGAACACAGGGTGTGTCCCAACCTCTGACGAACTACCCTTGGCAAACTCAGAAGATATAGGCGACACCCCTATGCTGCGGGCCAATGACACAACCTTGTTTGGTGGCTTGTTCGGACAAGCATTTGCAAAGTGACCCTCCTTGTGACATGCAAAGCACTCTTTACTCTTTGGTTTCCCTTGGGAGTGGGAGGTACCATTAGACTTCTTATACGGGACGGTATTTGGTTTATGTTCAGTTTTATTGTCAGTGCTAGATGGTTTTGTGTATTTATGTGTATCAAAATTCTTGGGAGGGGGAGGGGTACGATCCTTTGCACCCGATTCACTCCTAGCTGCTGCTCCGCACCCTCGAATTAATGACAGTCGGAGGTCAGCCATTTCTGCTGCCTCCTGGAGAGTTCTAGGATTTTTGTCCTTTATATTTAATGTTAAGTCCCCGCCTGTGCACTTAAAGAACTGCTCCAAGAGAACCAGCTCACTCAACTCCTCAAAAGTAGCTGCCCTCTCAGAACGCAGCCAATCTCGTAGTGCATCAGACAAGTCCCGGGCGTGTTCTAGGAAGGTACTATCCTTGCCCTTAGTAACACCCCGAAACTTCAAGCGGTAAGTTTCTGGTTGTAACTCATAGGCCCGTAGCACAGCCTTCTTTAGTTCATCATAAACTACACAGGACTCTAAAGGTAGTGCTTCATACGCTTTTAGCCCCTTTCCTAGGAGTCTTGATGAAACTAATGCTGCCCACTTTTCCTGAGGCCACTGGTGTTCCTGACACTTCTTCTCAAATCGCATAAATAACTCAGTCACACATGATTAATCGAACACAGGAACTAGTTTAAGCAGGTGCGACAATGATTGGTCCCGATGTCTGTTACCTCGCCCAATATTTCGCCCTGTTACCTCCACTCGAGATCTCTCCAGCTCCCTGTCAGCCCGATACCTAGTAGACTCTGCCTGCAGTTCAGCCTCTCGTATAGCTGTTCTCTCTGCGGCCTCAGCCTGAGCTCTAGCAACCTCAGCCTGCACACTAGCCTGTCTCTCGGCAGCCTCAACCTGAGCTCTAGCCTGTCTTTCGGTAGCCTCAACCTTGGCCATCTCAAGCCGAAACAACAAATCTGGAGTCAACCCTTGAGGAGGGGAAGGTGCATTTAATGGAGAGGGTCCCTGTGATTGAATTCCACGGTGCCATTGACCATCAACTTGGGGGTATGTACTAAATTCAGGCACCCTGACGTTTGATACGGGGGTAGAGTGGAGGGGGGGCTGGGGACCGGGGCCCCCCAGTCGCCTCTCCATCCAGGTCTCTCCCTTCTAAACCCAATATCAAAGTCCTCAGCTGATCTTTCCTCATGCCACTTAAACCCTGGTGACACTGAAGACCTGCCACACACTTTAAGCCATACTTATTCAGCTTCAATACCCTGGCAGCGGTAAAGGGCACCTCTAAAAATCTTCTAGCACCCTCCTCGCTATCGACTAGCTACTCTACAGGTCTTTCTCCCTCCGAGCCCGTATCATGACCTGACCCATCACTGTGTTCTGATGTATTAGACATGTTTGTGTACTGCAGTAATTATCACGGTTATAGAATGTGCCTTATCTCCTATGCAAGTATGAATATACTAATGTTATTTAAAGTCTTTAATGTGTTATATTGGTTGCTCCAAAAAATAAAACTCTATGTCCACTGTATTCCTCTAATCATAAGGAATCTCAAAACAAATGACCACTATATTCCTCTGTTCAGTAAATCCTATGCAATGTCGCCATTTGTTACGTCCCGGGATATATAAACACTGGGCTCTTTCTATTGGACTAGGTATGCGGCAACAAGCAACAACGGAAAACGCTAGATCCAACCCTTATCTATAAACCCAGGCAACAAACCACCCTAAACCGTCAAGAGTCCTGCCTGGACAACGAGGTATCCTATGACTCGGTTACAGGGTGCACGCACTATAGACTGCTGATAGTCAAGCAGGCTATATAAAAGATCACACAATTAAGTTGACTTAAAGCTTCAAGGAAAAGATAGATAACGGATTTTAAATTGCAGAAACAATTTAATAACAAACTAGAAGAAAGTACATTTAACGTTACGTTAATTAATACAACTAATCACCCCTGCGTGAAAGAAGGTGAAAGCAAACAGTCCTCAAAACATCGTACCGGTAGACAAGATGCGGGGTTCTAAACTGCATGCGGCTACTGTAGGATCTGATGCTTAGCAAAGAAAGTACGTTACGAATTTAGAGAACTCTTAACTAATAAGCAGGAATAAATACTAGTGATAGGCCATACAGTGTATAATGGCATAGGTATAATTAAATAATGGCAGCAACTCGCAACATAACCACATACAGGTGTGCTTCTCACTCTTAGTCAGGCAAGCCTGCTCGGACAGAGTCTCTAAGCCACACCCTGATTCACAAAGCTCACAAAAACGGTAAACTGTGGCACAATAACAAGCATACAGAAATAATAAACCCCTAGCTGTTAATCTGCCAGGTGGCAGAGGTCTAGCTGGAAGGATTATAGGCTTCGGATACCCGGGCTGAGCCACCTGCTCTAGCCTAGGGACGTTCCCAAGTCTGTGCGCCAAATTACTCTAATTGAAAGGGTGCTCTCTTGAGAGACTCAGATCGCAAGTATCTGATCTCTCCTGGCGACCCTAAAACAAAAGCAAGACGTGCTAGCGCAGTGCTGAGTGGACTAGGCAAGGGCCCTCACACAACACAACACTAAACACACAGGGACACAGACAAGAAAATGCCCCCAGACTCCCACGGGTATCCTAGTAAAGTTGTGCGGGTCCACAGGACTCGCACCAGCAGACTTTACTTAAAGGATCGCAAAAAGCCTCCCCTCCGGTCTAGCCCCAGCTAACCTGACACAAGAACACACTAGCAAGCATGAAACCACCAAATATGAGACAACAAAAAAGCTTCCTAGGTCTCATTAACAATAACGTCTCTGCATAAGGCCCAAAATCCTATCTAGTTATCTGAGAGCTCGTCGTTAATACAATAATAGATATAAGGTCTATCAAGGGGATGGGATAATTAAATAGATTGGTGAAGTAGTGGAAGGAAGATATACAAAGTAAGAGAGAAAGTTTCTAAGTGGGGTTGAGAGGGCTAGATATCAAAGGGGTCCGAAGGGTACGACAGTGAGGTGAGCTCTGAGTCTTGAATCTGTCTGGACCCCGCCCTAGGCATGCAGAATACATCCCAGGCTTGGCAACACTCAACACAGTTGCCGGGTCAAAATCGTCTACCCCGTGCGTGAGTCGAAACTAAGCCTAACGTAGCCAACAAATGCATATGGCAACATCAGGCTCGTCCCAAGCTAGACTCTCCGCGCGAAGCAACGTCCACCAGCCGGTCTCTCTCTCCCGCTCGTCTCCTCCCACTCTCACTAGACTTACATCTTATATATTATAATGAAACAATCAACTATCGAGAATAAAATATACTAAGGTGCGTTGGTTAAGAATAAGGGCAGCTACAAGCTGTGAAACAACATAAGAATATCCCAGACATTAGTTACATTGTCGTAGGATATATACTAAGGAAAAGCCGGCCGGCCGGCTGCCGCCAGCCGGTTTCTAAACGGCTGGGCAGCCGACGCGCGCGCATGCCCGCACGTGGCTACTATGCAGAAGCGTCACAATATATATATATATATACTGTATTCGTCACGTCTGTGTGTGTATGTGGAACCGGAAGCATAAATAGACAGTAAGCATACATATTGACAAAATTTGATATAGATTTATATAGATACGGCGAGGGCAGTAGTGATTTTCTGTACAATTTGACAGTGTCTGGCTTTGCTTATATGACAAATTGCTGTCATAATAAACGGGGATGATTGTTATACAGGTGCAAAGTTAAAGGTAACCAGTGTGTGAGAGAAGATAAACTCTTAACCCTTAACTGGCGGCGCGCGACCTATGTCGAGTGAAATAAATTTGGACTATGTGGCGGTGCACGACATCTGTCGACGCCATTTTCAGCATGTAATGTTGCTGAGAGAGAGAGCTGAGTGGTGGGACGAGCGTAGCAACCCTATGACCGCTCCCCATCACCGCGGTGGACATACTGAACTGTATTCTACTTTCCTCCCCCCTTTCTCACTCGCTACACAGGGAATTATGTAAGGAAACTACCTTTTTTCAGGGTTTTTGCACTCGTGTTACACGATCGTTGCAAGAGAACCAGTGGTCGTACAAGGATAGTTCGGGTGTCATTGGAAAGCTCTGTTTATGCCCTTTCAGGGATATATACTTGTTTTACACTCTGGGTCTTATTTAGGCATGAACATGATCACGTAAACAACCCTATTTAGGGTAAAAAAAAACGCTGTGCGGTACGGTCAAATAGACCGCCTAGGCCGCCAATAAGGTGTTAACCCGTGGAGCCCCGGCTAGTTTTGTAATGTTTGTTCACCAGAACCCGGCCGGTTTTCAATTTTTTTTTTTATTCCAGAAACAATAGCGAATGGGTTAGGAATGAAGGAAAACCACGAAAAACCGCTCAAAAAGCTTTAAAAATGGTCCTACAGAGCCCCCGAAAACGTATTTTACAAGAGTAAAAAAATGAAGGCAATTATCCCAAAAAAACAGGTTATTGTGCGCTCACGGGCACGCACGTGGACTTTGAGAGTTTTCAACCATCGGCACGGTTGCGTGGGATACGTACACAGTTCCCATACAAATCTGAGCCCTCTTGAGTGGCTACACCTGAGGTTACGGTCGGCGCAATTAGGGTGACGCGTCAGGCGCATCTCTGGGGCTGTCGTTACATACATCGCCGACGTGTCAGACGCGTCGCTGGGGCTGTACGGGTTAATGCACGAAAAGGTAATGCCTCTAGTTAGATAAGACCACATTCCTATATTTGAAAGCTGCTTCTGCTATTCTTCGTTACCGTGCGTAGGTGCCATAAGGGACTTTCCCACATGCGCGACATTGCCCAATTTTTGTCCGTGGAATGCCTCTCGACTGATTATCGTAACGAATTTGCCCGATTGTCTAGTGGTAACCGTTATTTCAAGACAACATACAACTTGTTGCTAAACAATCCAGAACATGTCTTGCAATACAATCACACCGACCCACACATATGTCACTACCACATCC
This sequence comes from Paralithodes platypus, assembly GCA_032716605.1. NCBI lineage: Eukaryota > Metazoa > Arthropoda > Malacostraca > Decapoda > Lithodidae > Paralithodes > Paralithodes platypus. The sequence goes on along the minus strand of CM064578.1, from coordinate 24,449,348 downwards.
AATACAAGTAGCACTGTTAACACACACACTTTCACACACATGTTTTCCTATGTGTAAGGAGACAAATGGCAGATTGCCTGTAACGAGTATCTTCCTAAAGCCAAGAGGGTGACACTGTGACAGAGTCAAATTCTTGGGACTTTGGGGTCAAAATGCCTGCACACACCAAGTTGAAAGCAGTTTAACTATTAGGATGAAGGAAAGATTGATTGAAGGAGAGTTCCAGCATTCACTTGTTGAGCAAAAGAAAGACTGAGAAAACTTACCAATTCTTTGGTTGGAGAGCTGGACAGAATAGGAGTGGAACTGTGTTGAATGGCGGGTGCCTCGCACTCGCCGCAAGAGAGGGGGGGGGGGTATGCACTGAGAGAACACAGATTGTTGAAATAATGATAGAAGAGTGAGAGAGATGCAACATTGCGGCGTGTAGATAGATTTGTAGGGAAATAGTAAGAGGAAGTGAGTTGATGAGACAAAATGTTTTGGACTCTATTCTTTCGAGAAGTGCGGTATGGGTGAAACCTACCTACACATGCGAACAATACTCAATACAGGGGCGCAATGTGCCCCGATAAGGAGCACATACACATAATCTCCCTTCAATCTCCTCCAAGAACCACAACAATCAACCACCACCAACCAGAACAAACCATCAAAACCAACACCAAACTACCACAATTACCATCAAGCTACCACCACCACTACCAAGCCACCACAACCACCAGCTACCACAAACACTGCAACCACCACCACCAACAAACTACCACAACCACCACCACCAAACTACCACCACCACCACACACCTCACCAGCATCATCCCAATCAAACTTCCATAACCATCAGATACACCTACAACCACAACCACACACTCTCCCCACCAGCTACCAACCAGAATTGCCTACACGAAAAGCAACTATGCCACTACCACCACAACGATCATACACCACCACCACCACGACCATACATAACCACCACGTTCATGCACCACCACTACCACTACCACCACCACTATCAGTACCACAATCAGCACCACCACAACCATCACCAAGACCATACATCACCACCACGACCATACACCACACCCACGATTACTACTACCACAAGCACAACAACCACCACCACCAACACTACCATTAATCTGAATGCAAACAAGAATACGATTTCATGAACAAAATAACTTTATGGCGACCATATTGAGTTGAGTCGACTGTACAACTGTGTCCCCGACCGTTCCTTCATGTTGCCAACACTGTCGAGTATAGCATACTCGCATTCTGCCATGGTTGCATATGTTGTCTGCAATACCTACAAGACCTGTCTTGTCATTTCGCTGATTGATCTTGAGACAAGTTGTGTGCAATCGCAGTGCATCGGCAAATAGTCGGGCGAGGTTGTGCATGTGCGTAACGAATATTTTTGGGCGACACCATCGCCGACATTCGTGAATTTTTTTAACTTTCCAAAAATCAGCACGACTCTCACGACCCAATTCAAGACTCACCAGAACTCCAGGAACCAATCGGGGACATCAGACGATCATGCAAGAATTTTACATGACATGACAACACAATGGCCGAATAGGGGATGTTGGTTTGTGTCGATGACCAAAATCGGGCATGTGGGGAAGCCCCTATACACAAGTTGTAATCGTATTTCTTTGTAGTGTACTCAAATTCAGCTGAATGTCATACAATCAACTACGGTATCAACCTTTCCTAGACGACCAAGCTTTTTACTCTTTCTATATTGATCCTATTAGTTTTGCCTATGGTCTGTCCCTAAAGTTATTTTCTCGTGGTATTATTCATAGGCTCATTTTCACACAATGAGAGAAAACTGTACTAAAAATCCAGATGGCGCTGGGGGTCTTATTCAAATGATATCGTGTGTGATGCACCATTGAGGTGTTTTGAGGGTTTTCGTGATTTAAGAGGTTTAATACAGTTCTAACTTATCTATGACACATAGTTGTGCAGTATATTTTTACAAGATTCATAATATGATGGTTATATACTCGTTAATGCAGTGAATATATAATAATTAACATAATTTGATACATAAATATCAGCTTCCTGAACTAGAAATTTAGTTTCATCTAATGTGGTGTAATAGGCTGGGCGAAATGTGTAATACTCATTGAAGTATTGTATTTACTTCCTTTTTAGTTACTAACAAATACGTGTTTCAGTAGATATTGGCTGAACATACGGTATTATATTCTGTAGTTGTAACATTTGGCAGGTCGAATGTCTACGCATGCGCAGACTACAAAACACGCTCCCATGAGCTTTTATGGTACCAATTTAATAATCCACTCTCAAATCGGGCAGCTAAATTTCTTATTATACCAGTGACAGGAAATCAGTCAATGTGTATCAGAATGTCATTGAACACAGTGTCAGCAAATTACATACGTGGAGATGCAGGAAATTGTTACGACCGGCACTACGAAATAAACAAGGTCACTTAATAATGGACTAGATGATAGGCTATATCTGCAACAACGGCCATTTGTTATATCTATTACAACGGTACACGGTAATTCCAAACCCTCGAACAAATCCAAACCCTCGAACTATTACGCCGGTGAACAAAAACACTTAAAACCCTCCAGAGTTAATCTACTGGATAACGGGGTATCAATTAACTGGGTTTTAGTGCACTTCTACAAAGGCTTTCCGGTGACGACAAAGCCAACTCACAACAGGAGTACTTATGTTACGAAAATGCTCTTAAGTAATAACAATGCTTGAATAAACATAAGATTTAATAAAGGAATAATTGCTTGCGTTAACTTTAGTGTGAGTCAGTACTCAATACTAAACTCTTCAATGCTCTATGAAAACACTGGAAGTCTATTCAGCAATCAGATAAGGAATCTTCTGAAAAGGTCTGATGCTCTAAGATGCTCGTTACTATAGAACAGAAATAATGCAGGGGCAGGACACCAAAGCGTGTATCTTAAATACACATAAGTAGGATACATATATATAAACAAGGAGTGCAACAACTCTGTAACAGCACTATAATAAAACCACTCAGAAACAGTACTTCCTTAGCCAACGTAACAGCCAAACTGGGTTGTGCATTATGCATCAACCAAGGCTAAAATAAGGCGTGAATAATTCCTAAAGCATACACAATGAAAGTTAATAAACACAATGCTGTCTTCCTCACTAATAAAGTCTAGCAGTGGTATAAAAGGTACTAGGAAACTAGGCAGAGCGCCAAGCATGCTCGTAGCCTACTGTTCCCTTGAACAGATTTCCCTTATGTTTACGTTAAGAGACTTGGAGGCTCTCTTGGAAAGTCCAGATTTCTAGTATCTGGTCATGCCCTGGCGCTCCACAAAGGTCAACAAAATGAGGCAGCAAGCATACAGGTAAGTATAGGCAAAAGCCCTTCACCTGTATACTGCTACACTCGCAAAGGAAAATATGCACAAAGGTTACAGGCTAGCTAGCTTCGTCGATGTTGTAAAGGCTCTGACTTGCCACATACATAACTCAGACAACGACCAAAGATACCTTCCACTGTTTTTTTTTTTTTTTTTTTTTTTTTTTTTTCTATATTCCAACTACTCCCTCTCGGGCATAGGCTGATAGCCTTTACACTCTACCGCTGAACACGATGGGGCCCGTGAGGTCTTACTCCAGCCTAGGGAGTGAGACATGTGAAGCTTCACGGCTCGAAGCAATTCCATCTCTGAAGCTGCTCCGCCTCTATGCTTCACAGTCTCATCCTCCAGGCTCAGACCCTCACTCCCAGAACGCCATCTATTGAGCAATTAACTCACTAGGCATTGCCCCCCTGTAGCATATTTTGAATATGGGAATATTCATACAATGCTATTTAATCAGGGAACAATGAGGGTATTATTTTGGCATTTCGGTGTGCTGTGGTAATGCACTGATACTAGGTACAGCACAAATTCCATCCCAATAATATCTTCCCATTGACATATTGGGATTCGAACCCAGGTCCATTGGATTACCAGTCCAGTGGCAAGACCACTCTGCCACACCTCCCCATTAGCATTAAATAATGGGAAAGAACAGCTCAATAATTACAAGCACCCAAACACTAGGCTACCATATGACTATGACTCTAATAATCCCTAAAACTAGTACAAACATAAATGTGAGAGCTGGTGCTGGTAATACGACTGGCCGACTATGGAAGTCGTATGCAGAACCAGAAGGGATAAGTAATTGAATAAAGAGAGAAGTATGAAAAAGAAGAAGTTCAGAGAGAGAGAAAGTAGTACAGGGGGTTATATGGGGGACAGATTGCAAAGGACATGTAGGACCAAGCACGCTGCGCCAAGCTCTGAAGGAGACACGAGGGCAGGAGCCCGCACCACCGTCCAGGACAGCGGCCGCCAATCACAGACGACTACGTCATGAAGAGCAAGCGTCCTATGACGTAGACAGGCCCGCCGGCCAATCACGGGCGCCGGGGGCTCCTCCGAGCGCGGGAGGCATACGTACATACACACGCACACACTACCACCTCGCTGCTCGCTCTCTTTCTCCTTACATCTTCACACAATGCATCTTATATTCTAGCAATGATATAAAATACTTCCAAGTGTCACAGACAAGAATAAAGACCACCACTGATCTGTTTGTGACAACATGAACTCTATGAAAGAAAGAACATCGTTCTACGATTATTGTAGCCCATATCACTGCCCTGGCGAGCGCTAGCGAGTTACGAGTGCATTCTGGCAAGCTGGCCAGTGTAACACCCCGCCCAAGATGTGGGACGTTTCAGCCTCAGGTGAACTCCACATCTGACCAGACAGAATGCTCACCAGCCCCGCATCACCCAGCTACTCTCCCAAGATGTGAAAACAAGGCACGATCACAAACATAAAACACAGTATTATAAAACAAAATCTGCACAACACTTCCCCAAAATAATAGCATCATAATAATTATATCACGCTCAACGAGCAAGCTTCACCAAGCCTAGCCTACTAACACAACAACTCAGAGTGTCTTAGATGCTTTGCTGTGATATACTGCACTTATATACTATAAAAAAAAAAAAGTTTTTATGTGAGGTTTTTATATTTTTTAATAGTGTTTTTGGCGGCATTGCACTACAGCGGCAAGCCTAATTTTTCTCCACTCTCAAACACACACTGACTGAACGGCGAGGGTTCTCCTGCAAACATACCCTCCTGTGACAAACAATCAGCCAAAACATTATCAGTGCCCTTAACATGCCACACATCCAACTTGTGTTCCGGAAGCAAAACAACACCTGACACTGATATACTGCCCAGTTCATCACAAGACTGGCACTTCTCTTCGCTCTCTCCGGCAACGGGGCCTGCTAATAACCTTTCACTAGTTCTACCTTCGTGATGAGCGAGGCAGCCCCGATGCGGTCTATGGTGTTGTCAACTCTGGGTAATGGATAGGCGTCTGTCAGGGATAATGCACCCACACTCTTGCAATCAACATACACACGGATCTTGCCACTTAACACAGGCTGCAAAGTTACTGGCAACGACCACTCGCGATATTCCTTATCCCTCAGACCCTTCGTCAACATGTAGTCCAGCTCTGCTTTCACAACAGGCTGTCGAGCAGGATTTATACGGTAGGGAGCCAATTTGAGCCTTGCACTGTCTCCAGCCTCCATGTCGGATTTTACCCCGTACATCAGGCCTGGAGAATCAACAAACATACGGACGTACTGCTACAGCCTAGTAAACAACTTCTCTTGGCGCTCAGGAACAAGAGGTTGCAACTTATCTCGCAGAACAACATGCCTAGTGCCCTCCCACAACCCAGCCGAGACCGCAGCTTCTAAACTATAGTCTCCCTCCTTCTCCACCTTCGTCCCTAGAACAGCCAGGTCATGGGAGGGACAACCTGTACCATCTGTGCAGTCACTCCCATAGTTCATAATTGATAAGGCTTCACCGCCGATACCGTACATGCGCACCCCCACATTCCTTGCGACTACATCTGCCTGCGCAGCATCACCGCCTTCAGCGACATGGCCAGATACAGTCGGTCTATGGTAGGGCTGTTGCATTCGACTAGAGCAGCATTGGGAGGCTATGCGACGACTGGGCGCATTCACTCCACAGCCATCCTCACCAATCTGCTCAATGTCCTGATTCTGACCACCACCTTTAGCAGCCATGGGTCGACCCTGACCTGACAACCATGCCAAAGCCTCGTCGCCCACCTTGAACCACCGAAACAACGAGGCCAACGGTCTACTCACACTCAAGTGACCTGTCAGCGGAACATCGTGCACCGCATGAGTTGTGAGGCCTGGGTGCTCAGCACAAACAGTAGGGTATAAACTGAGCAGGTGCTGGAGCGCTGCACACTGCTGCTCAGGCAGGTGCTCTAGCGCTTCCACAGCCACCTGACTCGTGTCCCCCGCCCACTGCTCCACCGAAACATGACAATCCCAACTCTCCTCCACCTGAGCCCCACTGCCCCCCTCTCCTTCTCCACCTTGGCAGCTGCAGACCAACACAGGGGCAGTAGGCTGCTCAGGTGGTTGCCTCACAAACTCCTTTAACAGGTTCACATGACATGTTTCCCCGTCCTCGTCGAGTTCAATAGCCCCGTTCCCACAACTCCTCCACCTGGGAACTACTTTGTCGCGGAGTCCCATCACGCCCTACCATGTCACTAGGGGGGACAGGTTCTGGGGCCACTCCGGAGCTCATCTTTTGGTCAAGTACCGAGTCACCAAGGAGTGTCGCTGGGTCCAAACTCTCAACTCGACCACTAGCCTCGTCTTTCTCCTTCCGACCCTTCCTCCGCTGGTCATAAACTTGAGTACTAGGCTGTGACACCTGAGCGGACTGAGATCTCTCGAGCCCCACTTGCCCTCCCTACTCGTGTCGGCCGCCCTCTCGGCAACGACTAAGGGTGGAAACCTCGGAAGTGGGCACCGCAAAGTCATTGCCGAGAAGGAGGGACCCCTCAACTGGCAATTTCTCCACCACACCCACATCCAACTGTGTCACACGTCCACCTCAAGCTCCACTCTGACCAGCGGGTAAGACCGCGTAGCATTGATGCCTTGAACCACCACAACCCCAGCCGCGTTAATTGGCTTGCCAGTGAAATTCTTAACAAGTGCTGGGAAGCGCCCGTATCACGCAACAACTCAAGCCTTTGCCTCACACCAGCCCAACTCACAGTGCCGTGCCCCTTATGACCACAAAAAACATCACGGACAGGTGACGAGCCTCCTGCTGCTTCTGCACCGACGATGACTTCGCAACCGACTGTTACCCGGGCAAATGCGGAAGACCTCAAGAAATGCCAATGTTGCTCACTAGTGACACCACTGCTGTAGGCGGTGTGACGCTTCTGCATAGTAGCCACGTGCGGGCATGTGCGCGCGTCGGCTGCCCAACCGTTTAGAAACTGGCTGGTGGCAGCCGGCGGCTGTTCCTTAGTATATATCCTACGACAATGTAACTAATGTCTGGGATATTCTTATGTTGTTTCACAGCTTGTAGCTGCCCTTATTCTTAACCAACGCATCTTAGTATATTTTATTCTCGATAGTTGATTGTTTTCATTATAATATATAAGATGTAAGTCTAGTGAGAGTGGGAGGAGACGAGCGGGAGAGAGAGACCGGCTGGGTGACGTTGCTTCGCGTCAGAGAGTCCAGCTTGGGACGAGCCTGATGTTGCCACATGCATTTTATTGCAACGTTAGGCTTAGTTCCGACTCACGCACAGGGGGTAGACGATTTTGACCCGGCAACTGTGTTGAGTGTTGCCAAGCATGGGATGTATTCTGCATGCCTAGGGAGGGTCCAGACAGATTCAAGACTCAGAGCTCACCTCACTGTCGTACCCTTCGGACCCCCTTGATATCTATCCCTCTCAACCCCACTTAGAAACTTTATCTCTTACTTTGTATACCTTCCTTCCACTACTTCACCAATCTATTTAATTATCCCATCCCATTGATAGACCTTATATCTATTATTGTATTAACGACGAACTCTCAGATAACTAGATAGGATTTTGGGCCTTATGCAGAGACTTAATTGATAATGAGACCTAGGAAGCTTTTTTGTTGTCTCATATTTGGTGGTTTCATGCTTGTTAGTGTGTTCTTGTGTCAGGTTAGCAGGGGCTAGAACCGGAGGGGGGGCTTTTTGCGATCCTTTAAGTAAAGTCTGCTGGTGCGAGTCCTGTGGACCCGCACGACTTTACTAGGATACCCGTGGGAGTTTGGGGGCACATTCTTGTCTGTGTCCCTCTGTGTCTAGTGTTGTGTTGTATGAGGGCCCTTGCACTAGTCCACTCAGCACTGCGCTAGCACATCTTGCTTTTGTTTTAGGGTCGCCAGGAGAGAGTCAGATACTTGCGATCTGAGTCTCTCAAGAGAGCACCCTTTCAATTAGAGTAATTTGGCGCACAGACTTGGGAACGTCCCAGGGCTAGAGGCAGGTGGCTCAGCCCGGGTATCCGAAGTCTATATCCTTCCAGCTAGACCTCTGCCACCTGGCAGATTAACAGCTAGGGGTTTATTATCTCTGTATGCTTGTTTATTGTGCCACAGTTTACCGTTTTTGTGAGCATTGTGAGTCAGGGTGTGGCTTAGAGACTCTGTCCGAGCAGGCTTGCCTGACTAAGAGTGAGAAGTACACCTGTATGTGGTTATATTGCGAGTGTTGCTGCGTTTTATTTAATTATACCTATGCCATTATACACTGTATGGCCTATCACTAGTATTTATTCCTGCTTATGAGTTAAGAGTTCTCTAAATCCGTAACATACACTTTGCTAAGCATCAGATCCTACAGTAGCCGCATGCAGTTTAGAAACCTGCATCTTGTCTACCTGTACAATGTTTTGAGGACTGTTTGCTTTCACATTCTTTCACGCAGGGGTGATTAGTTTGTATTAATTAACGTAACGTTAAATGTACTTTCTTCTAGTTTGTTATTAAATTGTTTCTGCAATTTAATTCCGTTATCTATCTTTTCCTTGAAGCTTTAAGTCAACTTAATTGTGTGATCTTTTATATAGCCTGCTTGGACTATCAGCAGTCTATAGTGCGTGCATCCTGTAACCGAGTCATAGGATACCTTGTTGTCCAGGCAGGACTCTTGACGGTTTAGGGTGGTTTGTTGCCGGGTTTATAGATAAGGGTTTGGATCTAGCGTTTTTCCGTTGTTGCTTGTTGCCCATTACCTAGTCCAATAGGAAGAGCCCAGTGTTTATATATCCAAGGTAGTAACAAATGGCGACCTTGCATAGGATATACTGAAAAGAGGAATATAGTGGTCATTTGTTTTGAGATTCCTTATGATGAGAGGAATACAGTGGACATAGTTTTTTTTTTTGGAGCAAACCAATATAACACGTTAAGGACTTTAAATAACATTAGTATATACATACTTGCATAGGAGATAAGGCACATTCTATAACCGTGATAATTACTGCAGTACACAAACATGTCTAATGCATCAGAACACAGTGGATGGGTCAGGTCACGATACGGGCTCGGGGAGGAGAAAGACGTGTGGAGTGGCTAGACGATAGCGAGGAGTGTGCTAGAAGATTTTTAGAGGTGCCCCTTAGCGCTGACAGGGTGTTGAAGTTGAATAAGTATGGCTTAAAGTGTGTGGCAGGTCTTCAGGGTCACCAGGGTTTAGGTGGCATGAGGAAAGATCAGCTGAGGACTTTGATATTGGGTTTAGAAGGGAGAGACCTGGGTGGAGAGGCGACTGGGGTCCCCTGCCCCCCCTCCCCTCCACCCCCGTATCAAATGTCAGGGTGCCTGAATTTAGTAACATACCCCCAAGTTGATGGTCAATGGCAGCGTGGAATTCAATCACAGGGACCCTCTCCATTAAATGCACCTTCCCCTCCTCAAGGGTTGACTCCAGATTTGTTGTTTCGGCTTGAGATGGCCAAGGTTGAGGACCGAAAGGACAGGCTCAAAGCTCAGGTTGAGGCTACCGAAAGACAGGTTAGTGTGCAGGCTGAGGTTGCTGCTAGAGCTCAGGTTGAGGCTGCTATAGCTCAGGCCGACGCAGCAGAAGAGAACAGCTATACGAGAGGCTGAACTGCAGGCAGAGTCTACTAGGTATCGGGATGACAGGGAGCTGGAGAGGTCTCGAGTGGAGGTAAAAGGGCGAAATATTGCGCGAGGTAACAGACATCGGGACCAATCATTGTCGCACCTGCTTAAACTAGTTCCTGTGTTCGATGAATCATGGGTGACTGAGTTTTTTATGCGATTTTTGAGAAGAAGTGTCAGGAACACCAGTGGCCCTCAGGAAAGGTGGGCAGCATTAGTTCATCAAGACTCCTAGGAAAGGGGCTAAAAGCGTATGATGACACTACCTTTAGAGTCCTGTGTAGTTTATGATGAGCTAAAGAAGGCTGTGCTACGGGCCTATGAGTTACACCCAGAAACTTACCGCTTGAAGTTTCGGGGTGTTACTAAGGGCAAGGCTAGTACCTTCCTAGAACACGCCCGGGACTTGTCTGATGCACTACGACATTGGCTGCGTTCTGAGAGGGCAGCTACTTTTGAGGAGTTGAGTGAGCTGGTTCTCTGGAGCAGTTCTTTAAGTGCACAGGCGGGGACTTAACATTAAATATAAAGGAAAAAAATCCTAGAACTCTCCAGGAGGCAGCAGAAATGGCTGACCTCCGACTGTCATTAATTCGAGGGTGCGGAGCATCAGCTAGGAGTGAGTCGGGTGCAAAGGTACGTAGCCCCTCCACTCCCAAGAATTTTGATACACATAAATACACCAAACCATCTAGCACTGACAATAAAACTGAACATAAACCAAATACCGTCCCGTATAAGAAGTCTAATGGTACCTCCCACTCCCAAGGGAAACCAAAGAGTAAAGAGTGCTTTGCATGTCACAAGGAGGGTCACTTTGCAAATGCTTGTCCGAACAAGAAGGTTGTGTCATTGGCCCGCAGCATAGGGGTGTCGCCTATTTCTTCTGAGTGTGCCAAGGGTAGTTATCAGAGGTTGGGACACAGCCTGTGTTCAAGAGTCCGGAAGGCTCGAACCCTGTCCGCGACGTCTTTGGGGGTCATAGAGGGCATGGTTTTGTGAGGTGGGCTGGCGAAAGGCGAGGAGTTAAGCTATTGCGTGATACTGGGGCTTCTCAGACCTTGTTAAGGAACTTTACTGGTAGACCGATTAACGCTGCTCGGGTGGTGGTAGTTCAGGGGATCAATTCTACGAAGTCCTACCCGCTGGTGCGGATGGAGCTGGAGGTGGATGGTGTGGCGAAGGAGCTGGATGTTGGAATTGTAGAGAACTTGCCTGTTGGGGGCGTCGACCTCCTCCTCGGCAACGACTTTGCGGTGCCTGCTTCTAAGGTTTCACCCTTGGTCGTTGCCGAGAAGGCGGCCGACGTTAGTAGGGAGGAACAGGAGTAGGTTGAGAAGTGTAGCGTACAAACCATGGCGTGTGTTGTGACGCGTTCTCAGACATCCGGATCCTTGCAGCCACCACCTCAGTCTATCAAACCGCGGAGGAAAGGTCACAAGAAAATGG
>CM064578.1:24378393-24437702 GCA_032716605.1 Paralithodes platypus | reverse complement strand
ATTTTTTTAAACTTTCCCAAATCAGCACGACCCTCACGACCCAATTCAAGACTCCCAAGAACTACAAGATTCAATCGCGGACATCAGACGGTCATGCAAGAATTTTACATGCCATGATAAGACAATGGCAGAATAGGGGATGTTGGTTTGTGACGATGACGAAAATCGTGAATGTGGGGAAGCCCCTATACACAAGTTGTAATCGTATTTCTTTGTAGTGTACTCTAATTCAGCTGAATGTCATACAATCAACTACGGTATCAACCTTTCCTAGACGACCAAGCTTTTTACTCTTTCTATATTGATCCTATTAGTTTTGCCTATGGTCTGTCCCTAAAGTTATTTTCTCGTGGTATTATTCATAGGCTCATTTTCACACAATGAGAGAAAACTGTACTAAAAATCCAGATGGCGCTGGGGGTCTTATTCAAATTATATCGTGTGTGATGCACCATTGAGGTGTTTTGAGGGTTTTCGTGATTTAAGAGGTTTAATACAGTTCGCAACTTATCTATGACACATAGTTGTGCAGTATATTTTTACTAGATTCATAATATGATGGTTATATACTCGTTAATGCAGTGAATATATAATAATTAACATAATTTGATACATAAATATCAGCTTCCTGAACTAGAAATTTCGTTTCATCTAATGTGGTGTAATAGGCTGGGCGAAATGTGTAATACTCATTGAAGTATTGTATTTACTTCCTTTTTAGTTACTAACAAATACGTGTTTCAGTAGATATTGGCTGAACATACGGTATTATATTCTGTAGTTGTAACATTTGGCAGGTCGAATGTCTACGCATGCGCAGACTACAAAACACGCTCCCATGAGCTTTTATGGTACCAATTTAATAATCCACTCTCAAATCGGGCAGCTAAATAGGTTACCGGCTATATTTCTTATTATACCAGTGACAGGAAATCAATCAATGTGTATCAGAATGTCATTGAACACAGTGGCAGCAAATAACATACGTGGAGATGCAGGAAATTGTTACGACCGGCACTACGAAATAAACAAGGTCACTTAATAATGGACTAGATGATAGGCTATATCTGCAACAACGGCCATTTGTTATATCTATTACAACGGTACACGGTAATTCCAAACCCTCGAACAAATCCAAACCCTCGAACTATTACGCCGGTGAACAAAAACACTTAAAACCCTCCAGAGTTAATCTACTGGATAACGGGGTATCAATTAACTGGGTTTTAGTGCACTTCTACAAAGGCTTTCCGGTGACGACAAAGCCAACTCACAACAGGAGTACTTATGTTACGAAAATGCTCTTAAGTAATAACAATGCTTGAATAAACTATCATAAGATTTAATAAAGGAATAATTGCTTGCGTTAACTTTAGTGTGAGTCAGTACTCAATACTAAACTCTTCAATGCTCTATGAAAACACTGGAAGTCTAGTCCTACAGCAATCAGATAAGGAATCTTCTGAAAAGGTCTGATGCTCTAAGATGCTCGTTACTATAGAACAGAAATAATGCAGGGGCAGGACACCAAAGCGTGTATCTTAAATACACCAATAAGTAGGATACATATATATAACAAGGGAGTGCAACAACTCTGTGACAGCACTAATAATAACCACTCAGAAACAGTACTTCCTTAGCCAACGTAACAGCCAAACTGGGTTGTGCATTATGCATCAACCAAGGCTAAAATAAGGCGTGAATAATTCCTAAAGCAAACACAATGAAAGTTAATAAACACAATGCTGTCTTCCTCACTAATAAAGTCTAGCAGTGGCATAAAAGGTACTAGGAAACTAGGCAGAGCGCAAGCATGCTCGTAGCCTACTGTCTCCCCTTGAACAGATTTCCCTTATGTTACGTTAAGTGACTTGGAGGCTCTCTTGGAAAGTCCAGATCTCTAGTATCTGGTCTTGCCCTGGCGCTCCACAAAGGACAACAAAATGAGGCAGCAAGCATCAGGTAAGTATAGGCAAAGCCCTTCACCTGTATACTGCTACACTCGCAAAGGAAAATATGCACAAAGGTTACAGGCTAGCTAGCTTCGTCGATGTTGTAAAGGCTCTGACTTGCCACATACATAACTCAGACAACGACCAAAGATACCTTCCACTGTTTTTTTTTTTTTTTTGTTTTTTTTTTTTATATTTCCACTACTCCTCTCGGGCATAGGCTGATAGCCTTTACACTCTACCGCTGAACACGATGGGGCCCGTGAGGTCTTACTCCAGCCTAGGGAGTGAGACATGTGAAGCTTCACGGCTCGAAGCAATTCCATCTCTGAAGCTGCTCCGCCTCTATGCTTCACAGTCTCATCCTCCAGGCTCAGACCCTCACTCCCAGAACGCCATCTATTGAGCAATTAACTCACTAGGCATTGCCCCCTGCATATATTTGAATATTGGAGATTCATACAATGCTAATTCAGGGAACAATGAGGGTATTTATTTGGCATTTCGGTGTGCTGTGGTAATGCACTGATACTAGGTACAGCACAAATTCCATCCCAATAATATCTTCCCATTGACATATTGGGATTCGAACCCAGGTCCATTGGATTACCAGTCAGTGCAAGACCACTCTGCCACACCTCCCAATTAGCATTAAATAATGGGAAAGAACAGCTCAATAATTACAAGCACCCAAACACTAGGCTACCATATGACTATGACTCTAATAATCCCTAAAACTAGTACAAACATAAATGTGTGAGCTGGTGCTGGTAATACGACTGGCCGACTATGGAGTCGTATGCAGAACCAGAAGGGATAAGTAATTGAATAGAGAGAAGTATGAAAAGAAGAAGTTCAGAGAGAGAGAAAGTAGATTACAGGGGTTATATGGGGGACAGATTGCAAAGGACATGTAGGACCAAGCACGCTGCGCCAAGCTCTGAAGGAGACACGAGGGCAGGGCCGCACCACCGTCCCAGGCAGCGGCCGCCAATCACAGACGACTACGTCATGAAGAGCAAGCGTCCTATGACGTAGACAGGCCCGCCGGCCAATCACTGGCGTGGAGACTCCTCCGAGCGCGGGAATACGTACATACACACCACACCACCACCTCGCTGCTCGCTCTCTTTCTCCTTACATCTTCACACAATGCATCTTATATTCTAGCAATGATATAAAATACTTCCAATGTCACAGACAAGAAAGACCACCACTGATCTGTTTGTGACAACATGAACTCTATGAAAGAAAGAACATCGTTCTACGATTATTGTAGCCCATATCACTGCCCTGGCGAGCGCTAGCGTTCGAAGTGCATTCTGGCAAGCTGGCCAGTGTAACACCCCGCCCAAGATGTGGGACGTTTCAGCCTCAGGTGAACTCCACATCTGACCAGACAGAATGCTCACCAGCCCCGCATCACCCAGCTACTCTCCCAAGTTGTGAAACAAGGCACGATCACACATAAAACACAGTATTATAAAACAAAATCTGCACAACACTTCCCCAAAATAATAGCATCATAATAATTATATCACGCTCAACGAGCAAGCTTCACCAAGCCTAGCCTACTAAGACAACAACTCAGAGTGTCTTAGATGCTTTGCTGTGATATACTGCACTTATATACTATCAAAAAGAAAGAGTTTTTATGTGAGGTTTTTATATTTTTTAATAGTGTTTGGCGGCATTGCACTACAGTGGCAAGCCTAATTTTTCTCCACTCTCAAACACACACTGACTGAACGGCGAGGGTTCTCCTGCAAACATACCCTCCTGTGTCAAACAATCAGCCAAAACATTATCAGTGCCCTTAACATGCCACACATCCACTTGTGTTCCGGAAAGCAAAACAACACCTGACACTGATATACTGCCCAGTTCATCACAAGACTGGCACTTCTCTTCGCTCACTCCGGCAACGGGGCCTGCCAATAACCTTTCACTAGTTCTACCTTCGTGATAAGCGAGGCAGCCCCGATGCGGTCTATGGTGTCGTCAACTCTGGGTAATGGATAGGCGTCTGTCAGGGATAATGCACCCACACTCTTGCAATCAACATACACACGGATCTTGCCAATTAACACAGGCTGCAAAGTTACTGGCAACGACCACTCGCGATATTCCTTATCCCTCAGACCCTTCGTCAACATGTAGTCCAGCTCTGCTTTCACAACAGGCTGTCAAGCAGGATTTATACGGTAGGGAGCCAATTTGAGCCTTGCACTGTCTCCAGCCTCCATGTCGGATTTTACCCCGTACATCAGGCCTGGAGAATCAACAAACATACGGACGTACTGCTACAGCCTAGTAAACAACTTCTCTTGGCGCTCAGGAACAAGAGGTTGCAACTTATCTCGCAGAACAACATGCCTAGTGCCCTCCCACAACCCAGCCGAGACCACAGCTTCTAAACTATAGTCTCCCTCCTTCTCCACCTTCGTCCCTAGAACAGCCAGGTCATGGGAGGGACAACCTGTACCATCTGTGCAGTCACTCCCATAGTTCATAATTGATAAGGCTTCACCGCCGATACCGTACATGCGCACCCCCACATTCCTTGCGACTACATCTGCCTGCGCAGCATCACCGCCTTCAGCGACATGGCCAGATACAGTCGGTCTATGGTAGGGCTGTTGCATTCGACTAGAGCAGCATTGGGAGGCTATGCGACGACTGGGCGCATTCACTCCACAGCCATCCTCACCAATCTGCTCAATGTCCTGATTCTGACCACCACCTTTAGCAGCCATGGGTCGACCCTGACCTGACAACCATGCCAAAGCCTCGTCGCCCACCTTGAACCACCGAAACAACGAGGCCAACGGTCTACTCACACTCAAGTGACCTGTCAGCGGAACATCGTGCACCGCATGAGTTGTGAGGCCTGGGTGCTCAGCACAAACAGTAGGGTATAAACTGAGCAGGTGCTGGAGCGCTGCACACTGCTGCTCAGGCAGGTGCTCTAGCGCTTCCACAGCCACCTGACTCGTGTCCCCCGCCCACTGCTCCACCGAAACATGACAATCCCAACTCTCCTCCACCTGAGCCCCACTGCCCCCCTCTCCTTCTCCACCTTGGCAGCTGCAGACCAACACAGGGGCAGTAGGCTGCTCAGGTGGTTGCCTCACAAACTCCTTTAACAGGTTCACATGACATGTTTCCCCGTCCTCGTCGAGTTCAATAGCCCCGTTCCCACAACTCTCCTCCACCTGGGAACTACTTTGTCGCGGAGTGCCATCACGCCCTACCATGTCACTAGGGGGGACAGGTTCTGGGGCCACTCCGGAGCTCATCTTTTGGTCAAGTACCGAGTCACCAAGGAGTGTCGCTGGGTCCAAACTCTCAACTCGACCACTAGCCTCGTCTTTCTCCTTCCGACCCTTCCTCCGCTGGTCATAAACTTGAGTACTAGGCTGTGACACCTGAGCGGACTGAGATCTCTCGAGCCCCACTTGCCCCTCCCTACTCGTGTCGGCCGCCCTCTCGGCAACGACTAAGGGTGGAACCTCGGAAGTGGGCACCGCAAAGTCATTGCCGAGAAGGAGGTCGACCCCCTCAACTGGCAATTTCTCCACCACACCCACATCCAACTCCCGTGTCACACCGTCCACCTCAAGCTCTACTCTGACCAGCGGGTAAGACCGCGTAGCATTGATGCCTTGAACCACCACAACCCGAGCCGCGTTAATTGGCTTGCCAGTGAAATTCTTAACAAGTGCCTGGGAAGCGCCCGTATCACGCAACAACTCAAGCCTTTGCCTCACACCAGCCCAACTCACAGTGCCGTGCCCCCTATGACCACAAAAAACATCACGGACAGGTGACGAGCCCTCCTGCTGCTTCTGCACCGACGATGACTTCGCAACCGACTGTTTACCCCGGGCAAATGCGGAAGACCTCAAAGAAATGCCAATGTTGCTCACTAGTGACACCACTGCTGTAGGCGGTGTGACGCTTCTGCATAGTAGCCACGTGCGGGCATGTGCGCGCGTCGGCTGCCCAACCGTTTAGAAACTGGCTGGTGGCAGCCGGCTGTTCCTTAGTATATATCCTACGACAATGTAACTAATGTCTGGGATATTCTTATGTTGTTTCACAGCTTGTAGCTGCCCTTATTCTTAACCAACGCATCTTAGTATATTTTATTCTCGATAGTTGATTGTTTCATTATAATATATAAGATGTAAGTCTAGTGAGAGTGGGAGGAGACGAGCGGGAGAGAGAGACCGGCTGGGGGACGTTGCTTCGCGCAGAGAGTCCAGCTTGGGACGAGCCTGATGTTGCCACATGCATTTTATTGCAACGTTAGGCTTAGTTTCGACTCACGCACGGGGTAGACGATTTTGACCCGGCAACTGTGTTGAGTGTTGCCAAGCATGGGATGTATTCTGCATGCCTAGGGCAGGGTCCAGACAGATTCAAGACTCAGAGCTCACCTCACTGTCGTACCCTTCGGACCCCCTTGATATCTATCCCTCTCAACCCCACTTAGAAACTTTCTCTCTTACTTTGTATACCTTCCTTCCACTACTTCACCAATCTATTTAATTATCCCATCCCCTTGATAGACCTTATATCTATTATTGTATTAACGACGAGCTCTCAGATAACTAGATAGGATTTTGGGCCTTATGCAGAGACGTAATTGTTAATGAGACCTAGGAAGCTTTTTGTTGTCTCATATTTGGTGGTTTCATGCTTGCTAGTGTGTTCTTGTGTCAGGTTAGCAGGGGCTAGACCGGAGGGGGGGCTTTTTGCGATCCTTTAAGTAAAGTCTGCTGGTGCGAGTCCTGTGGACCCGCACGACTTTACTAGGATACCCGTGGGAGTTTGGGGGCACATTCTTGTCTGTGTCCCTCTGTGTCTAGTGTTGTGTTGTATGAGGGCCCTTGCCTAGTCCACTCAGCACTGCGCTAGCACATCTTGCTTTTGTTTTAGGGTCGCCAGGAGAGAGTCAGATAGTTGCGATCTGAGTCTCTCAAGAGAGCACCCTTTCAATTAGAGTAATTTGGCGCACAGACTTGGGAACGTCCCTAGGCTAGAGCAGGTGGCTCAGCCCGGGTATCCGAAGTCTATATCCTTCCAGCTAGACCTCTGCCACCTGGCAGATTAACAGCTAGGGGTTTATTATCTCTGTATGCTTGTTATTGTGCCACAGTTTACCGTTTTTGTGAGCATTGTGAGTCAGGGTGTGGCTTAGAGACTCTGTCCGAGCAGGCTTGCCTGACTAAGAGTGAGAAGTACACCTGTATGTGGTTATATTGCGAGTTGCTGCGTTTATTTAATTATACCTATGCCATTATACACTGTATGGCCTATCACTAGTATTTATTCCTGCTTATGAGTTAAGAGTTCTCTAAATCCGTAACATACACTCTTTGCTAAGCATCAGATCCTACAGTAGCCGCATGCAGTTTAGAAACCTGCATCTTGTCTACCTGTACAATGTTTTGAGGACTGTTTGCTTTCACATTCTTTCACGCAGGGGTGATTAGTTGTATTAATTAACGTAACGTTAAATGTAATTTCTTCTAGTTTGTTATTAAATTGTTTCTGCAATTTAATTCCGTCATCTATCTTTTCCATGAAGCTTTAAGTCAACTTAATTGTGTGATCTTTTATATAGCCTGCTTGACTATCAGCAGTCTATAGTGCGTGCATCCTGTAACCGAGTCATAGGATACCTTGTTGTCCAGGCAGGACTCTTGACGGTTTAGGGTGGTTTGTTGCCTGGGTTTATAGATAAGGGTTGGATCTAGCGTTTTCCGTTGTTGCTTGTTGCCACATACCTAGTCCAATAGAAAGAGCCCAGTGTTTATATATCCCAGGACGTAACAAATGGCGACCTTGCATAGGATTTACTGAAAAGAGGAATATAGTGGTCATTTGTTTTGAGATTCCTTATGATTAGAGGAATACAGTGGACATAGTTTTTTTTTGGAGCAACCAATATAACACATTAAAGACTTTAAATAACATTAGTATATACATACTTGCATAGGAGATAAGGCACATTCTATAACCGTGATAATTACTGCAGTACACAAACATGTCTAATGCATCAGAACACAGTGATGGGTCAGGTCACGATACGGGCTCGAAGGGAGAAAGACCTGTGGAGTGGCTAGTCGATAGCGAGGAGGGTGCTAGAAGATTTTTAGAGGTGCCCCTTAGCGCTGACAGGGTGTTGAAGTTGAATAAGTATGGCTTAAAGTGTGTGGCAGGTCTTCAGGGTCACCAGGGTTTAAGTGGCATGAGGAAAGATCAGCTGAGGACTTTGATATTGGGTTTAGAAGGGAGAGACCTGGGTGGAGAGGCGACTGGGTCCCCAGCCCCCCCTCCACTCTACCCCCGTATCAAATGTCAGGGTGCCTGAATTTAGTACATACCCCCAAGTTGATGGTCAATGGCAGCGTGGAATTCAATCACAGGGACCCTCTCCATTAAATGCACCTTCCCCTCCTCAAGGGTTGACTCCAGATTTGTTGTTTCGGCTTGAGATGGCCAAGGTTGAGGCTACCGAAAGACAGGCTAAAGCTCAGGTTGAGGCTACCGAAAGACAGGTTAGTGTGCAGGCTGAGGTTGCTGCTAGAGCTCAGGTTGAGGCTGCTAGAGCTCAGGCTGAGGCAGCAGAGAGAACAGCTATACGAGAGGCTGAACTGCAGGCAGAGTCTACTAGGTATCGGGCTGACAGGGAGCTGGAGAGATCTCGAGTGGAGGTAACAGGGCGAAATATTGGGCGAGGTAACAGACATCGGGACCAATCATTGTCGCACCTGCTTAAACTAGTTCCTGTGTTCGATGAATCATGTGTGACTGAGTTTTTTATGCGATTTGAGAAGAAGTGTCAGGAACACCAGTGGCCTCAGGAAAAGTGGGCAGCATTAGTTTCATCAAGACTCCTAGGAAAGGGGCTAAAAGCGTATGATGCACTACCTTTAGAGTCCTGTGTAGTTTATGATGAGCTAAAGAAGGCTGTGCTACGGGCCTATGAGTTACAACCAGAAACTTACCGCTTGAAGTTTCGGGGTGTTACTAAGGGCAAGGATAGTACCTTCCTAGAACACGCCCGGGACTTGTCTGATGCACTACGACATTGGCTGCGTTCTGAGAGGGCAGCTACTTTTGAGGAGTTGAGTGAGCTGGTTCTCTTGGAGCAGTTCTTCAAGTGCACAGGCGGGGACTTAACATTAAATATAAAGGAAAAAAATCCTAGAACTCTCCAGGAGGCAGCAGAAATGGCTGACCTCCGACTGTCATTAATTCGAGGGTGCGGAGCAGCAGCTAGGAGTGAGTCGGGTGCAAAGGATCGTACCCCTCCCCCTCCCAAGAATTTTGATACACATAAATACACAAAACCATCTAGCACTGACAATAAAACTGAACATAAACCAAATACCGTCCCGTATAAGAAGTCTAATGGTACCTCCCACTCCCAAGGGAAACCAAAGAGTAAAGAGTGCTTTGCATGTCACAAGGAGGGTCACTTTGCAAATGCTTGTCCGAACAAGCCACCAAACAAGGTTGTGTCATTGGCCCGCAGCATAGGGGTGTCGCCTATATCTTCTGAGTTTGCCAAGGGTAGTTCATCAGAGGTTGGGACACAGCCTGTGTTCAAGAGTCCGGAAGGCTCGAACCCTGTCCGCGACGTCTTTGGGGGTCATAGAGGGCATGGTTTTGTGAGGTGGGCTGGCGAAAGGCGAGGAGTTAAGCTATTGCGTGATACTGGGGCTTCTCAGACCTTGTTAAGGAACTTTACTGGTAGACCGATTAACGCTGCTCGGGTGGTGGTAGTTCAGGGGATCAATTCTACGAAGTCCTACCCGCTGGTGCGGATGGAGCTGGAGGTGGATGGTGTGGCGAAGGAGCTGGATGTCGGAATTGTAGAGAACTTGCCTGTTGGGGGCGTCGACCTCCTCCTCGGCAACGACTTTGCGGTGCCTGCTTCTAAGGTTTCACCCTTGGTCGTTGCCGAGAAGGCGGCCGACGTTAGTAGGGAGGAACAGGAGTAGGTTGAGAAGTGTAGCGTACAAACCATGGCGTGTGTTGTGACGCGTTCTCAGACATCCGGAGCCTTGCAGCCACCACCTCAGTCTATCAAACCGCGGAGGAAAGGTCACAAGAAAATGGGAAGTGTTGGCCAATTGGAGAGTCTTGAGCAGGCAGTGTTTCTTGGTGACTCATTATTGGCACCTATGTTAGAGTCTGGAGAGGCCCCGGGGCCTGTCACCGCTAGTGCAGGTGCAGGGCAGGAAGAGACTCTGCGACAGCATCGTTATGTGCAGCGTGAGGAAAGGATGGCTCAGCGGGACATTGGAGGTGGAAATAAATTATTTAAGATGAACTTGGATAATCTCGCACCTGCTGATATATGTTCCTTGCAGCTGGAAGATCCTGAAGTCAGGGCGTATGGTAATGGTGCTGTCGAACTGGAGAGTGATGGGGATGCGCAGCCTGGTGATTTTTTCTTGTCCGAGGGGATATTGTATCGAAGACATCAGGATCCCAAGAAAAAGTGGGATGGCGGGTCAGGATTAGTGGACCAGTTAGTAGTACCGAGGGTGTGCCATGAGAGCTTATTGAGATTCGCTCATCATGTGCCTTTGGCAGGGCACCTGGGGGCACGTAAGACGGAGGCAGCTCTGAGCAAGCTTTTCTGGTGGCCTGGGTTAAAGGCGAGTATCGTGTCATGGGTGTCACAGTGTCACACTTGTCAAGTTGTTGGGAAACCCAATCAGGTCATCCCGAGAGCCCCGTTACAACCCATCCCTGTCATTGGGCCGCCCTTCAGCAAAGTAGTTATCGATATGGTTGGCCCATTGCCCCCCACTAGTGCCGGCAATAACATTTTACTAACTGTAATGGATGTAGCAACACGGTATCCAGATGCTTACCCCATGCGCAATGGGATGGCTAAGACTCTTGTCAAAAACCTACTTTATTTCTCTCGTTATGGCTACCCTCAGGAGATCCAGTCTGATCAGGGATCCAATTTTACTTCTGCTCTGTTTAAGCAGACCATGCAGCAACATGGGATAGTGTCTGTGGTGTCATCTGCCTACCATCCCGAGAGTCAGGGAGTTTTGGAAAGGTGGCACTCGACTCTCAACAGTATGTTGCGGTGTTATTGCATGGAAAATGGGAAGGACTGGGATCTAGGTCTCCCATACGTTTTATTCGCTGCGAGAGAAGTACCGGGGGAGAGCTTGGGATTTAGCCCGAACGAGTTGGTTTTTTGGACACAGGGTCAGGGGGCCCCTCCACATAGTCAAGGAGATCTGGGAGGGAGTCACAAAGCCATGCTCGCTTCTAAAGTATGTAGTTGAAAGCCGTGAGAGAATGCTAAAGAGCTTGGAGGTAGCAGGTCGGAACCTTAAGAGTTCACAAGCTCAGATGAAGGACAGATACGACCAGAAGGTGAAGCTGAGGGAGTTTGAAGTAGATCAGGAGGTACTCATACTACTGCCTCTGGTGGGACACCCCTTGTCTGCCAAGTATTCTGGTCCGTATCGGGTTGTAAGGAAGGTTTCTGATCTCGACAATTTAGTAGCTACTCCTGATCGTAAGAAAAAGAACCAACTTTGCCTGTAAATCTGATGAAAGAGTATGTGAGGCGCCCCTCCGAGCCTCTCACTGTCCCGGTGTTGATCTGCAGCGATCGTGGTGGAGGAGGAAGGGACAGTCAAGCTGCGGGGGAGAATAATTGGGATTGTCATGTTTCCGTGGATCAGTGGGCGGGGAATTCTAGACAAGTGGCTCACGAGTTGACATTGCACCTGCCTGAGCAACAGCGTGTAGCTGTGCAGCACTTGTTTGATTCAAACCCAGCTGTTTTCGCGGAGCATCCTGGCCTCACTACTCAAGCGGTGCACGATGTCGGTGTTGGGGACCACCCGCCCTTTAAATCAGTGCCATACCGTGTTCCCCCTATTAAATTACCAGCACTTAGGGAAGAGCTGGATTATATGCTGAAACGTGGGCTGATTTCTGAGGGTGCAGTAAGGTGGACTTCCCCTGTCACACTGCAGCCCAAACCAGATGGCAAGGTGCGGTTTTGTATAGATTTCCGCAGGTTGAATGGTTTAACCCCCACAAATGCCTACCCTCTCCCTCGCGTGGACGACAGTGTGGATAAGATAGGAAAAGCCAAATTCCTCACTATGATATACCTTGTTAAGGGTTATTGGCAAGTGCCCTTGTCTGAGCGAGCGCGAGAGGTGTGTGGGTTTGTGGTGGACGGTGCCACATATCGTTGCCATGTTATGCCATACGGGCTGAAAAATGCCCCTGCAACGTTTCAGAAATTAATGAACGACATTGTAGCCGACATTCTCAACTGTACGGTGTACCTAGATGATGTCATAATATACGACGATGATTTTAACAGTCACTGTGCACACATCGGACAGCTTTTTAATAAACTGAATGAAGCAGGTTTGGTGGTAAACCTGGGTAAGTGCGATTTTGTCAAAGCCACAGTTTTGTACCTGGGGTTCGAGGTGGGGATGGGTCAGGTGTGCCCTCCACAGACAAAGATCAAAGCCATCGATCAGTTTCCCCAGCCTACGACTAAGAAACAAATCATGCGATTCCTAGGTATGATAGGCTATTATCGTCGCTTCATCAAAGGCTATTCAACTGTACTTGCACCTTTAACTGACTTATTAGCTAAGGACAAGAAGTTCCGGTGGTCTCCTGAGTGTGCAGAGGCGTTTTCCTTGGTGAAACACCTGTTATGTACCCATCCCATACTCAGGGCCCCGGACTTCAGCAGACCTTTTCAGCTGGCGACTGATGCCAGTGGCGTAGGGGCTGGGGCTGTCTTGTTACAGACAGATGATGAAGGTATCGAACATCCAGTGAGTTTTTACAGTAAACAATTCAATACTGCACAAAGGAATTACTCTGTAATTGAAAAAGAACTCCTGGCGATAGTGCTGGCGCTCAGGCATTTCGATGTATATGTTCCTGCTTTCGGACCAGTCGTAGTGGTTTATACCGATCATCACCCTCTGAAATTCTTGAATCAGTTTCATAACCGGAATATGAGGCTGACCAGGTGGTCACTCATGCTTCAGGAGTATAATCTGGACATACGCCATATTGCCGGTTCTGATAACGTGATAGCGGATTGTCTATCAAGGGTGGATGATGTTGGTTAGACTGCCACAGGATTGAGGGTTGAGTGTGGAGGAAATTAGGCTGTCACTGTAGTTCAGCCGAAAAAAACAAATTAAAAAAGCAAAAACCTTATAAAAACTCTTTATTTTTATAACGTGTAGAATTTTGTATAAGATGTTGTAGCAGTATCTAAGTTGAATGTATTCGCTTATTGTCGCTAAGTTAGTTGAACTTGCTCGGTGGAGCGCAACAGTCTTTATTTTTTTTATATATAGTGCCTTGTGTCGCAACAGTGTGTGGTACTATGAGAAGCTTTCTGTTAGATATGAAGAACCTAGTCAAGGGTCTTATATCTTGGGGGAGGTGTGACGCTTCTGCATAGTAGCCACGTGTGGGCATGCCCGCGCGTCGGCTGCCCAGCCGTTTAGAAACCGGCTGGTGGCAGCCGGCCGGCCGCCTTTTCCTTAGTATATATCCTACAACAATGTAACTAATGTCTGGGATATTCTTATGTTGTTTCACAGCTTGTAGCTGCCCTTATTCTTAACCAACGCATCTTAGTATATTTTATTCTCGATAGTTGATTGTTTCATTATAATATATAAGATGTAAGTCTAGTGAGAGTGGGAGGAGACGAGCAGGAGAGAGAGACCGGCTGGGGGACGTTGCTTCGCGCGGAGAGTCCAGCTTGGGACGAGCCTGATGTTGCCACATGCATTTTATTGCAACGTTAGGCTTAGTTTCGACTCACGCACGGGGTAGACGATTTTGACCCGGCAACTGTGTTGAGTGTTGCCAAGCATGGGATGTATTCTGCATGCCTAGGGCAGGGTCCAGACAGATTCAAGACTCAGAGCTCACCTCACTGTCGTACCCTTCGGACCCCCTTGATATCTATCCCTCTCAACCCCACTTAGAAACTTTCTCTCTTACTTTGTATACCTTCCTTCCACTACTTCACCAATCTATTTAATTATCCCATCCCCTTGATAGACCTTATATCTATTATTGTAGTAACGACGAGCTCTCAGATAACTAGATAGGATTTTGGGCCTTATGCAGAGACGTAATTGTTAATGAGACCTAGGAAGTTTTTTGTTGTCTCATATTTGGTGGTTTCATGCTTGCTAGTGTGTTCTTGTGTCAGGTTAGCAGGGGCTAGACCGGAGGGGAGGCTTTTTGCGATCCTTTAAGTAAAGTCTGCTGGTGCGAGTCCTGTGGACCCGCACGGCTTTACTAGGATACCCATGGGAGTCTGGGGGCATTTTCTTGTCTGTGTCCCTGTGTGTCTAGTGTTGTGTTGTGTGAGGGCCCTTGCCTAGTCCACTCAGCACTGCGCTAGCACGTCTTGCTTTTGTTTTAGGGTCGCCAGGAGAGAGTCAGATACTTGCGATCTGAGTCTCTCAAGAGAGCACCCTTTCAATTGAGTAATTTGGCGCACAGACTTGGGAACGTCCCTAGGCTAGAGCAGGTGGCTCAGCCTGGGTATCCGAAGCCTATATCCTTCCGGGTAGACCTCTGCCACCTGGCAGATTAACAGCTAGGGGTTTATTATCTCTGTATGCTTGTTATTGTGCCACAGTTTACCGTTTTTGTGAGCATTGTGAGTCAGGGTGTGGCTTAGAGACTCTGTCTGAGCAGGCTTGCCTGACTAAGAGTGAGAAGCACACCTGTATGTGGTTATGTTGCGAGTTGCTGCCTTTATTTAATTATACCTATGCCATTATACACTGTATGGCCTATCACTAGTATTTATTCCTGCTTATGAGTTAAGAGTTCTCTAAAT
The DNA here is from genome assembly GCA_032716605.1 of Paralithodes platypus. Taxonomy (NCBI): domain Eukaryota; kingdom Metazoa; phylum Arthropoda; class Malacostraca; order Decapoda; family Lithodidae; genus Paralithodes; species Paralithodes platypus. The sequence goes on along the minus strand of CM064578.1, from coordinate 24,422,837 downwards.
CCGTAACGTACTTTCTTTGCTAAGCATCAGATCCTACAGTAGCCGCATGCAGTTTAGAAACCTGCATCTTGTCTACCTGTACGATGTTTTGAGGACTGTTTGCTTTCACCTTCTTTCATGCAGGGGTGATTAGTTGTATTAATTAATGTAACGTTAAATGTACTTTCTTCTAGTTTGTTATTAAATTGTTTCTGCAATTTAATTCCGTCATCTATCTTTTCCTTGAAGCTTTAAGTCAACTTAATTGTGTGATCTTTTATATAGCCTGCTTGACTATCAGCAGTCTATAGTGCATGCATCCTGTAACCGAGTCATAGGATACCTTCTTGTCCAGGCAGGACTCTTGATGGTTTAGGGTGGTTTGTTGCCTGGGTTTATAGATAAGGGTTGGATTTAGCGTTTTCCGTTGTTGCTTGTTGCCGCATACCTAGTCCAATAGAAAGAGCCCAGTGTTTATATATCCCAGGACGTAACAGCGGTGCGCTCGGACATGAGCGCGCAATATGCCCCTTCTCATGACACTTGAAACATTCCACTTCGCTCTTGGACTTCCTCTGAGGTGAGGAAGGGCCCTGGCCTTTCTTAAACGGGATGGGTTTCGACTTGGGTTCATAATTGGCAACAGTACTCTTGAATGGATAATTATTTGTGTCATTAATTCGGGGGGTGGAGTGGTACGCCCCTGGTTACCTGCCTCAGCTCTCTGTGCAGACCCGCACCCACGAATCAATGACACCCTAAGGTCAGCCAGCTCAGCCGCCTTCTGCAGAGTTTTTGGTTGCTTTTCTTTAAGGTTAAGAGTCAAGTCACTGCCAATACATTTAAAAAAAAAAATCCAGCAACACTAGTTGTTTTACTGAATCAAAAGTAGTTGCCTTCTCCGACCTTAACCTATATTCAAATGCATCTGACAGCTCTCTAGTGTGTTCCTGGAAAGTACTCTCCTTTCTTTTTGGAACCGCCCAAAACTTCAGCCTATAGGTCTCTGGCTGTAGCTAATACGCCCTCAGGACAGCCTCTTTTAACAACTCGTAATTCACACAGGAATCTAGGGACAAAGCATCGTACGCCTTGAGTGCTTTCCCCGTCAATCGTGAAGAGACAAGGGCTGCCCACTTCTCCTCGGGCCATTGGTGCTCCTGGCACTTTTCTCGAACCGGAGAAAACATTCTGTAACTCCTAATTCATCAAACACTGGAACCAACTTTAGTAGATGCGACAGGGACTGGTCATGGGCTCGACCCCCCTGGGAGACCCGGTTCCTTGTCACCTCTACACGCGTTTTCTCTAGGTCAACATCGGCACAATACCTCTCAGACTCTCGCTCCTGCTGCTTCTGCCTGAGCTCAGCCTCATACTTTCGCTGCTCGAGCTCAGCCTCATACTTCTGCTGCTCGAGCTCAAGCTCAGCCTGGCGCTCCTGCTGCTTAAGTTTGGGAAGCTCCAGCTAAAACAACATCTCGGCAGACAAACCCTGAGGAGGGGGTGCTACTATTGGGGACCCACCCCGTGAATCACCTAGAGGCATACCCAACCGCCAGCGGGCATCGGCCTGCGGGAACGTACTCGGCTCCGGAGCCCGAGGGGGCGCCATGGTAGGAGTCGAGTGGAATGGTGGCTGGGCCGAAGGTGCCCCAGATCCCGCTCCACCCGAAGCCCGACGCACCCCACCGAGCACACAGGTAACCAGCTCACCTCTCGACAAACCGCTAGTACCGGGAAACCCTAAGACCGTGGCTACACACTGCAGTCCGTACCGGTCTAGCCCCGACATACGATCCGCTGACACTGGCTCCTCCAAAAATATCTGAGCATCCTCCTCATTGTTCACCACCCGAACGCCGCTTAACAACTCCACCTTCTCCACCTCCTCGCCTGCCTCTCGCACTGTGCCCTCACTATGCTCAGACCCGACCAGTGACATGATGGAGTCAACAAAAAAATTCTCAGTCAAGACAAAAGTAGCCAAACTCTTGCGTAGCTTTATTCACCAAAAAAAAAATCGAAGATGTTCTTGAGTGCAATACTAGGTCACCAATAACTCCAACAAGTTCTATGTATCCTCAAAACAATGTCTACTGCCAACAATGAGAGAAATAAATTAAACCCCAAATGGCAATAAGATTTCTCAAAAAAAAAAATGCAATATTCAGTTCACTATATTCTGGTCTAAGGTCGGCATTTGTTACGACGACTAAGATAAGATACTAGGCAAGGTCGCCATTTGTTACGACCGGCACTACGAAATAAACAAGGGCACTTAATAATGGAATAGATGATAGGCTATATCTGCAACAATGGCCATTTGTTATATCTATTACAACGGTACGCTAATTCCAAACCCTCGAACTATTACGCCGGTGAACAAAAACACTTAAAACCCTCCAGAGTTAATCTACTGGATAATGGGGTATCAATTAACTGGGTTTTAGTGCACTTCTACAAAGGCTTTCCGGTGACGGCAAAGCCAACTCACAACAGGAGTACTTACGTTACGAAAATGCTCTAAAGTAATAACAATGCTTGAATAAACTATCATAAGATTTAATAAAGGAATAATTGCTTACGTTAACTTTAGTGTGAGTCAGTACTTAACACTAAACTCTTCAATGCTCTATGAAAACACTGGAAGTCTAGTCCTACAGCAATCAGATAAGGAATCTTCTGAAAAGGTCTGATGCTCTAAGATGCTCGTTACTATAGAACAGAAATAATGCCGGGGCAGGACACCAAAGTGTGTATCTTAAATACACCAATAAGTAGGATACATATATATAAACAAGGGAGTGCAAAAACTCTGTGACAGCACTAATAATAACCACTCAGAAACAGTACTTCCTTAGCCAACGTAACAGCCAAACTGGGTTGTGCACTATGCATCAACCAAGGCTAAAATAAGGCGTGAATAATTCCTACAGCATACACAATGAAAGTTAATAAACACAATGCTGTCTTCCTCACTAATAAAGTCTAGCAGTGGCATAAAAGGTACTAGGAAACTAGGCAGAGCGCAAGCATGCTCGTAGCCTACTGTCTCCCCTTGAACAGATTTCCCTTATGTTACGTTAAGTGACTTGGAGGCTCTCTTGGAAAGTCCAGATCTCTAGTATCTGGTCTTGCCCTGGCACTCCACAAAGGTCAACAAAATGAGGCAGCAAGCATACAGGTAAGTATAGGCAAAAGCCCTTCACCTGTATACTGCTACACTCGCAAAGGAAAATATGCACAAGGGTTACAGGCTATCTAGCTTCGTCGATGTTGTACAGGCTCTGACTTGCCACATACATAACTCAGACAACGACCAAAGATACCTTCCACTTTCTAGCATTAAATAATGGGAAAGAACAGCTCAATAATTACAAGCACCCCAACACTAGGCTACCATATGACTATGGCTCTAATAATCCCTAACACTAGTGCAAACATAAATGTGAAAACTGGTGCTGGTAATACGACTGGCCGACTATGGAAGTAGTATGCAGAACCAGAAGGGATAAGTAATTGAATAAAGAGAGAAGTATGAAAAAGAAGAAGTTCAGAGAGAAAGAAAGTAGTACAGGGGGTTATATGGGGGACAGATTGCAAAGGACATGTAGGACCAAGCACGCTGCGCCAAGCTCTGAAGGAGACACGAGGGCAGGAGCCCGCACCACCGTCCCAGGACAGCGGCCGCCAATCACAGACGACTACGTCATGAAGAGCAAGCGTCCTATGACGTAGACAGGCCCGCCGGCCAATCACGGGCGTGGGAGACTCCTCCGAGCGCGGGAGGCATACGTACATACACACGCACACTACCACCTTGCTGCTCGCTCTCTTTCTCCTTACATCTTCACACAATGCATCTTATATTCTAGCAATGATATAAAATACTTCCAAGTGTCACAGACAAGAATAAAGACCACCAATGATCTGTCTGTGACAACATGAACTCTATGAAAGAAAGAACATCATTCTACGATTATTGTAAACCATATCAATCCCTGGCGAGCGCTAGCGAGTTATGAGTGCATTCTGGCAAGCTGGCCAGCGTAACAAAATTCGAAAAAGATGATGAAAAAAAAGACTGACAACACTGCCCTTTCAAGGTCGAGGGTTTTGGTGACCAGCTGACCATGGCGTGATAACCATATACAGTGTTGCCAAGGTCTTCTTTTGTTTGCACCATTGGGCTAGTTTGGGAGCGTAGATTTGCGAGATTGAAGGAAGGACGTACATTTCTCAAAAAGGGGTTCCATTCCTAGCGATATTCTTGATTTACGGCGTCATGGGGTTGATAGCCTCTGAAGTACTATTCTAACTAAAATTGAGGAAAGCGGAATTGGGCTGGTTCTATACATTATTTATTCAAGTTGTAGAGGTGTCGAGATAGCCTATCGAGTGTCGAGTAGCTAGGCTACATTTCATACAAACGTTCATCATGGCTTTCAGTTGGTTGTACTATACATATATGGTAACCTATGTGGCGGTGACTGAATAATCAAGTGATTGCTTGTGAGGGGGAATTGGGACAGTGATGCAAATTTGATGAGTGCATGATTGTGATAATCATGCATGTGGTTATTTCAGTAATGTTTAGATGATGTAACACGTACTTCTCATATACTGTATATGGGAGTAGGCCTAGTTATATACGGGGAACTCATAGTATCATGCACGCATGGCTGTTAACCCTTAATTAGCGGCTCACCACATAAGTCGAGTTAAATAAAGCTGGACTATGTGGCGGCGCTCGACATAGGTCGAGTGGCAATTTCAGCACGTAATGTTGCTGAGAGAGAGAGACAAGTGGTGGCAGGAGACTAGCGAGCGTATGACTGCTCCAGACCACCGCGGCGAACCTACTGACACGAATCTCAGCTCCCTCCTCCCTCTCTCACTCGCTACATACTGAATTATATGGGGAAAGTACCGAATTACATGCTTTTTGCACTCGCGTTGCACGGTTATTGCAAGAAAACTAGCCATCATAAAAGGATCGTTATGGTGTCATTCGAAAGCTCTGTTTATGCCCTTTCAGGGATAGGTACTTGTTTTACGTTCTGGGTCTTATTTAGGCATGAAAATGATCACGTAAACAGCCCTATTTTGGCTAAAAACACCCCGCTGTGCGGTACATATAAATAAACCGCATAGGCCGCTCGTAAGGTGTTAAAGATAAACATATAAGAAAATGTGTGATAGGATTAAAATAGCTGAAACTTTGTGTTGTGCGATATTAGGTGATTGGGCTACTTTTGGGCGAGTTGGGAGCGGATATGCGTTGGCAACCTTTCATACACACACATGCACGCACCATTTAACTGAGCATTTTACCTTTATTAACACCTTACGAGCGGCCTATGCGGTTTATTTATGTGTACCGCACAGCGGGGTGTTTTTAGCCAAAATAGGGCTGTTTACGTGATCATTTTCATGCCTAAATAAGACCCAGAACGTAAAACAAGTACCTATCCCTGAAAGGGCATAAACAGAGCTTTCGAATGACACCTTAACGATCCTTGTATGATGGATAGTTTTCTTGCAATAACCGTGCAACGCGAGTGCAAAAAGCAGGTAATTCGGTACTTTCAGTACATAATTGAGTATGTAGCGAGTGAGAGAGGGAGGAGGGAGCTGAGATTTGTGTCAGTAGGTTCTCCGCGGTGGTCTGGAGCAGTCATACGCTCGCTAGTCTCCTGCCACCACTTGTCTCTCTCTCTCAGCCACATTACGTGCTGAAATTGCCACTCGAGTTATGTCGAGCGCCGCCACATAGTCCAGCTTTATTTAACTCGACTTATGTTGCTCGCCGCTAAATAAGGGTTAAGGCTATAATCCACATTATATTAAGATTTCCATCGATGGGAAACAAATATCTACCACCATTACTGCTAATGTGCACATAGATGCACAACAAATGTCAAATTTAACAAAGTAAGTCAAGTGGGGAACAGATGTTGACTGCTCGAGTAGTTTGGTTTAATGAGAATTATGGCTAGCGCATACTGGCATCAATTTATGATGCTCGTGCCATTTCAGAAACTAGTTTATAATTGTATAATCTAATTTCCAGTAAAGTGGCTAATGCCGATTATTTATACGTTCATCTCGAGTTTTTATACATATTATTATAATTTTTAGGACATGGATACCTATCTATTGAAATATTAACAGGACTACTTTTAGGGGGTTTACCATGCGTTTGTGTAGGCCTAATAGAATCGTGTTTATTTATCATAAATACTTTGTATATTGGACAATGTACTGAATAGAATTTGAGAGTAATATATCTGTAACATTCATGACTATAGAAATAGAGTGATATTTTGAGGACTGCGATTTTAAAAAATCAATTCACTCGATGGCAACAAATTTAGGTTCGGTGCGAACCAAAGGCGGGAAAAATAGCAGACAAATATTTTATTTTCCCCCATTGATTAACCTATTTAGCTCAGATTTAAAAAAAAATCCTCAAGAAAATGTAACTGTGAATCGAACATAATGTAGACGCTCTAAATTTCAGTAAAATAACATTAACCTATTCAGTAACGGTGACATCCTTTTTCATTATATTCTGGCAAATATTAGACCACTTTATTCAGCTTAGGAAGGACGTCTACCAATTAAAAGGCTACACACCAACTCAATTAATCCTTTTACCTACCACAAGTCCTTCCTAAGCTTCATAAAATTATCTAAATATAGTTTAAATCAAATAAAAAAGACGTCACCGGTACAGAAAGGGTTAATAAAACAAGGCATATTTACACCTTTTAAGAGAGAGAGAGAGAGAGAGAACAGTTCACGAATACATCCTAGATCTCATTTATATTATGTAAGGATGTCAATTTTCTAGTGAATAGGCCTAATGGCAATGGATGAAATGTAGCCTAAGTAGAATCATGTTGTAAAATCTTTCCAAAATCGTTGTTAGAGTCTGGTTGCCGTATTTGTTTACTTAAACAAAATAATAAAGCGTTGTGCAAATTATCAGAGGAGACAGATATGAATGGGATGGGATGGATAGGTGTGGTGGAAAGGGAGGAACGGGAAGAGAGGTGTTGTGGAGCAATTGCGTTTGTGGTGGGTGGGTTGGGGGAGGGGGGGGGATAAAGAATCGTACGTTTGGCATACCACAAATATTCAGAGTTACCAGAATTTAAATTCCAAGCTCTGGGGGTTTGTCTCTGCGAATTAATCGAGTTAACTGTACATCTATCTAAAATACACTTGTCCAAGATCTTGAATTTAGTTATGTAAGTCCAAAATAACCAAGTATATCAAGCCAAACCAGAAGACCACATTTGGACACAGACCTCAGCTGCCCTTAAGGGGAGGTATTTAGTTTGTTCCCTACTTTTTCATCAAGCTTAAAATTACACCCCCTATAGACCCCCTTTCAAGATAAATGTGTACATTTTTCGGTAGAAAAATGTCGGTAGAAAAATGTCCCGGCCGGAGGCCGGTTGCTCTTAAATTACAGGCTCGCTATCGCTCGCCAGGATAAAATCGACACCTTAACGGCATGAAAGGTCTTAAAATTGACAGAAATGGGGCAAAATGTCTTAAAATATCCAAACTACTAGGGCGAAGGTCTTAAAATCTCAAAAGCAATGGGGCTAAACATGAGGGAGAAAGGGGTCCAGAAAAAATCCCACAAGTGGATATCTCCCCTTAAACGAGTATCACACTGGGCCAAATTCTCGCCATTCTCCGATCTCGTCTCCGTTTTCAGCCAGTAGGCAAATCCTATCACACACGCCAAGCGTCTTGGCTGCACAAGTGTGGGAGTCTCCTACACAACAATAACAATGTCCGACCTTGCCGTTTCACCTATACTGTAATGCATGGTAATATGGATTTACATCTACAATTATAATGCAATATGACTCAATTGGGTCCTCTGTCATTTATTATATACATAAATGACCTTGATTTAGGTATAACTAGTAGGATAAGTAAATTCGCAGACGATACCAAAATAGGGAGACCAATAGATTCAGATAGCAACATAGAGTGCCTCCCAAGGGATCTAGATACCTTACACGAATGGTCAGTAAATTGGCAGATGAATTTTAACATTGACAAATGCAAGGTATTAAAGATAGGGAAGACGAATACTTGTCAAGGTATTAAAGATAGGGAAGACGAATACTAATGCAAAATATAAACTAGCTAATGCTGAATTATAAAACTCAGACTGCGAGAAAGATTTGGGTGTGTTTGTTAGCAACGATTTGAAACCTAGAAAACAGTGTATACGCGTTCGTAACAAGGCAAGCAGGATTCTAGGGTTCATCTCAAGGAGTGTGAGTAACAGAACTGCCGATGTTATCTTGAAACTTTACTTGTCATTAGTGAGACCTCATATGGATTATGCTGTCCAATTTTGGTGTCCTTATTACAGAATGGACATAGATTCGTTGGAGAGAGTACAGCGAAGAATGACAAAAATGATTCATAATATTGGAAATCTACCATATGACGAAAGGTTGACAAAATTAGGCTTACATTCGTTAGAAAGACGCAGAGTTAGAGGGGATATGATAGAAGTGTTCAAGTGGGTTAGTGGGATAAATAAAGGAGACATGAAAAATGTACTGAAGCTCAGTGATAGCGAAAGAACTCGAACAAATGGTTTCAAATTAGATAAATTTAGTTTCAGAAAAGATATAGGCAAATATTGGTTTGGTAACAGAGTTGTAGATGGGTGGAATAGGCTACCAAGTGATATAGTGGGATCAAGAACGATAGGGAGCTTTAAGATAAAATTAGATAGGCATATGGACGAGATGGGTTGGGTGTGAGGGGGATCTACCAGGTGTAGGCCAATCGGCGCTCAGCAGACCCCCGTAATCTTGTGTTAATCTCTGACCGTTTTAGTGGGGTCAGTACTCAGGGAATTAGTGAGTTGGGCCTATAATTGGGCCTAGTAATTGAGGTTGGGTGTGACAGGGATCTGCCTTGTATGGGCCGATTGGCTTTTTGCAGACTCCCATTGTCTTATGTTCTTATGTAACCTATATGTTGGTGTAATTTTGTTTTTTAATTTGAAACTTATATGAGGAAATATTTTGAACTTTTCGGAGGTTTTCGAATGTTTTCGATTCATACCAATCGCCGTGGCGTAGGCTAGCTATAGCCTAGAACAGTCGTTATTTAGCTGCAAGTGGTGTAGCTATTTTAACATTAATTCACCTTGAACATTGTTTATGTCTACCAGCAGCCCTTTTCACAATCAAAACACTGAAATTTTTAGCAAAATATATATTTCGATCGTTATATTGTGGTGTTTCACTTAAACTAGAATAATATGGATTGATATCGACAAATTTTGTGTAATAGGACCCAATCTATACGCTAATGTTGCTATGTTTTGCGTTTGAAGCGTATATAAGTAGCTATGAGGAAGTTTTTCGCAATATATATATAGGCTACAGCCTAACGGCGCCCCTGTCGTTACCTCGGCAATAAGCGATCGTTTATATTGTGCTGTTTCACCTATATTTTAGAGTAATGTGGAATTATATTATGGATTATATCTCAATATGACTCAATCTACAAGTTTGCGTTATTATTTTTATATTTGGAACATATATGAGGAAATATTTTGAACTTTTCGGAGGTTGTAGAATGCCTGGTATAATCCTCTTTATCGGGTAGACCTGCATTTATCTCAATCATTTGGTAATGTTACATTATATTTTTACATTTTACATTCATAAATAGTCTACTAATATACTAGGTTAGGTAAGGTTAGGCTAGGTTAAATATATTGTTCAATGATTCTTAGTAAATAGGCATCTGAAAAACAGTTCCTCCTGCTACACAGGATCTTTTACCAAATGTTTTCGCTTCATAACAATCGCCGTGGCGTAGATAGGAAGTGGTTATTTAGCTGCAAGTGGTGTACGGTAGCTATTTAAGCATTAATTCACTTAGTTTATGTCTATCCGCAGCCCTTCTCTCAATCAAAACACACAATTATATAGCAAAATATATATTTCGACGTCATATACTTGAGATATCAAGGAGATTAAATGCGAGCTGTAAAGAGGCTGACAATTTACCTCCGTCAAAAGCTGGAGCTTCCCACCCAGTGCTGGAAGCATCCTAGCTCCGTCAAATGGTGAGATTTGTGCTGGAGAATGGTGGTAACTCCATTTTTTGTGGTAGAATGGCGAGAATTGGCCCAGTGTGATACCCCCTTTACATATAGCTCAGGATGAATGATTGGACGTTTGACTCTTCGGCCGGGCCAAGGTATTTTCGCTCTTACTCCCCCGCTAACTGAAGGGCCAAAATCACATACGGTTGGAGTTCATTAAGCCGGGGTTGCCCCAGGGGGTAGCTCTGAACCCCTCCTTATACCTTTAAGCCACTTTCACACATTCACGATGTTGGTCCCGATGTCCCCCGATTTGAATATCGGGACACAACGTGGTGCAATCCCCAACGTGTGTCGGGGTCGTCGGGGAGCGTCGTGTTACCCGCGGTGCGGGACGTGGCAAATCGGGCTTGGCCACCAAAGTTTTGGATTTGTTCAAAAATTTTGCACGATGGACTCTTGCCGTGGTATCATCGGGTAACGTCGGGTACAACGTGGCCATGACGTGGGTCTGGCGTGTCTGCATCAGGTTACTTCGGCATCGACGTGGCGGCGTCGGGGTATAAATAGTTATAATATATTACAGTACAAGTCATGTAATCCGAATGGCAGCGGACCGACAGTGCTTCGGATTAGTGGAGTATTCTGACAACACTATAAATACGCACATGATGAATAAATAAAGACCTAATATGGTCTAGGCCTATACCGTATAAACCGTATATAATATTCCATAATCAACTTATATCAAACGAGTTAATAAGTTCAAATGAAAAATCAGTGTACCGGTATGATTACCAAAACACGTGTGTGTTAATTGTCGAGCGAGTGTGTGTGCGTGTGCTAGTGTTATTGTTCTTGTGTGGCTATATCGACCGCCACTGATACACGGTATGCAATAAATGTTATTATAATTATGCTCTATGGAATTTAATTTCATTTTACCTAATACGGTAGTGTTTATAATAGTAAAAGCCAAAGGAAATACTAAGTGTTATTGATTAATTTAACACAAGGTAGTGTTTGTGTGGGTGGATGGGTTTAGATAGAGGAGATTGTTCCTGTGTTTTCGACGATTCCATCCTTACACAAGTTATGTTTATATAAATCGTTTTGCACAAGATAGATTTATATCAATACATTTTACCTTCCACAATTAGAGAAAATATGATTCATCAAGAAGTGTAGCCTACCTGTGGAGATTAAACGCACTGTTATATTATATACTACTATATGAGATATACCGGTACCAGTATATCGTTTTTTTATCGTTATTTTTATTTTCATACTAAATCACTGCCATTTTTTCCGCTGAACATGATGGCGGTGTTTAGAATATGCTATCATCAATATTGGATTTTATAGAAATAAATCTATAACGATAGTTTTTTGTTTTTATAGAATCTCAGCCGCACCAAAATATTCGCTCTCAATTGGTTTTCACCCATAATAATTGTTTTTTTAATTACATTTTTTATGAACGGCAAGAGGAAAGGTTATTATATAAGATTTCAACAAAACAATAAATAAAAATAATAATATGTGGAATTTCACCGTAGGTGAAGGTTAGTCCGCCCATACTTTCCCTCCCCATTTTCACCGATAAAATGTGGGACAATGAATATTCTGTAAGCAAGTGATATATAGGAATTTTCATTAGCTTTCTAATGGTACATATATGGCCAATGTACGATCAAAACTTTGATTTTTCCTGAATATTTTGTGTCCGTCGCCGCTGTCACCCACTGGTAAATATTTTCGCTTCACTTCATGGTCTATTTTCATATAATTCAACGTTCGATACAGTTTTTAGATATTAATTTCGTATACCGGCAATGAATACAGATTGTTATTTACAAAGAACCAGCTCTCTACGACAAAAACTTGATTTTATATAAAAACAAATCATACGCCTATACCTTACAAAGAAATAATTCGACCTTATCTTACCTTAAACTTGACCGTTGGTTGAACGTAATACCTTTAACACCATATGTATTGACGATATCTGTCATGCTGCCTGACATAGTGGCGTCGTCCTCCTCGTCGGGTCGGCCACGTGTCACCATCATAAGTCCATCACCCCTCGTCGTGTTCCCCTCGTGCCACGGGGTACGTCGGGGTACGGTTTTGACCGGAATTTTGACCGTTACAGCATTGACATGGCACCGTCGTGTTGCAACCGTGGTACCATCTGGCCCGTCGTGGCTACGACGTGTCACCGTCGAGGCTTCGTCATCAAACGCGTACATCGTGTCACTGTCACTGCCGATGACCCAATGTGTGTACCTCGGGGTAAATCGGGACCAACATCGTAAATGTGTGAAAGTGGCTTTAAGCCACTTTCACACATTCACGATGTTGGTCCCGATGTCCCCCGATTTGAATATCGGGACACAACATGGTGCAATCCCCAACGTGTGTCAGGGTCGTTGGGGAGCGTCGTGTTACCCGCGGTGCGGGACGTGGCAAATCGGGCTTGGCCACCAAAGGTTTGGATTTGTTCAAAAATTTCGCACGATGGAGTTTTGGCGTGGTACCTTCGGGTAACGTCGGGTACAACGTGTCGATGACGTGGGTCTGGCGTGTCTGCATCCGGGCACATCGGCATCGATGTGGCGGCGTCGGGGTATAAATAGTTATAATATATTACAGTAAAAGTCATGTAATCCGAATGGCAGCGGACCCGACAGTGCTTCGGATTAGTGGAGTATTCTGACGACACTATAAATACGCATATGATGAATAAATAAAGACCTGATATGGTATACGGTAGGCCTATACCTTATATAATATTCCATAATCAACTTATATCAAGTGAGTTAATAAGTTCAAATGAAAAATCAGTGTACCGGTATGATTACCGAAACACGTGTGTGTTAATTGTCGAGTGAGCGTGTGCGTGTGTGTGTGTGTTATTGTTCTTGTGTGACTATATCGACCGCCATTGATACACGGTATGCAATAAATGTTATTATAATTATGCTCTATGGAATTTAATTTAATTTTACCTAATACGGTAGTGTTTATAATAGTAAAAGCCAAAGGAAATACTAAGTGTTATTGATTAATTTAACACAAGGTAGTGTTTGTGTGGGTGGATGGGTTTAGATAGAGGAGATTGTGTTTTCGACGATTCCATCCTTACATAAGCTATGTTTATATCGATCCTTTTGCACAAGATAGGTTTATATCAATACATTTTACCTTCCACAATTAGAGAAAATATGATTCATCACGAAGTGTAGCCTACCTGTGGAGATTAAACGCACTGTTATATTACATACTATATGAGATATACCGGTACCGGTATATAGTTTTTTATCGTTATTTTTATTTGCATAATAAATCACAAAAAAAATTCCGCTGAACATGATGGCGGTGTTTAGAATATGCTATCATCAATATTGGATTTTCTAGAAATAAATCTATAACGATAGTTTTTTGTTTGTATAGAATCCCAGCCGCACCAAAATATTCGCTCTCAATTGGTTTTCACCCATAATATTTGTAATTACATTTTTTTATGAACAGCAAGAGGAAAGGTTAGTATATAAGATTTCAACAAAACAATAAATAATAATAATAACATGTGGAATTTCACCGTAGGTGAAGGTTACTGTTCAGTCCGCCCGTACTTTCCCTCCCCATCTCAGTTGGTTTTCACCCATAATAATTGTTTGTTGTTATTTTAAAATAAATATGAACCGCAAGAGGAAAGGTTATTATATAAGATTTCAACAACAAAATAAATTAAAATAATAATATGTGGAATTTCACCGTAGGTGAAGGTTACTGTTCAGTCCGCCCATACTTTCCCTCCCCATTTTCACCGATAAAATATGGGACAATGAATATTCTGTAAGCAAGTGTTATTGGATTTTTCATTAGCTTTCTAATGGTACATATATGGCCTATGTACGATCAAAACTTTTATTTTTCCTGAATATGTTTTGTCCGTCGCCACTGTCACCCACTGGTAAATATTTTCGCTTCACTTCATGGTCTATTTTCATATAATTTAACGTTCGATACAGTTTTTAGATATTAATTTCGTATACCGGCAATGAATACAGATTGTTATTTACGAAGAACCAGCTCTCTACGACAAAAACTTGAAATTATATAAAAACAAATCATACGCCTATACCTTACAAAGAAATAATTCGACCTTATCTTACCTTAAACTTGAACATTGAACCATTGAACGTAATACCTTTAACACCATATGTATTGATGATATCTGTCAGGCTGCCTGACGTTGTGGCGTCGTCGGGTCGGCCATGTGTCACCATCATAAAGCCACTTTCACACATTCACGATGTTGGTCCCAATGTACCCCGAGGTACACAAATTGGTACCTCGGCAGAGACAGTGACAGGATGTACGTGTTTGACAACGAAGCCTCGACGGTGACACGTCGTAACCACGCCGGGCCAGATGGTACCACGGTTGCAACACGACGGCGCCACGTCAATGCTGTAACGGTCAAAACCGTACCCCGACGTGGCACGTGGGGAACACGACGAGGGGCGATGGACTTATGATGGTGACACGTGGCCGACCCGACGAGGACGACGCCACAACGTCAGGCAGCCTGACAGATATCATCAATACATATGGTGTTAAAGGTATTACGTTCAACGGTCAAGTTTAACACCTTATGAGCGGCCTAGGCGGTATAAAATATGTAGCCACCAGCGGGGTGTTTTTAGCCAAAATAGGGCTGTTTACGTGATCATTTTCATGCCTAAATAACACCCAGAGCTTAAAACAAGTATCTATCCCTGAAAGGGCATAAACAGAGCTTTCCAATGACACCATAACGATCCTTTTATGACAGCTAGTTTTCTTGCAACAACCGCGCAACACGAGTGCAAAAAGCATGTAATTCGGTACTTTCCCTATACAATTCAGTATATAGCGAGGGAGAGAGGGAGGGAGGAGGTGGGATTCGTGTCAGTAGGTTCGCCGCGGTGGTTTGGAGCAGTCATACGCTCGTTACTCTCCTGCCACCACTTGTCTCTCTCTCTCAGCAACATTACGTGCTGAAATTGCCACACGACCTATGTCGCGCGCCGCCAGATAGTCCAGATTTATTATACTCGACTTATGTTGCGCACCGACATTTAGGGGTTAAGGTAAGACAAGGTCGAATTATTTTTTTGTAAGGTATAGGCGTATGATTTTGTTTTATATAAAATCAAGTTTTTGTCGTAGAGAGCTGGTTCTTCATAAATAACAATCTGTATTAATTTTCCTGTATACGAAATTAATATCTAAAAACTGTATTGAACGTTAAATTATATGAAAATAGACCATGAAGTGAAGCGAAAATATTTACCAGAAGTGGGCGGCGACGGACAAAAAATATTCAGGAAAAATACAAGTTTTGATCGTACATTGGCCATATATGTACCATTAGAAAGCTAATGAAAAATCCAATATATCACTTGCTTACAGAATATTCATTGTCCCATATTTTATCGGTGAAAATGGGGAGGGAAAGTATGGGCGGACTGAACAGTAACCTTCACCTACGGTGAAATTCCACATATTATTATTTTAATTTATTTTGTTGTTGAAATCTTATATAATAACCTTTCCTCTTGCCGTTCATAATTTTTTTTAAATAACTACAAACAATTATTATGGGTGAAAACCAACTGAGATGGAGAGGGAAAGTACGGGCGGACTGAAGAGTAACCTTCACCTACGGTGAAATTCCACATATTATTATTTGTATTTATTGTTTTGTTGAAATCTTATATACTAACCTTTCCTCTTGCCATTCATAAAAATGTAATTCAAAAAAACAATTATTATCGGTGAAAACCAATTGAGAGCGAATATTTTGGTGCGGCTGGGATTCTATAAAAACAAAAAACTATCGTTATAGTTATTTCTATAAAATCCAATATTGATGATAGCATATTCTAAACACCGCCATCATGTTCAGCGGAAAAAATTGTTGTGATTTATTATGCAAATAAAAATAACGATAAAAAAACGATATACCGGTACCGGTATATCTCATATAGTAGTATATAATATAACGGTGCGTTTAATCTCCACAGGTAGGCTACACTTCGTGATGAATCATATTTTCTCTAATTGTGGAAGGTAAAATGTATTGATATAAACCTATCTTGTGCAAAAGGATCGATATGAACATAGCTTGTGTAAGGATGGAATCGTCGAAAACACAGGATCAATCTCCTCTATCTAAACCCATCCACCCACACAAACACTACCTTGTGTTAAATTAATCAATAACACTTAGTATTTCCTTTGGCTTTTACTATTATAAACACTACCGTATTAGGTAAAATTAAATTCAATTCCATAGAGCATAATTATAATAAAATTGATTGCATACCGTGTATCAGTGGCGGTCGATATAGCCACACAAGAACAATAGCACACGCACACGCACACGCACACACACTTACTCGACAATTAACACACACATGTTTCGGTAATCATACGGTACACTAATTTTTCATTTGAACTTATTAACTCGTTTGATATAAGTTGATTATGGAATATTATATACGGTATATACGGTATAGGCCTACCGTATACCATATCAGGTCTTTATTTATTCATCATGTACGTATTTATAGTGTTGTCAGAATACTCCACTAATCCGAAGCATTGTCGGTCCACTGCCATTCGGAATACATGACTTTTACTGTAATATATTATAACTATTTATACCCCGACGCCGCCACATCGATGCCGAAGACCCGGATGCAGACACGCGAGACCCAAGCCATCGACACGTTGTACCCGACGTTACCCGATGTTACCACGCCAGAAGTGCATCGTGCAAAATTTTTGAACAAATCCAAACCTTTGGTGGCCAAGCCCGATTTGCCACGTCCCGCACCGCGGGTAACACGACGCTCCACGACGACCCCGACACACGTTGGGGATTGCACCACGTTGTGTCCCGATATTCAAATCGGGGGACATCGGGACCAACATCGTGAATGTGTGAAAGTGGCTTAAGTCCATCGCCCCTCGTCGTGTTCCCCACGTGTCACGTCGGGCTACGTCGGGGTACGGTTTTGACCGGAATTTTGACCGTTACAGCATTGACGTGGCGCCGTCGTGTTGCAACCGTGGTACCATCTGGCCCGGCGTGGCTACGACGTGTCACCGTCGAGGCTTCGTCGTCAAACGCGTACATCCTGTCACTGTCTCTGCCGATGTACCAATTTGTGTACCTCGGGGTCGGGACCAACATCGTGAATGTGTGAAAGTGGCTTTATTAAGCCACTTTCACATATTCACGATGTTGGTCCCGATGTACCCCGATTTGAATATCGGGACACAACGTGGTGCAATCCCCAACGTGTGTCGGGGTCGTCGGGGAGCGTCGTGTTACCCGCGGTGCGGGACGTGGCAAATCGGGCTTGGCCACCAAAGGTTTGGATTTGTTCAAAAAATTTGCACGATGGACTTTTGGCGTGGTATCATCGGGTACGTCGGGTACAACGTGTCGATGACGTGGGTCTGGCGTGTCTGCATCCGGGGTACATCGGCATCGACGTGGCGGCGTCGGGGTATAAATTGTTATAATATATTACAGTAAAAGTCATGTAATCCGAATGGCAGCAGACCGACAGTGCTTCGAATTAGTGGAGTATTCTGACAACACTATAAATACGCACATGATGAATAAATAAAGACCTGATATGGTATACGGTAGGCCTATTCCGTATATAATATTCCATAATCAACTTATATCAAACGAGTTAATAAGTTCAAATGAAAAATCAGTGTACCGGTATGATTACCGAAACACGTGTGTGTTAATTGTCGAGTGAGTGTGTGTGCGTGTGTGTGTGTTATTGTTCTTGTGTGGCTATATCGACCGCCACTGATACACGGTATGCAATAAATGTTATTATAATTATGCTCTATGGAATTGAATTTCATTTTACCTAATACAGTAGTGTTTATAATAGTAAAAGCCAAAGGAAATACTAAGTGTTATTGATTAATTTAACACAAGGTAGTGTTTGTGTAGGTGGATGGGTTTAGATAGAGGAGATTGTTCCTGTGTTTTCGACGATTCCATCCTTAAACAAGCTATGTTTATATCGATACTTTTGCACAAGGTAGGTTTATATCAATACATTTTACCTTCCACAATTAGAGAAAATATGATTCATCACGAAGTGTAGCCTACCTGTGGAGATTAAACGCACTATTATATTATATACTATATGAGATATACCGGTACTGATATATCGTTTTTTTATCGTTATTTGTATTTGCATAATAAATCACAAAACAAAATTCCGCTGAACATGATGGCAGTGTTTAGAATATGCTATCATCAATATTGGATTTTATAGAAATAAATTTATAACGACAGTTTTTTTGTTTTTATAGAATCCCAGCCTCACCAAAATATTCGCTCTCAATTGGTTTTCACCCATAATAATTGTTTTTTTTAATTACATTTTTTATGAACGGCAAGAGGAAAGGTTAGTATATAAGATTTCAACAAAACAATAAATAAAAATAATAATGTGGAATTTCACCGTAGGTGAAGCTTACTGTTCAGTCCGCCCGTAGTTTCCCTCCCCATTTCAGTTGGTTTTCACCCATAATCATTGTTTGTTGTTATTTAAAAAAAATTATGAACGGCAAGAGGAAAGGTTATTATATAAGATTTCAACAACAAAATAAATTAAAATAATAATATGTGGAATTTCACCGTAGGTGAAGGTTACTGTTCAGTCCGCCCATACTTTCCCTCCCCATTTTCACCGATAAAATATGGGACAATGAATATTCTGTAAGCAAGTGATGTATTGGATTTTTCATTAGCTTTCTAATGGTACATATATGGCCTATGTACGATCAAAACTTTTATTTTTCCTGAATATTTTTTGTCCGTCGCCGCTGTCACCCACTGGTAAATATTTTTGCTTCACTTCATGGTCTATTTTCATATAATTTAACGTTCGATACAGTTTTTAGATATTAATTTCGTATACAGGTAATGAATACAGATTGTTATTTACGGAGAACCAGCTCTCTACGACAAAAACTTGATTTTATATAATAACATTCATACGCCTATACCTTAGAAGAAATAATTCGACCTTATCTTACCTTAAACTTGACCGTTGAACGTAATACCTTTAACACCATATGTATTGATGATATCTGTCAGCCTGCCTGACGTTGTGGAGTCGTTCTCGTCGGGTCGGCCACGTGTCACCATCATAAGTCCATCGCCCCTCGTCGTGTTCCCCACGTGCCACGTCGGGGTACGGTTTTGACCGGAATTTTGACCGTTACAGCATTGACGTGGCGCCGTCGTGTTGCAACCGTGGTACCATCTGGCCCGGCGTGGCTACGACGTGTCACCGTCGAGGCTTCGTCGTCAAACGCGTACATCCTGTCACTGTCTCTGCAGATGTACCAATTTGTGTACCTCGGGGTACATCGGGACCAACATCGTGAATGTGTGAAAGTGGATTTAGTCGCTCTGCACTTGGGGGGGGGGGGGGGGGGGAGGTTACACAGCACCCTATATACTTAGTACTCTACTTCTGGGCTTACACTCCGGTTTAAGAGGACTGGGTTTTTTTTTTGAGGGGGGTCTATTTATTAATATATTATTTTTTGTTTAGTTTCCTCCCTAGACCTTCATTAAAACATTAAAAACATCCATTAGAACCCCCTTCGAGATAAATTTGTACATCGTCTTTAAATCGACACACTAATGGGGCAAACATCTTAAAATCTCAAAATTAATGGGGATAAGCAAGAGGAAGAAAGGGGACCATAAAAAAGGCCTCCCTTTAATGAATTCTACTTAATAAGCATTATTAACCCTTTCAGCACCATGACGTTTTTTTACCTTTGATTCTTGCTAAAATTAGATGATTTTATTCAGTTTAAGAAGGACCTATGTTACTAAGGGAGTTTACTGAGATCGTACTTACCAATTTGAATCATATAGGTAGATTATTAACTAAAGACAATCGACTAATGGTAACCAGAATAAAATGAACATTACATAATGGTGGTGAAGGGGTTAACTTGCACAATACTTATAATAGAAAGTACACTTAGGAGATAATACATTCTATAATATATACATACCTATTGCACTTCTGGGCATAATCTCTGACTTACTAAGATGTACAGTCGGCCTAATAAGTGACGGCTCGGCACCAATTATTTTTTGATCAATAATTGGTATCGGCAATATTTACGCATGATTTCTTTTTGAGTGAGATATACCAACATGTTCCTACACTTACCCACCCTATTCAACATCTGACAGACATTAATACAGCACAGGGCAAGCCAAACGTAATGACAGCTGGGACATGACTTATTATCGCAACCGTACTTCTGGGCTTACTCTCTGCTTTACTGAGATATAATTTACATCATGATTATCTTGCACTATACTTACGATAGAAATTACACTATCGGATGAGGGGTTACAGGGTATACATAAGAACATAAGAAAACGGGAGTCTGCAGAGAGCCGATTGGCCCACACACGGCAGATCCCTTTGACACCCTACCCATCTCGTCCATATGCCTATTTAATTTTATCTTGAAGCTTTCTATCGGGGGCTTTCCTCCCCCTCCCCCCTATGACATATTGTCACGATCATATATATTGCCAGCAGGGGGCAAAGAACAGTAAACACAAAAAATATATTATACAAAATAAATATAAAAACAAGCAAAATAGACAGGAACGTAACTGCGAGCGCACGACCTATATAAACATGACGACCATACGCCCGGATACTAGGTGTCGTCTAAATAAAAAATATAATTAAATAAAAAAGACGTCGCCGGTACAGAAGGGGTTAAGGGCAGGTTTTTAGTTTGCTTCCTAGACCTCCTTCAAGCTGTTAAAAAAAACTCCAAGACCCCCCTTCGATATAATGTTGTTAATTTTTCGGTAAATAAATGTCCCGGCCAAAGGCCAATCCTCCTAAATTACAGTCTCACTATCGCTCGCCAGGAAAGAATTGACACCAAAATGGCACGAAAGGTATTACATTTGACATAAATTGGGTGAAATGTCGAAAAGTGCCAAACTAACGAGGCGAACGTCTGAACATATCAACACTAATGGGGCTAAACATGAGGAAGAAGGAGGTTCAAAAAATTATCCCTTAAGTGAAAATCTCCCATTAACCTCGCCTGTGTCTGTATGCCGACCACGAGAACCGACATACTTGCATACTGATTTTGATTGATCAAGAAGCAAAATTCTCAACGATCAAATAAAGGATTGTTTTGGGTACACATAGACACGTAGGCTACACACACACACACATATATATATATATATACACACGCACACACCTTTGTACTCTTTGTACACCTATCTCTCTCCAACACACACACACACTATCATACATTCACATATACACACGCGTATATATTATATATATACACATATCATCTCTCTTCCTGCTCTCTTAAACAGATACACACACGCGTATACATTATCTAGACATACACACAAACACACTCACTCAGTCAGTCAGTCAGCATCTCTCTCACTCTCTCTATATATATCTTTCTCACTCTCTCTGTCACACACACACACACACACACAATGCCGACCATTTTACCGGGAACAATGGGCACTTGTTCATTGTTTCCATCAAAAGGCCAGTTATTCCATTCTAGCTACCCCGGCTAATTTAATTGAACCTTCGATACAGATTCAAATAAATAGGTATGGTTAATATTCATGACTTGTGTGTGTGTGTGTGTGTGGAGGGAGGGGGGTAGGGTAGGGTATGTGTCTGGGTGTGTGTGTGTGGATGAGTGTGTGTGTGTGTGTGGGTGGGTCGGATTAGTGTGTGGTAGTTAGTGAGTTATATTACTTACTTGTGTGTGTGATGGGGAGGGGGGGTTGTGTGTGGGTGATTAGTGTGTGTGTGGGTGTGGATAGGTGTGTGTGCGTGTGCGTGTGCGTGTGGGGGTGGGGGCGATTAGTGGGTGTGAGTTAGTGAGATATTACTTACTTGTGTGTGGATGTGTGTGTGTGTGGGTGTGTCGAGGTGGGGGGGGGGGGAGGAGTGGATGTATATGGGGGGGATGGAGAGGGGGGAAGGGATTAGTGATGTGGGCCCTGCATCAAACACTTGGGAGTCCTGTTCGTCATCCCCTTGAAGCCAGATAGGTAGATATAGGGCCTAGATAGATAAACGGAGGGGTTTAGATACGTGGGTTAGGTGTGCGGGGGAAGGGGGTTAGGTGTGTGTCTGGGGGAGAGAAGAGTGGGTGACTGTGGGAGGGACGAGAAGGAGGTTTAGCTCAGTGGGTTCTGCGTCAACACTTGGGAGCCCTGCCTGTTATCCCCTTGAACGGTGCTACCATCAACTGCTGAACGTGCGGGGAGGAATGAACAACGGATAGATAGATGGATCATGGATAGATAGATTGGTTGATTGATTTATATGAACTGCCAAACGTGCGGGGAGAAACGAACAATAGATAGATGGATAGATAGATTGATATGTACTCCATCAACTGCCGAACGAGCTGGCAAGAACAAATTACGTGGCACAGATCTCAAAGGAATACAATTGCCCATAACATTAGAAAGAAAAGGAGCTCGTGTTACACCGCCTTAAGGGGGTACTGCTTGGTTTTTGGCCTATATATTTATATATTTTATTTATTTTTTAGTGTCCTCGCTAGACCTCCATCAAGCTTAGAAAAATACTACCTGGATCCCCTTTCAAGATAAATTTATACATTTTTCGGTAGAAAAATTTCCCGGCCAAATGCCGGTTCCTTCTAAAATTAGAGGCTCGCTATCGCTCGCTAGGCAAAAATCGACACCTAAATTGCACGAAAGATCTTAATATTGACCAAAAAAATGAGGCGAAAGGTCTCAAATCGCCAAACTAACGGAACGAACGTCTTAAAACCTCAAAACTAATATGCTAAACATGAGGGAGAAGGGGGTCCAGACAAACAAACACCCAATCAGCCAGTAACAATTCTCAGCCTCTCTCTCTCTCTCTATCTATCTACCACATATATATAAATAGTATATACAAATTTATACTTATGGCTATTTATGATATAAAGTATTGAGTCTATCTCACTCACTCGCTCACACTATTTTTTTTCTCTCTCTCTCTCTCTCTCTCTCTCTCTCTCTCTCTCTCTCTCTCCCAGTAGTAGTCTCTCTGTCACCCGGGCGTCATCACAAGAAAGAGCGAGAGAACGAGCGACGACCGTAACTGCCTCGTTAGCGGTAACAAGCTGGTGGTGGTGGTGGTGGTGATGGAGCTGATGCTGATGGTGGTGAAGGTAAGAAGTTTAGTGGTGGAGGAGGAGAGGGTGGTGGAGGAGAGGGCAGGTAGTGGTAGAGGTGAAGGAGATAGTGTGGTGGTGATGGTGGAGATCGTCATAGTGGAGGAAGAGGAGGAGTAGGAGGAACTAGGAGGTGGACTGTCGCACTAAAAGACCGTCCCAATGACCCTCCTCCCAAAATTGTAACTGTTTGTTCTGAGGAGGAAGAGGAGGTCCGTTTTCTTTGACCCTGTGTCGAAAGGTGGGGCGTCTATTTTTGTTTCTGTATAATTAATCATGCCATATATATACATCAAGCCATATATATATATATATATATATATATATATATATATATATATATATATATATATATATATACAGTATACTCTCTCCAGTTTCCGTGTGTTGACAAATTACTCGTAAAGATCTTCGCCGCCGTCCTCTTCGCAAATTGTCCCCCAAATGTTTGTTTGGTCGTTTGTAGGATTGGTTTGTTTGTCTTGCACTGTATTCTTAATTCCAGATGGCTACCTGGTTTTAACAAGCTCACACCCCTCACCCTTCCCCCATCCCCACCTCTCTCTCTCTTTTGTCTCTCACTCTCTATCTATCTATTTATCTATATATATATATATATATATATATATATATATCTGTCTCTCTGTCACTCACACAGACACACACACACTCTCTCTCTCACTATAGCAGGGCCCGGATTGAGAGAGGCCCCAGGCACCGATCTCCTCCAAATGGTCATCCTGTTTGTTCTAGCCCAGACCAAATTCTTATCTATCTATCTAGCTTTCTATATATCTATCTATTTATCTCTCACTCTCACTCACTCACTCTCGCTCTCACTCTCTCTCTCTCTCTCTCTATCTATATCTATTCATCTCACTCTCTCTCTCTCTCTCTCTCCACCCAAATAGTCGTTCTGTTTGCCCTGCCCCTGAGCAAACCCTTAACCCTTCTTTGGCGGCGCGCATCATATGTCGAGTGAAAGAAATTTGGACTATGTGGCGGCTCACAACATAAGTCGTGTGGCATTTTCAGCACGTAATGTTGCTGAGAGAGAGAGACAAGTGGTGGCAGGAGAGTAGCGAGCGTATGACTGCTCCAGACCACCGCGGTGGACCAACTGACATGAATCCCACCCTCCTCCACCCTCTCACACTCGCTACATAGTGAATTGTGTGGGGAAAGTACCAAATTACATGGTTTTTGCACTCGTGTTGCGCGATTGTTGCAAGAAAACTAGCGGTCATACAAGGATCGTTGGGGTATCATTTGAAAGCTCTGTTTATGCCCTTTCAGGGATAGATATTTGTTTTACGCTCTGGGTCTTATTTAGGCATGAAAATTATCACGTAAACAGCCCTATTTTGGGTAAAACACCCAGCTTGTGGCTACATATTATTTACCACCTAGGCCGCTCGTTAGGTGTTAATTCAGTTTTATTATCCTTGGCCTTTCTACTCCTTCATTTCTTTTTTTCTGGCCCTCCTTCTCCCTCGTGCTTAGCATCATTGGTTTTGACATTTTATGACGTTTGGTTTTGGAGTTGTTATGCTACATAGAAAAAAAACAGAGATAAAGTGAGAGTGAGTGAGTGAGAGAGAGAGAGTGATTGAGATTTCCACCAATTCTCTTTCTTGTACCGACCCGAACTCGTGACAACTCCATAATTGTCGCCGTGTTTGGTCGGCATGTTTACTAGTTCATCTCTCTCTCTCTCTCTCTCCCAGGAAGGAGGACCAAAGACAGCGAGGACGGCAACCTGCGAAGGAATTAAATGCTAATCCGTCAAGAACCGCAAATTTGGATAAAGCTCCACCAACTCGACCCAAATTCAAAACCGCCAGGGATAACGACCGAGGACCGAGGACAGCCATGAATGTAAATGTAGATCCGACCAGAACCAAAAATGCGACTAAAGAACATTCTGTGAGTTCTAAAACCGCAACTTTAAAGGTTTTCTATGCAAACGCTTGTAGCATAGGCAATAAATTTTCAGATTTAGAGGAATTAGTGTTTACAGAAAATTATGATGCGATTAGTATAACAGAATTTGGGCTCAATACAGAAGATAGAGACTTTTTTAGCAGAGTATTCACTTCCCGGTTATGTAATGTTTGAGAAAAGACGAATAAATAGAAATGGAGGTGGCGTTTTATTTTATTTCAAAGAAAGTCTTAACCCGACCCTTTTGTCAAAACCTCAAATTGTGAACGTCGACACATCTTTTGTGCTAATAAAGAATAATAAAGGTACAAAAATAATACTTGCATTAATATACAGACCTCCAGCTCAATCAGTGCAAACTGACCGAGAAATTTACGAACAAATTGCAGATGTAAGTACCTCACAAGATACCATATTTTTTGGCGACTTTAATTTACCTGTGACCAAGTGGGGCGATACTCTTACTTCACACTCCGGACATGACTTGTATGCGAACTTGCAAGAGAGTTCACTCTATCAATTTGTTCGATCGCCGACCCGTGGTAATAACGTTCTTGACCTTGTACTTGCAACGAAAGAAGAATTAATAGAGAATTTGAATGTAGGTGATGAATTCAGTAACAGCGACCATCGTACAATAACTTTCACTTTAAAGTTTACTAGTAACGAACCAAATAGCAGCATCGAAAAAGTCCTAATTTCAAGAAAGCAAACTTTCATAAACTTAGAGCTATGTTTAAAGAAACTGACTGGAGCTTTTTAATTAACAATAACGACATAAATACAGCTTGGGAATTATTCGAAACCACTTACCTAAAAGCAGTGCAGGACTGCATACCATCGAAAATACGGCATACAGGCCTTAACCCTCGGGATCCGGGGGCTCTCAAATGAGGCGATCGTCGTGTCCAGGGGTATTCCTGAAAAATGGCTATCTTCATAATTCGATATCTACTGATTGAGACCACCTAGAGCAGTCAACTAAATTGTATAGTGTAGAACCAACCTTCGTCTGTAGAATGGTGTTGAGTTGACATCGCTACGACAAGTGGTTGCCGAGATATGATGATGGGAATGGAGGTTATTTCCCGCGTATTGTCACCTGCGTCCGAACGCTTCGCCGCGACCGTGGCTAGCACGCACTAAGTCACTCGTCGCTTCGGTGGCTTTTGTACCGGTACATGATATTATGTTTTATGGAGATAATGTGATATTATTGTGTCATTTATTACTTGTTCAACCATTATTTGAGTTATATGAAACTTTATATAACATATTTCACTATTATTGTAATATTATTGTATCACTTTCACTTTTATTGTAATATTTTGGTGTCACTTTCACTTTTATTGTACTATTATTGTGTCACTTTCACTGTTCTTACTCTTCTTGTTATGAATTACTGTCACTCTCACTGTTATTATTGATTTATTATTACTTGTTATACATTTTGTATCACTTTCACTTACTAGGTTAGAGGCTAGGCTACGCAAGCGTACAGTACCGTACGGTATCGTAATTGACACTTGTAATGATTACATTTGGTTGTTTCTTTCACTTAGACATATTGGTATATTGTTTTTAGTGTCACTTTCACTTATTAAAGGTTTCATTTATAAATACTTATTGAATAGTTACTCTAATATATAGTTGTTGTGTCTCTTTCACTTATAATAATTATAGAATAGTGTCTCTTTCACTTGCACATTGTGTTATATTGTTTTAGTGTTACTTTCACTAGCGTTCTCAGGCTCGGTGCCACTTATAAGTGTGCCAGGATGTGGAATTCATTGTAGCAAGGCGTGATGCACAGTGCTACCTGACATTCCTGGCACTCATACGAGGTTTTGGTGGTTTTCTGGGGTCTTCGGGTGGTATGGATGCAGACATAGCACCGTTTCTGGCTCTCGCGACCACCAGCTACTGGAAGGGCGACGATCATGTGCTTCCTGTGGTGTTCGGCAGCGTATATGCGGTCCATAGTGCCAACTCCTGGCATATGTTGAGCTCGTGGGGAATACTCAGGCTTGGCATATTCCCCAATGAGATCCAGAATCATCTGTTTCTGGAATCTCCGAAGGTTTGTGTACTTCCTGGGCATTGTGGGGTTCATGAGCTTGTACAGTGTGACGCATGTCCACGTGTGAGCATGCTGTACAGAACGCCTAGTCATGCCCCACTCTCGCTAGGATCGTCAGGGCAGGAACTTTGGCTGTAGTCTATGTAGAGTTTCCTAACTTAGTTCATGTGAGCCGTTGTACTATAAGTATTATGAATATGTATTTTGTTTTCATCTGAGTCAACGAGTTCTATTTTATATCATTAGTTATAAGTATTGTGTGTAAAACTTATTTGTAATGATGGGAAGAGAAACAGCCACAGTTGGGGGTCAGTGGGTGCGCCAGGCGGGAGGTGGGCCTAACTCACTAGCACTCCTCCCCCCCTCAGTGCTAGGGGAGCCTTTGTGTATCCCAGAGGAGAGAGAGAAATTACGTAATGGTTGTCAGTGGGCGGTCCTTAGTAGTTCACGTTGGGCTCACTAGAGGGCCGGGTATAAAAAGGGAAGTCTAGCCATTTTTTCATCAGAACTCATTAGGCAGAGCGACTTCTCATTTCCCTTGCTAACTATATATATTCTTCTGACTGATGGGAACTTTCTCTACTACCTTACATTCTTATCTCCTCTTCTCCCTGCCCTGTTTAACTTCCATGGTCCCGTTGGTGCAGAGCTAGTCAGCCAACGTATTATCGCTTGAGTTCTCACGAGATACTTGCCTATTAGATAGCCTATTTTGGAAGAGTTAACTTAGAATAGGATTGATTTATGTTTGTTGCACTTGTATATGCATTTCCCTGTGTGTTATTATTATTATTCCTGTTTTCTGCTGGTCTAGGTAATGCTAGACTGGGGTAAGGCTTTTCTGTGTTACGAGTTGTTGTTTGATGCAGTGGTTAAGCGATAAACCTGCATACTCGTTTCGGTTCAGTGAAGCCTAGGTTGTCTTCGCGGCTGACTGTGTTGAGTTAATAATTTACAGTGCGTGAGGGCAAGAGCCTAACCACCCTGTATTTTATTAACAGTTTGTTTTTACTTTGTCAAGGAGCCGGGAGAAAACCAGATACAAGGGATCTGGATTTCTCAAAGTGCACTTGTTAGTTTTAACGTAATACTTTAAACAGTCGTGAGGACTTCGCTAGGCTACAAACCGTTTTTGCTCAGTCACTGCTACCTTTTGCCCACAGTACCCCAGCTAGACTTTACTCGATTAGTAGATACAGAATAGTATTGAAGCTTTCCTTATGTATGATATTGTTTATGCACTATTGATTTCATGTGTTGCAAGCTTGGCTACTTTAGTGATTAGTGGCCCACGAGCACAATCCGAGTAGGCTATTGCCGTTGCATTTGCGGAGTACTTTTTTTAATGTTTGCCATTTACTATTGCATATTCTTTTAATTATTCTTATGCCAATTTAAACCTTTAATAGTATTTAATTGCCAGTGTTTTTGCTTATTGAATTACTGTTCAAAATCCGATACGTACTTCTTACGAGCATCCGAGAAGCATCTAACTTTTTTCAGAAGATTCCTTGCTCGATGCTTAAGGACTATTAATTAACGTAACGTAATAGTGCCGATCCGAAGTAGAGGGTGGAGGACTTCTTAAGTTCATAGTCAAGGGTGGATTACTTCGGCTTCGGCCAACACTATTCTTTGGTGTTGTTGTTTTTTACTTCATTGTTTGATTGTTGACCAGACTAGATAATTCCTGTCTCTTTAGTAGTCTGTTGTTGAACACTAGTACCGAGTTCTTGTATACCCCGTTATAGCAGATTGAACTCTGGAGGGTATTGGTGTTTTTTGTTCGGCTGGCAGTACTCAGGGGTTGGGATCGTATGTTTCCGTTGTGGCAGCGAGCCGTATTCGAATCCTGATTGAGAGCCCTTGTGTACCCGAGTGCCAGTTCGTAACAAATGGCGACCTTGCTTAGGATTTTGTGAACAGTATAAATTTTTGCAGAGTTGTACAACATTTGTTTGTTTGTATTTTAGCGTGCATATTGAAGAATATTTTTTTTTGTATGGCAATTAGTAAAGCATTTAAGAGACTCCAGTTAATTTAGTAATTAGTGCTTGCATAGGAAGTTTAACACTTTTGTCTCGAGAATTTTTTTGTGGACTTCAGTATGTCGTGCATTAGCACTGACGATGAGCGAGAGATGTCATTTGAAGGTGTGCCGTTAGTAACCAGTGAGGAGGATGCTACAGTTTTTGTGAGTAAGCGGTACCACGTGACGGAGGAGAGGCTGACTGGGGTGGATGTTTGTGGCTTGCACCTGATAGCCAAGGTTTTGGGCATTTCCAATGTAGCAGGGATGTCCAAGGGGGAGCTGATTTCCTGGGTGTTGCGTGGGCGACATGGGGTTTCGGGGGAGAGGGCGTTTGGGGGGGTTCCTCCCCAGATCCC
Source organism: Paralithodes platypus (assembly GCA_032716605.1). Lineage (NCBI taxonomy): Eukaryota > Metazoa > Arthropoda > Malacostraca > Decapoda > Lithodidae > Paralithodes > Paralithodes platypus. Next base: position 24,392,994 of record CM064578.1, on the reverse strand, counting down.
TTCTCACTCGACTCCCACAGTGCCGTCCACTCAGTTACCGGAGTTTAGCACTCTCCTACAGAGGGATGAGAATTGGCAGATTGGAGTGCCCTCGGGTGGTGCACGTGGTGGTTCCCCAGTGTTTGCCCCCCCTCCTTCAGTAGTGGCAGCTCCCTCTTCCTGCCTGTCTCCAGAGATGGTATTTAGACTTGAGCTTGCTAAGATTGAGGCTAGGAAGCAGGAGAATGAGACTAGGAAGCAGGAGGATGAGACCAGGAGGCAGGAGGATGAGACGAGGAGGCATGAGATTGAGGTTAGGAGGCATGAGGCTGAGCTTAGGTACGACTCTGAGAAATATTGTGCTAAATTGGATTTAGATTAGACTCGTGCAGAGTCGACAGGGACTCGGATGGGCCGTGAGGGCCAAGTAAGAGAACAGTCCTTGGCCCAATTAGTCAAATTGGTGCCGGTATTTAGTGAAACTGAAGTCACAGAATTTTTTAATCGTTTTGAGAAGAAGTGTAGGGAGCATAATTGGCCTGAAGAGAAGTGGGCAGCTCTAGTCTCCTCAAGACTTACGGGTAAGGGTCTGAAGGCTTATGATGCACTGCCTTTAGAGTCTTGCATTGACTACACAGAATTGAAGAGAGCTGTCCTACGGGCATACGAGTTGCAACCGGAAACATATCGATTGAAGTTTCGGGGTGTTACAAAGACTAGGGAGGCGACCTTTCTTGAACATGCCCGGGACTTAAAAGATGCACTTAAAAACTGGACACGTTCTGAGAAAGCTGAGACGGCAGAACAGTTGACTGAGCCGTTTCTGCTCGAGCAGTTTTATAAGTGTACTGGTGCAGAAATGACTTTAAATATTAAAGAAAAGAACCCAAGAACTCTTCAAGAGGCAGCTGAGATGGCTGACCTCAGGTTGTCGCTAATCAGGGGATGTGAATCTGTAAAGCGTGTTGATGCAGTTCCCAAGGGGCGCGATACTCCAAACCCTCGAGCTCAGGACAATCACTATAGATATAAACCTCAGTTTAAAAGCCAAGATACCAGGACTGAACCAAAGACTACAGCCGTCCCATTACAGAAGGGTCAGAACTCCGCCCCTTATCGGAAGAGAGACCGATAGGGGAAGTGGAATGTTTTCATTGTAGAAAGAAGGGGCATTATGCAAAATCTTGTCCTAGTAAGCCGCCAACTGCAGCCGTGTCTTTGGTGAGCAGCATAGGTGTGGCTGAAATGTCGTCTGGATTTACCCAGGGTAGTTTGCCAGCGGCAGGGTCACAGGCTATGTATAAGACTCAGGAAGGCTCGTCCCCTGTCCGTGATGTCTTTTGCGCCCATAGAGGGACCGGTAGGGTAAGTTGGGCGGGTTGCCAGCATGAGGTGGAAGTTTTGCGTGATACTGGAGCTTCACAGACACTTTTGAAGAATTTCACGGGGCGACCAATTAATGCGGCACGGGTGGTTGTTGTTCAGGGTATTAATGCGACCAGGTCATACCCGTTGGTTCGTGTGGAGCTGGAAGTTGATGGTGTGATTAAGGACTTAGATGTTGGGATCGTTGAGAAATTGCCAGTGGAGGGCGTCGACCTTCTTCTCGGCAACGACTTTGCGGTGCCTACTTTAGACGTTCCACCCTTAGTCGTTGCCGAGAGGCCGGCCGACGTGAGTAGGGAGGAACAAGAGTGGGTAGTGAGTTGTCAACACCAACAGATGGCATGTGTGGTAACTCGTTCCCAAGCATTTAAGGTATCACAGCCTATTTCCCAGGCCACAGAACAGCGGAGGAAGGGAATTAAGGAGAAGTGGAAGGCTGGGAAAAGTTTGAAGAGTTTAGAACCAGTGGCTCTCCCAAAAGACCCAATAGCAGGACCTTTGACTGAGTCTTTTGGAACTCCAGTGCCTAACACAGTTGATAAAGTAGTGGAGGAGGCAGAGACTCAGAGACAGCACCGTTACCTGCAGCGAGAAAACCGGATGTCTAAGTTGGATGTTGGGGGAGGGCATTAGTTGTTGACCAAGCAGTTAGACATGTTGGCTCCCACAGACATTCGAAAGTTGCAATTAGAGGATCCAGAGGTTTTGCAGTGTACCGATGGGGCTGTGGAGTTAGAAGAAGATAGGGATGCAAAGGCAGGGGATTTTTTTTTCGTTAATGGAATTTTATACCACCGATATCAAGATCCTAAAAGGAACTGGGAGGGCGGATCAGGTACAGTTGACCAGCTGGTCGTGCCAGAGGGCTGCAGGGAAAGTTTGCTTAGGTTGGCTCATGATTCTCCATTATCAGGACATTTGGGTGCCAAGAAAACGGTGGCGGCTTTGGGGAAATTGTTTTGGTGGCCGTGGATGAAGTCTCATGTGCAGTCATGGATAAACTCATGTGATATTTGTCAACGTGTCGGGAAACCGAACCAAGTTATTCCTAAGGCTCCGTTACACCCTATTCCTGTGATTGGGCCACCCTTTAGTAAAATTATTGTTGACATGGTTGGTCCACTCCCTCCCACTAAGGCTGGAAATAAATTTTTGTTAACCATAATGGATGTTGCCACTAGATACCCCGATGCATACCCTATGAAAAATGGAATGGCTAAGACGGTAGTCAGTAACTTGTTGTGGTACTTCTCAAGGTACGGGTACCCGGAGGAGATTCAGTCTGATCAGGGATCTAATTTCACCTCCAACATGTTCAAGCAAACAATGCAACAGCATGGGATACGAGCAGTAGTATCGTCAGCGTATCACCCTGAGAGTCAAGGGGTGCTTGAGCGGTGGCATGCTACACTTAACCCTTAATTAGCGGCTCACCACATAAGTCGAGTTAAATAAAGCTGGACTATGTGGCGGCGCTCGACATAGGTCGAGTGGCAATTTCAGCACGTAATGTTGCTGAGAGAGAGAGACAAGTGGTGGCAGGAGAGTAGCGAGCGTATGACTGCTCCAGACCACCGCGGCGAACATACTGACACGAATCCCAGCTCCCTCCTCCCTCTCTCACTCGCTATATAAGGAATTGTATCGGGAAAGTGGCTAATTACATGCTTTTTGCACTCGCGTTGCACGGTTATTGCAAGAAAACTAGCCATCATAAAAGGATCGTTATGGTGTCATTCGAAAGCTCTGTTTATGCCCTTTCAGGGATAGGTACTTGTTTTACGTTCTGGGTCTTATTTAGGCATGAAAATGATCACGTAAACAGCCCTATTTTGGCTAAAAACACCCCGCTGGGCGGTACATATAAATAAACCGCATAGGCCGCTCGTAAGGTGTTAAAAGCATGCTCAGGTGTTATTGTGCTGACAACGATATGGATTGGGATCTTGGATTGCCTTATGTGCTGTTTGCTGCTCGGGAGGTACCTGGTGAGAGCCTGGGATTTAGTCCAAACGAGCTGATTTTTGGACACCGTGTCAGGGGCCCCCTTAACATGCTGAAAGAAATTTGGGAGGGGACTGTGCAGCCTTGTCCATTATTAAAGTATGTGCTTGAAAGCCGTGAGCGCATGCTTAAGAGTCTGGAGATGGCAGGTAGAACATTGACAGAATCACAAGCTTTGATGAAGGACAGGTATGATCGCAAAGTGAGGCTCCGGAAGTTCACTGTAGGACAAGAGGTATTAATTTTGTTGCCTTTGGTTGGTAACCCCCTCTGCGAAGTACACTGGACCTTATAAAATTGTAGAAAAAATTTCAGACTTAGATTACCTTGTTGCCACTCCAGACAGGAGGAAAAAGAACCAGTTATGTCACGTGAACCTTATTAAAGAGTATGTGAGGCGCCCCTCTGAGCCTCTCACTGTCCCTGTGTTGGCTTGTTGCGGCCGTGGTGGAGAAGGAGAGGGGGACAGTCAAGCTTCAGAGGAGGATAGCTGGGATCAACATGTTTCAGCGGATCAGTGGGCGGGGAACTCGAGCCTTCGGGCTGACGAGGCTATAGCTCATTTGCCTGAGCCGCAGTTTGATGCTATCCGTCAGTTGTTCGGTTCATACCCCACTGTATTTGCTGAACACCCAGGCCTCACTAATCAGGCTATGCATGATGTTGACGTGGGGGACCATATACCCTTTAAGTCAATCCCGTACCGTGTGCCCCCCATAAAACTACCAGCTCTGAGGGATGAGTTGGAGTATATGCTCGGTAGAGGGTTGATAGAGAAAGGCACAGTTAAGTGGACTTCCCCCGTAACACTGCAGCCTAAGCCAGATGGCAAGGTACGCTTTTGTATTGATTTCCGTAGGTTAAACGGTTTGACTCCAACTAACCCATATCCTCTTCCTCGGGTTGATGATAGTGTTGACAAAATTGGTAATGCTCGTTTTTTGTCTAAAGTAGATTTAGTAAAAGGTTACTGGCAAGTACCTTTGTCCGAGCGTGTTAAAGAGGTATGTGGTTTTGTTGTGGACGGGAGTACATACCGGTGCAATGTTATGCCTTACGGACTTAAGAATGCACCAGCAACGTTTCATAACCTGCTGAATGAAATTGTAAAGGACATTCCGAATTGCACCGTATATTTGGACGATGTAATCATTTATGATGACGACTTTGAGAGCCATTGTGAGCACCTTGAGACCTTGTTCCGGAAACTTAGTGAAGCAGGTCTGGTAGTAAATTTGGCAAAGTGTGACTTCGTAAAAGCCACTGTGCAGTACCTTGGGTTTGTAGTGGGGAGGGGACAGGTGTGCCCTCCTCAGAACAAGGTACAGGCTATCAATAAATTTCCGCACCCAACAACCAAGAAGCAGATTATGAGATTCTTGGGTATGATAGGCTACTACAGACGCTTCATAAAAGGTTACTCAACGGTGTTGGCACCTCTCACAGATTTGTTATCTAAAGACAAAAAGTTTTTGTGGGCACCAGAGTGTGAAAAGGCTTTCACTTTGGTGAAACATTTGCTATGTACTCACCCGATACTCAGGGCCCCAGACTTTAACAGGCCTTTTCAGCTGGCAACAGATGCTAGTGGTGTAGGGGCTGGTGCCGTCTTGCTACAGACAGACAATGAAGGTGTGGAACACCCAGTAAGTTTCTTTTCTAAGAAGTTCAATGCTGCACAAAAGAACTATTCTACAATAGAAAAGGAATTACTGGCGATTGTGCTGTCGCTCAGGCACTTCGAGGTGTATGTTCCAGCCTATGGACCAGTTGTGGTTATCTACACTGATCATCACCCTTTGAGATTCCTGAATCAATTTCACAATCGCAATATGAGACTGACCAGGTGGTCTTTGATGTTGCAGAAGTATAACCTGGACATCCGTCATATTGCTGGATGTGACAATGTGATCGCGGATTGTTTATCAAGGGTGGATGATCAGTCGTAGGCTATCACAGGTGTGTGGGTTTGAGTGGAGGAAAATAGGCTGCCCTTATAGTGCAGCCGGAAAAAACATATTAAAATATAAAAATCATAAAAAAACTCTTTCTTTTGATATAGGTAATCGTATAAGTTTGTCATAGCCTATAGAGTTTGAGTAGTCCACGAACTATCAAACGGCTGAGCTGCTGTAAGCTCGCTCTGGGAGCATGATATTGTGTCTTTTTGCTATTGTTGGGAGGAGTTATAAAATGTGATTTTTTTTGTTTTAATAATAATATGTGTTTTGGTGATAAACTCAGCTTTGTTTTAGTGCCATGCGGTCGCTGGGTGTGAGGGGCTTGATGGGGTTCTGTGTTTGTCAGATTTTAGCTCAGGGTTGAGCGAGTAAAATCTTGGGAGAGGTGTGACGCATGTCCACGTGTGAGCATGCTGTACAGAACGCCTAGTCATGCCCCACTCTCGCTAGGATCGTCAGGGCAGGAACTTTGGCTGTAGTCTATGTAGAGTTTCCTAACTTAGTTCATGTGAGCCGTTGTACTATAAGTATTATGAATATGTATTTTGTTTTCATCTGAGTCAACGAGTTCTATTTTATATCATTAGTTATAAGTATTGTGTGTAAAACTTATTTGTAATGATGGGAAGAGAAACAGCCACAGTTGGGGGTCAGTGGGTGCGCCAGGCGGGAGGTGGGCCTAACTCACTAGCACTCCTCCCCCCCTCAGTGCTAGGGGAGCCTTTGTGTATCCCAGAGGAGAGAGAGAAATTACGTAATGGTTGTCAGTGGGCGGTCCTTAGTAGTTCACGTTGGGCTCACTAGAGGGCCGGGTATAAAAGGGAACTCTAGCCATTTTTCATCAGAACTCATTAGGCAGAGCGACTTCTCATTTCCCTTGCTAACTATATATATTCTTCTGACTGATGGGAACTTTCTCTACTACCTTACATTCTTATCTCCTCTTCTCCCTGCCCTGTTTAACTTCCATGGTCCCGTTGGTGCAGAGCTAGTCAGCCAACGTATTATCGCTTGAGTTCTCACGAGATACTTGCCTATTAGATAGCCTATTTTGGAAGGGTTAACTTAGAATAGGATTGATTTATGTTTGTTGCACTTGTATATGCATTTCCCTGTGTGTTATTATTATTATTCCTGTTTTCTGCTGGTCTAGGTAATGCTAGACTGGGGTAAGGCTTTTCTGTGTTACGAGTTGTTGTTTGATGCAGTGGTTAAGCGATAAACCTGCATACTCGTTTCGGTTCAGTGAAGCCTAGGTTGTCTTCGCGGCTGACTGTGTTGAGTTAATAATTTACAGTGCGTGAGGGCAAGAGCCTAACCACCCTGTATTTTATTAACAGTTTGTTTTTACTTTGTCAAGGAGCCGGGAGAAAACCAGATACAAGGGATCTGGATTTCTCAAAGTGCACTTGTTAGTTTTAACGTAATACTTTAAACAGTCGTGAGGACTTCGCTAGGCTACAAGCCGTTTTTGCTCAGTCACTGCTACCTTTTGCCCACAGTACCCCAGCTAGACTTTACTCGATTAGTAGATACAGAATAGTATTGAAGCTTTCCTTATGTATGATATTGTTTATGCACTATTGATTTCATGTGTTGCAAGCTTGGCTACTTTAGTGATTAGTGGCCCACGAGCACAATCCGAGTAGGCTATTGCCGTTGCATTTGCGGAGTACTTTTTTTTAATGTTTGCCATTTACTATTGCATATTCTTTTAATTATTCTTATGCCAATTTAACACCTTACGAGCGGCCTATGCGGTTTATTTATGTGTACCGCACAGCGGGGTGTTTTTAGCCAAAATAGGGCTGTTTACGTGATCATTTTCATGCCTAAATAAGACCTAGAACGTAAAACAAGTACCTATCCCTGAAAGGGCATAAACAGAGCTTTCGAATGACACCATAACGATCCTTGTATGATGGATAGTTTTCTTGCAATAACCGTGCAACGCGAGTGCAAAAAGCAGGTAATTCGGTACTTTCAGTACATAATTGAGTATGTAGCGAGTGAGAGAGGGAGGAGGGAGCTGAGATTTGTGTCAGTAGGTTCACCGCGGTGGTCTGGAGCAGTCATACGCTCGCTAGTCTCCTGCCACCACTTGTCTCTCTCTCTCAGCCACATTACGTGCTGAAATTGCCACTCGAGTTATGTCGAGCGCCGCCACATAGTCCAGCTTTTTTTAACTCGACTTATGTTGCTCGCCGCTAAATAAGGGTTAAACCTTTAATAGTATTTAATTGCCAGTGTTTTTGCTTATTGAATTACTGTTCAAAATCCGATACGTACTTCTTACGAGCATCCGAGAAGCATCTAACTTTTTTCAGAAGATTCCTTGCTCGATGCTTAAGGACTATTAATTAACGTAACGTAATAGTGCCGATCCGAAGTAGAGGGTGGAGGACTTCTTAAGTTCATAGTCAAGGGTGGATTACTTCGGCTTCGGCCAACACTATTCTTTGGTGTTGGTGTTTTTTACTTCATTGTTTGATTGTTGACCAGACTAGATAATTCCTGTCTCTTTAGTAGTCTGTTGTTGAACACTAGTACCGAGTTCTTGTATAACCCGTTATAGCAGATTGAACTCTGGAGGGTATTGGTGTTTTTTGTTCGGCTGGCAGTACTCAGGGGTTGGGATCGTGTGTTTCCGTTGTGGCAGCGAGCCGTATTCGAGTCCTGATTGAGAGCCCTTGTGTACCCGAGTGCCAGTTCGTAACAACAGGTTGTACTCGTTCAGCACAGACACATCCATCATGTGCAGGAAGAACTTCTTATACCACCTGCAGAAGGTCCGCAGGCAGACGATGAAGCCGACCTGCATGTCTGACTTGTCAACCAGACGCATGTTTATGTTGTAGTCCATAACTGCGGCTGACTTCATGATGGGCTCCCTGGTCCTGTGGTTGACTTTGCCAGAGTCAACCAGGTTGCCCTTGTGGATGGTGCTGATCATGTTGACCATCCTTTGGTCGTGCCAATGGATTGCCAGCATTGGGCCATGTTGCTTGAGGAAGATGTCCTTCTTGGTCTTTTTGGGGAATTCCGGCATGTTCTTCCTCGTCCACCATACTGTGCCCACAGTCTGGGTTTGCTGCCTGTTCAGGTACTTGGTGAGGATGGGGGACGTATAATAGTTGTCCGTGTAGAGTATGTGGTTCTTGTTGAAGTAGCGATCCATTATCGCCTTCACCACTGCTCCACCGAACCCTATTTCTTGATCTGCAAGAACCTGGCCCTCCTTCCCACTGTAGACAATGAAGTCCAGCACATAACCTGTCATACAGTCACAGAGGACAAAGAGCTTGATGCCGAATCGATGTCTCTTGGATGGTATGTACTGCCGGAAGTGAAGGTTCCCCCAGAACAGCACAAGAGACTCGTCGATCACGACCTTTTGAAAAGGCTTCAAGAATGTGGAAAACTTGGCCTTCATCATGTCGTAGAATCCCCTTATCTTCCACAGGCGGTCTGTTTGGTGTACATTGGTGTTGGTAACGAAGTGCAGGTTACCAAGTATGGCGAAGTAGCGGTCCCGGGACATAAGTTTGCCAAAAGCAGGTGTGGCAATTATGTCGCCTGTGATCCAGTAGTCTGCCAGCCGATGCTTCTTCACATGTGCCATGAGCATGGTCAGTGCTATGAACACATACATTTGGGCAATGGTGACAGGCTTCCAGGCCTTCATGTGGGAACTATGGGTCTTGCCGCTGAGGTGGTCACTTAGGGCCTTCTGCTTATTGGTCTCATCGACAGCATATGACATGACATCATTGTCGAAAAAGGCCTTGAATAGCTCGGCAGGTGTTGAGTTAGGTCCCCTGGGAAAATATGGATCAATCCCTGCGGCATGTTGGGCGTCATCGAATGTGGCATCTTGTGGCTGAAAGGTGGCCCCATCCTCCCACGTCCAGACATCAGCATGCCTGGCACGGGGACGGGGACGGGGACGGGCAGCAGGGGCGTCGGCAGCACCAGGGGCGTCGGCAGAAACAGGGGCGTCGGCAGCAGCAGGGGCGTCGGCATCAGCACGGGCGGCCTGGCCGCGGCCACTCCCACAGGCATGGCCACGCCCACGCTGACCAGCAGGGCCCCTGGCACGGGCACGTCCACGTCCAAGGGCACGGCCACCCCGAGCACGGGGACGTCCACAGCCACGCCGGGGTGCTGGGTCGTCCACCCACTCAGCTTCGTCCACAACACGGTCATCTGGCAGGTCATAATTATCATCCCCAGAATCTGCACCGTGGTCGTCCATATATCGTGAAGGGCGGCCATATTCGTGGGTGTCTTCAGGGTCATAGGTGGGATCCTGGTCGTCAGTTGATGGTGATACATCAGGTGGCGACTGCTGGCCTGGGCGGCTAGTGGGTGGTGAAGGTGAGCTAGATGGCTCTGAAGTTTTAAGGCGACGACGAGAGCGTTTTTGGGGCAGTTTAGGGCCTGAGGTGCTGCTTTGTGCCCCCCCTGTGGCCATGAACAAGACCCTTCTGGAGGTGCATTGACCACTTGCACCACTTGTTGATGGCTGTGAGTCATGCTGAGACAATACCGCACCACTTATTGATGGCTGTGGGTCATGCTGGGACAATACCGCACCACTTGCACCACTTGTTGATGGCTGTGGGTCATGCGAGTACAATTCCGCACCACTTGCACCACTTGTTGATGGCTGTGGGTCATGCGGGGTCAATGACGCACCAGCCGCAGGTGAGGAGGTCCCGGGAGACATAGGAATAGGCCTACCCACGCTCGACTCTTCACTCTCATCCTCACTATCAGCATCTTCACCTCTATCCCTTTCGGCCGCCTCCCGTGCCTGCTTCCTTGCACTATCCAGCACAGCTCTCCCATAAAAATAACTGGCTATTTTTGCCGGGGAAGGAGTCCCCACAGCCGACGCCGGGGTCGCAAGCGTGTGCGTCATGTCACGTTCACATGATGCGGGTAGAACACTTCCCATTTCACTAACATTTTCATCACCTTCATGATGTTCATCGCATCCAACATTGTCATTATTATCATCATCACCATCGTCATCATCAGTGCTATGAAAGCCCTTGAATTCTTCGCCATCTTCCACTTCATCAACAACTTCACTAACCACATACTCTTCGTCAAAATCACTCTCAATCTCAATCTCACTAAGTTCATCAATATCGTCACTTAACTCATTTAGTACACGTGCAACACGACCGGGACTTAGGAATGCTTTCTTGGTCCTTTTAGCCTTGCCTTTCTTATGCCTACGGGTCGCGGCGGTGGGCGTCGATTCGGACACAACGATTTTTTGGGATTAGCTCCAGCCATCATGGATGCGAGATAACAACTGATGCTGCCTGGTAGTTTGTGCTTGGTGGCACTGCGGTCGCCCACGCACAAACAAAAATCCGCCCGCGCAATTTGAACGCTTTGATTTTTATTTTGCCTCATATGAAACCTCCCGGACTCCTAACCAAAATACGTTTTACCTCATATGAGGCCTCCCGGATTCCAAGGGTTAATAATAAGCTCAAATGGTGGAATAAAGATATTTCAAACTGTCTACTTGCTAAAAAGTTTGCTAATGATAGATTAAAATCCTTACAAAATGACGAAGAACGGGTGAAATTTGTAGAGCTACGACGAAAAGCCAAAAAGTTAATTAAGCAAAGTAAAAAGACCCTGGAGATACATATTGCGAATCAAAGTAAAACAAACCTGAAAGAATTCTACAGTATAGTTATATCAGAAAGAAAAAAGTAGTTACTTCAACTGTTGGACCGCTAGTCGATGAAAATGGAGAATACACCAAAGACGAAGTACAAAATAGAAATGCCCTCAATACCTTCTTTGCATCAGTTTTTACAACGGAAAACCTCAGTGATATCCCTACACTATCGCCGATTCAGATTGATAATTCAGATGTTCTAAGCAATATCACCGTTACAGAGAGAGAAGTATTTAATAGTTTAGATAAACTCAAAGTAAAGAAAACGCCTGGACCTGACACAATCTTACCTAGAGTCCTAAAGGAAGCTAAGGATGAGCTCTCCAAACCACTGACATTGCTATTCAATAAATCCTTGCAGTCTGGAACTATGCCTGATCAGTGGAAATTAGCCAACGTAACACCGATATTAAAAAAAGGCAGCAAATCCCTACCTGCAGTAACTATCGTCCAATTAGCTTAACCTCAGTTGTATGTAAAATGTTAGAAACACTCATAAGAGACAGACTCGTAAATCACTTAGAGGAAAATAACATACTTAAAGATACTCAATACGGCTTTCGTAAAAAACGTTCCTGTTTAACAAACCTCTTAGACTTCTTCCACGATATCCTCAACCTCTACGATGAGAGTAAAGCTGTAGATATTATATACCTTGATTTTCAAAAGGCCTTTGACAAAGTTCCCCACAAACGTTTACTGCTAAAACTAAAAGCACATGGAATACAAGATGGTGTGTGGAAAAGGATAGAAAATTGGCTCAGCGACAGAAAGCAAAGAGTAGTCATAAACGGTAAGGCATCTAAATGGACCAATGTAAGTAGCGGGGTACCCCAGTGATCGGTACTAGGACCAATTCTCTTTCTAATTATCATCAACGACATACATGAGGGTCTCACCTGTACAATCTCAAAATTTGCTGACAATACAAAAATTGCAAATAGCATACTCTCAAAAGAACAAGTTTACGATATGCAACACAATCTAGATAAGATGTCATGTTGGGCCCAAATTTGGCAAATGAGTTTCAATGCTGATAAATGTAAAGTACTACATATCGGACACCAAAATGAGAAAGCAAACTATTTGATGAATGGCACTCAGCTTAACCCTTTGGCTGCGGCCTATTTTGGTGTATTTAGGGCATATTCAGGCACTCCTGAATGATAAATCAGCATCTGCATTAAATGAAGTGTATTCTGCCGAAAACTAGGAGAGAATAGCTTCAAAATGACACCAGAACGGGCCCCGAACGTGGTCTGGTTCACCCGCAGTGGTGCCAGTGAAACGCGGGAAACCTGCTATTATGTAACATTTGCTCGCATGGCTACACTGTTGAGAGAGACAGAGAGAGGCCCGTGTGAGACACACTCAACATCAGTGAGCCGCTCGGTGCTCTGAAGATCGGAGGTGGGCCCCTTACACTCCCGCCCACTGACACTCAATTTTTACGTTTTTTACAGGCTTTGAAAGCCTGGAAATTGCTGTAACTTGCCAGGACGTTCCGGAACGTCACCCGCAGCGAAAGGGTTGAGAATGTAAACAGAGAAACCGATCTGGGAGTAACAATATCGAGTAACCTAAAACCGAGTCAACAATGTTCAGAAGTTGTTAAGAAGGCAAACACAATAATTGGCTTTATAGGCAGGTCATTTGAGCATAAATCCAAAGACGTTTTCCTAACCCTTTACAATTCCTTAGTCCGCCCTCTTCTGGAATACTGCATTCAATCCTGGTGCCCTTATTACCAAAAAGATATAGACAAGCTAGAACGAGTGAGTTCAACGTAGAGTTACCAAAATTATACCTAGCCTAAAGAACAAACCATACGAGGAGCGTCTTAGAGAATTAAATCTATTTCCTTTAACCCAGCGCATATTAAGAGGCGACCTAATTCAAGTGTTCAAAATCATCAAAGGCATCGACAATATGAACTGTAGTAAGTACTTCACTATCAACCAATCTAATTACACGCAGGGAAACGGTTGCAAAATTATTGGTAAATCTTTTAACTCACACGCAGCTAAGAATTTCTTCTTCAATCGAGTTGTCAACTTATGGAAAGGGCTTCCCCGAGATGTCATAGACTGCAGCATCGTTGATTCATTTAAACTTCGCCTAGACAAATATTTTGCATCACATCCGCGACTGACTGCGTTTGTAAATGAATAACTTTATTTTATCCTCCCCTCAGTTACTAACCCATCTGTCCCCTACTAACTTCCTAATCCTGCCACGGCTAGTAGTTCCCTTTCCAATGTTCCCTTACCCACTCTAAACCACTGTTTGGACACTTGATCCTCAGTGTTTTGGAGGACAAGCAGCCTAGAAGGGTCACTAGATCTGTTGTTGCTTGATTTCCTTTGTACTCCTTTGTACTTATATATCCCCCCTCTCTCATACATTATCTCTCTCTCTCTCTCTCCTTTCTCTCCATATCTCATTCTGGAAAATCCCTTATACAGTATTATAATATGTTATAGCTATACTGGATTTACTAGAAGGGGGCGAGGGCAGAGAGAGAGAAAAAGAAAGAGAGAGATAGAGTGAGAGTGAGAGAGAGAGAGAGAGAGAGAGAGAGAGGGGTGGGGGGGGGGATATATATTATTTTATTTAGTTTTCTCCCAGGACCTCTATCAACCTTAAAAACTACCCCAAAACTCATCTATCGAGATTAGTGTGTACATTTTTCGGTAGAAAAATGATCCCTCCTAAATTACAGGCTCACTATCGCTCGCTAGGAATAATTCGATACCCAAATGCCATAAAATGTCTTGCTTCAAATCGCCAAACTAATGGAGGGAATGTCTTAAAATGTCAAAACTAATGGGGCTAAATATTCGGGAAAAAAGTACCCCCCCCCCCCCCTCCCAACAAAAAATACATAAATAAATAAAATAAAATGAATAAATAAATACACAAATAAATTAATAAATATAATAAAATATTTAAATCCCCTAAAGTTGGCGAGAAATGAACTTGCCTCCATCTTAACCCCTTCAGGATCAAGGACGTATTTTTACCTTTTATTTTGGTCATCATTAGCCGGTTTTTAGCAGTATAGGAAAGCTCTCTAGGTATGACAAGGTTAAACTATATCAATTAACCCTCAGACCTCCATAATTCCACTCTAAACTGAATAAAATCATCTACTTGTAGCCAAAATATAAATAAAACGGTGAAATGCGTGATCTGATCCTGATATGGTTAACTACCCAGCTATTAAGACATTAGCATAGCCAAAAAGGTTGTTAATTTAGAGACTTAGCATTCGTGCGATACAGAGACATGGTTGATTCTCAATATATTTTCAGTAAATGTCGAGAAATCAGCTGCTCAAGTAGTAAACTTTCCGCCAGGTTAAAATAAATCGACTATAGTATCTCTCCCACCTGACAACTATTTCGGCTAATCCAGTACAACAACAACAAATATTACAAGAGTAAGATGAGTGGTAATAAGCCTCTCCCGTTGGTTTAGGGCGGAGAATATATATATATATATATATATATATATATATATATATATATATATATATATATATATATATATATATATATATAT
>CM064578.1:24363393-24375893 GCA_032716605.1 Paralithodes platypus | reverse complement strand
CTTTTTTTTTTGTGATTTACAGGCATATTAATTTTATCATATTACTAAAAAAAAAATATATATATTTTCAGGCATTAATTGTACCACATTGCTTACATAATTTTTTTGTGATTTTCAGGCTTTAATTGTACCATTTTGCTAACATAAATTTGTGTGATTTTCAGGCATATTGTGATTATATTGTCATGGCGCCGCAACGAACCTGCACAAATGTTCCGGTAGGTTTGGCCCTACCATGTTTGTTGATACTAATGTCCATATTTGTAGATTCCGCCAGCTCCGAGAGAAGATGGCGGATGAATTGAATGCAGCTCACCGCAAGATCGATGCCCTGACTACGAAGCTGGAATCCCTTCAAGAATTTGCCACACTCAACGTAGGAGTGCCCTCGGCCCAAGAAACCACTACGATGTCAACTGCCATTCCAGTGCATGCAGTACCGGTACCGGTACCCACACCAGCAGCTACCTTAGATGTTACAGAAAATAATAATGACTCTACTCTCAATCCCCCCCCCCCCCCTCTCCCCTAGGACAACTTTCAGTTAGCGAGAAACAATGTGTGTCCCAGTATCAGTACCACGAAGGTCATCCCGAAAACATGCCAAAACCGCTTTAAAATTCTTGCTATTGACGAGGCAGAGGAAACAGAAGATGTTTGGCTTGTGGGCGACTCCATGGTCCGTGACCAACTAGCGGAGCTCTGCGCCAGGGCATCCAGGACCAGAAAGCATTTCTGTATCCTGGGTGGCGGCGTGGACGACATTGTTGCGGCTGTGGAAGAGGTTTCCAGGCTCGCCCCCGCAAGCACTACGTACGTCATCCACGTTGGATCTAACGATGTCCAACGGACGCGGTCAGAGGAACTACTTTGCAAGTACCGGCGGCTGATCAGGTCCTACAAGGAAAAATCTAATAGAATCTTAATTTCAGGAATTTTTCCCCGGATTGATGTAGAAAACCGATTCTACAACATAGCTACCAGTACAAATCGCCGACTAGCTAACCTCTACAGGGAGGAGGACATTGGTTTTGTCGACACGTGGGATCATTTTTTCTATGATAAATCTTTGTTTTCAGGAGATGGTGTACATCTCAATGAAGTAGGAGCTGCACGTCTTGGTCGTTTGCTGAACGATGCAGTCAAGGATTTCCGTTCAAAAAACGGGGTCAACCGGGGGTATTTAGGCAGGGTAGTGTAAGAAAAATACGAACTGAAAATTCAGACAATGCGCAGTCAGTAACATCCAACTCTAATACTCTTAAGGTGTTCTATGTAAATGCTCGTAGCATACGCAATACATTTTCAGATCTAGAGGAAATCGTGTTTACAGAACATTATGTTATAATCGGCATTACAGAATCTTGGTTAAATACGGAAGACAGAGACTTTTTAGCCGAATATACGCTTCCTGGTTATACAATGTTTGAGAAAAGTCGGATCAATAGAAATGGAGGAGGAGTTCTGTTTTTTATAAAGGACACTCTTAATCCCATCTTAATATCAAAACCTCAAATTGCAAATACAGACATATCTTACGTACTATTAAATAATAACCGAGGAACTAAAATAACACTAGCTTTATTATACAGACCCCAGCTCAATCACTGCAAACTGACAGTGAAGTTTATGACCAAATTGCAGAAATAACTAACATACAAGATACTGCAATTCTTGGAGATTTCAACTTACCCGTGACTAAATGGGGCGATATTCTTACTTCACACTCTGGACACAACCTCTATGCTAACTTGCAAAACAGTTCACTTTTTCAATTTGTACAACCTTCGACCCGTGGTAATAATGTGCTTGACCTTGTACTCGCAACAAAAGAAGACTTGGTAGAGTTTATATGTTGGTGATGAATTTAGTAACAGTGACCATCGTACGATACCTTTCAATTTAAAGTCTAATAGTAACTAACAAAATAGCAGCATTGAGAAAGTCCCTAATTTCAAGAAAGTAAAATTTCATAAACTTAAATCAATGTTTAAAGAAACTGACTGGAGCTTTCTGACTAACAATGACATAAATACATCTTGGGATTGTTTCACAACCACTTACCTTAACACCTTACGAGCGGCCTATGCGGTTTATTTATGTGTACCGCCTGTTTTTAGCCAAAATAGGGCTGTTTACGTGATCATTTTCATGCCTAAATAAGACCCAGAACGTAAAACAAGTACCTATCCCTGAAAGGGCATAAACAGAGCTTTCGAATGACACCATAACGATCCTTGTATGATGGATAGTTTTCTTGCAATAACCGTGCAACGCGAGTGCAAAAAGCAGGTAATTCGGTACTTTCAGTACATAATTGAGTATGTAGCGAGTGAGAGAGGGAGGAGGGAGCTGAGATTTGTGTCAGTAGGTTCGCCGCGGTGGTCTGGAGCAGTCATACGCTCGCTAGTCTCCTGCCACCACTTGTCTCTCTCTCTCAGCCACATTACGTGCTGAAATTGCCACTCGAGTTATGTCGAGCGCCGCCACATAGTCCAGCTTTATTTAACTCGACTTATGTTGCTCGCCGCTAAATAAGGGTTAAAGCAGTGCAAGACTGCATACCATCGAAAATACGGCGTACAGGCCATAATGATAAACCCGAATGGTGGAATAAAGATATTTCAGACTGTCTGCTTGCTAAAAAGTTTGCTAATGATAGATTAAAATCTTCACAATATTACGAAGAACGGGTGAAATTTGTAGAACTACGACTTAAAGCCAAAAATTTAATTAAGCAAAGTAAAAAAAAAAATGGAGTTACATATTGCGAATCAAAGTAAAACAAACCCGAAAGAATTCTATAGTTATATCAGAAAGAAATAAGTAGTTACTTCAACTGTTGGACCGATAGTCGATGAAAATGGAGAATACACCAAAGACGAAGTAAAAATGAGTAATGCCCTCAATACCTTCTTTGCATCAGTTTTTACAACAGAAGACATCAGTGATATCTCTACACCATCGCCGATTCAGATTGATAATTCAGATGTTCTAAGCAATATCAACGTTACAGAGAGAGAAGTATTGAGTTGTTTAGATAAACTCAAGGTAAATCAAACGCCTGGACCTGATACAATCTTACCTAGAGTTCTAAAGGAAGCTAAAGATGAGCTCTCTAAACCACTGACATTGTTATTCAATAAATCCTTGCAGTCTGGAACTATGTCTGATCAGTGGAAGCTAACCAATGTAACACTGATATTAAAAAAAGGCAGCAAATCCCTACCCAGTAACTATCGTCCAATTAGCTTAACGTCAGTTGTATGTAAAATGCTAGAAACACTCATAAGAGACAGACTCATAAATCACTTAGAGGCAAATAACATACTTAAAGATAATCAACACGGCTTTCGTAACAAGCGCTCCTGCTTAACAGATCTCTTAGACTTCTTTCACAATATTCTTAACCTCTATGATGAGAGTAAAGCTGTAGATATTATATACCTTGATTTTCAAAAGGCCTTTGACAAAGTTCCCCACAAACGTTTACTGCTAAAACTAAAAGTGCATGGAATACAAGACGGTGTGTTGAAATGGATAGAAAATTGGCTCAGCGACAGAAAGCAAAGAGTAGTAATAAACGGTATGGCATCTAAATGGACCAATGTATGTAGCGGGGTACCCCAGGGATCGGTACTAGGTCCAATTCTCTTTCTAATTTACATCAACGACATAGATGAGGGTCTCACCTGTACAATCTCAAAGTTTGCTGACGATACAAAAATTGCAAATAGCGTACTCTCAGAAGAACAAGTTGACGATATGCAACACAATCTAGAAGCAGAAGTCATTCCCATGGAATGACTTCTGCTTCCGTGGCCGAGGACCCTCAGAGAGTGCTGAACACATTACCGACGTAATCCTCTCGGGCATGGAAGCGTACATTCCATTTTCATTCTCTCAGTCTAATGCATAAAAATCTTGGTGTACTCACGCTTGTTCTACTGATGTTCGCAACAAGGAGGAAGCATTCAAACTGTACCGACGCCTTAAAACTCAAGACTCTCATTCTTCCTATGTTTCTGCCCGGAATCAAGCCAAAGCTGTTCTTCGACTTGCCAAGCACTCTTTCATCAATAAAAAATGCACTGAACTATCCAACTCTAGCTCTTCCCGAGCTTTCTCGCATCTAGCCGACAAAACCTCTCCAACAACTTTTCTTCCACGTCTTTCCCTCCCCTTTTCCACTCTGATGGCACAACCATCACTTCTTCCTCTGACAAAGCTGATCTCTTTGCTCAAACTTTTGCTAGAAACTCTACCTTGGATGATTCCGGTGCTATTCCTCCCTCTCCACCCCCCTCTCTCCTACTTATGCCTAATATCCTATTCTCTTCTAAAGACGTACTTTCTACCCTCTCTGGGCTTAATACTAAGAAGGCGTACGGTCCGGACGGTGTTCCTCCTGTTGTACTTAAAAACTGTGCTTCCGTGCTGACCCCCTGCCTAGGCAAACTCTTTCGTCTCTGTCTCTCCTCTAACGTGTTTCCTTCATGCTAGAAGTTTGCTCTCATTCAACCTGTCCCAAAGAAGGATGACCGCTCTCAACCCTCCAACTATCGTCCAATTGCTCTCATCTCTTGTATCTTTAAAGTTTTTGAAACTATTCTTGCTTCCAATTTTCTTCAGCATTTCTCTTCTCATAATCTGCTCTCAGATCGCCAGTATGGCTTCCTAAAGGGTCGCTCTACTGGTGATCTTCTTTCATAATTATCTTACTATCTCTTGGTTATCCAACTTTCGAGACTTCGGTGAGACTTTCTCTGTTGCACTAGACATATCGAAGGCCTTAGATAGAGTCTGGCACAAATCTTTAATTTCCAAACTGCCCTCCTTTATTTTCTGTCCCTCCATCTGTGCCTCTGTCTCTAATTTGCTTTCCGGCCATTCCATAGCTGCGGTTGGGGACGGCCATCGCTCATTTCCTCATCCTATCAACTCCGGTGTTTCTCAGGGCTCTGTCCTATCTCCTATTCTCTTTCTAATTTTCATAAATGATCTTCTCAACTGTACATCCAGTCCCATCCATTCATATGCAGACGACTCTACTTTACACCACTCAATTAGTTTTCCAGAAAGCCCCAGCCAGCAATCCCTCAAAAGTAAACGTAATGAAGTCATAAAATGCTTATATTCTGATCTAGTTACTATTTCCAATTGGGGTAGAGAAAACCTTGTTGCATTTAATGGTTCCAAAACTCAATTTATCCATCTTACTACCCGTCAGGAACCTCCAGAGGACTATCCCTTATTCTTCAACAATACAAAAATCAACCCTTCATCTTCCCACAATGTTCTCGGTGTCTCTTTTTCTTCTGCTCTCTCTTGGAAAGACCATATTAACAGTCTCGCTAAGGCAGCCTCCCAGAAGCTGGGTGCGCTCAACCGCCTCAAGGGGTTCTTTACCCCTGCACAGCTTCTTGATCTGTACAGGGGCACAGTGCGTCCTTGTATTGAGTATTGTTCACATGTGTGGGGAGGATCCTCTCACACCGCACTACTAGATAAAGTAGAAAGGAAAGCCTTTCGTATCATTAACTCCCGTCCACTCACCAACTCTCCGCAATCTCTCTCATCTTCGCCGCAATGTTGCATCTCTCGCTATTCTATCGCTACTACAATAATCAGTGTTCCTCGGAGCTTTCCCAGTGTATACCTTCTCCTCTATGGACCCACCTTGCAGCACAATCCCACCCCTACTCTGCAACTCTCCAACCCGAGAGTGAAACGTTATTCTCAGATTTTCTTCTATTCAACTGCTGAGCTCTGGAACTCTTTCCCAGAATCAGTCTTTCCCTCTTCCTATGACTTATATTGCTTCAAACTCCGTGTGTCCAGGCATTTTAGCTCGAACGTCCCTTGATTTCGGCCATGTCACTCTATGAAATCTGGGGAAGGCACTCGCTGCAGGCAGTTATGCCTTTTGTCTCCCTCATTCACATAGAAAAAAAATAAAGAAAAAAGATAAGTGGTCATTTTGGGCGCAAATTTGGCAAATGAGTTTCAATGCGGATAAATGTAAAGTACTACATATCGGATACCAAAATGAGAAAGCAAACTATTCGATGAATGGCACTGAGCTTAACCCTTGTCTATCGGGGCCCGACTTAAGTCTGTATCTAAAAAGCTGGACAATGTGGCGGGGCCCGACTTAAGTCTGTGTGCAATTTTGGCGCAATATTGGTTCTGAGAGAGAGCCGAGTGGTGGGAAGAGCATAGGTTACCTCATGACCACTCGCCACGACCGTCGTGGGCCCACTGACATTTACTCCACTCTACTCCACCCTCTCTCACTCGCTACACACGTAATTATGTAACAAAATTACCGTATTTTAGCAATTTTGCCCTTCGGTTGCACGATCGTTGCAAGACAACCAGTGATCGTAGAAAGATGGTTCGGGTGTCATTGGAAAGCTCAATTTACGCCCTTTCAGGGATACATACTTGTATTATGCTCTGGCTCTTGTTTATGCATGAAAAAGAGCACGGAAACAACCCCATTTATGGTAAAAACACCCTGCTGCGCGGCACGGCCAAATATACCGCCTAGGCCGCTCGTTGAGTGTTAAGAGTGTAGACAGAGAAACCGATCTGGGAGTAACAATATCGAGTAACCTAAAACCGAGTCAACAATGTTCAGAAGTTGTTGAGAAGGCAAACAAAATAATTGGCTTTATAGGCAGGTCATTTGAGCATAAATCCAAAGAACTTATCCTAACTCTTTACAATTCCTTAGTCCGCCCTCTTCTGGAATACTGCGTTCAATCCTGGTGCCCTTATTTCTTTTAACCCAACGCAGATTAAGAGGCGACTTTATTCAAGTGTTCAAAATCATCAAAAGCATCGACAATATGAATTGTAATAAGTACTTCACTATCGACCAATCTAATTATACGCGAAGAAACGGTTGCAAAATTATTGGAAAAACTTTTAACTCACGAATCTAAGAATTTCTTCTTCAATCGAGTTGTGAACTTGTGGAATGGGCTTCCCCGAGACGTTATGGACTCCAGCACCGTTGATTCTTTTAAACATCGCCTAGACAAATATCTTGCATCAAACCCGCGACTGACTGCGTTTGGAAATTAATAACTTTATTTTATCCCCCTCAGTTACTAACCCATCTGTCCCCTATTAACTTCCTAATCCTGCCATGGACATTAGTTCCAGGGCAGTTTTTCCCTTTCCAATGTTACCTTACCCACTCTAAACCACGTACTGTTTGGACACTTGATGCTCAGTGTTTTGGAGGACAAGCAGCCTAGAAGAGTCACTAGATCTGTTGTTGCTTGATTTCCTTTGTACCCCTTTGTACTCTCTCACTCTCTCTCTCTCTATCTCACTCGTTGTATACTGGACCTAAGACCGAGGGACATTTGCATAAGCTGGAGAGAGAGTGAGAAAGAGGGAGAGAGAGAGAGAGAGATAGAGAAAAGGAGAGCAGAAGGGAGGATAAAGAAGGAAAGGAAAGGAAGTTAAGGGGAGATGGGTCGCTTTCATGGTCCCCCTTCTTCCTCGTGTTTAGCCCCATTAGTTTTCAGATCTTAAGACGTTCGACCCATTAGTTTGACGACTTTAAACCTTTCGCCCCATTTCTTTGTCAATATTATGACTGTTCGTGTCAATTAGGTGTCGAGTTTTTCCTGGCGAGCGATAGCGAGCCTGTAATTTAAAAGAAACCAACATTTTGATATCGAGAAATGTACACATTTATCTTGAAGGAGGGTCTTGAGCGGGTGTTTAACAAGCTTGATGGAGGTTTAGGGAGGACACTAAACAAATTATAAAACAATATATAGATGAGGAATTAATAAGCCATCCCCCTTCACCCCTTCTGTACCAGTGCCGTCCTTTTAACTTTATTCTGGCTACTGTTGGACGATTTCAGTCAGTTTAAAAAGGGCCTCCAGTAACTATAAAAAGGCTTTGAACCATCTCACCAAACTCTTTATACTACCACAGATCTTTCTTAAACTGCACAAAATCGTCTAGTATGTACATAGGAACCTATATAAAAAGACGACGCCGGTACAGAAGGGGTTAAGGAGCAGATTTCCACTTGAGGGATATTTTTTCTGGACCCCATTCTCCCTCATGTTTAGCCCATTGTTTTTTCTACCGAAAAAATGAATTCATCTATTTTGAAAGGGGGTCTAGGGGATGTTTTTTAAAGCTGGATGAAGGTCTAGGGAGGAAACAAATAAAGTATTAAAAATATACACAAATGAGCAAATCTATACGCCCATCTCCCCTTAAATGGCACAAAATCGTCTAAATATAGCTAGGATAATATAAAAAAGACGTCGCCGGTACAGAAGGGGTTAAGAAGGAAGAAATAAGAGAGAGATTGAAAGAACAAGAGCAAGAAAGAGAGACAGAAAAGGAAGAAAGAATGCAGGTACATGCGTATTAAAGAACAAGAGCAAGAAAGAATGCAGGTACATGCGTATTTATTGGTTCATTTATTTATCTTGTTTTTATCTTCAGTTACCTCTCTAGATTTCCATCAAGCTTAAAAAACATCCTTGAAGATAAATGTGTACATTTGTCGGTAGAAAAATTTTCCGGCCGAAGGCTGATTCCTCTTAAATTACAGACTCGCTCTCGTTCGCCAGGAAAATATCGACACCTAAATGACACGAAAAGTCTTAATAATGACCAAAGAAATTAGGCGAAAGGTCTTAAATCACCAAACTAACGGAAGAAACGTCTTAAAATCTCAAAACTGATAGGCTAAACACGAGGAAGAAGAGGGACCAGAAAAACAACCCGTCTCCCCTTAAAACCCCCCCTTGCACCCCCCAGCCCCTTATATAATAATTGGTTGACTAATAACGAGGGTGACAGGTCTAGGTAAAGGGTCATTAAGGGGAGATGGGGGGGGGGGTCGTGTTTGTCTGGGCCCCCTTCTTCCTCAGGTTTGGCCCCATTAGTTTTTAGATTGTATGACGTTCGGCTCATTAGTTTGGCGATTTTAAGACTTCTCACCCCATTTCTTTGTAAATATTAAGACTTTTCGTGCCATTTAGGTGTCGATGTTTTCCTGGCGAGCGATAACGAGCCTGTTATTGAAGGGGAACCGGCCTTTGGCCGAGATATTTTCTATCGAAAAATGTACACATTTATCTTGAAGGAGGGTCTTGGAGGGGTGTTTTTTTTAAGCTTGATGGAGGTCTAGGGAGGAAACTAAAATATATATAAAAATATACATAAATGAGCCAATAAATACGGCCCTCCCCTCTTAACGGTCCGTGTGTGTTTGTCTGTCTGTCTGCCGGATGTCGGGGCTATTATACAGGGCTTGCGGCGGCCACTTGGGAGGAGGTTGTTTACATGGGCACTTGAATATATGGTGGTACGTGAGCTGCATGTGTATTATATGGTACACACGGCATGGGCGTAATGTGTACTTGTGTGTGTATGTTTAAGGAGGTAGTGTATATTTATATATTATTACATTTTGAGTTTCCTCGCTAGACCTCAATCAACCTGAAAAAAGCACCCTCTACACCCCTTTTCAAGATAAATATGTAAATTTTTTCGGTAGAAAAATGTCCTGGCCGAAGGCCGATTCCTTCTAAATTTCAGGCTCGCTTTCGCTCGCCAGGATAAAATCGACATCTAAATGGCACGAAAGGTGTTAATATTGACAAAGAAATGAGGCGAAAGGTATCAAAATCGCCAAAATAGCGGAACGAACATCTTAAAAATCTAACTAAAATGTTAAACATGAGGGAGAAGGGGGTCCAGAAAAAGCGACTACCTTCCCCTTAAACGGTAGTAAATACATATACCGTACATACTTTATATACATATACATATACATATACTGTACATACTTTATATACATATACAGTACATATACCGTACATACTTTATATACATATACATATACCGTACATACTTTATATACATATACATATACCGTACATACTTTATATACATATACATATACCGTACATACTTTATATACATATACATATACCGTACATACTTTATATACATATACCGTACATACTTTATATACATATACATATACCGTACATACTGTATATACATATACATATACCGTACATACTTTATATACATATACATATACCGTACATACTTTATATACATATACCGTACATACTGTATATACATATACATATACCGTACATACTGTATATACATATACATATACCGTACATACTTTATATACATATACATATACCGTACATACTTTATATACATATACCGTACATACTTTATATACATATACATATACCGTACATACTTTATATACATATACCGTACATACTGTATATACATATACATATACCGTACATACTGTATATACATATACATATACTGTACATACTTTATATACATATACCGTACATACTTTATATACATATACCGTACATACTTTATATACATATACATATACCGTACATACTTTATATACATATACATATACCGTACATACTTTATATACATATACCGTACATACTTTATATACATATACCGTACATACTTTATATACATATACATATACCGTACATACTTTATATACATATACCGTACATACTTTATATACATATACATATACCGTACATACTTTATACATACATATATGGTACATACTTTATATACATATACTGTACATACTGATATACATATACCGTACATACTTTATATACATATACCGTACATACTTTATATACATATACCGTACATACTTTATATACATATATGGTACATACTTTATATACATATACTGTACATACTGATATACATATACCGTACATACTTTATATACATATACATATACTGTACATACTGATATACATATACCGTACATACTTTATATACATATACCGTACATACTTTATATACATATACCGTACATACTTTATATACATATAAGGTACATACTTTATATACATATACCGTACATACTTTATATACATATACCGTACATACTTTATATACATATACCGTACATACTTTATATACATATGCCGTACATACTTTATATACATATACCGTACATACTTTATATACATATACCGTACATACTTTATATACATATACCGTACATACTGTATATACATATACAGTACATACTTTATATACATATACCGTACATACTTTATATACATATACCGTACATACTTTATATACATATACAGTACATACTTTATATACATATACCGTACATACTTTATATACATATACAGTACATACTTTATATACATATACCGTACATACTTTATATACATATACATATACCGTACATACTTTATATACATATACATATACCGTAAATATTTTATATACATATACCGTACATACTTTATATACATATACCGTACATACTTTATATACATATACCGTACATACTTTATATACATATACCGTACATACTTTATATACATATACCGTACATACTTTATATACATATACCGTACATACTTTATATACATATACCGTACATACTTTATATACATATACCGTACATACTTTATATACATATACATATACCGTACATACTTTATATACATATACCGTACATACTTTATATACATATACCGTACATACTTTATATACATATACATATACCGTACATACTTTATATACATATACCGTACATACTTTATATACATATACATATACCGTACATACTTTATATACATATACATATACCGTAAAATATACATATACCGTAAAATATACATATACCGTAAAATATACATATACCGTAAAATATACATATACCGTCCATACTTTATATACATATACCGTACATACTTTATATACATATACCGTACATACTTTATATACATATACCGTACATACTTTATATACATATACCGTACATACTTTATATACATATACCGTACATACTTTATACATATACGGTACATAGTACTGTATATACATATACGGTACATAGTACTGTATATACATATACGGTACATAGTACTGTATATACATATACGGTACATACTTTATATACATATACCGTACATACTTTATATACATATACCGTACATACTTTATATACATATACCGTACATACTTTATATACATATACCGTACATACTTTATATACATATACCGTACATACTTTATATACATATACCGTACATACTTTATATACATATACATATACCGTACATACATTATATATATATACCGTACATACTTTATATACATATACCGTACATACTTTATATACATATACCGTACATACTTTATATACATATACCGTACATACTTTTTATACATATACCGTACATACTTTATATACATATACCGTACATACTTTATATACTATACCGTACATACTTTATATACATATACCGTACATACTTTATATACATATACCGTACATACTTGATATACATATACCGTACATACTTTATATACATATACCGTACATACTTTATATACATATACACACAACACATTCACAAAATGATGCACACACACACACACACGCACACGCACAC
>CM064578.1:24360308-24363293 GCA_032716605.1 Paralithodes platypus | reverse complement strand
TCGCGAGCACACAAACACAAACATACACACACACATACACACACAACTACCCAAACACACACAAATGTTACACACACATACACCCTTTATTCCCCCCCCCCCCAGCCCCCCCCCCTCCCTTAATTAATCAAACACATACTCACAGACACACAGACACACATTGCTATTATTCCTCCCTCTCTCCACCTCCCCCCTCCCCCTTCCTCTCAAAGCCCCCACCCCTACCCCTCTTTTAACCTCCAATGAATTTTTCAGTCGCATTTCTCTCGTCATTTTGAAGATAAAAAGAAACGGGGAAAAAATAACAGCTTTCATCTTTCCACCCAACTTTCGGTTAAACCCGACACACACACACACACACACACACACACACACACACACACACACACACACACACCACACACACACACTCTCATATTTTTCAGTATTTTGTTCTATGTGTATGAAGGCGACAAAAGGCACAGCTTCCAGTAACAAGTGTCCCCCTCAAAAGTTAAAAGATTGATAGTCGCTATTTTGATTTTTAGTTGTTTTTTGTATTATAATATAGTGTGTTGTACTTGTTTAGTCTAGTGAACTGAATAGGAGGTGGTGCTTAACAGAGCTAACGGGATTACTCTCTGTATAGGCGAGACAAACAGAAACAATGAGGGAAGCCAGACAAATGAAATAGGAGTTCCAGCAATTCCTTATCACATGCCTATGATGTCTCCCTTGGGTATTGCTCTGCTCGATTGGCGTGTGTGTGTGTGGGTGTGGGTGTGTGGGTGTGGGTGTGTGTGTGTGTGTGTGTGTGGGTGTGTGTGTGTGTGTGTTACTCAGTTAATTGTTCGTCAAGGGGAATCCACGCAATGCGAGCTAAGCTCATTATTATCGCGCCTCCTTAACTGGGAATGTATTGCGTGAAATGCATGTTAAGTGTTTTATGTACTGTTGGAATGGCTGTGGATGTGTGTGTAGTCTGTATTTTAGCCAATTGGCGACATCGGAAACGAAGGCTTAGGGTGGATCTGTATGGTACCATTCTCACTATAGACGGTACCGTCTCGCCCGAAGGCTTAGGTAGCCATCAGCTTAGGTGAACCATATGATACCCATCTCGCCATGTACCATTTTTGCCAACCCCAGATGGGACGTCACAACGTCGTCCACTTATTCCAGGTACCTATTTACAGGTAGGTGAACTGAGGCTAACACATGAAAGGAGACAAGCCCAATTTGTCTCCGCCCGGCCGGGGATTGAACCCCCGACCCCTCGTACAAAGTACAAAGTACAAAGTACAAAGGAAATCAAGCAACAACAGGTCTAGTGACCCTTCTAGGTTGCTTGTCCTCCAAAACACTGAGGATCAAGTGACCAAACAGTGGTTTAGAGTGGGTAAGGGAACATTGGAAAGGGAACTACTGCCCTGCCACTAACGTGGCAGGACTAGGAAGTTAGTAGGGGACATATGGGTTAGTAACTGAGGGGAGGATAAAGTTATTCATTTACAAACGCAGTCAGTCGCGGGTTTGATGCGAGATATTTGTCTAGGCGGAATTTAAATGAATCAACGGTGCTGCAGTCTATAACGTCTCGGGGAAGCCCATTCCACAAGTTGACAACTCGATTGAAGAAGAAATTCTTAGATTCGTGCGAGTTAAAAGATTTACCAATAATTTTGCAACCGTTTCCCCGCGTGTAATTAGATTGGTCGATAGTGAAGTACTTACTACAGTTCATATTGTCGATGCCTTTGATGATTTTGAACACTTGAATTAAGTCGCCTCTTAATCTGCGCTGGGTTAAAGGAAATAGATTTAATTCTCTAAGACGCTCTCGTATGGTTTGTTCTTTAGGCTAGGTATCATTTTGGTAACTCTACGTTGAACTCGTTCTAGCTTGTTTATATCTTTTTGGTAATAAGGGCACCAGGATTGAACGCAGTATTCCAGAAGAGGGCGGACTAAGGAATTGTAAAGGGTTAGGATAACTTCTTTGGATTTATGCTCAAATGACCTGCCTATAAAGCCAATTATTTTGTTTGCCTTCTTAACAACTTCTGAACATTGTTGACTCGGTTTTAGGTTACTCGATATTGTTACTCCCAGATCAGTTTCTCTGTTTACATTCTTAAGCTGAGTGCCATTCATCGAATAGTTTGCTTTCTCATTTAGGTATCCGACATGTAGTACTTTACATTTATCCGCATTGAAACTCATTTGCCAAATTTGGGCCCAACATGACAATTTATCTAGATTGTGTTGCATATCGTCAACTTGTTCTTTTGAGAGTACGCTATTTGCAATTTTTGTATCGTCAGCAAATTTTGAGATTGTGCAGGTGAGACCCTCATCTATGTCGTTGATGTAAATTAGAAAGAGAATTGGTCCTAGTACCGATCCCTGGGGTACCCCGCTACTTACATTGGTCCATTTAGATGCCTTACCGTTTATGACTACCCTTTGCTTTCTGTTGCTGAGCCAATTTTCTATCCATTTCAACACACCGTCTTGTATTCCATGCGCTTTTAGTTTTAGCAGTAAACGTTTGTGGGGAACTTTGTCAAAGGCCTTTTGAAAATCAAGGTATATAATATCTACAGCTTTACTCTCATCGTAGAGGTTGAGGATATCGTGGAAGAAGTCTAAGAGGTTTGTTAAACAGGAACGTTTTTTACGAAAGCCGTGTTGAGTATCTTTAAGTATGTTATTTTCCTCCAAGTGATTTACGAGTCTGTCTCGTATGACCGTTTCTAGCATTTTACATACAACTGAGGTTAAGCTAATTGGACGATAGTTACTGGGTAGGGATTTGCTGCCTTTTTTGAATATCGGTGTTACGTTGGCTAGCTTCCACTGATCAGGCATAGTTCCAGACTGCAAGGATTTATTGAATAGTAATGTCAGTGGTTTGGAGAGCTCATTCTTAGCTTCCTTTAGAACTCTAGGCGAGATTGTATCAGGTCCTGGCGTTTTATTTACCTTGAGTTTATCTAAACAATT
>CM064578.1:24255308-24355308 GCA_032716605.1 Paralithodes platypus | reverse complement strand
CGTGGCATTTATCAATGTTGAACTCCATTTTCCACATTCGGCTCCATTGATACAGCTTATTGATGTCCTCCTGGAGCATTTTACAGCAATTGTTATCAACCACTTTCCTTACTAATTTTGCGTCATCGGCGAACATGTTAATATAGCTGCTAATTCCAAGAGGCAGATCATTTATAAAAATTATATGTGTGTGTGTGTGTGTGTGTGTGTGTGTGTGTGTGTGTGTTTGAAGTATGTGTGTGTGGTGTGTGTGTGTGTGTGTGTGTGTGTGTGTGTGTGTGTGTGTGTGTGTGTGTGTGTTTGTAGTGAGTGTGTGTGTTTGTTATTATATGTGTGTGTGTGTGTGTTTCGATCTGGCCGGGAATCGAACCCACGACCTTAGGAGTAAGAGCCATGCATCTTACCAATCAATCTATGACCTGATAAACCTTAGACACCATTATTCATCACTGAACCTAAGTATATCTCTCATAAGGATACTATTCCAACCCATCACACATTTGTAGAACCATTATTTTGTTCTATCCAACAACATTATTCAGAATACGTGCATAAATATTTTACACTAAGGTCGAGGCAACTCAAGCTTGAAGGTCTACTTAAATCTACCTCGACCTTTATATAATTATATATATATATATATATATAGATATGATATAGATATATATATATATATATATATATATATATATATATATATATATATGTGTGTGTGTGCGTGTATAATTATACAGTACTTGTATATACCGGTATATATAATATTGTGTCATAAAAATACGTGTCAATATACGAGGTCAACAACCCTTGCAGAGAGTGTCACCAGTCATGTAGAATATGTAACCATTTCCGTAGTAGATTAGGTTATTTTATTTTATTGTTGTATTATTTTGATACTGCTCTTTTGACTGTCCTATTGATCATTGAAAGAACGAATTTAGTTGAATTTGTCTGTTGTATTCTTGTAGTACCGGTATATACCCATTTTGAAGTGCACACCTAAAACACACGTTGACCTACATAAAACAATACTACACATACACATGCAGAACACCAAACACAACAATATTATTCATACACATACATACATACATACATACATAGATAGCCTACATACATACATACATACACACCTTGAATTCTGTAAGAGCCCTGTCCCCCTAAAACGATAAATATATAAAGAACAAGAAAATATATGTATATATGTAAGGAATTAGTCACACACGCACATAACACATACGTACAACGGAACACACATCAACAACAATAACACACACATACACAATACAACACAACACACCACCCGCATATAACACGACACAGCACACATACACGACACACACTACAACCGAAGCACAAAGGCAACACACAACTAACTCAAACACACACAACACACACACACACACACACACACACACACACACACACACACACACACACACACACTACGGTACATAATAATGGTGGTTGAAAGGTTCCATAGCCGAGGTCCACTTTGGTCAGGTCTTGGTTCGGGTCACCGTATTCACATCTTGTTTTCTTGCACTTTGGTTGCTGATTTTGTTTTGTTGTTGTTTCTTAGTGATGGTGAATTTATTTATGTTGGCTGATGTTAAAAGTAGTTGTATTTTTTTGTATATATATTTGTATTTATTTGTTAGCATCATTATCTGTTGTTGTAGTGATTATAGTAAGCCTCTCTGATTACCGATCTATTTATTCCTGCCTATCTGTGTCTTTTTGTTAGATATCATATTTTTATTAATTCTACTCTCAACACCAAACACCTCCCAATTCAATTAATGAAAGCGTGTGATCGTCCTGGGATTCGAACCTGTGTTACCACATACATATCTTAAACACTCTAATCATTACACCATCAAGACCGTTAAAGATTTATGCACAAGCCTACGACATAATATATATTTAAAACTTACACACGGATATTAATGTAATGATAACTATTGGTAGCGTCAACTAACTTGACAATAATCTCGATCCCTGAGCTATCTGTAACTCAAAAGGGCGTAGAGCAAACTGGCTGTAAATATCTACAACTATTTCCTG
Source organism: Paralithodes platypus (assembly GCA_032716605.1). Lineage (NCBI taxonomy): Eukaryota > Metazoa > Arthropoda > Malacostraca > Decapoda > Lithodidae > Paralithodes > Paralithodes platypus. Next base: position 24,353,244 of record CM064578.1, on the reverse strand, counting down.
GTGGACTCTTCCCAAATGATAGAAACGTCAGCCCGATTGCTTTAATTCATTTCGAGTTATAAGAAGTTAAAGGGTCAAGATTATTGTCAAGTTTGCTGGCGCTACCTATACCTTTATATTGGAACAGATATACAGGTAGCCAGCTGTTGACTTTTGGTGGAGATCTTTTTGCACTCCTCCCCCCTTTTGCGCTTTATAGTCGTGTTTATTTAGTGTTATAAGGTGTGTATGTTAACCGTGTGTCCTCCTAAAGCAAGGTGCGTATGTTAACCGTGTGTCCTAAAGCAAGGTGCATATGTTAACCGTGTGTCCTAAAGCAAGGTGCGTATGTTAACTGTGTGTCCTCCTAAAGCAAGGTGCATATGTTAACCGTGTGTCCTCCAAAAGCAATGTGCATATGTTAACCGTGTGTCCTCCTAAAGCAAGGTGCGTATGTTAACCGTGTGTCCTAAAGCAAGGTGCGTATGTTAACCGTGTGTCCTCCTAAAGCAAGGTGCATATGTTAACCGTGTGTCCTCCTAAAGTTAGGTGCATATGTTAACCGTGTGTCCTAAAGCAAGGTGCATATGTTAACCGTGTGTCCTCCTAAAGCAAGGTGCATATGTTAACCGTGTGTCCTCCTAAAGCAAGGTGCGTATGTTAACCGTGTGTCCTCCTAAAGCAAGGTGCGTATGTTAACCGTGTGTCCTCCTAAAGCAAGGTGCGTATGTTAACCGTGTGTCCTCCTAAAGCAAGGTGCATATGTTAACCGTGTGTCCTCCTAAAGCAAGGTGCATTATGTTAACCGTGTGTCCTCCTAAAGCAAGGTGCATATGTTAACCGTGTGTCCTCCTAAAGCAAGGTGCATATGCAAAGTTGTGGGTTCCGACTGGGGTATTCAAAGAGTTCACAGGCAAATTTTGACATTTATGGGTTCAAAGCAAATTAATATATGGTCAAAACATAATTAGAAGATGGGGAGAGAGGGTGATGTTTTTACACTTTACATAAAATGATGTGGTGCTTTGTAAATACCACGCCCGCTTGTTGGCGGAGACTTGTGCTCTAAGGCGCATCTGTTACGTTACTTATTCTTATTCTTTTGTTCACTGTTATACCATTTATACACTGCATGCTTTCCCAAGTATGTGGGGTAATGCATTCTTTTATGTGTGCAATCCCCCCCCCCCCCCCCCCCCCCCCCCCCCCCCCCTCCTTAACCGTGGTCCGAGTAAGAGTGCCCTTTGAGGTCCGTTTTGGCGTGGGCCTTGGTGTTTAAGGGGGATCACCTGCTTTATTTATCCTTCTCTCCTTTTCTCTCGTTCTCTGACTTGTATCCATTCGGCCCATTCAGCCAATGTTTTAAGTCGTTTATCCCCTTCCAGGTGTTGATTTTTTCCTGGCGAGCGATAGCGAGCATGTAAATTCAGAAGGAATCGGCCTTCGGCTGGAACATTTGTCTACCGAAAAATGTACACATTTATATTGAAAGGGGGTCTAGGGGATGTTTTTTAAGCTTGATGGAGGTCTAGTGAGGAAACTCAACTATACATGAATAAATATATACAAAAACCAACAAACAAACACTATCCCCTTAAGAAGACCCTATGTTATTCAGATAATTTACTGAGCTCGTATTTACCCCTTTGAGTCCTCGAGGTTTAGGGTAAAGAAAATCGTCTAATAGTAACCAGAATATGATGAAAATGATGGCATGTGGTGAAGGGTTTAAAACCAAGTTGTGAAGCCTCTGGGATATAACAGAACATTGGATTGTCTCGTTTGGGTTCGATACAGATTCAAATGGGTGTGGAGGTATTATGGCTCAAGACTGTACATCACACATAGTTAGGTAATTTTATTGACAACAAATATTTACATTCAATTTCACAACTTCATAATATTGGTTCTTGTCCAATACAATGTAAATACACTTTACATATGGCTGTTCCCAACGGTTACACACCGTCTATTCAACAACACCCTTTGCACAAACACACATGGGTCGCTGTGGTCCAGTGGTCTAAGGTGCTGTACTGTGGTCTCGCGCTGACTGCGGGGTAAGGGTTCGAGTCTCCATCACCATCCTAAAGGTTGTTTTTGCCATAGCGACGGAGACAATTGTATCATGGTTCCTCCCTAACCAAGCTGCTATTAGCCTGTGTTAGCCTACAAATATTCTCACCAATACAATATGCATCTACGTATGTACAGTACTTGGTGGGAAGCCAGGCACCACACGGTCGCCAAAGGTCACATGAGACCTCGTAGTTAAGGTAGAATAAGTATTGTACTGTACTTAGGTTTAGAAAAACTGTAGATTTTCAGCCACACGGCTGCAATGAGCAATAAACCGACAATTATTAGTAGTTATTATTATTACACACACACACACACACACACGGTGGCCTAGTAATCAGAGTAATTTGTATTTTAATTCGCTGGCTCACAATTTATGGGTTGAATCCTACTCCGGGCAGTTAAGATTAAACAAACAATCTATGAAAAAGCCATCCTGAATCTTAAGTCGTCCTTTCTTATGGGTATACAGTATCGGCAATTTGTTGCAGCCGAGGTCACTCTGTTGACAACTTAGGAAAAGATTGTTGGTAAAATGGCTCTTCTCAGCATCATGGGTGTTGGCACGGAGTTAGCTTGTATTGTGGTTTGTGTTTTTGCTCTCTCTCTCTCTCTCTCTCTCTCTCTCTCTCTCTCTCTCTCTCTCTCTCTCTCTCTCTCTCTCTCTCTCTCTCTCTCTCTCTCTCTCTCTCTCTCTCTCTCTCTCTCTCTCTCTCTCTCTCTCTCTTTTTATTTGCTGCGGCAAATAAAGCTAACAAAGCTTTGGGATTTATCAAAAGACATTTTACTTATAAAAACAAAAGCATTATTTTGCCGTTATTCAAAAGCATTGTTAGACCCCATCTTGAATATGGCGTTCAGTTCTGGTCCCAGTATCTCAAGAAAGACATTAAAAAACTCGAATCTGTGCAGCGTAGAGCAACTAAACTAATTCCCTCTCTGAAAAACAAGCCATATTATGAAAGGTTAAAGAAATTAAATTTGTTCTCGCTTAAGAAACGAAGGTTGCGAAGCCAACTTATCGAGTGATTTAAGATACTTAAAGGATTTGACAGAGTAAGGTAGATATCAGTGCACTGTTAACGATTAATAACAGTGCTGCAACCTGAGGTAATGAAATGAAATTAATTATAAAAAAGGCATCCTTAGATAAAACAGAACATGTCTTCACATACAATGCGGTTAAAAGAGTGGAATAGTTTACCAAGGGAGGTGGTCGACAGTAATTCAATTAATACGTTTAAGACTGGACGATCATCTGATGAAGCTTGAAATGATATGAATTAATCAATAGGCATGTGTAATTTCCCTTTCAAACTAATTTATATCTATACTATAGAAAAACTTTCCTTGTGGGCATTTCCTGACCCACAAGGTTACACTTCATCCTATCTTCCGGTGCGGCTGATTAGCCGGAGGGTTGGGAGAGCCTTCTACTTTACTGTCCTATTCTTCCACTATAAACTGTCCCTGTCTAGTAGTATTAATTAAGGCCGGACCACCTAGTTGGGACCGCCATGTCTGTGTGGTCTAAGTATCTGTGTGTAACATATAATATAACTGACTTACCTACCTAATTAAACAAAATATATAATTCATCTGTCGTAATATGAAGACTAAACAATGTATATAATTGTTATTAAACGCCACATATATATATATATATATATATATATATATTATATACACACATATATAATTATATATATATACGGTATATATATACAGTATATATATATATATATATATATACATTTTTCGGTAGAAAAAAATCGACACCTAAATGGCACGAAAGGTCTTAAAATTGACAACGAAATGGGGCGAAAGGTGTTAAAATCGCCAAACTAATGGGCCGAACGTCTTATAATCTGAAAACTAGTGGGGCTAAACATTAGGGAGAAGGGGGTCCAGAAAAACGGTCTGCCTCCCCTTAAGGTGGTGTCACACGCACGCACGGGTTTTTTCGTCATTATTTACAAGCAATTGTTGCATGGCAGCCTCAAAACTGTGCGATATAAAACTACGCTAATCTAAAATTGCCGGAAAATACGCTCGTGTGAGACCGCCTTCAGTTCATCTGGGAGCGTTTGGTTATTTGTTGTAGATATATATAGACATGCTCGCCAGTTAAGAAATCACCAACCTAAAACGATTCACCACAAAATTATGACCTGGATTTTCATTTGGACGTGTGAGAGAGAGAGAGAGAGAGAGAGAGAGAGAGAGAGAGAGAGAGAGAGAGAGAGAGAGAGAGAGAGAGAGAGAGAGAGAAAGCTTCTCAGAGTACAGAAGGAAAAAAATATACTTTTGTCTAATCTATTACTGTGGATTGATCACAGGTGTGTTAATTATAGTTAACAAATAACAACATAACACTGGTCTTCATAGTGCAGATGAAAACGATATATATTAACCAGCCTCTCTCTCTCTCTCACACACACACACACAGAAACACACACACAAACCCCTCACACACACACACACAACACTCACACACACACAAACTCCTCACACTCACACACACAAACTCCTCACACATACACACACACAAACTTCTCTCACACACACACATACACAACACCCTCATACACACACACACACACAAGCACACACAAAACCCTCTCTCTCACACACACAACAGACACACATAAACTCCTCACACATACACATAAACAAACCCCTCACACACGCACACATAAACAAACCCCTCACACACACACACACACCCACATACACACACACACACACACACACACACACAAAGTTTAAGTCAACACAACACAATTAGCCTACACTGTGGAAAGCAGAGCAGTCGCTCATTCTACTGTGATGCCAGAATCCAAATAACATTAGGTGGAATTTGTAGTGTATTTAAGGGGAGGCAGTTGTTTATTCGAGTCCTCCTCATTCATGTTTAGCCCTATTAGTTATGAAATATCAAGACATTCGCCCCATTAGTTTGGCGATTTTCAGACCTTTTGCCCCATTTCTTTGCCAATATTAAGACCTATCGTGCCATTTAGGAGTCGATTTTTTATCCTGGCGAGCGATAGCGAGCCTGTATTTGACGAAGAATCGGCTTGCGGCCGGGAAATTTTGCTACCGAAAAATGTACACATTTATATCGATGGGGGGTCTTGTGGGTGTTTTATTAAGTTTGATAAAGGTTTATAGAGCAAACTAAACCCCCTCCTTAACACACACACACACACACACTCGCTCACACACACACATACGACAAATATGCAACATGACATAATATATACAAGACATAAACATGACATAATATCAACACACATATCTCTCTTCCACACACACACACACACACACACACACACACACACACACACACACACACACACACACACACCACGAGATACAATCAGGTTACCAACATGACGGATGGGCCACAACTCCAGGCCCCTTTCAAGGTTTACTCCCAGGCCATCTGTAGGGGAGGTTCTTCCATACCTTATTTTTCACTCGGCAACACAGTATTAAAACAACCTGATATATTGACTCTGTAAGGAGAGTTTTGTAGACCTGTTTACGCTCTTCTTCAAAATGCAGGCTCGCTATCGCTCGCCAGGAAAACATCGACATCTAAATGGCACGAAAGGTTTTAAAATTGACAAGGAAATGGGACGAAAGGTGGTAATATCGCCAAACTAATGGGACGCACGTCTTAAAATGTCAAAACTAAGTGGGTTAAACACAAGGGAGAAGGGGGCCAGAAACCCCCCCAGCCCATCCCCCCTTAATTCTCGCTGCCAAAAATTCACCGGAGACCTCTGGTGGACGCTTCCGAATTCACCGGAGACCTCTGGTGGACGCTTCCGAATTCACCGGAGACCTCTGGTGGACGCTTCCGAATTCACCGGAGACCTCTGGTGGACGCTTCCGAATTCACCGGAGACCTCTGGTGGACGCTTCCGAATTCACAGAGACCTCTGGTGGACGCTTCCGAATTCACCGGAGACCTCTGGTGGACGCTTCCGAATTCACCGGAGACCTCTGGTGGACGCTTCCGAATTCACCGGAGACCTCTGGTGGACGCTTCCGAATTCACCGGAGACCTCTGGTGGACGCTTCCGAATTAGCGCCAGAGCTACGACTGTAGACATAAACAAGATTCAACACCTAGGCTATACAAAGTTTATCACAATTTCTTACGATTCTGTGTTTTTGCTATATACTAGATGACTACACTAAGTGCTTATATAATATGGTAGTCGTGGGAATGTCCATATGTAGCAAGAAATGACTAAAAGCAAAGTTATAAGGATGATTACCTTTCATAACAAAAAAGCGCGAACATACCTTCTGCCATATAAATATAAATATACGTTATTTAATAGTATGGGTGACTTTAAAATATAATTAGCATCAATATTGCAATGACTAATATGTGTCAGCTATAGAAAGTACGACATATAATTAAGAATTATGGATGGAGAGGGAGGGTGGAGAACTGCGGGATATCGCCATTTAAAGGGCCCAGGTCGCTTACAGTACAAAACAACGTGTCTCAGGCGGCTACTTCAAGAATTCTTGGTAGGGTCAATTGAGATAAAATTACCCATTTGATGCGTAGAGGTCCTTTCAAACCTGAGTAAAATCATCTGATGTTAGCCAAAATTGAGTGTAAAAATCGTCATCAAAGAGTGAAAGAGACAAATATAGAAGGTTGCTTGTATGTGTTGCACAATGTACAGTTGCCCACACAAGTTCTGTTCCCCGTCGTGATCTTGTATAATAATGAAAGTAAACCCGTATGATTGACTCGCTATCGCTCGCCAGGAAGAAATCGACACCTGGATGGGGATAAACGTCTTAAAGCAGTTGGCTGAATGGGGCCAAATGGATACACGCCAGAGAAAGAGAGAAAGGGAGAGAAAGAGAAAAAAAGCGAGGTGGACTCCCTTAAATATACATCGGAAATTGATAATTACGAAATATTACCGAGTAAAAATGAAGCAAGTGACCATAAAATCCCGTGGTTAATGATCGTATATGTATTTACCAGGATATTACCCTGGAATACTGTGTGTGTGTGTGTGTGTGTGTGTGTGTATATATACTGTATGTGTGTGTTTGTGTGAGTTGGTATATATGTATACATTTGTGTGTAAATAAAATATGATGATGTAAGTGTGTGTGCGCGCGCTTGTGTAAGTGCATTTCTGTGGGCATTCGTATATGTGTGTTTATACTTGTGTGCAAATATAATATGCTTGTGTGTTTGAGAGAGAGAGAGAGGTTGAGTGTGAACGTTAAATATACTTGCAGGCGCGCACAGTTTATGCTAGTAATTGTGCAGTGCATATTTGCGATATATTTTCTTTATGTTCCAATTCTACCTCCGGACATTGCCATATAGCTTTTTGTTATATGTTTATTAAGGAGACAAAAGGCAGGCTGCCTGTAACGAGTGTCTCTCCCAAAGCCAAAAGAGTGATAGAGCCAAGTTCAAGGGACGTTGGAGTCAACATGCCTGGACACACGAAGTTTAAAGCTTGTAGATTCAGTTGTTCAATATGATGGAGTAAGGTCTTACTTCAAATTACAAGTGAAACAACGAGACATACGAGTGTTGTAACCAGCTCGTTCGTAGGCTAACCTTCGTATACCTATGGCGCTTGGTACAGCACAAATTCAATCCCAATAATATCTACCCATAGTTACATCGGGATTCGAACCAGGATTAAACATTACTATACCCTGCTCCATATAAGTATGCCTAATATCTTGAACATTAAACTCTATAACTCACAAACGACTAGAGTAATCGAGCTAATATTACTACCAACTGGGAAGGGTCAGCCAGGGAATAGGTGTTGACATTTACAGCCCATATGCTTACCCTTCTTAAGTTATGGAGGTTAGGGTTCACGATTTCTGGCCTACCAATTAGGAACAGGGTATGAGGGTGAGATTGAGTGTGTAATTATGTCTGTTGGCACGAGTGTAATTGTGTAGAGTTGTGTGTAAGAGTCGTATGTATGTTAGTTTATGAGTGAGTGATTGTGTGTGTATGTGTGTGTGTTGTGTGTGTGGGTTTGTGTGTGTGAAGGTAGTGGGTGGTAGGAGACTGTATGTGTGCATGTCTTGGTGTATGTATGTTGTGTGTGTGTGTGTGTGTGTGTGTGTAGTGTGTGAGGGGGTAGTGAACGGTAGGATGCTGGCAGAAACAAACGGCTGTCATTAATTCAGGTTTATCACAAGTAAGACTGCACACTCACCATCACCACCACTAGCACCACTACCACTAGCACTATCACCATCACCATTTCTAGCAGCAGCATCATCCTCACCACTAATAGCACCACAAACACCACCACCATCATCATCACTACCGACTTATTCCACTATAAACATCACCACTATCACCACGAACATCACCAATACCAGCACTACTACTACTACCTTCACCATCACCACTACCATCACCACCTCCCCTAATACCATCACCACAACTACCACTATATATTATTATATTTACATATATAAATTCAATACAAGAACATAAATATGTGTGGGCTACTGTACATAGATATATAATTGTATTAATGTGTTTTTATATAAGCACACCAATATCTCTCAACGCCCAACACAATATGAATTATGTTATCCCATTATAGGAAAACGTACCCAATACATACATTTTTTTTATTAGTGGCCCCTCCATCATTGACGATATGCCTATTAGTATAATGCCCCTTTCCCACTGGTGTGACAACTCACGATTTTCGTCGCCGATGACTTCGTTTTGTCAAATTTTCAAAAATACGTGCGACGTTCACGATTTTGACCGTTTTAAACAGATGACAAATTATACCGATGTCGGCGACGCAATCGCCCACCTTCTGCGACGTTATCGGCGAAGTGAGCGATGTTTCGCCGATGACCTCTGCGAGGCAGGTCACATTTTCAAAAATATCTTGCTAAATCATGCGAGGATGAAAGAAAACTCGCCGTATGTTTTGGGACGTCTTCGGCGATTCAAGCGATGGTTCGCCGTTTACTTCGGCGAGGTGATAAGATTATTTTTTAAAGGCACAAATTCTTGCGATGAATGAACGATTCCTCGTCGATCATCGGCGTTGCCATTGCAGATATGTAGCCGAGGTGTCCGAACAAGATCGGCGAGGTGTGCGCACCTGAGCGAATGTAACTTAAATGTGCTAATTGCAGAGTGGAATTAGCATATCACGTTACAATCGGTCAAGGAAATAGCCCCCACACCCACCCCATATCTCGTTACAATGGGTCAAGTAAACATGCCCCCACCCACCCACAACCCCCCAAACTTTTGTTGTTGTATATAAAGACATTGACACGGCCCCAGAGCTCATTCTACATTAACCTCGACCACAACGTGCCTGTAAAATTTAGAGATGGTGAGACATACGCCACATCTATGCAAAAGTGATGTACGTGTTCGTATGGACCTTATTATCCTTCTAGCACACAAATAATAACATGAAAAAGAGAGTCAATAAAAATTTCTTCTTTGTCTTTTCAGAACCAATTAAGTCCGTCTTATAGTCTCATAATAGTTCGTGTTTATCTTTATCGCTCACTTCCCCTCTGCAACTCTATTTCTATCTATCTATCTCTCTACTGCATCTACCTAACTCCCTTATACATTAACATAACTGTCTTATTTGGACTTTTTGTAATCTTTGAATAATTTCTAATGTGATGGACTTGAAAAATATAATATCCTTCCAGCACATAGATAAACAATAAATAAGATGGTCAACACAAAATTTCAACCCTCCCCTCCGTCTTGCTGTGCGAGGCGCTTACCTTCGGAGACCGGAAGATTTACGTTTGATAGATTTTTTTTTCCCCCACGGTATACACAAAATGATGAGGAAATATTGTAACATGTTTTTTATTGACATTTGTGTTGTTTTTGCTGATTATAAGTTGGTGGGAAAAAAAATCTTTAATTCCATCATATCGGAAATGATTCACAGATTATATAGAGACCAAATAACATACACTTTTAAGTGTGTTCAATAGTTTGCATTATCAATAGTGTGTAGCACAAGGCTTATCAACATCATCACAGTAACGGGGTCGGGGTTGAGACCGGGACAGGGAGAGGAGGGGAGGGAGTAGGCCTACAGCAGCGGGGATATATATTATTTTTATTTTTTTTATTTTTCCATGTGAAATGTATCATATTAATGACAAATACGACCCTTATTATGTTTTCAGGGACAGTACAGCACATAGTAATTAATATTAACACAATAATTAAAAGGCACAGGCTTCAAGTCATCCATATAATGCTGGTTCGCTATCGCTCGCCAGGAAGAAATCGACATCTGGATGGGGATAAATGTCTTAAAACAGTTGGCTGAATGGGGCCGAACGGATACAAGGAGGCAAAGAGAGAGGGAGAGAAATAGAAAAAACAAAAGGAGAGGGAGAGAAAGAGAAAACAAAAAACAGCAGGTGGGCTCAATGTTTGCGTTGCGGCTTAAAAATTTAGCCCACCTCGCCTTTTTTTGTTTTCTCTTTCTCTCCCTCTCTCCGAATTTATTGTTTGTTTTCTATTTCTCACCCTCTCTCTTTGCCTTGTATCCATTCGGCCCCGTTCAGCCTACTGTTTTAAGACGTTTACCCCCATCCAGGTTTCAATATTTTCATGGTGAGCGGTAGCAAGCCAACATATATATATTTTTGTTTTGAGAGCAAGCTAAATTTGTACATTTTTCGATAGAAAAATGTCTCCGGCGAAGCCGGATTTCTCCATAAAATGCTGGTTCGCTATCACTTGCCAGGAAAATATCGATACTTGGATGGGGATAAACGTCTTAAAACAGTTGGCTGAATGGGGCTGAATGGATACAAACCAGAGAAAGAGAGAAAAGGAGAGAAAGAGAAAAAAAACAGGTGAACCCCCCACGAGAGGTGCATAGAAAAAAGGGTTGACAGGTTCACTATAGGCCTAATCTTTTTTTTTTACCCACCTCGCCGAAGGTGCTCTTTGGCCTAGGCAGGTGTGTCTTGAGCATTCCGCGACGTCGCAAGGCCCTTCGCATGCCTCGTGCGGAGCATACCCCTGGCGGGCATACTCTCGGCGAGTATTCGTGCGCACGTCGACGACTAATCGACGAGGAAATCGCCGATGATTATTGTGCATCGTCGATGTTCTCGGAACATCCGAGAGCATCGGCGATCTGTCGTGCGACGTTTTGGAAAATTTCAAAAAAAAAATTTGTGCGACAAACTCCGCGATGTCTCGCCGATGTCGCAGATGATCGCAGAAACCCTCGCAGATCCCTCGGCGATGCTCGACAATGCTTGCGAGGGTAACCAATTCTTGTGAGTCCTCGTCCAAAATTTTGAACTGTCCGAACATTTGCGACGCTTCGCGAGGGCCCTTGCGAGGCCTTGAGAGTCAAACGATTTTTAATGAGAGGTGTTGAGACATGTCACGAATGTGCCAATTTATTGGTGTCGGCGACGAAAATCATAAGTTGTCGCACCAGTGGGAAAAGGGCATAACAGCCCGCGGTTCGCATGTTTGAAACACCCGCCACGGGGAGAAAGAGTCCTGTATCATAAGTGCAACGCTTATTCTCTTATAGAATCGTCTTATGATTTGGGTACTCACTACAAAAAACTTCGTAAAAAATCAAAAATCAAAATTAACTTAAAACTTGTTATATTAACCCCCTCCGACATATGACGCGACTTTGAGCCTATTATGGATACTTTAAACTGCAGGGCTTAAAAACGAAATTATTTTTAAAACGTTTAGTTTTTATCAGAAACAGTATTATTAACGTTTCGTTTTTCGTTCCTCCTCCAAACATAACGTTCCTGAGCCGGTTAGAACAAAATGAAAACCGGTTAGAACGTTATTGTCAAACCATGTATTGAATATGCTATTAGCCCTAATAAATAATAGTCAAAAGCACAAATAGTATGAATAAATAGAATAAAATGTAATGCTTAATAATACCGGTCACATACTGTATACATGTGCAATGCATGTGCTTTGCAAATTACCAAGGTGTTGATCAAAGTTACCATCAAACCTTGCATGGTAGACATGCTTTGCCTTCTTACGCATCAAATCAACCAAGCTACAGACCAACATGGTGAAACACATACAATAGCACTGGATATATCAAAGGCATTTGATAGAGTCTGGCATCAATCCTTATTGTCAAAGATGTCACACTACGGCCTTGCATCATTAGTTCTACTAATTTCTTCTTATCTTCATAACAGAAAAATATGTGTAATGGTAGATGGCCTTTATTCTGAATTTCACTCAATAAATGCTGGTGTTCCCCAGGGATCAGTTTTGGCCCCAATTCTGTTCCTCATTCATATCAATGATCTCATATCTACCACTCATAATCCAATACATTCCTACGCAGATGACTCAACACTCCACAGTTCCTTCACATTTACCAATTCTTTCACCCCACCCGATCTTATAAATTCAAAAATAAACACTGCAATTTCTCTGAACCAGGACCTTTCTAGAATTAATGGATGGGGACAACAAAATCTAGTTTCCTTTAATGCACAGAAAACCAAGTAGGAGGTCAGAAGTGTGGGAAGCCATGAAAAGAGTGAAGTTGGGGAAAGCACCAGGAACAGATGGAGTGTGTGGGGAAATGTTGAGGTATGGTGGTGAGATAGTGATAGAATGGGTATGGAAAATGTGCAAACTAGCATGGGAGAAGGGGAGTGCACCCGATGACTGGAAGACTGGCATAATAGTCCCCCTATATAAGGGCAAAGGGGAAAGAGGAGTGTGTGGTAACCACCGAGGAATATGTCTTCTAAGCGTAGTAGGGAAGGTATACAGTAGGGTAGTGATTGAGAGAGTGAGAGTGAGAACGGAGAAATGGATAGGCGACGAGCAGGGAGGTTTTAGGAAGGGAAGAGGATGTGTAGATCAGATTTTTACCCTGAATTGTGTTGTGGAGAAGTATCTGGAGAAGAAACAAAAGGTATATGTTGCCTTTATGGACTTGGAGAAGGCCTATGACAGAGTGGATAGAGAAGGTTTGTGGAAAGTACTTAGAATATACGGAGTAGAGGGCAAGTTGCTGAAAGCAGTGAAGAGTATGTATGAGGGTGCAAAGGCGGCAGTACGTGTGGAGAGTGAGCAGAGCGAGTTCTTTGACATGAATGTTGGTTTGAAACAGGGGTGTGTGATGTCCCCGTGGTTGTTTACTGTATATATATGGATGGAGTTATGAAAGAAATACTATCAAGAGCAGTGGATGTTGGTGTATCGCTGAAAAGGGAGGGAATTGAGTGGAAGCTACCTATACTGCTGTTTGCGGATGATACAGTTCTTATGAGTGATAATGAATGGGAGTTGCAGGGTCTGGTAAATGAGTGTGGAACAGTGTGCGAAAAATGGAATTTGAAGGTAAATACGAGGAAGAGCAAGGTTATGGTCTTCGAAAGGGGTGAAGTCACAGAGTGTGAGGTGAAGCTGAACGGTCAGGCTATGGAGATCGTCAACTCTTTTAAGTATCTGGGCAGTGTGTTGAGTAAAGATGGGACTATGGATGAAGAGGTGCAGGAGAGGGTACAACAGGGGAAGAGGGTTGTAGGAACGCTAAAAGCAGTAACAAGAAATAGGGTGGTCAGTATGGAAGTGAAGAAGTCCTTGCATGACAGTGTGGTAATCCCGACACTGACTTACGGAAGCGAAGCATGGACGTTGGTTGAGAGACTCAGACCAAGAGTGAGAGCAGTGGAAATGAATTACTTAAGGAGTGCGTGCGGAGTTACATGGAGGGATAGACAGACTAATGAGGAAGTAAGAAGGAGGTGTGGTGTGGAGGTAGATGTGCTGGAAAGTGTGAAAAGGAACAACTTGAGATGGTTCGGCCATATGGAACGTATGGAAAGCGAGAGAATGACTAAGAGGGTGTACGAGAGCGAGGTGGAGGGACAGAGGGGGAGAGGTAGACCGAATATGAGGTGGAAGGATGGAGTGAGGAACTACATGAACGAAGGCGGTGCTGGTTGGGGGGAGGGGCGTCGACTGACTGGGGACAGAGGTGCATGGGGGCGGTTCGTTCGTGGCCACCCCTTCGGGGATCACGGCGTCAGGCAATAGATATATAGATAGAAAACCAAGTACATTCAATTTTCTAACCGACAGAATCTCACTGACTCCCATATATTTTTTAATGATGTAAATATTCCCACTTCCCCTAGTATTGACATTCTCGGTGTAACATTAACTACTAACTTGAGCTGGACACATTATGTTAGAAGCTTTGCTAAGAATGCCTCTAAAAAACTGGGACTCCTGTACAGAGTTCGAGAATTCTTCACTGACGAGCAGTTGGCCGTAATATATAAAAGTCATGTGCGTTCTCAGATGGATTACTGTTCACCTCTGTGGGATGGAAGTGGAGTGGTTGCATTGAGGCAGTTGGACAAAATTCAAAATAAAGCTATTAGATTAATCAATAACCCAGGACCTTCCTACATTATCCATACGAAGAAACTTTGCATCCCTTGCATTATTCTACAGATATTTTCACAGCAATTGTTCCGAGGAACTTGCTTCAATTGTGCCGCCTCTCCCCATCTTTCCCCGTAGAACTAGGGCAGCTGAGAGAGCCCATGAATTTACACTTTCTCCTCCACAATGCAGAACTTCTGCTTATCAGAATTCATTTTTCCCCAGAGCTACTACTCTTTGGAATTCACTTCCCTCGAATTGCTTTCCACAAACTTACAATCTACAAACGTTTAAATCCAGTTGTTACAAATATTTTATGAATGGAGGATGCCTTTAGGCACATGGACCTTTTTGTTTTATATGTTTTCCTTCCTCCGTTCATTGTCTCTTTTAAAAAAAAAAAAAAAAAAATCCATTACCAGGCTTAGACTGACACGAATTACAGGTATTACTTTGAAGTAATACCTGGGCACAGTAAGCACGCAGCTGGAAATGGGATGACGGGTGCACTTGCTGCTTCCACGATAGACTGAGTCACTGAACTCACTAAAGGCCTACCCGCGATCGTGTGTAAGGTTAAATATAGTTTATTTCATTTAAAGAATTACTGCATCCCCATGCCTAAATTATCACATCTATAGACAATAAAACATAGTCGTACCTTCTAAACCAATTCTCATACATTAGGGTTTGTATTATTATTGTACTATAATTTCAGGCATTATGCCAGCTGATATCCAAAATCCTAATAAAAAATGTATTTTCCTTTCTATCTCACTCCAGATATATATAAAGGCATCATACCATGTAAAATGTAATTATGTAAATGTACTTAGCTAGGTACAGTTGTTAAAATTATCATGACAAAGTGTTACGATACATCTAGTCAGCAGTGGCAAACTGACAACTCGTTACTCTCGCCTCTCGTTTCCCGCGCAATAGTTGTAGCCTCCCTTTTGAATATATATATATAGAGAGAGAGAGAATGATAAATTCTCCTTGAATTGAAAAATGCTTGCAGATAAAAGATGTATTTACTTAAATAATTTGGCTTCTGGAATTGAAAATGGATTATTGACCAAATATGGCATGGAACGAATAAATATCGTTATTAACCGGTTACAGGGATTTTAAGATAGCGTTTTTGCTCCGGAACAGTAAATATGATAACGTTTTCGTTTCAGTTTTTGCTCCGAGCATAATTTCGTTCGTTTCGGTTTTCGTTTTCGTTCCCTTAAACCGTTTCAAAGCCCTGCTTTAAAGCCTTTGTTACCATCAGGGGTATTTAGAAACCTTTAGTTTAGTTACTTCAACCTTTGCAGTTGTCTTTGAGTTAGCTGTGGGCAGAAAACTAATTTTGGAGAGGAAATTATAAGAGTGAGAGAACTCTATTTCTTATTGCTAATCTGGCAACCTCTGCATCATATGAGTGTGAAAGGGTTAATGCTTTCCGCTTGTGGATTTCTTGCGTGGATTCTAGCCCAGACGTTGCTCTCAGCGACGCCATTCCTCCTTCCTCTCCCCGCGTGCATCCCGGATAGATGTGTGCGGCCTGTGCTTTGCTGTATTCTTCGTTCGCTCGCTTCTAGTGAGTCCTTGCTCATTTGTATATATCTGAGTTGTATTTTAACAGGTTTAGATTAGCTAGAACAGGCTGCCCCATTGGTATGCCCGCAGGGAGTGATAAAATAGGGTATTATTGTACAGGCGCTTTGTTAGGCCTCCAGGTCCCGCGCCTCATGTGTTTTGTTTTTGTTTTGCTGCGCCTTAGTTTTGCTGCTACCTACTAGTTAGGAGGCTACTCTATCCGCAGGATTATGCTTCAGGCCATCTCTATGAGGCAGTTGCATTATTTTGATTAGCAGACGCCCTGGTTCAAGAGTTGTCACACGTGGTGTGGGACTTTCCAGGGTCCGGGTCTGTGCTTCCCCTCTATCGTGGGGCCTTCGCCATGTGCTACAGCTGTGTCTTCAGGAGGTAAGGTAACAAGCCAAGTGTATGTTTACTATGAGCCTCAGTAGGGGTATGCTTAATGGCTAGGGGTATTATTTTAATATTAAAATTACACTATATAATTAGCCCTAAGATGTGTCCCTCGTTTTTCATGTGGTGATATTTTACATGTAAACAGGGAGTCAGGAGATGTTCTGACTTTTGGTGTGGGTTTTTGGGGGTGTCTGACTTTCCCAAATAAGTCAACACCTCTGAAAAGTTTGTTTTTTTCTTTCCGGCGATCTTTCTGTGTATCGATGCCAAAAATTCGCCTCGCAGGCGAGAAAGGAATGAGCCAAATCACCCGGCATGTGTGCTGTACCACGAGCCTCCCAGCAGAAATGCGAATTCCTAAAGGGGTATCTTGGCCCGGCCGAGTGAACTCGCCCAGACCGATAGCCTCACGCGGCATAACTTCTAACGCACAGCGAAACAGTCAAGTGTGGAAAATACTATCTATCTAGTCCAAATAGTCAATATGATAGTAAATTGGTAAGGTTATAATTGGGCCAGTGACACTTTGTCACAGGTAAGCAGTTCAATGATCGAAAAACCTAGGTTTTTCAATTACAAGTACAGCGGAAGGTTAGAGTAGCAGTGGGCTATAACTAATTTTCCGGCGTACTTGAGGTATTAGGATATGTAAACCTCTCGGGTTATCCTTATGAACATTGATTCCTGGAAATGTTCTATTTCCAGATCACAACACATCAGTAGCAGCACAGGCAGCAGGTGAAGGGGCTGGTCACGGCGGGGCGGGGGGGTTATTTAGCTCCATCATGCCTCTTTTTACTCTGTGTGCTACTCTTACCTGCTCTCTTCTCCCAGTATTCGCACATAAACTATGCGTCAAATGTGTTAAGTGCCTCGATAGATAACGGGGCCTTTGGGTTTAAAAAAAGTGTGCCATTTGTTCGGAAATACGTGCTGCTTTGTTTGAGAAAAGAGATCACTCATGCCTTGTGGCACTCAAGGAGATCAAGAACCTATTCAATGTCTACTTGAAAGATGTTGCTCATAAGGCCTTACACTGCGATGATGAAGCCGTATGGGATCACCTTGTAATTATATCTCTTTTTGAAATTAACGCTGGCTAAGTCAACTCCCAAACCGAAAGCTAAATCTAAAGTTTTGTCTAAAGAACTAGTGAGTAGTAGCGAGAGTAGCGACAGTAGTGTGGCGACCCCCCCCCCCCCCCCAGCCATCCGAAGCGGGGACGTTCACCTTCTCCGAGGACCAAGTCTCGGTCCAGGTCAAGGTCTCCTCGCAAACAGTCCCGCCAGTCTTCTGTAGAGACATCTTCTAGGTCGCACAAAAGATGGAAAGAGGACTCAGCGACAACTATCCCCAAATCAGTGACAGGACATAGTAGTTCCCGCACAGATGAGACGTAATCGCGGCACTGGCCACCGCCGGGGTCACGGCCACTTCCCTCCGCCTCTGCCTCCACTTTGTCTAACGTCCAATCAGGCAGCTCGGAGGTAGGGACGGAGGGGATTGAGTCAAATCCCAGGGATGTTCCGAGGGAATCTTTTAGTGAGCCACAGGAAGTTAATTTTGCCATACCTAAATTAAACCTTGCTTTGCCAGTGAGTAGGCCCCCCGTAGTGTCACAAAGGGTGCTGGCTGAACAGTACCGGGGCTACACGACCTGCAGACATCAAAATTATGACAATTCTCAGGTGAGTGAGGTGATACCAGACTCTCAACCACCCGCTGATCAGGGTCGGGGTGTCTGGAGACAATCTGAACCTTCACATGTACAACCTATTATTCAATGTCAGGACACAGCTAGGGAAAGTGATACTTTAGGAACAATCCCTTCTTCAGTCCCTGACTTAGTTTGGCCGTTGAACGATCAAGTGTCCGAACCACGGCAACAAACGCCAGAGATTGTGGAAGTGCCGGATGAACCAGGGGACATTGAACTGTCCTCAGCACAACCAAGACCTACTGAGGAAGGGTCTGAAGAGGGTTCCGAGTCTTCCAGGGGTTCTCATAGTAAATGTTTAACAATGGATGACCTCAATGATATTATAAACACAAGGTCATGCGCCAGTACCATATCCCTACATCTCAGGTTCCTACCACAACTACACCGGTAGCTCCCCCGATCGGATCAACAGTGCGGCCTTTAGAACCAACTGGAGTTAGGCCTCCTAATAATTCATTTCCCCCTCTTAACGTCAATCCGGCAAACATCACGGCGAGTGGCACGACAGTGCCCGCCTCCTTGACAACTACTAATGTTCCGGTTATCACGGACATTACTCCCACTCCTCTGGATAAAATGCCACATAGGAGAGGCCCGATGCCTCTCTTGTACGGGCCAGACTGCTCGTGGGTTCAAGCTATTGCTAAGAACCCACACTTGGCACAAACGACTATGTTGGGGGAGATTCCGGTCCCTAGTGAGTGGACCATAGAGGTGAGTAAGAGTAAGAAACTAAGGGCCAAAGATGTACAAGGGCAATTATTCGATGTCACTATTATGGCTATACCTAATGTCTATTCTTCTGACTTTTTTGTATATTCTGCTACTCCGTCAGATTGGACAATGTCTGACGGCGTGAATGATATAAAATCGCTCAACACGCTAACGCCGGAATTGGATACAATTCCGGTGCTAGATCAGGCTCACAATCCAGTCCTGCAGGTGGGGCAGGTAGGTTTGGGCCCGTGGGTAGACTGGGAGGCGGAGGCGCAACAGTTTGCAGCTACCATTACATCTAAATCCTCCCACCAAATTCCTCAGGAAACCCACTCTTGGTTCTCATTACCCATCAATAAGGCTGGAGGGGTGTCCCCTGATCTTTTTGAATTCCTCTCGGCTCCAAAACTGTCCCTTTATGACTTACAGGACCCACAAGTCTCTGTCCAAGTGAGATGGAGGGGGGCTCCATCTCACTTGGACAGAGACTTTAAATTGCGAAACAAAGCCTTTAGACTCTTTTCACAATTAATTTTAAGTCGCCATATAGCCCAGTCACTCACGAGGACGATAACAGCTATTTCAGATCAGAATGTAAGGAAGGCCACGGAGTTGTCACTGTGGCTTCTATTACAAAATTCTATACAGTCCCTAGGTGACATCAGAATAGCCTTAATGGAGGCTGTTCGTGCATGCCAGGACTTAAGGGTGTACTGTATATGATAAAGAAGTTACCGGACGATATTGGTCGCCGGGTAACTCTTTCCCCTGTTTTAACTGCCTCATTGCTAAACTTAGAGACCTGGAGGTCAGTCTATAATATGGTAGATACCTTGAAGCCAAGTACCTCCCAGCCTAAGAAGGAGCCATTCAAGAAACCATACTCAAAACCTAAAGGTGGAGGAAAGTCTCAATCTACCGGTGCTAAGCAGTCCTTTCAGGGACCCATGTCTCCCCCACAGCAGGGAGGTACTCAGCACAAGCAGAAACAGGGAAAACCATCAGGCAAGTGGCATAATAAGAATAAGTCACAACACAAACCACATCAGGGAACGACATCTGCCAAAACTAGTCAGCCGTCTACCTCTACCCCACCACCAGCAAATAACTAGTCATTCAAACTCTCTCTCTCCCGGCGCCTACCGAAGGCGAGTTGGGTCCGAGGGTAGTTCTGCCGGACAGGCCCAGTCAAGTAACTGGGTCATTTCGGGCATGTCACCGGGCCTGGCCCCGGCGGACTTGGGCAAGGACAGTGGTACGCAAGGGCATCACCTGGCGGTGGCTCCGGCGACCTCATTTACGTCAGACGCGAGAAGTCAATCATGTTTCTTTAGAGGTGGAGTCAGTAGTCCAGGAAATGATCGCCAAGCATGTCATTGTCCCGGTCGATCCAACTTGCCATGTTTTCACGTCCAGACTTTTTCTAGTGCCAAAGAAGGACAGTGTGCAGATGCGACCAGTAGTAGATCTCTCGTGTCTGAAAACTTACATTCACAATTCACCCTTCAGGATGCTCACAGTGAATCAAATCAGGCTGACCCTTCCGCCGCAAAGTTGGATGTGCTCACTAGACCTGACAGATGCCTATTGGCATGTCCCTATCAACAAAAGGTTCCAAAAATTCCACGCCTTGAGGATCCGGCAAGAGACATGTCTTTCAGAGAATGCAATTCGGTTTGAACCTGGCACCGAGAATATTCGCAAAATTAGTCCGGCAGGCCCTTGCCAATGTTAACTCAGGGGATCAAGGTGTTGTGGTACCTAGACGACTGGCTAGTAGTGGCGGAGTCAGAGAGTGTATGCAATATCCATGTAAATCAAGTTATAAATCATTTGCAATCCCTAGGGTTCAAGGTCAACTTGGCAAAGTCGCATCTTGTTCCCACACGGGTAATTCAGTGGATAGGGCTGGTCTGGGACACAGCCAATCTTACTCTCAGTCAGAGTGTGGATGACCGCAACAGATTTCGCAGGAAATTGTTTCGGTTTCTCCACAGTCTGAACACGACGAGAAGGACGTAGGAGTCCCTGGTCGGTTCTCTCAACTGGATTCAACTAACTGTGAAGTTGGGCCGGTTGAAAGTAAAGAGATTAATCTTGGAAGGCAACACATTTTTCCCACTATTGCCGGCGGGAAAACTGTGTGAACATTCCTCCATTAATTCACAACTTACTGTCGGTCTGGGAGAAGAGGGATACATTGCACTCAATAATGACGTGGGTTTCTCCACCACCTACGGTATGGGTAGACACGGATGCTTCAGGGGCAATAGGCTGGGGATATCAGTCGAGCCTAGGCCACCAGGGTCAAGGTCTCTGGTCCCAAGACGAAAGCTTTCATATCAACCAACAAGAACTTCTAGTCCATTTGTTTTTCCTTCAAACTCTCCGCTCTTCTTTACGGGGGAAATCAATAGCCTTTCGAATGGACAATTTGAATGTGGTACACTGCATTCAAAAGCAAGGGTCAACGAGGTCTCGGAAGTTACTGGAATTGTCAGAAAAGATTTTTCCTCTGGCCGAAAAGCTGAGCATTCATCTCCATGCATCTTACCTCCCGGGCGTAGCGAACGTCTGGGCGGACGCTCTGTCCCGGCGACAGAGCACCATAGTAGAATGGGCAATCAAGCAAAACATCTTCAACGAGATGATTGCAGAGCCATACCATCCACAATTGGATCTACTCGCGTCCGAAGGGAACCACCGACTCCCTCTCTACCTAACCCACCGGGAAGTGACTTCAGTGGAGGGTCAAAACATATTGTTGGAGGACTGGAACAAGTGGAATTCCATCTATCTTTTTCCGCCTCCAGACTCTTCACTCATGTGTCAAGTAGTTCACAAACTACGGGGTTACCGGGGCTTAGTCTCGATGATCGCGCCTCTTTGGCCGGCCCAGGTGTGGTACCACCAATTGAAAATGTGGTGAGAGAACCCGGTGTCACTCCCAGTCTCGTACTTCCTCTTGGAGACAATTGGCAACCTAGAGACCTCGCTGACTTTTGCCTTCTGGACATTCAAAATGCCAAATGGTTAACTCAGCATGGAGAGAGTGTTACAAATAAATTTCTTAATCAGTATACTATGTCTACCAGGAGACAATATCAATCTCATTGGAAAACGTTCACAACCTGGATGGTAGAAACAGCGCTAACAGATGCATTAGTAGCTTTGGTCTTTGGTATTTAGACCATTTGTTTGAACAAAAACGCCTTTCTGTAGTTACGCTGAAGAACCACTTGTCTGCCATTAGAAACCCCTTCTATGACCTTACCAGTCTATCCATACCACAGGCGGAGGAGAAAGGGTTCATGAGGGCGTGTTTCAAACTTCGCCCACCACCACGTCAGCTCATGCCTACCTGGTCACTGGACAAAGCTTTATCATTGCTATCATTGCTTCATTCGCGCAAGTATAACCATGCGCCTGATTTTGACTAATTATTAAAGAAGTCTGTGTTCCTTATGGCTTTGGCTACAGGAAACAGGGTATCTGAGCTGGCGGCGATGAGCAGCGAACCTAATTGCCTCAGGTTTGGGAGACTGAATGAAAACTTACAAATCGCTCCGTCCCCCACGTTCGTAGCAAAGAACGAACATTGTGATCATGTTTTTTTCAGAATTTACAGTCCCGGCACTTAAACGAGGGCATACGCATCACATTTTGTGCCCGGTGCAGGCTTTAAATCAAGTTTATGAGGGCAGCACAGCCCCAACAACAAGGAGCCTTATGGATCAATAGCACAGGTACTCGCTTCACGAGAAGAAAATTAGCTTCCTTACTCGTAGACGTAATTCATGAAAGTAATCCCATGACATCAGAAAGTGGGCTGCCTCTCTAAGATTTTTACAAAATTATTCAATTGATGACATAGCTAATACTAAATTGTGGGCCTCCAATCATATTTTCATGATGCGATAACTGTCTGTGGCTCTGGATAAACCAAAACTTACCTGTGTGGCATTACGGCAGCGGTTCTAGTTAGTCTATGTGCTATTAAAATTAAGTTTAATCTTAAGGTGAGAAAATGAGAGGGGGGGGGGGGGGGGGGCTGGTAAGCCCAAAGACCTCTAGAGCCTCTCCGCCGGACTATGTGATAAGGTCACGAGCTGTCATACTTAATAAGTCGAGCTAGTTATACAGCTCTAAATATTTATTTTTATTTTTGAAGATATCTATCATAGTTATGACTATAAGGTATAAAGTATAAAAGTGTACACATTATATGGAATGTACAAATAAGTTTAAGGACAAGATATAATCATATGATTGATGTGTGTCTTTCCTAAGTTGGACAGGAATACAAGTAGGTTTCTGGACAACACCTGGATGAATCTCAATGTGAGATTCTATCAAATGTACCTAGTCGGTCATGTATAAGCAGATATTCTTCGAAGTAACGCACTGCTTTCTTTAAAAAAAATTTTTTTTATTGTATGTAAGCAATAAAGAATTACGTTTTGTTATGCCGGGTTATAATACAACTTAGCTTAGTTCTTGGTCTTTACTCAAATCCAACTATGGACTTTTAGACTCAATATTCTCTCAACAGGGTCACGTCGAACACGTTCTTATTCACAAATTAGGTACTCAATCAGGTTAAGATGAACACAAGAAATACACTCTTATTTATTCAACTGCCATATAGATATTACTATATATTCCTTGACTATTATCGGGGAATAGTAAGAAATACGTAGGCTTTGACATACACAAATGACAGGTACTTCACACATATAAATAGGCCTAAAGTGTGGGTGGATAATTACTGCACTACTATAAAGAATAGCCAGCAATCAATTATTAACATGTATCACACACTAAGGTCTGGTAAGAACATACAATGAGCATAAATCAAAGGATAATATTATAATGGAAGTATGCAATAATAATCAGACAAAACATACATAGTCATAAAACCCCTGATAATAATATATATGAGAGTTGAGTATCTACTGTGCATTATTCTGAATAAGTTTTGGGCAGGGTGAACAAAATCTCTAAGTACGTGTCAATAAAGATGGGCGAAATGAAAGGGAAAGTGTAGGGCGAGTTCTGGGACGAACGCTCACTCACAGTTGGCGGGAAGCGAGGGGGGGGGGGGGGGGGGGGAGATATAAAGGGCTAACGCGCGCCGATTAGTTTGGGCTAGGTAGGTCACTCAGGTCATATATTTGACTGCGATGATCAAAATAATAAATATCGTTAGTGCGATATTATTCTGACTAAGGAGAGGAATAAGTTAAAGTTCAAAGGAGAGGGAAGGTAAATTATGTTTTCTATTAATGATGGGCTTAGATTATAAGTTGAGACTATATATCATGAGCGTACGATTAATTAATTCTTATATGCAAAGATAATCTCACGGGGGTCGAGGAATTCAGATTTAATGAGTTATATCTACTGAAGAATACTCGGAGGTTGAAGATAACCTAACTGAATCAGATAATAGATTGATTACAGCAGATAAGAGAACGCATCAATAAATTAGCGTATACGTATACGAGTAGTTATAATAATACTACAAGTTAAGTATTGCGTACACGACGAAATTGTACTTAGATGGAAATACCTGATAAGGTATGAAGAAGATCTGAACTGGTTAACAGATTCCTACATGGAATACAGAACAAACTGGCATTGTATTCGAGTTGGTGAAATAATTAGACAATAGATCTACACAGAACTAGAATTCTGAGACGAGCAGGATTGAAATTATCTATTTCATAACAAAATAAACTAATACGTTATACACATATTATTAACGCACGACAAAATAAGGCGTAATAGGGGGGGGGGCGCCGAGTTAAATTGGATATGAAATTGGGCGTAGGTTCTAGGTAAAAGTGAGGATTTAGAAGGGAATAAATTCACAGTATACACTTCAGCTTCAACTTGGTACATACAAAAATAGAAGACATACACAAGGAAAATCTGTGAGTATTCGGCTTGATTATGAATTTACACTATTGTGTAACGTATGCGTAGAATGTTTTATATGAACTTAGAAGAGAGGTTAACACTAGATTTTGGGCACAGATCTACACAAGGTTTAATATGGTTTCCGAAGGATTAATGCATATGCAACAAATAAAGGACCTTAGCACAGATCTACACAGAGATTAGCAATGAATATTCACATATCTTACCTTACCTTCACATACAAAATCACAACGTAAGATACTCAGAGACACTTAGGGGAAGCTGGGGGGTGGGGGGGGGGGTTGAGGTTCGAGAGCAAGTTCTGGCCGACGTAGAGCGTAGGTTTACCTGGGCCAGACTTCAGGGCTGCTTCGCACCGTCAGGAATCCCAAGTCAGAGGCACACAACAGGGCTCGTTGTAGTCTCGAGGGGGAGGGGAATGTAGTTGCCACTTTTAGTTAGATGCTCCGGACTTTTCAGACTTGAGAACATTACCGAGGTGGAAGTGCTTGCTTTCTCAACAATTTCGTTGAGTACATGTTCAGATATTTTCTTAGCTTCAACTTATAGTAATTCAATGTTAAAGGGATATAGTGAATCGTTGTGACATCAATAGTGAAGTAAATACTTAGCTTAAAAATACATGGTAGTTATCATTTGGTACCTAATCATTTAAAATATTTTATTTAATACTCCGGTGGGAGTTACTAAGTCTTGGAAGGATATAATAGCAGTTATGGTGATTTTATTATAATTGAAGGTTATTGGTGAATCAGGGAATAGCTCTGGTCTTCTCTATGTTCCTGGGTTGGTCCAGAGTTCTTCGTAACAGTCTTGCACTGTAGATCCTAATATCCCCACTTATGTCGGTAGCACTCAGGTCTTTGATGTGGAATTTGCATAAACATTTGTTCTGTGTACTGCAAATCTGGCTGCTGGTGCAATGAAGGCTGGTGATTGGTGGGGAGGGTTTGAAACCTGGATGGTGATTGGCTGACACTCCCATTCTTTAATAGGGGTGACTGACCTAGGTGACCCGTCTTCCTGGTAGTAGGAAAACGGTAATGACCTGGTAAAATGGGGTACTCTTCTGTGTCTTGTTTCTTTGCATCATGAGAAACTGGTATGGAATGGTGTCTCTGCTGTTTGTGTCTTCTTTTCTCCTTCCTACTCACCTGTAGGCTGGCAATCCTACAGGTGTTTCCCAACCCCATTCTATCCAACCCCGTCACTTCAAGTTTGGTATATGGTTCTTTGTCTCTACCTATGGTATTTGTTAGTGGTTTTGATATTGTCACGAATGTCCCCCTCCAGTCTTGAGATATCAGGCATATCGTCAATGATGGAGGGGTCACTAATAATTTATAGGTTTGAGTCCCGGAGGGAAGAATGAAAACCTAATATTTAGTAGTGGCCCCGAAATCATTGACGATGTAGGGCCCTCCCTTCCATCCCCTTCCCATTCGTTTGATGTCTTGAGTTTAGTCTTGCTCTGTCATTGAAGGAGGAATGGCGTCGCTGAGAGCAACGTCTGGGCTAGAATCCACGCAAGAAATCCATGAGATGGAAAGCATTAATATAACAAGTTTTAAGTTAATTTTTATTTTATATGTTTTACAAAGTTTTTTCGTAGTGAGTACCCAAATCATATGACGATTCCATAAGAGCATTAGCGTTGCACTTATGATGTAGGGCTCTTTCTCGCCGCGGCGGGTGTTTCAAACATGCGAACCGCGGGCGCTTGAAAGGGGACTATTATACTAATAGGCATATCGTCAATTATTTCGGGGCCACTACTAAATATTAGGTTTTCATTCTTCCCTCCGGGACTCAAACCTATAATATATATTGTTATGACTGGCATTACGAAATAAACAAGGGCACTTAATATTGGACTAGAAGATAGGCTATATCTGCAACAACGATACGCTAATTCCAAACCCTCGAACTATTACGCCGGTGAACAAAACACTTAAACCCTCCAGAGTTAATCTACTGGATAACGGGGTATCAATTAACTGGGTTTAGTGCACTTCTACAAAGGCTTTCCGGTGATGGCAAAGCCTACTCACAACAAGAGTACTTTACGTTAATAAAATGCTCTCAAGTAATAACAATGCTTAAATAAACTATAACAAGATTTAATAAAGGAGTATATGCTTACGTTAACTTTAGTGTGAGTATGAACTCAACACTAAACTCTTCAATGCTCTATGAAAACACTGGAAGTCCAGTCCTACAGCAATCAGATATTGAATCTTCTGAAAACGTCTGATGCTCTAAGATGCTCGTCGAATATAGAACAGAAATAATGCAGGGGCAGGACACCAAAGCGTGTATCTTAAATACACCAACAAGTAGGATACATATATATAAAACAAGGAAGTGCAACAACTCTGTGACAGCACTAATAACAGCCACTCAAAAACAGTACTTCCTTAGCCAACGTAACAGTTAAACTGGGTTGTGCACTATGCATCAACCTAGGCTAAAATAATACGTGAATAATTCCTAAAGCATACGCAATTAAAGTTAATAAACACAATGCTGTCTTTTCTACTAATAAAGTCTAGCAGCGGTATAAAAGGTACAAGGAAACTAGGCAGAGCGCAAGCATGCTCGTAGCCTACTGTCTCCCCTTGAACAGATTTCCCTTATGTTACGTTAAGTGACTAGGAGGCTCTCTTGGTAAGTCCAGATCTCAAGTATCTGGTCTTACCCTGGCGCTCCTCAAAGGTCAACAAAATGAGGTAGCAAGCATACAAGCAAGAGTAGGCAAAAGCCCTTCGCTTGTATACTGCTACGCTCGCAAATAATGCACAAGGGTTACAGGCTACCTAGTTCCGTCGAAGTCGTACAGGCTCTGCCTTGCCACATGCATAACTCAGACGACGACCAAGGATACCCTCCACTGTCTAGCATTAAATAGTAGGAAAGAACAACTCAATAATTAGAAGCACCCCAATACTATGATACCATGTGACAATGACTCTAATAATCCTAAAGCTAGTGCAAAACATATATGGGAGAACTGGCGCTGGTAATACGACTGGCCGACTATGGAAGTCGTATGCTAGAACCAGAAGGGAGGTAATTGGATAAAGATTAGAAGTATTGGAAAGAAGAAGTTCAGAGAGAGGAACAGCAGTAAAGAGGGTTAGATCGGGGACAGAATGCAAGGGACGTCTAGGACCAAGTGCACCATACCAAGCTCTAAGGAGACACGCGGGTAGGAGCTCCCGAGCACCACGCTAGGACAGCGGCCTCCAATCACAGACGACTACGTCATGAAGAGCAGGCCTCATATGACACGCCAGGCCCGCCATCCAATCACGAGCGTTGGAACCCTGCCCAAGCCAGGAATGCATACGTACATACACACGCACACACTACCACCTCGCTGCTTCCCTCACTCTCTCTCCTTGCAATTCACACTACATATCTTATACTCTATCAATGATATAAAATACTTCCAAGTGTCACAGACAAGAATAAAGACAAACACTGAACTGTCTGTGACAACATGAATACAAAGAAAGAAAGAACATCGTTCTACGATTAGTATAGCCCATTTCACTGCCCAGGCGAGCGCTAGCGAGTTCGAGTACATTCTGGCAAGCTGGCCAGCGTAACAATATATATATATATATTAAGAGGTAATATTTGTTTATTTTTCTGAACCCTATTTTTTCACGTTTAGCCCATTATTTCTCAGATTTTAAGACTTTCGCCCAATTCTTTGTCAATATTAGGATCTTTCGTGCCATTCAGGTGTCGAATATTTCCTGGCGAGCGATAGCGAGCCTGTAATTTAGAAGGAACCGGCCTTAGGCCAGGATTTTTTTTTACCGAAAAATGTAGAAATTTATCTCGAAGGGGGGGGTCTTGGGGAAGTTATTTATTAAGCTTTATTGAGGTCTAGGGAGCAAACTAAAACAAATATATACTGCATATACCGGTAATAATGAATAATATATAAATAGACAAAATAACGTCCCATTAAGACACGCTTCAGTCCCAAGATCTACGTGGCCGAAATAAATGATGTGAAGCCAATCATAATAACTTGTAGCTCACCTTTCCGTCTTATATAAATATACGGCTAGTAATATACCGACATAATTTATTCTATTGGTCAGATCCCAATTGATTTGATTAAGTTTGGGAAGGACCACTCATGCGATAAAGGTTGATTGAAATGTGTATACAGTATATGTATATACAGTATGTATATACATTATACAGTATATACAGTATATATATCCGGTACACATATATATATATATTTATATATATATACAATATATATATATATATATATATATATATATTATATATATATATATATATATAAAATACCTCGAAAACGAACAATGGAAGTAGATTCCCTGGAAGAGGAGCACAAGAACCAGGAGAGAACACAAAAGAACCAGAAGAAAGCGAGAACCATAACAACAAATAGACGAGGTGAGGGAGTATCCCGGGTCACACCAGACAAGGCGCGAGAGATCGCACCGGACAGAGAACGCCTTACCACACCAGACCGGACGGTTCCTCCCACTACCACCACAAGGAGGAAAATGCGGTTCAGCATACATTTCTAAACTACCTGTCACTCTTCTCCTGTTCACCTATGTACCTTTTCTAGTTCTATGTATTATGAATGTACCTGCCAAGACAACACCTGTGTCTTATTATATATACATGCAAATTAAAATAAAAACTTGTCTTCGCCACAGAAGAAATCAATTATCCATGTATCCCTTTGTTTTCCCTTTTCTCCCCTCATTTACAATATACCTAGCGGAGAATAGAGAAGTAGATATTAGTAAAACCTTGTCTTCACCACCGAAGAAATCAATTACCAGATGACACAATTATAATAATGTTTGAAATCCTATTTTATGCAATAAGATGTAAACGTATACCTCAATAGACCTTGGGACACTGTTTCCTACACATATATACACATGCCTTTTTTTGACACTCTTCAACTAGTCCTGCTAGTTATACAACTCACACACATTTCAAGAAAGCAAACTTTCGTAAACTTAGAGCAATGTTTAAAGAAACTGACTGGAGCTTTTTAATTAAGAATAACGACATAAATACATCTTGGGAATAATTCGCAAACACTTACCTAAAAGCAGTGCAAGACTGCATACCATCGAAAATACGGCGTACAGACCATAATGATAAGCCCAAATGGTGGAATAAAGATATTTCAAACTGTCTGCTTGCTAAAAAGTTTGCTAATGATAGATTAAAGTCCTCACAAAATGACTAAGAACGGGTGAAATTTGCAGAACTACGACGCAAAGCCAAAAGGTTAATTAAGCAAAGTAAAAAGACCCTGGAGTTACATGTTGCGAATCAAAGTAAAACAAACCCAAAAGAATTCTATAGTTATATCAGAAAAAAGAGAGTAGTTACTTCAACTGTAGGACCGTTAGTCGATGAAAATGGAGAATATACCAAAGACGAAGTACAAATGAGTAATGCCCTCAATACCTTCTTTGCATCAGTTTTTACAACAGAAGACCTCATTGATATCCCTACTGCATCGCCGATTCAGATAGATAATTCTGATGTTCTAAGCAATATCACCATTACAGAGAGAGAAGTATTGAAATGTTTAGATAAACTCAAGGTAAATAAAACGCCCGGACCTGATACAATCTCATCTAGAGTTCTAAAGGAAGCTAAGGATGAGCTCTCCAAACCACTGACATTGCTATTCAATAAATCCTTGCAGTCTGGAACTATGCCTGATCAGTGGAAGCTAGCTAACGTAACACCGATTTTTTAAAAAGGCAGTAAATCCCTACCCAGTAACTATCGTCCAATTAGCTTAACCTCAATTGTATGTAAAATGCTAGAAACGCTCATTAGAGACAGACTCGTAAATCACTTAGAGGAAAATAACATACTTAAAGATACTCAACACGGCTTTCGTCGCAAACGTTCCTGTTTAACAAATCTCTTAGACTTCTTCCACGATATCCTCAACCTCTATGATGAGAGTAAAGCTGTAGATATTATATACCTTGATTTTCAAAAGGCCTTTGACAAAGTTCCCCACAAACGTTTACTGCTAAAACTAAAAGCGCATGGAATACAAGACGGTGTGTTGAAATGGATAGAAAATTGGCTCAGCGACAGAAAGCAAAGAGTAGTCATAAACGGAAAGGCATCTAAATGGACCAATGTAAGTAGCGGGGTACCCCAGGGATCGGCACTAGGACCAATTCTCTTTCTAATTTACATCAACGACATAGATAGTCCATGAGCCAGGCCAGATATCGGTACCACCTGGGGTGACTAAACACGAATGGTACTAAAATGTTTATAGAGTGACTGTAAGTACATTAAGATATGATAGCCTTCTCGCACTGGTAGCTTAGTCTAATTTTTTTGATGCAATAGGGGCGCTACCCAAAAATAAAGATTTTTAGCGTGACGCTCGGCGTTTTCCTCATTTTCTTTAAAATCCATCACACAATCATCGCGAAACTTTGAACACCTATGTAGAATTATATTCTCTACCAGAGTTGTTCCTAGGTATTTTTCAAATTTCCTCATATTTCGGAATATACTCTATATTTTGGGTATTTTCCTCTAAATCTAGAATAAATCCTTAAATATGGGGAACATTGAAAAATATATTCTAACAGCTCTTGTAGCTTATTTGATTCTCTACAAGAATTATTCCGATGTGTATTTCAAGTTTCTCCATATTTAGGGGTTTATTTCATATTTGGGGATTTTTTGTTATATTTTGGGGATAATTTATTATTGGAAGGAGCAAACATATGTAGAGTGGTTTCCATGTAATGTGTTTGTTTGTTCATGGTTTAATGGTGATATTTTTTGCAGGTGTGTGTCGACTGTTTGACGGCAGGATGGAACCATCTGCGAGGAAGAGAGCACGGATCGACTGTATCATCCACTGCTCTGATGATGACAGCGATGCTCTGGTGTCACCACAGGATTTGGACTCCTGGAACACATTGCTCAGGGCTGCAGAAATCAGGCAGCATGATCCAGTCCTGGAAGCAGCCAAGGGCCTTGAAGAAGGAGGAATACCACACATACATTATCACCGTAAATGTCGTAGTCTCTTTACAATGAAGAAGTCACTGGATTCTATCCTTGCCAAGGGTGTCAAGATAGAATCAGCAAGCGTCGACCCCAGGAGGAGGGCATCAAGGGATGCCCCTAGTACTAGCAGGGTGTATGCCAAAGTATGTATCTTCTGCGAGAAGTCAAGCAAGTACATAAAAACAACAAAGACAAGGAAGCCACTCATACAGTGTGTTGAGCTTCGAGCAGATGAGAAGATTCGCAGAGCAGCAATAAGGAAACTCAACCAGAGAATCCTTGGTTTAGTTAGCAGAGACCTTGTTGCTGCAGAGGGTCACTACCACAAGTCGTGCTACAAACTCTTCACAAAAGATGATTTCCCAGCGGCCGCCAGGTCGGGTGCAGGTGAAAATCAGGAAGAAAGCGAGGAAGCACGCTACGAAGAGGTTGAGACAGAAGCCCTCGAGGAACTCTGCTTGTATATAAGGACCAAATTATTCCCCAACCCAGAGGTACTGCCTATGACAAACCTCACATCTAGGCTTGAGAGATCCATGATGTCCCGTGGTATTATCCAACTGAAACCAGCGACAAAGAAACATGTTCGCCGAAAGATTGAAACCGAGTTTGGAGAATCACTACGCTTTGTCCCAGATGAGAAAGGAAAGCTTCTAATCTATCCACGCAGCCTCTCAATGGACGACCTTGCCCGGCAAGCACACATGTCAAAAGACCTGCAAGAAGCAAGAGCAGCTAACTCTGAAGATGTCTTAACCAAAGCAGGAATGCAGCTGAGGAATGAGATCAATAAACAAGATGTGAGTCAGCCATGGCCTCCCGATACAGATCAGAATGTCATTCCTGCAGCAGTCACTCAATTCCTGCACACCCTGCTGACAGGAGAGTGTGAGTGTGAAACTCCCTCTGAAAGAGCTCAACGTCTTGCCACTTCCTTTGGCAGTGACTTGGTCTTTGCTGTTACCAGTGGCAAGACAAAACCACCCAAGCACGTACTGCTGACCAATGCTGTAAAGTCTTTGACAGGAAACACAGAACTGATCCGAACTCTGAATCGTCTTGGTCACTGTGTGTCTTACTCAATGTTTGAGGAGATCGATACAGCCCTTTGTATCCAGAAGCTGGAATGCTCAAAGGATGACATTCCACTGCCAGCAAACATCTACCCTGGTGTGTTCACAACCCTGGCCTGGGATAACATTGACCGACTTGAAGAGACCCTAAGTGGAGCAGGTACTTCTCATAGAGTCAATGGCATTGCTGTCCAGTCCAAGGTTGCAGGCTCTGTGCCAGAGAAAGTCCTGCCAGAGATTACCAAGTCCAAGATAAGAAGCATCACTCAGACATCATCAATGCTGCCAATATACAATGTTGGGCGGCGGGCAGGGCCACCTAGGATTGAGACTGCGTATGTCGACACTACCAAGGAAGTCCAGGATTCAAAGACAAAGAACCATATCTGGCTTCTTACTCGAATGTCAGACCATGAGGACCAGTCCATCAGCAGTTGGACTGGGTTCAACATCAAAATGCGCAGAGACATTGCAGTGGTTCAGGACACTGTAAGCTACCTGCCCACTATCAATGCTCCCGCAACAGAAATGTCCACCGTTAATGAAATCTTGGAACAAACGCATGCTATCATGCAGTCCTTACAGCTTAACAAGATTGTGTGCGTGTTTGATCAAGCACTCTATGCCAAAGCTGCCGAAGTTATCTGGAAACAAGAGAAGTTCAAGAACATTATCATCAGGATGGGCGTCTTCCACACAATCTGTAATCTCATCTCCACCATAGGAAAGAGGTTTCAAGATGCAGGTCTTAGAGATCTGTGTGTGGAATCAGGTATCATCGCAGAAGGATCAGTGTCAGGAGTGATGAACGGCAAGAGGTACAACAGAGCAGTGAGACTACACAAGCTCGTGTATGAAGCACTGATGAGGCTTGCATGGAAAGGCTTCCTTTCATGGCTAGAAGAAAACCATTCAAGGTACATACACCATCTAGATGAAACACTGAAGGACATCAACAGCTTTCACAGCAATGTGTCTCAGGGACTCTTTCAAGAGCTGATGGAGAGTGAATCATGCACACATATCATGAAGCTTTTCCAAGTTTATCTTGAGACCCTCAGAGATGAACACAACCTCTCAGCATTCTGGATGTCATACCTGGACATGGTTGAGATCATGCTGGACTTAATTCGAGCCTCCAGAGAAGGCAACTGGATGCTCCACCTAGGAGCAATCCGACAGATGATACCGTGGTGTTTTGCCTATGACAAAGTGAACTATGCCCGGTTCCTAACCTACTACTATGCCTTGATGTCTCGACTGCCCATTGAACACCCAGAGGTCCATGAACACTTCATGCAAGGTGGCTTTTCGGTCCAGATCGGTAGCAAGAATCCCTTTGGACGGATCCCTGTGGACCAGACAATCGAAGAGACGATCAACAAAGACACCCAGACACCAGGGGGCACAAAAGGCTTCAGCCTGAAAGGCGGAGCTGTCGCCAGGTACTACCTGACATCGGAGTATCACAGCAGGTACTTAAGGCAGCTCAGGACTATGGTAGTAGGCCAAAAGTATACTGACTTCAGCCACCCAGACCTACAGATGCCCAGGATTAGAAGAGATGAGGCCGATGTCCAATCTTTAGTTCAACTGATGGAGACCAGCTGGTTGAACCCCTTCAACGCAGAGCAAGAAGATCTTGTCAGTTTGTCAACTGCGACTATGGCACCACCAGAAGTTGTCAAAGACCTTCTAGGGGCCTACAGAATAGGAGAGGATGCATATCAAGCCTTCAAGGAAGAGCGCCTGGAGATCGATACGCCAACTATACAGTTTCATGACACGATGACGAAGACGAAACTGAGAACGTTCACTAACATCAGAATGAAGCCACGCTCACAAGACCATGCCAAGGAGGTTATCTTAAAGGCTGACAGGAACCTATTTGGCCAGATGATCCTTGTTGCCGAGAACAGAAAGCTCAAAATGAGTGATGTCTTGGCTCATCCCCTGGGGCCTTTGCCTTGGGCACTTGCCAGCGGTGATGGGTCTCTCCGCAAGACCAACAAGGCTGCCCTCGCAAAGGAGTTAGAGAGGAATGTTTTTCCTGCAGAAGTGATACCCGAGCCCTCTGCTACCATAATTGATGGGATGAGCCTGGTCCACAAACTGAAGGGAAACGACAAAACTTTTTCACAGCTTGCAGGTACAGCACTGAGTCACGCTGTTCATGAAGGTGCTAAGAGCAGGCGCATTGATGTTGTGTTTGATATCTACAAGGAGACATCCATCAAGGATGCAGAACGAGCCAAAAGAAGTGCAGGCACAGGAATTCATTTCAAGAACATTCAACCTGGGCACAACATCCAGCAGTGGAGAAAGTTACTCGGTAGTTCCTCCAACAAGGCAAGTCTTATCAAGTTCTTGGTAGAAGAATGGAAGGCACCACAGCACAGGGAGAAGCTCAAGGACAAGGAGCTGTATGTCACATGTGAGCAGCGCTGCTTCAAGATCACCAAAGAGCAGTGGGAAGAGGCTCCTGAGCTTAAGTCAACTCAAGAAGAAGCAGACACACGCCTTCTTCTCCATGCACTTCATGCAGCAGAATCTGGGAACAAGTCTGTCATCATCACTGCAGAAGATACAGACGTCATGGTGTTGTGTCTTGGCATGTGCCACAAGATCCCATCCCATCTGTTCCAGAAGTGCGGGACGAAGAACCGGACAAGATTCCTGGATATCACCACACTGAGCCGCACACTGGGAGGCAGCGTGTGTGATTCATTGATTGGTATGCATGCCTTTACAGGCTGTGATACCGTCAGTGCATTCGCTGGCCGAGGGAAGATGACGACACTCAAGCAGGTGAAGATAGACAAGACATACCAGCATGCTTTTCACGAACTTGGACGCTCATGGGAAGTGTCTCCTGAACTCTTTGAGAAGCTACAGGAAATCACCTGCCACATGTACCTACCATCTACCCACACAACTAAGGTAAACAAGCTTCGGTATGAGCTGTTCTGTGCAAGACGTGGAGAGGTAGAGTCAAGTCAACTCCCTCCTTGTGAGGACTGCCTCTTCATGCATGCACTGCGTGCAAACTACCAGGCTGCGATCTGGAGGAGAAGTCTTCAGAGCCAGCCATTTGTTGCGAACCCAACAGACTGCGGTTGGATGACAGATGAGGACGGTAAGCTTGCCGTCAACTGGATGCGAGGCTCACCAGCACCAGATGCTGTTATGCAGCTACTGTCTTGCAAGTGTGTGCGGTCATGCGAACTCCCTAAGTGTACTTGCCTCAGCAATGGTCTAAAATGCACGGACATGTGCAGGTTACAGACATGTCAGAACAAGGCTATTGAAGAAGAGCCGGTGGCACAACAGTCAGATTCCGAGTCTGACGTAGATGATATTTAGGAGTAGTAATTTGCCATAATAGTATGTACAAGCCCATGGCATGCTTAGTGTGTATTTACAGGACTTGTATTAAATGTGACAATTACTATATGCATTTTGTTGACATTTAGGCATTCCTGTCCCCAAATTTGACATTTTAAAAAATTTCGGAATTTTCGGTAGGGTATGTCTATTCAAGAAGTGATAACGACCATTAAGCTACCAATGTGCAAGGGCTATCATATCAAAACATAAACTAGAGACATGTAGCAAGCTAAAAACACCTAAGAGAATTAGTCACCCCGGGTGGTACCGATATCCCAAAATTCGGGTCTTGGCTCATGGACTAAGATGAGGGTCTCACCTGCACAATCTCAAAATTTGCTGACGATACAAAAATTGCAAATAGCGTACTCTCAAAAGAACAAGTTGACGATATGCAACACAATCTAGATAAGTTATCACGTTGGGCCCAAATATGGCAAATGAGTTTCAATGCGGATAAATGTAAAGTACTACATATCTGATACCAAAATGAGAAAGCAAACTATTTGATGAATGGCACTCAGCTTAAGAATGTAAACAGAGAAACCGAGCTGGGAGTAACAATATCGAGTAACCTAAAACCGAGTCAACAATGTTCAGAAGTTTTTAAGAAAGCAAACAAAATAATTGGCTTTATAGGCAGGTCATTTGAGCATAAATCCAAAGAAGTTATCCTAACCCTTTACAATTCCTTAGTCCGCCCTCTTCTGGAATACTGCGTTCAATCCTGGTGTCCTTATTACCAAAAAGATATAGACAAGCTAGAACAAGTTCAACGTTGAGTTACCAAAATTATACCTAGCCTAAAGAACAAACCATACGAAGAGCGTCTTAGAGAATTAAATCTATTTCCTTTAACCCAGCGCAGATTAAGTGGCGAGTTAATTCAAGTGTTCATAATCATCAAAGGCATCGACAATATGAACTGTAGTAAGTACTTCACTATCGACCAATCGAATTGCACGCGGGGAAACGGTTGCAAAATTATCGGTAAATTTTTTAACTCGCACGAATCTAAGAATTTCTTCTTCAATCGAGTTGTCATCTTGTGGAATGGGCTTCCCGGAGACGTTATAGACTGCAGCACCGTTGATTCATTTAAACTTCGCCTAGACAAAATTAATATCTTGCATCAACCCGCGACTGACTGAGTTTGTAAATGAATAACTTTATTTTATCCCCCCCTCAGTTACCAACCCATCTGTCCCCTACTAAGTTCCTAATCCTGCCACGGACATTAGTTCCAGGGCAGTAGTTCCCTTTCCAATGTTCCTTTACCCACTCTAAACCACTGTTTGGACAATTGATCCTCAGTGTTTTGGAGGACAAGCAGCCTAGAAGGGTCACCAGATTTGTTGTTGCTTGATTTCCTTTGTACTCCTTTGTACTCACATTATCACAGTCACTCACAGTCTCGCCCACTCACTCTTATTCTCACACTCTCTCTCTCATTCTCACACACACACACACACACACACACACACACTCTCTCTCTCTCTCTCAAACACACACACCAACACTCAAAATATCAAGGGATGCCCCATAAGGCAAGCACATCACATCCCTTCAGTTCCTTCTCTCAAATACTGTAGTTATCCGCATTAAGGGGATATGGGTCGTTTTTCGCGTCTCCCTCCTTCCTCATTAGTTTTCAGATATTAAGACGTTCGGTCTATTAGTTTGGCAATTTTAAGACCTTTCACCCTAATTATGTCAAAGTTAGATTTTTCGTGTCATTTAGGTGTAAAAAAATTCCTGGCGAGCGATTGCAAGCCTGTAATTTATGAGGAATGGGTAATGTTTGTTATCGAAAAATTTACAAATTGGTATTGGGGGGGGATGCTTGCTGGAGGTCTTAGAGATGAAACTAAAACAAAGTCATAAAAAGATACATAAATGAGCAAATAAATACGCCCATCCCCTTTTAACCATCTCATTAGGCCGGATCATTGAGCGAGAGAGCGGGCACAGAACATCATAACGGTTTACCATTATCCCTTGTATACCCTGTTCCAGCTAACTAGGCCAACACTCTTGAACATTAACCTCTATAACTAAATGACGACCAGACTAATCCAGCTAATATTTCTATTATTTGGGAAAAGTCAGCCAGTGAATAGGTGGGGAATTTTATAGTCCTTTTGCTCTAGCCCTTTTTGAGTTACAGAGGTTAGGGATCACGATTCCTGGGTTACTTCTAAGAATTGGACTATAGCTGTATTGATCTAACTTTTTTGCTGATACTGGTAGTAGTTTTATTTTTTTTGTGCACTAACTGGAACAGTCGCGTACGAATTGCCTAGTTTTACCTACTGTATAGATGTTAGTAACTTAAGGGGACAGTGGTTATTTTTTTGGGTCTATTTATTTATATATTCATATATTTTATTAATTTCCTCCCTAAACCATCAAGCTTAAAAATACACTCCATAGACCCCCCTTTAATATAAATTTGTACATTTTTCGCTAGAAGAGTGCCGGCCGAAGGCCAAGTTTCTCTTAAAATTACAGGCTCGCTATCGCTCGCCAGGAAAAAATCAACACCTAAATGGCACGAAAGGTCTTGATATTGATATAGAAATGGGACGAACTAATGGGGTGAACATCTTAAAATCTGAAAACTAATGGGGCTTAACATGAGGAAGAAGAGGGACCAGAAAAACGGCCCATCTTCCCTTAAGAAAGTATCACACTAAAGCTTTTATCGTCAAATTCCGATCACCAACATTTGACTAAAAATGTTTCCAGATTTACTTTGTATTTGGAAACTAGGTAGACTATTAGTTTGAAGTTGCTGAATTCATATACGACTTAGGTGAGAGGTGGGTGAAGAGGGAGAAATAGCACCTGAATCATCCAAGTTTGAATTTTTCGGGAAAGTTTGAGCGAAGAGTTCAGCTTTGTC
The DNA here is from genome assembly GCA_032716605.1 of Paralithodes platypus. Classification (NCBI taxonomy): domain Eukaryota; kingdom Metazoa; phylum Arthropoda; class Malacostraca; order Decapoda; family Lithodidae; genus Paralithodes; species Paralithodes platypus. Next base: position 24,313,903 of record CM064578.1, on the reverse strand, counting down.
AAAGGAACACATACATACATACATACATAACATTTTAAGACTGAGTGTTCCACACATAAGTGCAGTTTCAGTCTCTTGTCCTAATGGCGGCGTTCCAGGCAACCCTGTTAAGGGCTGCTTCACTTGTCAAGTTCTTGGATTTGAGATCGGCGCGTATAGTCCGATCCCAGGTCTTCCTCGGTCCACCCCTTGGTGCAGCTCCCTCCACAATCACAGACCTGCATTTTGTCACCCAATTTTGTTCATCCATTCTCTCCACATGTCCATACCATCCCAGTCTACTTGTACGCATCACCTCGCTAATACTCTTTATACCTAAACGTCTCCTCAGCTCAACATTTGTTATTCTATCCTGTAGCCTGGCCCCACACATCCATCTCACCATTCTCATCTCATTACGCTCCATTCTGTTGACATCCTCTACTTTAACGGCCCATGTTTCTGAGGCATACGTCATTGCACTTCTAACACATGAGGCATACACCTTTCCCTTCAGGGGGAGAGGCATTCTTTTCATGGTCAGGATTGGCGTCAATTCTCTGAACATGACAGTAGTGCCGTCGTTGTGGAAAAGAGGAGGGAAATATGAGGAAATAAAATTGTTGGAGAAGTTTTTGACTAGATGCCGGAATGTTTGGAAAGAGCTGAAAAATTCAGAATATTTGTTATTGAGGAAGGAGATTCGGCCTAAACGAAGAACAGATTTGGCATGATTCCGGGCAGAAACATAAGAAGCACGAGATTCTTGAGTCTGGCGGCGACGGTACCGTTTGAATGCTTCCTGCTTATTGCGGACAGCAATAGAACAAGCGTGGGTTAACCAAGATGAACAAATAGATACAGAGCTCCCCTTAAGGCTTATGTCAACCGAACAAAGCCCGCCCGTCTAACCCTCGGCCCTGGTCATCAGAATGGCTTCAAACACCAAATGTGAGACTGCATCATGGCAGACCAACTGGACCAAGTGTTGCCTCTGTCAAACAGAGAAGAGCGAATGCCTAACTTCTCCACTTGCAAATCCTGCCAGAAGGGTAGAGGATGGATACAGCCTCTTAGGGAGGAATATTCCTCTATTTCATGCAGTGAATGCACTACCGATCAAGATGGACCCACGAAGGCTTGATGACGGCAGTGGAATAGAGGCAACCTTGAGGAAAAATCAAGCACAGTACCATGCTAGTTGCAGGCTTCTGTTCAGCAACACTAAGTTACAAAGGGCAGAAAAGAGATCATCTCCTGCAACAGATGAGAACAACAGCAGCAAAATACCACGGAGAATGTCAGACCCCAAACGGATAGAATGTTTTGTATGTGAGGAGGAGGGAGATCTGGATGACTTTAGACAAGTTATGACCATAAAACTTAACAAGAGAGTCAACAAGTGTGCAAAGACTCTCAATGATGGAAAGCTGCTTGCCAAACTGAGTGCTGGAGATGGTGGTGGCGCAGGAACTGAAGTACCACAGTGCATGCTTGGCTGGTCTCTACAACCGAGAACGAGCTCACCTGCGTGCTGAAGAGCTGAGGGAATCAGAAAACTCTGAGGTAGGAAAGAGGGAAGCATATCCAATTGCCTTCTCTGAACTGGTAACATACAATGTATGTTACCAGCATGATGTATGTCATACATCATTGAGACAAAATCTGCAAGTGAGAGTTCAGCTCCATCAGTCTTCCGACTTGCCGATCTATGTATGCTCTACAGGCAGAGGCTGGAGAAGCTTGGCATCGACAGTTCTAATGTTCATGCTACCCGACTGAAGGACCAGCTGCTTCAACACATCCCTGATCTATAAGCTGAACATCATGGACGTGATGTCCTACTGGCCTTTAAGAAGGATGTAGGGTCAATTCTTGCACAAGCAAGCAAATATGGAGAAGCCGTTCATCTTGCAATGGCTGCTGGGATGATAAGACGTGCTTCAACACAAATCACAGTGGAATGGCACATTCCATGATGGGTGCCTAGAAGATGCTGTACCGTCATCACTGCTTCAGTTTGTTTGCATGATTGAGCATGGAGCAGACATCAAGTCACAACTCCAACATAGAGCCTCAAAGTCTGACCTTGCTATGGCTCAGCTCTTACAGTACAACTGTTTTGCCAACTACAAGGCCGGATCTCGCGTCCACAGACATTCCAAGGACCGGGAGACACCATTTGTTGTGTACATGGGCATGTCTGTGTTTGCCAAAACAAGGAAGAGGCAGCTCATAGACATGCTCCATGATAATGGACTCGGCATCACCTATGATAGAGTCTTAGAAATCTCAGCCCAGCTTGGAGAAGCTGTTGTAGCTCAGTACGTGGATGATGGCGTTGTCTGTCCACCAGTGTTGAGGAAGCAGGTGTTCACAACGTCCGCGGTGGACAACATCTACCACAACCCAACAGCGACTACAGCTCAAACTTCCTTCCATGGTACCAGTATGTCTCTGTTCCAACACCCAAGCCCTGAACATCCTGGTGAGGAACGAGAGCCAGTGAAGCTCAGTGGAGATAACGGGGTGAAGAAAGTTCCTGAGCTTCCTGAAGCATTCACCAATGTTAAACCAGCATACCTTACTAAGAAGCCCAAACCTCCAGCTGTGCCAAGCCAATTATACCAAGCACTACACTCAATCCAGTCACACCTGAAGGAAGAGTACAGGTGGCTAGAAGAGGTGTCTGTCACTGAGAGTGTGGGTGATACTCTCAGTATCACATGGGCAGCCCACCATGCAGCACAGAAGAGGAGCCAGCTTTTTGAAGTGAGCAGGACATCACTGTTGCCTTTGATACGAGACCAGGCTCACTCTGTTGCAACCATCAAACATGCCATGGGGAAGATTTGAGATACAGTGGCATTCCTCAACCCAGGGCAGACCCCGGTCATAGATGCTGACCAACCACTGTTTGCACTAGCAAAACAAATCCAGTGGCAGTGGCCTGAGTATGGAGAGGACAAATTTGTTATCATGTTTGGGGGACTTCACATAGAGAAGGCTGCGCTTGGTTCCCTTGGAACACTACTGGAACACAGTGGCTGGACCAGTGCTATTGCTGAAGCAGGGGTGGCCTCATCTGGTACAGCTGAGTTATTCCTGACTGTGTCAAGTATCACCAGGACAAGATTGGCCCACCAGATCACAGCATGCAGCCTGTATAAACTGAAGAAAGAAGCCTACCAAGACTACTGCTCTGAGGAGTCCGGCAGATCAACGCTGACCTTTGAAGACTGGTGTGATCAGCGGAGACCTCAGAGTCCACAGTTCCAGTTCTGGGATCTGGTTTTGGACATGGAGCTGGTCGTGCTCCTGTTGATATGCTCCTTCAGGGAAGGAAACTTCGACCTGTACCGTGCAGCACTCCCAGAACTGATCCCCTACTTCTTCGAGAATAACAATGTCAATTTTGCTCGGTGGCTTCCAGTTCACTTCAGACACATGATGTCTCTTGAGAAGCAGCATCAAGATGTAGCCAGAGAGTTTCACAAAGGAAACTTTGTTGTCCACAAGTCCAGAAGAGACTTCCCTGCCATGGCCATTGAACAGAACAATGCAGCCATCAAGGGTGATGGAGGAGCCATTGGACTAACAGAGGACCCAGGGGCACTTCGGAGATGGATGGTGGCTGGACCTGAAGTGAGCCATCTAGTATCTGTATATGAGGACATTTCTGGTGTGAAAGACGCAACCATCAGCACCAAACACCATGAACAGACCTTAAGTGCCCAGACATCTTTCCTTGAGAGGGTGGAGGCACTGTTCAGAGAAGAGTCCGCTGAGTCCAAGAAGAGTCCGCTGATTTGCTGGTGCTGGACACAAAGAACATTGCAGATCCAGCACTAGCTGAATGGTTGGTAGTCATCACGAGAGAGGCAAGGAGAAGTTCCAGTCATTTATGGAGGCCTTGGAGAATGAAGAAGAATGCACATTCTATAAGCCAATCAAGAAGAACAAGGTTTCTTTCTTCAAGCACGAGCAGGCAGCCAGCAGCTCCAAGGAGAAAGTGCTTAAAGATGACTGTCACTTGTTCTCCCGGCTCTTCATCTCCTGCCAAAACAGACAGTGTGACTTGCAAGAATTCTTCAAGCATGAGAACCAGTCAGCACCTGCATCTCTCAGTGACAATGGCAGGCTTCGTATGTGCCAGAAGACCCAGCTAACTGAAATTCTTCAGGCACTGGTGACATTGCCTGACAGTGAACCAGAGGGAGACACCATCATCATTGATGGATCAGCGCTCATCAATTCCCTGCCTCCACGCAGCCCAAAGACTTTCGATGTCTATGCAAAAGAAGACATCCTTCCAGAAGTGGAATCCTTTGGATCAAATTCAAGCGAGTCGATGTCATCTTTGATGTGTACAAGAAGTCTAGTATGAAATCTGAAACCAGGTCAAAAAGAGGTCAGGGGATCAGAAGAAGAGTGACTGGAACCAGCAAGACCTCAACAAACTGGAGAAGCTTTCTGCGGGATGACAACAAAACTGAGCTCTTCCACTTTCTCGCGAGAAAATATGTCAGGCTGAAACCACAAGTATGGTCATTGTGACAAAAGGAGAAGATGTCATCAGCAACAAAAACAAATCCCTCGATGCTGTGGCCCCATGCTGTCATGAAGAAGCGGATACCCGTATATTTGTACATGGCAGAGATGCAACTGCAGAGGGTAGCAAGTCACTTGTCATCAAAGCCAATGACACTGACGTGCTCGTCATAGCAGTGTCTAAGCTGCCATCCCTGGAGAGGCTTGGTCTTCAAAAAATGTGGATTGCTTTTGGGCAGGGAGCCAATGCTCGATGGATACCAGTCCATGAGGTAGTTTCTGCAATAGGACCTGAGAAAGCCAGTGGGATCCTGTATTTCCATGCATTCACGGGCTGTGACGCGGTCTCGTCTTTCCATGGGAAGGGAAAGAAATCTGCATGGCTGACTTGGGAAGTCTGTGATGAGGTTTCTGAAACCTTTACAAAACTCAGCAACTGCCCAACAGAGGTTTCTGAGGATGACCTGCAGAAGCTGGAGAACTTTGTTGTCCTCATGTATGACAAATCAAGTGCAGCCACCGGTGTTGACGAGGCAAGGCTGAATCTCTTTGCCCGTAAGCAGAGGTCCTATGATGCAATCCCACCAACCAGTGCAGCCCTCATGGAACACGCAAAACGTGCTGCTTACCAGGCTGGTATCATATGGGGTCAAGCAACAGTAACCAATCCAGAAGTCGTCAGTCCTGCCGACTGGGGATGGAATCGGAAGGGAGACATATGGCAGATCTGTTGGACAACGCTTCCACCTATTGCAGCCAGCTGTCGGGAACTGACCCAGTGTTCCTGCAAGAAAGGCTGCAACCGGAGATGCAAATGCTTTCGTTCAGGGCTCGCCTGCACTGCATCCTGCAGCTGTGTATGCCAGCTGTAGTGATACATATACATATGTATATTTAATGTTTATATTGTGTATATAAAGTATTAGGAGTATTATTTAATGTGTTATGTTGTTATTTTATATAAAGTGTTAATTTTCTACCATTTACAGTATCTAGGGTTCGATCCCCCACGAGGACCACATTGATTTAATTTCATTGATGTATTTTACTAAATATATATTTGGTTGGTGGGTTAGAGAACAAAAAAAAAAATAAAAAAAAAATGCTAGTGAAATTAAAAAAAAACAAAAAATCAGCATGCAAGAAAACATAGAAATCCACACCAAGATAATTTAAATCCATCAAGTACATGCATATCTATGAACAAAACCATTTTCGGCAGACGCATTCGGCGTCCATCTTGAAAAATGGCCGCCATCTTGGATTTTTGAATGGCACGTCAGGCAGATTTGCTGAGTAGACCCTTGGGAACCACCATGCCAAATTTGGTGCTTGTATCACATTTTGCACAAATTTTCTATTATCTACCCCACTATTACTTGCTGCTGTACTTCTATTCAATTTTCTCTTTTCCCGAAATACCATTTCCTTATCTTTAGACCGACCACACGGTAGAACAAATATTTGTTATCTTCTTCGATTCTTTCATCGTTTTGCTTATTTGCCTCTACTATTTTATTCCTAATCAAGTCTCTATCTTCTGATAAATCTCTCCTTATCCTTATAGATTCAAACCTTTCTATTTCCTTTAGCTTTGACGCATCTCTAAGGATTTCTTCTGCTATCTGATTTGTCCTAACCGTTACTTTCAGTGGTCTTTTCTTGTCTTTCTCATACTTCCTATTCTTCTGTATTCCATTATTTCAATTTCTTTGTCATTTTGAAGTATGCTTCCAAACAAACTACTCATAAATTTAAGCTCCTCTCTATCTCTTTCTATTCTAGACACTATTGTGTGTATGTGTGTGTGTGTGTGTGTGTGTGTGTGTGTGTGTGTGTGTGTGTGTGTGTGTGTGTGGTGGTGGTGGTGGTGGTGTGTGTGTGTGTGTGGTGGTATTGTGTGTGTGTGTGTGGTGGTGGTGTGTGTGGTGAAGTGTATTGTGTGGTGTGTGTGTGTGTGTGTGTGTGTGTGTGTGTGTGTGTGTGTTGGGTAGTAGATGTTATAAGGATAACGAGAACGTGTCGCGGTTTAAGAATACAAATGGTCCTTTAATTATCCTTTTTTTGTTGGTGGGGGGAGGGGGGGGGGGGGAGTTCGTTCATTGCTATTCTGTATCTCGTATTTGTTGTTTTTGGTACATATTTTTATAGTGTTTGCTTCTCTTCAATTGTCTTAATTTTAATTATTTTATTACAATAAACTTCGAAAAGTTCTCTCTCTCTCTCTCATATATACACCACCACCACCACCACCAAGAACACCACCCTGACCATTCGTACACCACCTACAGCAACCACCAATTAACACCACCATATCAAAGCTTCAACACTACCACCACCAATACCACCTAAATCCATACCAACAACACCTACGATACCATCACAACACAGCAACACCAATATTACTACACCACACCAACACTATTATCTAAACCTAAACATACAAAACAATAACAACAAAGACACCATACTACACCACACCAACACTACTATCTATACCTAAACATACAACAACAACAATAACAACAACAAAGACACCATCACACCTTACTACACCACACCAACACTACTATCTATACCTAAACATACAACAACAACAATAACAACAACAAAGACACCATCACACCATACTACACCACACCAACACTACTATCTATACCTAAACATACAACAACAATAACAACAACAAAGACACCATCACACCATACTACACCACACCAACACTACTATCTATACCTAAACATACAACAACAACAATAACAACAACAACGACACCATCACACCATACTACACCACACCAACACTACTATCTATACCTAAACATACAACAACATAACATACCATTAATACATTCCTAGCGCCAGGCAACAAAGGCCGTATGGCACTAAAGCAGAAAACGGAGAGAGTTAGAAGGAAAGGAACTCAAATATCGTTAAGGAGGCTGAGAAAAGAAAGGAAAGCCATTACACGGTCAACGAAAAAGAAAGGGGACTAGGAGAGGATATCGGTAAGACATGGTCGACGACCAACGGCAAAGAAGAAGGGAAAACAACGTATTCGGGCCGGAGAAAAGAGAGGACAGTTAAGGAAAATGTGAGAAATAGAAATTTGAACATCACACCGGGAGCAAAGCGGCGGAGGTAAGCGAGACATTAGGAAGGAGTGGGTAAGCCTGGTATGGCCTATCCGAAGCCGGGCCAACGTAGTCTCGCAACGGCGAACACGGTGAGAGGGGTCAGCCCATGCAGAAACGGAGGCCTTAACAGTACGGAGCTTATTAGAGGAAAGAGAAGACCACATAGTTTGCCAACGAGATAGAAGGAAGGCAGAGATAGCAGGATAATAATCAGAGGGAGGAATTGAAAGAGAAGGTGACCTGACCGTCGCAGCATCACGAGCGAGAACATCAACCTGCTCATTCCCACGAACACCAACATGGCTAGGCACCCAGCAAAAGTGGACAACCTTCTTCCGAGTAGAAAGACTGACAAGCCAATCTTGGATGGCAAGAACCAACGGATGAACAGCAGGGCAAGACTGCAGGAGAAGAAGGGCATTGTACGAATCAGAAAAAAGAGTAAAGGAGGAAGAAGGAAAGGAGCACATGAGACGGACGGCAAAGAAGATAGCATAAAGTTCGGCAGTCAGAACACCGGCTATAGAAGGGAGAGAATACTGATAAGAACGAGAAGGAAAAAGGATGGCAAACCCGACGCCAGTAGACAAACGGGAGCCATCAGTGTAAACTGGAGTAGAAGAAGAATGCTGTGCAAGTTGTTCAAGGTAACGAGATAAAGAACCAGGGGTGGGGTAGAGGACTTAGAACAAGGAAGAATAGAGGGACACATGGAAATACGAGGAAGGAGCCAAGGGGGACACTTTCTGAGTCGTAGCGGAAGAACGTGGAAGGGGGAAAACGAAGAATGAGAAAGTAAGGAATCCATACGAAAAAGGAAAGGGGGCCGAAGGCGAGAATGAGACAGAATAGGAACAGTAGGAGTAAGAGAGGTCCGCAAAGAAGGAAGTTGAAGCGACCGAGCATAGTACCGGAGAGAGAGAAGGGCCCGAAGCCGGTACAAAGAAGGGACGCCGGATTCAGCATAGAGGCTTTCAACAGGGGAAGAGCGAAAAGCACCCAAGGCAAGACGCAAACCGAAATGCTGAACAGAGTCAAGTTTATGTAGGACTGTGTCTGAGGCTGAGGAGTAAACCTTGACAACCATAATCGAGTTTAGAAAGAAAAAGGGCAACGTGAAGGCGAAGAAGGAGAGCACGATCCGCACCCCAGGTAAGGTGGGACAGAGTCTAGAGGAGACGAAGACGGTGCAAAGCAGCAACGTTAACTGAGGAAACATGAGCTTCCCAGTTAAGATGGGAATCAAAGACAAGACCCAAGAAGGTAGTAGAAGAGCGTTAAGGTAAAACGGAACCGTAAAGCTCAAGAGAAGGACGGGGGATAACGTGGCGACGAGTGAAAGTCATAGCACAAGATTTAGTCGTGGAAAAACAAAACCTGTGAGCGGTGGCCCATGACGAGGCAGCCACAATCACAGATTGGATAAGGAAGCGTAACGCAGTAATATTCGAATCAGCAGCATAAATTGCAAAGTCGTCTACATATAAGGAGGACCTGACCTTAGCCGGAAGGGAAGGGATAATGTCATTAATTGCTATGAGAAAAAAAGGATAGTACTTAAGACAGAACCTTGAGGCACACCCTCCAACTGAGGGTATAACCGAGAAAATTAGGAATTCATTCGTACACGAAAAGAACGAGAAGAATGGAAATTATGAATAAAAACGCCCATATTACCACCGATACGAAAAGAACGGAGTTGGCACAAAATGTGATGCTTCCACGTGGAGTCGTACGCCTTCTCAAGATCGAAGAAAACAGCAAGAACAGACTCATGGCGAGCAAAAGCAGACCGGACGTAGGTCTCCAAACTAAGCAAAGGGTCAATAGTGGACCGAGCACGCCGAAAACCAAATTGGGTCGAAGACAAAAGCTGACGTGACTCAAGAAGCCACATCAGGCGGACATTAACCATCCGTTCAAACAGCTTGCATAAGCAACTTGTCAAAACAATAGGGCGATAGTCCTGGGGCGAAAAACCTGACTTACCAGGCTTAACACCTTACGAGCGGCCTATGCGGTTTATTTATGTGTACCGCACAGCGGGGTGTTTTTAGCCAAAATAGGGCTGTTTACGTGATCATTTTCATGCCTAAATAAGACCCAGAACGTAAAACAAGTACCTATCCCTGAAAGGGCATAAACAGAGCTTTCGAATGACACCATAACGATCCTTGTATGATGGATAGTTTTCTTGCAATAACCGTGCAACGCGAGTGCAAAAAGCAGGAAATTCGGTACTTTCAGTACATAATTGAGTATGTAGCGAGTGAGAGAGGGAGGAGGGAGCTGAGATTTGTGTCAGTAGGTTCGCCGCGGTGGTCTGGAGCAGTCATACGCTCGCTAGTCTCCTGCCACCACTTGTCTCTCTCTCTCAGCCACATTACGTGCTGAAATTGCCACTCGAGTTATGTCGAGCGCCGCCACATAGTCCAGCTTTATTTAACTCGACATATGTTGCTCGCCGCTAATTAAGGGTTAAAGAATGGCATGGTAAGAGCAGAACTCCACGCAGGAGGGAAAACACCTGACGACCAAACTTTATTAAAAATAGCCAACAAAAGTATCAAAGCCTCTGAGGAAAGATGCTTAAGCATTAAATAATGGACTCCATCAAGACCCTCAGAAGTAGCCTTACAGGCACGAAGAGCCACTACTGACAGAGCTAAAGTAGAGACCTAAATGACTGGCAATTGCCTCCGAGTCAGCAACAGACTCACCATCAACATGAAGCACAGGAGAATGGGGAGGTAAACGCTTGCCCGAAATCTTGCGAATGCGTTTCCAGACAGACTGAACAGGAGTAAAGGATGTAATGGAGGAAACATAGGACACCCAACTTTGACGTTTAGCAGACCTGACTGTGCGACGGAGGAAGGCAGACGCCTTACGAAAAAGTATGAAAGAACGATCATGAGCGGGAGTAAAACGCTTACGACGAAAGCTCTTCCAAGAAGCCCGTTTAATGTGGAGAGCCTTGGAGCAGGCCAGGGACCACCATGGAACACATTTTGACATAAAAGGACAGGAGGTCCGGGGAATAGAGACTAAGGCAGCACTCAAAACAGTGACCAGAAAAAAAGGCCAGTAAATCATGCACAGATGAAAAATCAGATGGAGGTAAGGAAGGAATAGACAGTGAAGCAAAAGTAGACCAGTCCACACGCTGGAAGCACCAACGAGGAGGACCAGGGACAGGAGAATAGGAGGTAGGAGAGAGCAGAACAGGGAAATGGTCGCTATAGAGAGAATCCTCCAAAACAGACCAATGAAAAAGAAGAGACAGGGAAGGGGAACAAAAAGAAAGATCGAGACAAGAAAATGAACGCGTTCTAGCATCAAAATGAGCCAGGGAGCCAGTATTAAGAAGAAAGAGGTTATTATTGGCAATAAAAGACTAATGCACGACCACGTGAGGTAACGACGGAATCACCCCACAGGGTGTGCCTACAATTATAATCACCAAGTAATAAACACGGAGGAGGTAGCCGAGCTAAAAACATGGTAAAAGAACCAAAATCGATGGGAACAGGAGAGAAATAAAGGGAAACAACTGTAATCCAACGACCAAGAAAACCCTTAATGAAGGTGCAAGGGAGAAACTCTTCATAAGGAACAGAGTGGTGAAGGAGGATACAAGTGTCCGAAAGAGAATGAGGAGAACTAAAAAAACAATAGCCAGGAACAGGAACTGGAGGAGAAAGAAGACAAGTTTCCTGGAGACAGACAACCTTAGGGGAATTAATAAAAGATAAAAAACGCAAATCGTCTCTCTGAAGAGAAAAACTACGAAGGTTCCATTGCAAAATGGACATACTAAAAAATACTAAAAAGAAAGGACAACGAGAGAAGCAGTAAGAGAGAGAATTAAAAAGATATATAAAAATATATATCAGAAGGCGGAACAAATACACACAGGACGAAAGAGTAACTAGGGAGGGAAAATAAAAACAAAACAAATACAAATAAGAGAAGAAAGTAACGAAAAAATAGAGGAAAACTAAGAAAGGGAAAACATTGAATACATCAAGAAAAATATAAACACAAGTGGGAAGAAAATATATACATTATATACAACACATTTACAAAATACAGTAAACACCGTGGACGGAAAATATATACAAGAGAGGTTAACGATGGGAAATAATGGCAAGAATGGGAAGGGAAGGAGGATGAGCAGGCACTGAAGGGGAAGACTGGAAACCTGGAGGCATAGGGAGGTCTAACAGGGAAAGAGCAGGAGAAGGAGGAGGAGGGATGGAAGAAATAGGGAGGACAGAGGATGGGTGGGAAGAGGAGGAGGTGGGAAGGTTAGGAGGAGGAATAGGGGGAGGGTCAGGAGGAGAAAGAGGAGGAGGGTCAGGAGAAGAAAGAGGAGGAGGGTCAGAAGGGGGAGTGGAGGAAGAGGACGGGGTAAGGGAAGGCGGGAGAGGGGTAGGGGGGAGAGAAGAGGGGATAGGATGAACTTCGGCATGAATGGGTGAAGGCGGTGGGCGAGAAGAACGGATAAATTGATCGATTTTAGGTAAGGTTTCGTAGGAAAAATCTAGGGACACAGTGACAGGAGGGTAAGGAGACTGGACAAAGGGAGGAGAAAGGGAAAAAGAGGGAGAAGGAGGAGGCTTCCTCTTCTTCCCACAGGGACTCGAGCTCCGTACACCACAGGCACCACCCCTACGTTTAGAAGAGGAAGGGGGAGAGGATGAATGGAGTGCAGGAACCCGTTTGGTAGAGGAGATAGGAAGTTTAGAGCGAGGAGGAAATTTAGAGTGACTAGAAAAGAGGAAGATGACTAAGAGCGGGGGGGAAGCTTGGGACGCTGAGAACGTTGAGGGAGACCAGAAGAGGAGGAACGAGGAAGAGAGCTAGAAGAAGGGGCAGAAGTAGGAGTAGAAGAATCGAGAACAGAGAAAGAGTTAGACAAAGGCACAGAAGAGGAAGAACGGAGGAGACAGAAGAGGAAGAAAAAGTAGAAGGAGAAAGTCTGGAAGAAGAACTGGTAGAAGGAATAGAGGGAGACGACAAAACCGGTATGGCCGAGGGAGCGGAATGGGGGACGGAAGGAGCGGGAGAGGAGGTAGGAACTGAGGAAACCGAAAAAGAAGGGGGCGTAGTAGAGGAAGGGGAAGAAGAGGAGGGAGGAGACAGAGTCTTGGCAGATAAATGGGTCAATTTCTTGAGTCGGCTGAATGAGATCCACGACAATTAAGGCATGACTGGGATGTAGACTGGCATTCACCAACGGCATGTCCCGACTGCGCACAGCGTGGGCAACGAGGGCACTCAGTGGACGTACGACAGTACTTCGCCGGGTGGCCGAAATGCCAGCAGCTGCGACACTAGAGGGGATGAGGAAGAGACTCTGTCACGGGGAGGCGAGTACCACCGACAATGACGTGGGGAGGAGGAAGGGAAAGTCCATCAAAAGAGATCTTGGCAATGTTTGCGGGATTGCGGCGAAGGTTGCGAGGAGGGATAGTGTAACAGACCACACTAACCACCTTGTGGTCTTGAGCAACAATGATGTTCTTGACTAGGTCGGCGCAATCCGCGAATTGACGACCCCCTAGACGTATGGAAGCGGGGATCAGGACAGTCCCTGTACAGGAGTTGAGTCGGTGGTCTTTATGAGACGGTATGGAGTTGCCAGAACAATCAACGAATGAAGACATAGCTGTAGCCTGACGTTCGGTTTGGACGGTAACAAGTCGGGAGTCATAATGGCGGGAGTGGAAGGTGACGTCCTTTCCCACCTGCTGAAGGAGACGCAGGTGGAAGAGGAGGTCATCACCGGTCAGAGGAGCAGAGGTATGGATGGAGAAAAACTTGGTAAAGGAAGAAGTTGCAAAGAGAGAGGACAGAGGAGTGAGGACGAGAAGAGGACGAAATTGGGAAAGAAGAGGAAAGAGAACGAGGGAGGGAAGGCAGAAAAGGGTCAAGGGTGACAGCGATAGAGGGTGAAGAGGAAGAAGATGAAGACTCAGAAACGACAACAGGAGAGGAGGTTAAAGCTTTGGTAGTGGAGGTTGGAGAAGGACGTGATGAAGACATAAAGGTTGTAGAGAGACTCGGAACAGTGGTGAACGAGAGGGACGAGTGATGATCAAGGGACATTTCAGCGGGTAGGTCAAGAGCACCCAAATCCATCCCTGACTCACCGTGCTTCCGCGGTGAATCAGACCGACAGCCAAACAACGTATCCCTGAGTGGCAGGCTGCATGCCACAAGGGGCTCAATCAGCGGAACCTCCAAAGCAGTAGACATGAACAGAGAGGAACAGCGAAAAAAGAATATGTTGTCACCATATAAAGAGAAAAGGGGGAACGCATGGAAGAAGATACTGCGGTTACCAGGTGCCCCAGGCAATGAAAGGGAAAAAGACCTCCGCAGGGCCACGAAGCCCAGAATGTGGCCAATTGAAATGGGACAGGCCTCGGGTATAAGCTAGGGACCTTGTACAACCCGGGCATATGTCCTGTAGCTTTGTCCCATGAAGATTGGGGCCGGCGTAGTCACCTGTCACACTCACTGGGAAGAGAGAAGGGAGTCAGAAAACCCAAAGCAACCCTATAGTGCTCATCCTCCAGCACCTGTTACCAGGTGGACTCTGCAAACTTTGCAGTGATCAGAAACACCAAGGTGAAACCCCGAGGAAACTAGAACCTCTGAAGAAGTGAAAGAAAAAGGTAGGAAACAAACAGGAAAGACAACTAGAAGGAAAGGGAGGGATGGGACCACAAAAGCACAAGGGTGGGAGACCGACCTCAGTTAGCTGCCCCAGGAGAAAGCGGAAGAAGGAAAAAGGAAAACTAGAAAGGAGGAGAAAGAAAAGGACATGACAAAATTAGTTGGAGGTGATAGGGGCAGCGGTCAAGAACCTTGGCCGCTCCACCTACCAGCCCGTAAGCCCCCAAACGCCGGCAACGAGTCATGTGACATGGGGGACACACAACAACAACAATAACAACAACAAAGACACCATCACACCATACACCACACCAACAAATGCAAAGATAAGAAATTTAATACAAATATTAAATCAAGATTTATATAAAAAGCGCATAAAAAAAAAAAAAAAAAAAAAAAAAAAATGGGTTTAAACCAAACAAATCTGACTGGTGAGAGCTAATAACCATAATATATACAGGGCCCACATCTGTCCTCATGCCTTTGAACCCATTGTATTCTAGCTGTTATAATATCCAGACTTTCTTCCAATATACTAACATTATAAGTACTTCAAGAGAGCTTGATAGTGTGTTGCATAAATAGTCCGTCCATAATAAAAGGAATATTACATTTTATCATAGGGTTACGTGATCTAAAAACTCTCTTACAATATCTAATAGTACAAGGGCTACTCGGTGCTTAACCCTTATCTAGAGGGGGGTTTTGGGCTATTTTGGGCATATTCAGGCCCTCCTGAATGATCAATCAAGTATCTGCATGAAAAGAAATTTTTTCAGCAAAAAACTAGGCGCTAAAAGCTTCAAAATGAGACCAGAATGAGCTACGTAGCACTCGTCATTCTCACGCAGTGGTACCACTAACATGGGAGTTTAGCGTATAGCGGCATATTTTTTCCAGCTACGCTCACTACTGGCAACACTGCCGGCCTCTCGAGAACAGAGGGAGCGTGAATCAGTGGGCGGCGGTAAGCCCTGGGTGTCGGATGTGTGGCCTGCTGCGCTCCCGGCCATTTGCACTCTATTTTAACCCTTTAAAAGCCTTAATAATGCTCCTAACTTGCTGCAAATTGGAGCCCGACTTAACTGGCAGGGCCCGCCTTAAGGGTTAAGGAGCAACTGATTACACCGAGCTGCTGTGACGTGACTGCTGGCAAATGATGGTACTTCACACATTCGTTTTAGTGCCTTGCTAAAAGCGGTTTCAAAAGATTTAAAGATTTGAGAATTAAAAGTCATATCATGATTCCATAAATTAAGGCCATATTCAGGTAAATAATAAGAGTTAAAAAGAAATAGTAGAGTTTGTTTATCTACTGATTTAAAATTCCTAAAAACACTATTAAATGAGGCATAAATTTTTTGTAGTCTAAAATTGATATCATTATTGTCTTTAAAATTGAAGTTAATCATATGGCCGAGGTACTTGTAACTTGTCACTACCTGCAGCCTATCACCAGCAAGCTTGATGCTTTGAGTCGGCTCATCACTCTTATTGTTAAATATCATGCATTTGGAATTATTTCTATTGATGATCAATGAGTGTATATCAATGCCAGTTTTGAGTTTATCATACAGATCATTCATCTCCGAGACAGAGCTTGCTAGAAGCACCAAGTCGTCCGCGTACGCCAGGATATTGCATCTTGTTATTCCAAACTTACATCCAACATCAGTGTTGAGAACAGCATTAATAATTATAGAGTCAATGTAATAGCTAAAAAGAAAAGGTGAGAGTACACCACCCTGCCTAACACCCTTTTCAATAAAGGCATGTAGACTGCATGATTCCTTCCATTTAATGTTTGCTTTTTTATGTCCAAGATAATGCATGATTAAAAGTACAATATCCACTGGAACAGAACTATCTAAAAGTTTATTTCCTAAAAAAAAAGTGGTCTACTCTATCAAACGCCTTGCTTAAATCGATAAATGTAGCAATGGAAGTTTTCTTGAAATTTGTTCAAAAAAATCATAATTTTTTTAAGTATAAAACATGCATCACTTGTTGAACAACCCGCCTTTAATCCTTCCTACCCGGGCTGCCTTAGGTAAGGACAGCGCGGCTGAAGGGCCGCTACCCGGTATGCCTTACCTAAGGCATTTGCTTGAAAGCGTGCTTTAAATTTCGCGCGGGTAAATTTTACTTTGCGGGGGCGATCGTAGCGCCACCAAGCCTCAACTACCACGCTTATCAGTTCCTACGTTGCCGCGATTGCGAGCTACAGCAAAAAAATGAATTCCGACGCGTCCGATACTGTGCAATCTCCCGCGCGTCCCAGTGCTACCCCGCTTGCAACATCTACGCCTCTGCCAACCGAGAAGCAAAAGAAACTAAGGAAAGTGAAACGTTTGCTAAATGATAGTGCAACACAACGTGAACTTTTCAACCAGGATTTGAGCAGTGGTGAAAGTTCTGTGGACAAAAACCTCTATATTCAGAGTAGAAGTGGGAGCAAAATTGACGACTTTGTGAGATTTGGTGCTGATGACAATGTTGATTTATTTGAGGGGGGTGATGGTAGTGATGATCCTGATGTGGAAGTGGTGGAGGAAGGTGCTATTGAAGTACCAAGTGTGCTAGAGCCAACCCCTTCGCCTAGTTTCGTAGGTCAGGGTAGGCCTAGGCCTAGCCCTAGCCCTAGCCCTAGCCCTACGCCAGGACCTTCCCCTTTGCCTGCCCATACGCCCTTGAAAGTGGGTAAATACTTCTATAAACAGTCTTTAGTGAAAAGTACAGCCAAGAAAGCACGCAGGGAGGCAGAAAAAGTGAGGGAAGGCATAGATAGTGAGAGCGACGCCGACCCAGGCCTAGCAACCACCCGCATTCCTTTGTCCCGACGCCTTGACCCGGGACGCCGGGAGAGCCACCCACAGCCCTTGGCTTCATCTGTCCCTCAGGATGACCAAAGGGCCTCTACAAGTGCGCCATTGGCCTCCCACAGTGTGTCACCACAGGCCCCGCATCGTAGGTCCTTATTTCCTGCGGAAAAGTCCACGGCTAGCCGCAAAAGGAGCCCAACTCCCGAGGCCGAGGCTCCCATTGCTCAACCTCCCGCAGCCGACGCCCGGTCTATTCTTCACCAGAGTTGTCTCCTGAAGAGGATGCTGACGACCCTAACATTGCCCCAGATGACCTGACGTCGCCTGAGGAAGAGGAAAACGAAGAGGAAGAGGAAGAGGAAGAGGGAGTCCCGACAAGAAGAGTCAAAGGACCTCGAGGTCGTGGACGTGGTCAGCCTGCCGACGCTGCTGCCCCTGGGCCTGGGCCTGGGTGTGGGCGTGCAGGGCATCCGCCTGGGCATCCGCGTGGCCAAGGGCGTGTGCCAGGGCGTCCAGGGCGTGTGCCTGCTGCAGCTCCACATCCTCGTCCTCGAGCTGCTGAAATGTTTGTGTGGTCAGATGGGGCGGATTTTGTGCCAGATTTTCCTGCCTTTGACGAGGTACAACAGGGATCGGGGGTGTCACCAGCATATCCCTGTGGCCCAAATGCCACCCCCAGTGAACTTTTCTGTGGCTTCTACGACAATGAAGTCATGGAATACCTTGTCAAAGAGACAAATAACCACCAGGCTATCTGTTCAAACTTTCTTGGCAGGAAGACCAGTGCCAAGATGGTGGCATGGAGAGCTCTCACTGTGGCAGAATTATATGTGTTCTTGGCACTCACAATGCTGATGACACACATAAAGAAGCACGTTCTGGCCGACTACTGGATAACTGGCGACCTCACAACGACTCCAGCATTTGGCAAATTCATGTCAAGGGATAGGTACTTCGACATCCTCTCATATTTCCACCTGACAAATAACATGCATGTCCACGAGCTCAACACACTCTGGAAGATCAGGCAACTGTATGACATGATACGTCATCGGTTTTCCACCTACCTGATTCCATTTCAGAAGCTGTGCATCGACGAGTCTCTGGTCCTGTTCCGTGGTAGGCTGCACTTCCGACAGTATATCCCGTCAAAGAGACACCGCTTCGGCATCAAGCTCTTCGTCCTCTGCGACTGCAAGACGGGATATGTGCTCGACTTTATAGTCTACAGCGGCAAGGGTGGTGAGGTGCAGATTGACCCCCTCATTGGTTTTGGCGGCGCTGTGGTAAAGAGGATGATGGAGAGGTACTTCCATGACAACCACGTCCTCTATACCGACAATTATTACACGTCGCCTATCCTCGCCAAGTACCTCCATGACCGCAAGACCGGAACTGTCGGCATAGTGAAGGGGAAGAGGAAGGGCATGCCAGCCTACCCAACCAAAACTAAGAAGACGGACATCTTCCATAAGAAGAGTGGCCCCATCCTCTCCATCCACTGGCATGACCAGCGCAAGGTCAACCTCCTCACCACATGCCACAAAGCAGAGATGGTCCCCACAGGGAAGGTGGACCGAAAAACGAAGAACCCTATCACAAAACCAGCTGCTGTTCTGGACTATAACCTGAACATGCGCCTTGTCGACAAGTCCGACATGCAGATGGGCTTCATAGACTGCCTGCGAACATCTTGCAGGTGGTACAAGAAGTTTGTCCTTGCACATAGTAGATATGTCTGTCCTCAACGCGTACAACATCTACCGTTTGAGGAGTCCAGTCATCAAGTACAAGAGCCTGCGGACCTTCCAAAAGCAACTGATACATGAGCTCCTGGTAAAACATGCGGGTACACCAGGGAGGCCACTACAAGGACCAGGCATGATGGACAGAATAGGGTGTGCCGAGTTCTTGAGAAAGCACCAGCTCGTCGCCCTTCCTTGCCAGGGTCCTAACAGCCGAATAAGGATGCAGAAGAGGTGCTATGTGTGCACCCGCACAACTCGACGACCAAGCAAACCCACAAAAACCACTTGGCAATGCCTCGAGTGTCAGGTGGGACTGTGTGCTGGCACCTGCTTCAATGATTTCCACACTCTGGCAAACTATTGAAGTGTAAGTGACAGTGATAGTGACACTCAATAATAATAATAATAATATAACTAAGTATAAGTGAAAGAGACACATAAGTAATAATAAGTGCCTTCAGAACAATATGAACAAGTGAAAGTGACACTAAAATATATATTCCTAACAATAACAAAAGTGAAAATTACACTCTCAATTACTATAGTCCAGTATAAATAATCATAACTACTATAATAATAACAATAAAACTAAGTATATGTGACAGAGACACAAATTACTTCAGAAAAATATATTTATTGAGTGAAAATATCATAATAACAATAATATATGGCATAATAAACAATAAAACACTAAAAAATCGCTTCCCGCCATAATTCAAGGTAGAGCGACGAGTCAAAACGTTCGTCGTAGCCTGGGCCGCGGTTGAGCGTTCGGACGCGGCGAGGTAAATACGCGGCAAAAGTTACCTCCACTTCCATCACCATAACTCCGGAACTACTTGAGCTAGAAAGCTCTACTCAACGCCATTCTACGCGACAAGGTAAGGCGCCCATTTTGACATATGTTTGATTAATGTAGGTAGTATATTAAGCGAGATTAGCCTTAGTTTACTTTTGTTGTGTTTTCAGCCAGATCGCCCGGATACAGCCTCCGTCCTTAACACCTTAAGAGCGGCCTATGCGGTTTATTTATATGTACCGCCCAGCGGGGTGTTTTTAGCCAAAATAGGGCTGTTTACGTGATAATTTTCATGCCTAAATAAGACCCAGAATGTAAAACAAGTATCTATCCCTGAAAGGGCATAAACAGAGCTTTCGAATGACACCATAACGATCCTTTTATGATGGCTAGTTTTCTTGCAATAACCGTGCAATGCGAGTGCAAAAAGCATGTAATTAGGCACTTTCCCCATACAATTCCGTATATAGCGAGTGAGAGAGGGAGGAGGGAGGTGAGATTCGTGTCAGTAGGTTCGCCGCGGTGGTCTGGAGCAGTCATACGCTCGCTACTCTCCTGCCACCACTTGTCTCTCTCTCTCAGCAACATTAAGTGCTGAAATTGCCACTCGACCTATGTCGAGCGCCGCCACATAGTCCAGCTTTATTTAACTCGACTTATGTTGCTCGCCGACAGTTAGGGGTTAAGAAAGGCTGCCCGGGTAGGAAGGGTTAAACCTAACTGTCTGAAGTTAAAACTAAGCTTTTCAGATCAAATATCTAAAAAATACAGCTCAAATATTTTCAAAATACATGAAAACTGCATAACAGGCCTGTAGTTTGAGGAATCAGTTATATTACCTTTGTTATCTCTAAATATCGGGGTAATAGTACCTTTAAGCAGGTCACAGGGGAGGTAACAGTTAACAAAGCAGATGTTAACAAAATGAGACTAGTTCTCTAAAAACTCTCCGGAAGCATTCTTTAGAAATGAAGCATTAACTGAATCGTGGCCTTGACCATTATTTAGTCTTGGAATAATTTTCTTCAAGGTGTCACTGGACATTTTCAAGAAAAATTTTCTACTTTCTGGCCACATTCGCTTGAGGTCATCAATAACAGATTGTTCCGAGTGTGGATCATTAGCAGACTGATTTAGAAGAAATATTTCATAAAATACAGTATTGATATTAGAATTACCACTGTGACCGTCTATGACAATGGAGTGTTTTTTGTTAGCCCGATTTTTCTTAATATCCTTCCAGAACTCCCTCTTATCTTTAAAGCGAAATTTGTCCATTATCGATGAACATATTTCTCTTTTCTCATTAGATTTGCAGTCATTTAACACATCCTTAACACCTTACGAGCGGCCTATGCGGTTTATTTATGTGTACCGCACAGCGGGGTGTTTTTAGCCAAAATAGGGCTGTTTACGTGATCATTTTCATGCCTAAATAAGACCCAGAACGTAAAACAAGTACCTATCCCTGAAAGGGCATAAACAGAGCTTTCGAATGACACCATAACGATCCTTGTATGATGGATAGTTTTCTTGCAATAACCGTGCAACGCGAGTGCAAAAAGCAGGTAATTCGGTACTTTCAGTACATAATTGAGTATGTAGCGAGTGAGAGAGGGAGGAGGGAGCTGAGATTTGTGTCAGTAGGTTCGCCGCGGTGGTCTGGAGCAGTCATACGCTCGCTAGTCTCCTGCCACCACTTGTCTCTCTCTCTCAGCCACATTACGTGCTGAAATTGCCACTCGACCTATGTCGAGCGCCGCCACATAGTCCAGCTTTATTTAACTCGACTTATGTTGCTCGCCGCTAATTAAGGGTTAAATTGTTTCTTACTTGTCAACATTGCTTCGTGCTCAGTCGTCCCCCGTACTTGGCCTGCACCCACCCAAGTAAGGAATTTATCTCTGGCAACGCTATGCTTCTCTTTAACACACCGATTCCGTCCAGGAAATATTTTGAATTTATTTTTCTTGATACATTTACGCACATACCCTTATACTGGTCATAAGTAACTCATAAGAGATAATCCAACATCTTCAAATGATCAGTGTCACGGCAACCTATTGTCTGGTATTCATGTACAGGCAGTGGATAGACATTTTTGAAATGACGATCAACAGCATTATTAATCTCATTAAACTCGTCAGATGTAATTTTGTCCCATTTTATATACTCAACTGGTTCATCCTGCCGAGATATTTGAGGTGCAACTGCTGACACCACTCCAATGAATCTAAATGTTGCCTCTACCGGTAGGTGATCCGATCCAATTATATTTTGTAAAATACATATATTTTCTACTGTAATATGACTATGTTTTACCTACAACATGATCTAAACATTTACTGATACAGTTGCTGTAACCTATAAACGTGCATGTGTCGACATTCAGCATTTCTACATCAAAGCAATGTAAATAATTATTTATCATAAACTCCGACAAATTACGCCAAGCTCTACCAAAGAAAAGATCGGCGCTTAACTCACCAAATATATAAATACGATCATATGTTAATGTACTAATATAGTCTTCAAGTATAGATAAGGTTTCCAGATATTTATCAAGAGATGTGGCCTGGCATATATCACTGGTCATGTATAAATTAACGAAAACTACATTATAACCAAACATATTTATATTAAAAACCATTATATTTTTTTCTAAGGAAATTACATTAATTTTAAAGTTGAGACGTGTTTTCCACAAATCTGGTCTACCCGCCATGCTTGACAGTGATTTATCCGAAAAAAGTGGCGCCAACAGCAATACAATCATAATTTTCATCCACATAATCAAAAATACCAAGCTTATCATCAGTCACAAATGTTTCCTGCAAGAAAATTATATCCAGATTTGAAGATGTTAAATGTCTAACCAAATCAATATTATTCCTTAACCCTTCTGGCCCGGGCTGCCTTTCTAAAGGACGGAGCTTGTATCCGGGTGATCTGGCTGAAAAATAAAACTCATAAACAAAGGCGTATCTCCCTTAATACAAGAGCAACATTAATCAAATATATAAAAAAACTAAAATTGCCTTACCTTGCTGAGTATACTGGCATTGAGTAGAGCTCTCTAGCTCAACTGGTTCCGGAGTTATGGCGATGTTAATGGAGGTAGCATTTGCCGCGTATTTACCTCGGCGCGTCCGAACACTCAACCGCGGCCCCGGCTACGACGCCCTGTTGCACTCGTCGCCCCACACGCAATTATGCCGGGAAGCGATTTGATAGTTTTTTATTGTTTATTATGCCATTTATTATAGTTATTATGTAATTTTCACTAAATAAAGTAATTTTTATGAAGTTATTTGTGCCTCTGTCACTTATACTTAGTTCTATTGTTATTATTATGAGTAGTTATTATTATGTATACTGGACTATGGTAACTGATAGTGTCATTTTCACTTTTATGTATTGTTAGGTAAGCTAATAATATATATAGGGTCACTTTCACTTGTTCATATTGTTATGAAGGCACTTATTATTACTTATGCGTGTCTCTTTCACTTATACTTAGTTATATTATTATTATAGTGTCACTTTCACTGGACTATGATAATTGATAGTGTCATTTTCACTTCTATGTATTGTTAGGTAAGCTAATCATATATACTGTATAGTGTCACTTTCACTTGTTCATATTGTTATGAAGGCACTTATTATTACTTATGTGTGTCTCTTTCACTTATACTTAGTTTTATTATTACTATTAGCCTACATATTAGAGAGTGTCACGTTCACTGTCATTGTCACGGGCACTTCAATAATCGATTAGAGTGTGAAAGTCGTTGAAGCACCCTTCAGCGCCCAGTGCCACTTGACACTCGAGGCATTCCCATGTGGTTTTGCTCACTTTGTGGGGTCTGCGAGTTGTGTGGCTGCACACATGGCACCTCTTCTGAATCCTAACTTTACTTGCTTTGAAAGGAAGGGGGTTGAGCTGGTGCTTCCTGAATAAGTCGGCACACCCCGTGAGGTCCAGCTGGCCTGGCCCTTGTAGTGGTCTCCCAGGTTCCGCATATTTAGCCAGGAGCTCAATTATCACCTGCTTGTGAAACTTCCGCAGGGACTTGTACTTCTTGTCTCCGGGAGTCCACAGACAGTAGATGTTGTAGGCATTGAGGGCCGACATATCTACCATATGCAGAATAAACTTCTTATACCACCTGCAAGATGTTCGCAGGCAGTCGATGAAGCCCATCTGCATGTCGGACTTGTCGACGAGGCGCATATATAGGTTGTAGTCCAGGACAGCAGCTGGTTTCTGGACGGGGTTTTCGGTTCTTCGGTCCGCCTTCTCTGTGGCGACCATCTCGGCCTTGTGGCATGTGGTGAGGGGGTTGACCATGCGCTGGTCATGCCAGTGGATGGAGAGGATGGGGCCACTCTTCTTGTGGAAGATGTCCGTCTTCTTCGTCTTTGTTGGGTAGGCTGGCATGCCCATCCTCTTGGCCTTGACTGTGCCGACAGTTCCGGTCTTGCGTCATGGAGGTACTTGGTTAGGATGGGCGATGTGTAGTAATTGTCGGTGTAGAGAATGTGGTTTTTATGGAAGTGTTTCTCCAAGGTTTCGGGAGACTCAGGGCATAGCCTGAATTCCATTTTCTCTCCTAGGCCTTGGTAGCTGGATACATATCTTTCTGCCTCAAACATAGGGGTATCAGGAAAACCCTCTTTATATAACATACTCATCCAACTTCACGACATGCCCTACATCGCTATCCTCTATCCATAAAACATACTCTTCCCACTACATATCATGCATGTAACACTATACATATTCACTAATAAATCATGGCAGTGCAATTGTTAAGAGCAGACCTGTAGGTCCATCGGACCTACCCCCCGGCAGGGTTGGGTCATCAACACAGGGCCCTCCTGGTCGTCATCATGCGACTGTGTCAAGAGCATTACAACGTTCCAAAGCTGCTCGTCGGTGCAGCTTTTTCTTTAGTAATATAAGGGGACTTCACTCTAACATCAATTCTGTACATCAATTTCTTAAAGCAGAATCCCCTACTCTCCTTTTTTTGACAGAGACTCGAGTAACATCCACATCTGACACATCTAGATTTAATTTTCCAGGTTATCAACTGCTCCAAAATTTCAGACCTAAAGTAGGTGTATGTTGCTTCGCAAAATCTGAAATTGCCCTGGAGGAGGTTACTAGTTTCAATTGTCCTTATTTTGATTATTCTATATACAAATTAATTTCTGCTGGTAAATTTAAATACATATGTTGCATCTACCGTTCCCCAAATACTCCTCAAGAGCAAAGTCTTTTTGATTTTCTGTCCTCACAACTCAGTGTCCTCAACTTAAATGCTTCTTCTGAAATCACTGTTTTGGGTGATTTTAATGTCCATAATGTTGAATGGCTCACTCATTCAGCCAGGACTGATGATGCTGGTCTTGAATGTGAGCTATTTGCAGACTCATTTAATCTCACTCAACTAGTCAACCAACCCACCCGTGTACCAGATAATCCTGATCATAATTCCCACCTACTGGACTTAATTTTAACAACCAATTCAGAAAATTATGATGTTACAGTGAGGTCACCGCTTGGATCTTCTGATCACTGTCTGATACAGGCCACCTGTCTATCACCTTCCACACCTTCCCACTCTGAACCTGTTTTGGTGACTAAATGGCATTACGATAGGGCAGACTGGGAGGGTCTTCAAGATTTTTTTATTGATATTCCCTGGACCTCTTTCTTTTCTAATGATGCACACTCCACCTTGAGCCACATACAAGATTTTATAAAAATTGGAATGGAAACTTTTATTCCTCATCAAAAGTACAGTAAAAGATCTAATTCACCTAAATGGTTCGACCATAATTGTGCTAGAGTAACTGAACAAAAAGCAATAGCCTATAATGCATACACAAGATCAAAAACACATGAAGCCTTTAATTACATTAGAAACATCAGAAATCATGCCAAAACTGTATTAAATCTAACTAAATCAAACTTTCTCGACAAGCAGGCAAATAAACTTCTAAATAATCGAAATGATAACAAAATATTTTGGTCTACTCTTAACTCATTCAAATCCAACTTCACTACTGCTTCATCCATTCCACCATTAAAATCTCCGACTGGCAATCTTGTAAGTGATCCACGAGGTAAAGCTAACCTTCTTGCGGATATTTTTTCCACCAACTCAACCTTAGATGAAATAAATCAAGATGTCCCTGTACTTAATTTTAATTCGCCTGAAATTCCCTCACTTAAGATCCACACCAGACATGTCAAAACTATTTTGCAGAATCTCTCAGTAGATAAGGCTCCTGGTCCTGATGAAATTCCTCCAATAGTACTTAAACATTGCTCCTTGGTGCTCGCTCCTGTATTGGCAAAATTTTCCGTCTGTGTACTCATACCTCATGCTTCCCAGTATCCTGGAAAGAAGCAAACATCCATCCAGTTCCTAAAAAAGGTGCCTCTTCAGATCCATCAAACTACAGACCAATAGTTATAACTTCCACTCTTGGTAAAGTCTTTGAAATTATATTAAATAATCACATAATTAAGCATCTTGAGAATAATACATTAATCAGTGATAGGCAATATGGTTTTAGACGATGTCGATCAACTGCAGACATTCTTTGCCTTCTTACGCATCAAATCAACCAAGCTACAGACCAACATGATGAAACACATACAATAGCACTGGATATATAAAGGCATTTGATAGAGTCTGGCATCAATCCTTATTGTCGACGATGTCACACTACGGCCTTGCATCATTAGTTCCACTAATTTCTTCTTATCTTCATAACAGAAAAATATGTGTAATGGTAGATGGCCTATATTCTCAATTTAACTCAATAAATGCTGGTGTTCCCCAGGGATCAGTTTTGGCCCCAACTCTGTTCCTCATTCATATCAATGATCTCATATCTACCACTCATAATCCAATACATTCCTACGCAGATGACTCAACACTCCACAGTTCCTTCACATTTACCAATTCTTTCACCCAACCCAATCTTATAAATTCAAAAATAAACACTGCAATTTCTCTGAACCAGGACCTTTCTAGAATTAATGAAGGGGGACAAAAGAATCTAGTTTCCTTTAATGCACAGAAAACCAAGTACATTCAATTTTCTAACCGACAGAATCTCACAGACTCCCATATATTTGTTAATGATGTAAATATTCCCACTTCCCCTAGTATTGACATTCTCGGTGTAACATTCACTACTAACTTGAGCTGGACACATTATGTTAGAAGCATTGCTAAGAATGCCTCTAAAAAACTGGGACTCCTGTACAGACTTCGAGAATTCTTCACTGACGAGCAGTTGGCCGTAATATATAAAAGTCATGTGCGTTCTCAGATGGATTACTGTTCACCTCTGTGGAGTGGAAGTGGAGTGGTTGCATTGAGGCAGTTGGACAAAATTCAAAATAAAGCTATTAGATTAATCAATAACCCTGCAATCACACAGGACCTTCCTACATTATCCATACGAAGAAACATTGCATCCCTTGCATTATTCTACAGATATTTTCACAGCAATTGTTCCGAAGAACTTGCAACAATTGTGCCGCCTCTCCACATCTTTCCCCGTAGAACTAGGGCAGCTGAGAGCACCCATGAATTTTCACTTTCTCCTCCACAATGCAGAACTTTTTGCTTATCAAAATTCATTTATCCCCACAACTACTACTCTTTGGAATTCACTTCCCTCGAGTTGCTTTCCACAAACTTACAATCTACAACAGTTTAAATCCAGTTGTTACAAAAAAATTATGAATGGAGGATGCCTTTAGGCACATGGACCTTTTTGTTTTATCTGTGTTTTTCCTTCCTCCGTTCATAGTCTCTTAAAAAAAAAAAAAAAAAAAAAATCATTCTCTGCATGACAGCGCCGCCAAACAAATCTCGGGGTCAGTCTCAATTTCCCCACCTCTGCCGCTGTAGACCACAAAGTCCAGCACATATCCCGTCTTGCAGTCGCAGAGGACGAAGAGCTTGATGCCGAAGCGGTGTCTCTTGGACGGGATATACTGCCTGAAATGCAGCCTACCACGGAACAGGACCAGAGACTCATCCAGGCACATCTTCTGATATGGAATCAGGTAGGTGGTAAACCGATGACGTATCATGTCATACAGCTTCCTGGTCTTCCATAGTGAGTCGGGAAAGTGGACTGCCATGTTGCTTGTCAGGTGGAGATAGGAGAGGATGTCAAAGTAACTGTCGCTGGACATGTACTTGCCAAATGCTGGAGTCGTGATGAGGTCGGCAGTGATCCAGTAGTCTCCCAGAGCATGCTTCCTGATATGTGTCATCAGCATAGTGAGTGCCAAGAACACATACAGTTCTGCCACAGTGACAGCTCTCCATGCCACCATCTTGGCACTGGTCTTCCTGCCAAGAAAGTTGGCACAGATGTGCCAATGTTGGCACAGATGTTGGTCTCCTCGACGAGGTATCCCATGACTTCATTGTCATAGAAGCCACAGAAAAGTTCACTGGGGGTAGCATTTGGGCCACAGGGATATGCTGGGGACACCCCAGAACCAATCTGCTGCTCGTCAAAGGCAGGACAATCTGGCTCAAAATCCGCCCCATCTGTCCACACAAACAAGTGGGATGAGCGCGCACGTGCAGCAGGCACACGTCCAAGCACACGTCCTTGCCCACGCGGACACCCTGCATGCCCACGCCCACGCCCAGGGGCAGCGTCGTCGTCAGGCTGAGCCGCACGCCCACGACCTCGCCCTCGAACTCATCGTGTCGGGACTTCCTCCTCTTCCACATCCTCTTCGTCGTCCTCCTCCTCAGGCGATGTCAGGTCATCTGGGGCAAGGTTGGGGTCGTCAGCATGTTCTTCGGGAGACAATTCCGATGAAGAAGTGACCGGGTGCGGGGGGCGGGAGGTTGAACAATGGGAGCCTCAGCCTCGGGAGTTGGGCTCCTTTTGCGGCGAGCCGAGGGCTTCTCCACAGCAAATAATGCTCTACGATGCAGGGCCTGTGGTCGTACACTGTGGGAGGACAATGCCGCCCCACTAGTACCACTTGTAGAGGCCCTTTGCACATCCTGAGGGAGAGATGAAGCAGAGGGTTGTGGGTGACCCGCGCGGCGTCCCGGGTCAAGGCGTCGTGACAAAGGAATGCGGGTGGTTGCTAGACCAGGGTCGGCGTCACTATCACTATCTTCGCCTTCCCTAGCTTTTTCTGCTGCCCTACGTCCTTTCTTGGCTGCACTTTTCACAAGAGATTGTTTGTAAAACTATTTACCCACTTTCAAGGGCGTACGGGCAGGCAAAGGGGAACGCCCTGGGCTAGGGCTAGGGCTAGGCCTAGGGTGACCAGGCAGTGATGGAGATGGGGTAGGCCTAGGCTCTAGCACACTCAGAAGTTCGACTGCACCTTCCTGCAACACTTCCACATCAGGATCATCACTACTATCCCCTCCTTCAAACAAGTCAACATTGTCATCCCCAAACCCCACAAAATCATCGTCTTCACTTGCACTAGTAATAAACTGTTCTTTATCAACTAAGCTTTCGCCACTGCTTTCTTCAATGGCAAAAACTTCTCTCTGTATAGCACTGTCACTCAACAATACCTTCACTTTCTTGCGTTGAGCCTTTTTCTTGCTTGCAACAGGCATCGATGTAGCGAGCGGGGTAGCACGGGGGTGCATGGTAGGTTTCACAGAATCGGACACGTCGGAATTAATGATTTCACTATAACTCGCCATGGCGGTCACGTGGGAACTGATAACGGTAGTAGTTGAGGCTTGGTGGTACTGCGATCGCCCTTGCAAAGTAAATTTTTGCCATGCGAATTTCAAAGCACGCTTTCAAGCATAGGGATTTTAAAAGGACACCTGGGTTCTGGCCCATCTGCCGCACTGTCATTATAAAATGACACCCGGGCCAGAAGGGTTAAAGAGCAACAGTTATAGGTACACACCTTTATATGACCAGAATCCATTGTTTAAAGAAATAAAAACTAAACAACTAAACAAATACAATAAACGAAACAGAAAGAACAAGTAAATGTCAGATATAAATACTTAATCTAAAAGTAAGTTTTGTGATTATATGTATTATAGTAACTGTCTAAACAGTAGTTTTAGTTTCATGCCCTTTAGACCTATTGAAGTATTTGTTAACAATGACGTCTTCTGGCCAGAGTTCTGGTTTAAGCAATTTTTCCCTCTCTGAAAGTTTAATATTTACTTTAAAGGCCTTATTTTCGTCCGTCCTGATAACCAACTCATTAACAGCAATAGCTTTAATTCCAAATACATTAGTAATGTAGCTACGTAGTTCATCAGCATTTACGCTATTATTTATTCTACCAATAAAATCATCCACCTGTCTTGACACACCTTTAAATGAAGAACCTTTACTTTTTCTCACCCCTCTTACTCCCGAGGTTTGCTTTCTAAAACATCCTTTTCGTTCATTTCGTCCAACCTTCGTCCAGCCATCCTCATTGGCGGTACTAGAGCGTGCCTCACGTGGAAGGGGGGTGCTATTTACACCCTTTGAGATAGCACAAGTATGATGGTTGGTGACAAGATTGTGATTGCTACATTGTACACTGTCTCTCACCTGGCACACCTCACCAGCACTTTTTTTTTTTCTATATTCCAACTACTCCCTCTCGGGCATAGGCTGAGAGCCTGTACATTCCACCGCTCAACACGGTGAAGCCGTGAGGTCTTGTTCCAGTCTGGGGAGTGAGACATGTGAAGCATCCATTCATGGCTCGAAGCAGCTCCATCTCTGAAGCACTGTACCCTCCTCAAGTGTTCACCAGTTACTCTGCCGCCACCGTTATTTCTTCTCTCCCATCCATTGATCTTCTTGACAGATGTACTCACTTCCTCGGCACCGATAGCACTCCTAATATCCATATGGACACCTCTAGCAAAAGCATCACCAGTAGATCGCCTCCTCTCCTCCTTTGCTCCCTCCACAGCAGCTGGGCTTCCACCTCCATCAACACGCACGGCTCCGTTCTCCTCCCTCTCCCTTCTCCGCCTTGTATTGTTCAACCCACCTCTACTCGAAGCACCAGGCGCCGAGGTAACTCTCAATGCTTCAGCATAGTTCACATTGTTTAGATTGGTGTCTATTCGAGTGGATTCAACTTCCAGTGATGTCGGTGATTCAGGTTGATCACTTCGATATCGAAGTGAAGTGATATCGTCAAGAACATTGTTATCCGTTACAGTTATATCTCGAGCTGCTTCATCCAATTCATTTACGACACTCATAAACTTAGTTTTCTGTAATGTGAAGTCAATTTTCAAAGCCCAAAGTGTGTCAGCATTATTTATTACTTCGGTTTTTATATCAACAATTTTGGGAAGTTGGTCTTTTATAATAGATGTGTCCTCTGTATGATTTGATAAAAGCGGACCAAACTTTTCAAGCCCAAAGGGGGGCATCATTTTGTGTGAGGCTGTTACAAAATGAACTGGGATTTTTGCTTCAATTACCTTCTCATGAAGTTCAATGACATCTTTCACTTCTTTACGCTTTTGTTCTGAGTCACGTCTCCAGCTTGCATCTTCTTTCAGAATTTCACAAAGCACTTCTTTTCCTTTTTTTATCTCCTCGTAGCAATAAAAAGAGTGTATGATTTCAAATAATGTTTCATAAGGATAGTCTTTTTTTACCAGAGTTTAAGAAGCTCAATAGGCTATTCACAACATATTCATCATCCGCCATTGTTATTGTTTACTAACAAGGTTACACGTACAACATTGTAGAAAATGTAGAAAATGGCTGGAACAGGTGTACTGACGGCCTGATAGAGGTGTGATAGGGGCAGGCACCTCCCAACACAGCACAACAGCACCCTCTCACCACCCTGGCTGGAACAGGTGTACTGACGGCCTGGTAGAGGTGTGATAATGGCGGGAATGTTGCAGGGCAGGGGCAGGCACCTCCCAACACAGCACAACAGCGCCCTCTCACCACCCTGGATGGAACAGGTGTACTGACGGCCTGGTAGAGGTGTGATAATGGCGGGAATGTTGCGGGGCAGGGGCAGGCACCTCCCAACACAGCACAACAGCGCCCTCTCACCACCACTTTGGCAGCGTTCCCCTGATGACTCGTTTGGCTGCTGCCACCTCCTTACTATGTCCCCCAACTGAGTCGCCAGGATTCAAGGTGGTGGTGATGGTATTTCTCTCTTCCCCAGCTTCCTCTTTGCTTCTTCCTCATCCTACTGTTTCCTTATCAGTTATTCTCTTCTTCCTCCTTTTACTACCATCTATGATCTTCCTCCTCCTGTGTCCTCTTTTCTTCCTCTCGCTGGGTCTCCTCCTTATGGTTTATTATCTTGTTGCACTGAGACGATGAGGCGCACGAGAGGACCTTATATGGTAATGATGGCACTTGACAGCTTACGTAGGCAACCCTGCGGTGCAACATCGCCATATACTGCACAATGATGTCACAACTAACAGTTGTTGCTTCACTCGCTTCTAAAGTGTCCTTGTTAAATATTTTTTGAAACCAGCATGTTGGAGAGACTACAGGTACATAAACCAAGTAGAGTACGAACCTTGTGTAGTGATAATAATAGACTATAGCTCCAGGCTGTACTGGCGTTGTGTTAGAGCTACTGGGACGTCTGGGTGGTCATGACACCATAGACTGCATGGTAAGATGATGTCACAGCTGATAGTTGTTGCCTCACTACCAATTGATTGTCCTGGTCTTCGGTGTATCGGTACCGGTGCACATTTGAAAGTCAGCAGTATAAGTCAGCAGTACTAGTCGGAAACACTGCTGTAAGAACATACAACAAAAATAACAACAATAAAAAAAATTTGTTTTAAATTTAATTCTGTATATAAGAGTTCATTTACTATAAATTAATCAGGCGTATGCTTGGATTATCTTAATTCAATAATTATAAATAGATAACCTTTTTTTGTAAATATGTAACTCTGTGTATGTACAATGTATATGTTTTACTAAATAAAGAAGAATTGAATTGAACTACTGTCTATACCTAAACATACAACAACAATAACAACAACAAAGACACCATCACACCATATTTCACCACACCAACACTACTATCTATACCTAAACATACAAAAATAACAACAACAACGACACCATCACACCATACTACACCAACACAAACATTACTATCTATGCTTAAACATACAACACCACCACCACCACCACCACAATAACAAGAACAACAACAGCAGTATCAGCAGCAACAATAACAACAATAACAACAGCAGTATCAGCAGCAACAATAACAACCACACTCACACAAACACCAACATTTCCACCTCCTACATCCCAGCCCCAAATCCTCCATTAATACATGGCTAAATTCACTCCTGCACTTCTTGCCTACAGGTTCTTCTAATATAAATACCACCCCTTACAAATAATTTAAACTACCATCTTTGTTTTTATTTTCTCTCATCATATTTGTTTTTTTCTTCTCTGTGAATTGTATATTTAGTTACGTTACATATTCTATTGTATGTATATATATATATATATATATATATATATATATATATATATATATTTGTTTTGCTTTTTTAGGTAGGTTATCACCCCTGGTAGCCCCTTTGTATTTCATAATTTGTATTTTCGGTTAGTCTAGGACTCTAGGCTATCATCCCTGGTGGCCTAATTCTGCGTACTTCAATTTTTAAATTATCAGTTAGGCTATCACTGCTGGTGGCCTATTTCTGCGTACTGTACCGGTATTTCATATTTTTTGTTTTCGGTTAGGATAGGCTATCACCCCTGGTGGCCTATTTCTGTTTAAATAAAAATAACATTGTTTTCGGTTCGGCTATCACTGCGTATTTAAATTTAATTTTGTTGTGTTTTAATTTTCGGTTAGGCTATCACCGCTGATAACCTATTTGTGAGTATTTCAACATTTTTATTTTCGGTTAGGCCTATTTAACCCTGAAAGATCGGGTTAAGTCCGCCTCCAATTTGCAGCAAGTTAGGAGCATTATTAAGGCTTTTAAAGGGTTAAAATAGAGTGCAAATGGCCGGGAGTGCAGCGGGCCACACGTCCGACTCCCAGGGCTTACCGCCGCCCACTAACTCATGTTCCCTCTGTTCTCGAGAGGCTGGCAGCATTGCCAGTAGTGAGCGTAGTGAGAACAAATATGCCGCTATACGCTAAACTCCCATGTTAGTGGTAACACTGCATGAGAACGATGAGTGCTACGTAGCTCGTTCTGGTCTCATTTTGAAGCTTTTAGCGCCTAGTTTTTTTGCTGAATATATTTCTTTTCATGCAGATACTTTATTTATCATTCAGGAAGGCCTGAATATGCCCAAATAAGCCCAAAACCCCCCGCTAGACAAGGGTTAAGTAAGTGAAGCAACCTGAAGTGAGAGAAGTGTTTTTAAAGTGAATTATGTGTTTTTAAAGTGAGTAAAGTGTTTTTAAAGTGAGTTAAGTATTTTAAAAGTGAGTGAAGTGATCTGAAGAAAGTGATCGTCACCATGCCTTGTGCCTGTACGAACTGCGCCGGTAGGTTTGGTGCTTCCACTATTGCTCCTGCCGATCCACAAGTCTGCCGACTCTGCCAGCAACGAGAGGATTTGACAGCGAAATTGGATGAAGCCCACAACAAGATCAACGCCCTCACCAGGAAGCTGGAATCACTCCAAGAGTTTGTAACACTCAACGTTGGAGTATCACTAACTCAAATTGTTTCAACTCTAGCATTTACCACCGCCCCAACGTCATCTGCCAACAATCCAACACCTGCACTAGCCACTGCAGCAGATGCTTCTGATGAACCTGAGCAGACATCAAACCAGGACAGCCGCCCTGTTCACCTTAGTCTCTCACCCTACTCCTCGTGCAAGAAGCCTGCTAGCATGAACAGTACCAACCCCTCGCCCCCGTTCTAACCACTCCTCTCCCCAACCTGTACACAGAGTCTCGCCACCACAGGTTTCCGGATTTACACCAGTGAGGAACGGTGCATGGCCAACGCAGAAAAGGACTCATCTACCAGTCACAATGTCAAACAGATTTAAGATCTTGGTAGAGATGGAAGACGAACCAGAAGAGACCAGGCTCGTTGGGGATTCCATCCTACGAGGACAGGTCGAAGAGTTCTGCGACAGAGTCCCAAATCGACGAAAAAGATTTTGCATCCCAGGAGCTGGACTGGACGACATTGTGGAAGCCTTCGCAGATACCACAAAGGATGCAAACGAAAATACCCTTTTTGTCATCCATGCTGGTTCAAATGACGTCATGCGCACCAGATCCGAAGAGTTGATGGAGAAATATCGCAAGATGATCCAGCACTACAAAAACAAGTCAAGGAATATCATCATCTCAGGCATTCTCCCGAAGATCTACGCACCTGACAAATGCTACGACAAGGCCTTGATCACAAATAGCCGACTAAAATATTTGTGTCTGAAGGAAGAAGTTGAATTCATCAACCTCTGGGATAATTTCTATAACCAGCCTACTCTGTTCCACAAGGATGGCACTCATCTAAACCCTGTGGGTTCAGCACGCATGGGTCGTCTCCTACACGAAGCAGTCCGCAGCCATGGATCAAAAAATGCCATCCGAGAAGAAGCAGAAGTGACATAAATCATCTAACGCCAAGCAAAAAACAGAGGCAACCGAGGACCACCAGCGATAAGGACCGAAGACAGCGAGGACCGAGGACAGCCATAAACATAAATGTAGATCCGACAAGAACCAAAAACATTATTAAAGAGCGTTCCGTGAGTTCTAAAATAAAAAATGTAAAGGTTTTCTATGCAAACGCTCATAGCATACGCAATACATTTTCAGATTTAGAGGAGCTAGTGTTTACAGAAAATTATGATGTGATTGGCATAACAGAATCTAGGCTCAATACAGAAGATAGTGACTTTTTAGCAGAATATTCACTTCCCGGTTATGTAATGTTTGAGAAAAGCCGAATAAATAGAAATGGAGGTGGCGTTTTACTTTATATCAAAGAAAGTCTTAACCCTACCCTCTTGGTAAAACCTCAAATTGTGAACGTCGACACATCTTTTGTGCTAATAAAGAATAATAAAGGTACAAAAATAATACTTGCATTAATATACAGACCTCCAGCTCAATCAGTGCAAACTGACCAAGAAATTTACGAACAAATTGCATATGTAAGTAACTCACAGGATACCGTAATTTTTGGCGACTTTAATTTACATGTTACCAAGTGGGGCGATACTCTTACTTCACACTCCGGACATGACTTGTATACGAACTTGCAAGAGAGTTCGCTTTAACAAGTTGTTCGAACGCCGACCCGTGGTAATAACGTTTTTGACATTGTACTTGCAACAAAAGAAGAATTAATAGAGAATTTGAATGTTGGTGATAAATTCAGTAACAGCGACCATCGTACGATAACTTTCACTTTAAAGTTTACTAGTAACGAACCAAATAGTAGCATCGAAAAAGTCCCTAATTTCAAGAAAGCAAACTTTCATAAACTTAGAGCTATGTTTAAAGAAACTGACTGGAGCTTTATAATTAACAATAACGACATAAATACATCTTGGAAGTTATTGGAAACCACTTACCTAAAAGCAGTGCAAGACTGCATACCATCGAAAATACGGCGTCCAGGCCATGATAATAAGCCCAAATGGTGGAATAAAGATATTTCAAACTGTCTGCTTGCTAAAAGATTTGTTAATGATAGATTAAAATCCTCACAAAATGAAGAAGAACGTGTGAAATTTGTAGAGCTACGACGTAAAGCCAAAAAGTTAATTAAGCAAAGTAAAAAGACCCTAGAGTTACATATTGCGAATCAAAGTAAAACAAACCCGAAAGAATTCTATAGTTATATCAGAAAAAATAAAGTAGTTACTTCAACTGTTGGACCGTTAGTCGATGAAAATAGAGAATACACCAAAGACGAATTACAAATGAGTAATGCCCTCAATATCTTCTTTGAATCAGTTTTTACGGTGACCGGTCAACTCAACCAGTAGACCATTGATTGATAATTCAGATGTTCTAAGCAATATCACCGTTACTGATGTATTGAACTGTTTAGATAAACTCAAGGTAAATAAAACGCCAGGACCTGATACAATCTCGCCTAGAGTTCTAAAGGAAGCTAAGGATGAGCACTCCAAACCACTGACATTACTATTCAATAAATCCTTGCAGTTTGTAACTATGCCTGATCAGTGGAAGCTAGCCAACGTAACACCGATATTCAAAAATGGCAGCAAATCCCTACCCAGTAACTATCGTCCAATTAGCTTAACCTCAGTTGTATGTAAAATGCTAGAAACGGTCATAAGAGACAGACTCCTAAATCACTTAGAGGAAAATAACATACTTAAAAAACGTTCATGGTTAACAAACCTCTTAGACTTCTTCCACCATATATTCAACCTCTACGATGAGAGTAAAGCTGTAGATATTATATACCTTGATTTTCAAAAGCCCTTTGACAAAGTTCCCCACAAACGTTTACTGCTAAAACTAAAAGCGCATGGAATACAAGACGGTGTGTTGAAATGGATAGAAAATTGGCTCAGCGACAGAAAGCAAAGAGTAGTCGTAAACGGTAAGGCATCTAAATGGACCAATGTAAGTAGCGGGGTACCCCAGAGATTGGTACTAGGACCAATTCTCTTTCTAATTTACATAGACGACATAGATGAGGGTCTCGCCTGTACAATCTCAAAATTTCTGACTATACAAAAATTGCAAATAGCGTACTGTCAAAAGAACAAGTTGACGATATGCAACACAATCTAGATAAATTGTCATGTTAGGCCCAAAATTGGCAAATGAGTTTCAATGCGGATAAATGTAAAGTACTACATATCGGATACCTAAATGAGAAAGTGTTACGACTGAGGTTCAAATATATCAGGGCTCTTATTCATTGGACTAGTAATGGCATAAATGCTACAACGGAAAGCGCTAGATCCAACATCTGATGTATATTCCCAGTGAACAAAGAACACAAAAGTAATACTCTCCAGAGCTCTATATGCAATAATAGGTTATCAAACTCTCAATAAATGTGCGTCTACTCTAGGCTTAATGTTATGTGAAAACAACCTATTACTACCTATAACCGAAGGGGCTTGGTTATGTTTATGGTATGGAAAATAAGGTGGTAAGAGACGTTACAGCTTACGTTACTTTAATCAATAAATGTCAGGCACTCCTGCATGAAAGAAAGTGCACTAAAGTCCTTCAACACCAACAAGGAATCTTCTTTAAATGTTAGATGCTATCAAGATGCTCGAATCGGAAATGGAACCCCAAAAAGGCTGGCAGCGGAACAATGCTCGAGCAGGCTATGCTCACAAAAAGGCAGGAGATATAATGCAGTCGGAGCCAAGAATATCCTAAACGCCACAACAATAATAATAATCGCCACGATAATGCAGTATTCCTATCAACAAAAAGAGCCTAAGTCGTTTGTGTCTCAATACATCAAACTAGGCTGCGAAATGCTTGTGTAATCATAAACGGGTATGCATAAAAAGAGTAATTGGTTTAATATACTTAATGTCTACTATGACTGACAAAGTCTAGCTAGAGTCAATGATACGAGATACTGGTGCGCATGGCATGCCGCATAGCCTAGTGCAAATCTCAAGTCTGTGCGTCAAATATTACGTTATAATGAAGGGTACCTCTCTTGAGAAACCTTAATACCGAAGTATTAAGCGTTCTCCTGGCGTACCTCAAAGACAAACAACGAGCTTAAAACAGTGCAGAATGGTATAGGCAAAAAGCCCTCATTCGTGCATGCTCTACTCTCAATGGCACACAGACTAGAATTTACCCAATCAACTCCAGTTCTCAGGTATGTCGTGCAGCTTTTAACTAAAGCCAGCACCCATCGGAAACAATACCTTATAGTATCAGACTCCTAGTCTAGCATTATCTAATCCAGCAGAACACTAATAATTATAGGAAGCAGTATATACTGAACAATATGAATGCCAACCAATGCTTCGTGATCAACTTATCTTAACAACTAACATACATGGGTTATATCAGACCTTAACGCACAATACAACTGGCCAGCATGAAGCTGATTATGCAGAGTTAACCAGAGGGGGTATAATATTAATAAAAGGTGGTGAAAGATATGGAAAATGAGAGAGATAGGCAGAGGAAAAGGTTCTCAGGTGCGGAAGGGGTGACAGATATCAAAGGGATAAGAGGGATGCGTTTTAGAAACCAGATCTGAGGGAGAGAGTGGCAAGGAAGCTGTATATATACTAGCACTAGCTCGAACCGCGTAGAAAAGCGGTAACAAGTCCTCTAGCCAATGCTAAAGAAGCTAGCCAAACATGACGTCACCAAGCATGGTAAAAAACTCCTTCAACGATTCCCCACGAGGCCAGCCAGCTATGACGTTATCGAGTATAGCAAAACACTGCGCATCTCCCCACACTCTGTTCTACTCTCTCTCTCTCTCTCTCTCTCTCTCAAATCCTATCATTACTACTTAACACCTCATTAGCGGGCTAGCGGTCTATTTATATGTACCGCCCAGCGGGGTGTTTTTAGCCAAAAAAGGGCTGTTTACGTGATCATTTTCATGCCTAAATAAGACCCAGAGCATAAAACAAGTATCTATCCCTGAAAGGGCATAAACAGAGCTTTCCAATGACACCATAACGATCCTTTTATGACTGCTAGTTTTCTTGCAACAACCGCGCAACACGAGTGCAAAAAGCATGTAATTCGGTACTTTCCCTATACAATTCAGTATGTAGCGAGTAAGAGAGGGAG
Source organism: Paralithodes platypus (assembly GCA_032716605.1). Classification (NCBI taxonomy): domain Eukaryota; kingdom Metazoa; phylum Arthropoda; class Malacostraca; order Decapoda; family Lithodidae; genus Paralithodes; species Paralithodes platypus. Next base: position 24,274,389 of record CM064578.1, on the reverse strand, counting down.
GGAGGAGGTGGGATTCGTGTCAGTAGGTTCGCCGCGGTGGTCTGGAGCAGTCATACGCTCGCTACTCTCCTGCCACCACTTGTCTCTCTCTCTCAGCAACATTACGTGCTGAAATTGCCACACGACCTATGTCGCGCGCCACCAGATAGTCCAGATTTATTTAACTCGACTTATTTTGCGCACCGATAGTTAGGGGTTAATGATAAAACATATACTTTGCAATTAAATATATAAAGCCTTGACATGGGTGAAAACAAAGAGCCTTTCTGGACTGCCCATGACACGAGCTTTCATATGAAATAAAGCACACAACAATACATCAACTGTAGCCACATCCACTGCCCTGGCGATCCTAGCGAGTCACTGCAGGACAAGCCATGCGGTTCTAACGGAGTGGTTAACGTCACAAAAGCAAACTAATCGATGAATGGCACTCAGGTTAAGAATGTAAACAGAGAAACCGATCTGGGAGTAACAATATCGAGTAACCTAAAACCGAGTCAACAATGTTCAGAAGTTGTTAAGAAGGCAAACAAAATAATTGGCTTTATAGGCAGGTCATTTGAGCATGAATCCAAAGAAGTTATCCTAACCCTTTACAATTCCTTAGTCTGCCCTCTTCTGGAATAATGCATTCAATCCTGGTGCCTTTATTACCAAAAAGATATAAACAAGCTAGAACGAGTTCAACGTAGAGTTACCAAAATGATACCTAGCCTAAAGAACAAACAATATGAAGAGCGTCTTAGAGAATTAAATCTATTTCCTTTAACCCAGCGCAGATTAAGAGGTGACTTAATTCAAGTGTTCAAAATCATCAAAGGCATCGACAATATGAACTGTAGTAAGTACTTCACTATCGACCAATCTAATTACACGCGGGGAAACAGTTGCAAAATTATTGGTAAATCTTATAACTCACACGAATCTAAGAATTTCTCCTTCAATCGAGTTGTCAATTTGTGGAATGGGCTTCCCGGAGACGTTATAGACTGCAGCACCGTTGATTCATTTAAACTCCGCATAGACAAATATCTTGCATCAAACCCGCAACTGACTGCGTTTGTAAATTAATAACTTTATTTTATCCTCCCCTCAGTTACTAACCCATCTGTCCCCTAATAACTTCCTAATCCTGCCACCGCCATTAGTTCCCTTTCCAATGTTCCGTTGCCCACTCTAAGCCACTGTTTGGACACTTGATCCTCAGTGTTTTGGAGGCCAAGCAGCCTAAGGGGGTTGCTAGAACTGTTGTTGCTTGATTTCCTTTGTACTCTTCTCTCTCTCTCTCTCTCTCTCTCTAACACCACCACCACCACCACCACCACCACCACCACCAACAACAGCAACAAAAACAACACACTCTTACCAACACTACTATACTCCGTACAGCATAAACAGTCCGTTGGTAGGGCAGAACTTGACAACACTGTTTTACCCTCGCTATCAGCTGATAAGGGGGGCGAGAAACCATTTGCCCTCTCTCTCTCTCTCTCTCTCTCTCTCTCTGAGAGATGAAATTGTGCTATCTTAATTATTAACGTGATTTTTATATACCCTAAATCTATATATATATAATGTCTTAATGATAAAATAAACTATTGGTCAAAATATTCTGTGTGGCAGACTTTAAAGTGTTTGCTTTTATTGTACGGTTTTCTGTAATCATAATGAATGGGATACTTCTCTATAGTAGAAAATTATCCAGTGTTTCTGATGTTATGACTTTTTTTCCACACCACCATTGAGGTAAAAGTCTAGGTGCGTTTATTTTTATAGAGGTTTCCCCAGTATGTACTGTATATGAATACATATACAATAGTCGAGTCATGGGTGGAAAGGTTAAGGTGTTAAACCTGTGGGATCAAATGAACCAATTTAAAAATCATTAGGATGTGTGGGGGTTGGGTGGGAGGAAGGGGGGGGGGGGGCTACCATCAGCGCCATATAAACATAGTGGTGACCTTTGAACTAGTCCAGGAATGTCACCTGTGTGTGTCTGGTGACCAGGTGTCCAGGTTAATGATTCACTCTTTATTTATACTTCACCATGGAAGGTAGTCCTCCGTCTCCTACTCACTCTCATCTCCACAGTCAAGCAAAGGAGATGATTTACAATGTTAATCAATATTTCATACAAGAGAAAAAAAAACAAGGACCCCTGTTAAAACCTTCACAAGCTGTTGCTCGTACTGCCAAAGCTACCAAAGTTTCCGAAAAGACAGTGCTACGAATTTGTTCTGAGGCAAAGAAATCATGTAATACAGAAAATGAACCAGAAAAACCAGTATACTCCTCGCCTTCCAAAAGAAATCGCCCTTCCTCTGTGACGAACTTTGACGATTTTGATAAGTGTGTACTCAGAAGAACTATCTTGGAATTCTATGAGAGAAAAGAAATTCCTACATTGTACAAAGTGATGGAAGAACTCAGAGAAAAAAAATCCTACAAAGGGTCCATAGCGTCTCTTCGGAAAGTTATATTGCAAATTGGTTTTAAATTTGCAAAGGTTGATGGCCGCAAATTCCTCATGGAGAGAAGAGATGTTGTTTCAGCCAGGAACAGATTCTTGTACGAAATGCAAAAGCTCAAACAATCCCACCCAAATATTGTGTACCTGGACGAAAAGTGGGTGAACCAAAATTACAGTGTTTTAAAGTGTTGGACTGATACCGCATCTCCAAAAGCCACAGGAATAAAGACGCCTACTGGGAAAGGAAGTCGCTTCATAATTTTTCATGCAGGAGGAAAATCTGGTTTTGTCAATAATGCAGAGGTTGCAGGAGGAGGAAGTCAGGGAGGAGTACAGGAGAGCAGTGGAAAGACGACTAGGTGGGTTCGACCTGGAAGTTATGGAGGAAGTGGAGGAGATGAGCAAGGTGTTTAAGGATGAGATCTGTGCAGCATGTGAGGAGGTGTGTGGAGTGAGGAGAAGAGGGAGGGGAGTGAAAGGTACAGCATGGTGGACAGAAGAGGTAAGAATAGCTGTGGAAGAAAAGAAGAAAGCATATAGAGAGTGGTTGGGTAGTAGAGGGAATGAAGATTCCGAGAGACAGACACGAGCGAGGTACGTGGAGAGTAAGAGGCTGGTGAAGAGAGTAGTGAAGGAAAGTAAGAGAAGAGTAGATGAGGAATTTGGAAGGAATCTGAGTGTAAAATGGAGGGAGAGTAAGAAACTGTTCTGGAAAGAAGTCAAGAAAGTTAGGGAAGGTAGCAAGGGAAACAGTAAGGGTGTGAAAGATAAGAATGGGAGAATGCTAGCCGAGAAGCAAGAGAGAGTCGAAAGATGGAGGGAGTACTTCAGTGAGTTGCTAAATGTAATGAATGAAGAGCCAGCAAACATAGCTGGATATGGTATGGGAGGGAGAAGTAGTGGAGGAGGAGGTGGGGATCAGGAGGTCAGAAGTGTGGGAAGCCATGAAAAGAGTGAAGTTGGGGAAAGCACCAGGAACAGATGGAGTGTGTGGGGAAATGTTGAGGTATGGTGGTGAGATAGTGATAGAATGGGTATGGAAAATGTGCAAATTAGCATGGGAGAAGGGGAGTGCACCCGATGACTGGAAGACTGGCATAATAGTCCCCCTATATAAGGGCAAAGGGGAAAGAGGAGTGTGTGGTAACCACCGAGGAATATGTCTTCTAAGCGTAGTAGGGAAGGTATACAGTAGGGTAGTGATTGAGAGAGAGTGAGAACGGAGAAATGGATAGGCGACGAGCAGGGAGGTTTTAGGAAGGGAAGAGGATGTGTAGATCAGATTTTTACCATGAATTGTGTTGTGGAGAAGTATCTGGAGAAGATACAAAAGGTGTATGTTGCCTTTATGGACTTGGAGAAGGCCTATGACAGAGTGGATAGAGAAGGTTTGTGGAAAGTACTTAGAATATACGGAGTGGAGGGCAAGTTGCTGAAAGCAGTGAAGAGCATGTATGAGGGTGCAAAGGCGGCAGTACGTGTGGAGAGTGAGCAGAGCGAGTTCTTTGACCTGAATGTTGGTTTTAAACAGGGGTGTGTGATGTCCCCATGGTTGTTTACTGTATATATGGATGGAGTCATGAAAGAAATACCATCAAGAGCAGTGGATGTTGGTGTATCGCTGAAAAGGGAGGGAATTGAGTGGATGCTACCTATACTGCTGTTTGTGGATGATACAGTTCTGATGAGTGATAATGAATGGGAGTTGCAGGGTCTGGTAAATGAGTTAGGAACAGTGTGTGAAAAACGGAATTTGAAGGTAAATACTGGGAAGAGCAAGGTTATGGTCTTCGAAAGTGGTGAAGTCACAGAGTGTGAGGTGAAGCTGAACGGTCAGGCTATGGAGATCGTCAACTCTTGTAAGTATCTGGGCAGTGTGTTGAGTAAAGATGGGACTATGGATGAAGAGGTGCGGGAGAGGGTACAACAGGGGAAGAGGGTTGTAGGAACGCTAAAAGCAGTAACAAGAAATAGGGTGGTCAGTATGGAAGTGAATAAGTCCTTGCATGACAGTGTGGTAATCCCGACACTGACTTACGGAAGCGAAGCATGGACGTTGGTTGAGAGACTCCGACCAAGAGTGAGAGCAGTGGAAATGAATTACTTAAGAAGTGCGTGCGGAGTTACATGGAGGGATAGACAGACTAATGAGGAAGTAAGAAGGAGGTGTGGTGTGGAGGTAGATGTGCTGGAAAGTGTGAAAAGGAACAACTTGAGATGGTTCGGCCATATGGAACATATGGAAAGCGAGAGAATGACTAAGAGGGTGTACGAGAGCGAGGTGGACGGACAGAGGGGGAGAAGTAGACCGAATATGAGGTGGAAGGATGGAGTGAGGAATTACATGAATGAAGGCGGTGCTGGTTGGGGGGACGGGCGTCGACTGACTGGGGACAGAGGTACATGGGGGCGGTTCGTTCGTGGCAACCCCTTCGGGGATCACGGCGTCAGGCAATAGATAGATAGATAGAATATGTCGAGCTAAAAATGATGGAGACTACCACAATCAGATGAATGCTGCAGTGTTTGAAAACTGGTTTATAAATCAGTTGCTACCAAACATACCACCCAACTCTGTGATTGTGATGGACAATGCTTTGTACCATTCGATGCTCATTGAAAAATGTCCAAACTACTCCTGGAAAAAAGCTGATATAAAGGATTGGGTAATTAAGAAGGGAGCTCAGCCCAGTGATGATCTGTTTAAAATAAACCTGCTTGACCTTGCAAAGAAATATTACAAAGGCAAAAAGTATGTGATTGACACAATTGCAGCAGAAGCAGGGCATAGGGTTGTAAGGCTACCGCCATACCATTGCCAGTACAACCCTATTGAGCTCATCTGGGCTCAAGTGAAAACCTATATCGCCAAGAAAAACACTTTCAAGATGTCCGACCTCAAGCTTCTCATCAAAGAGGCTTTGCAGCATGTTACACAACACAACTGGATGCAGGCAGTGAAACATGCAGAACGGCTGCAAGAACATGATGCTGAGCTAGATATGACAGTGGAACATTATGTGGATTCATTGGTAGTTCACCTCTCAGATAGTTCTGATGAAGACAATTCGGACTAATAATCGGAGAGAGGATTAGGCCTACTGGGGAAACCTCTATAAACATAAACGCACCTAGACTTTTACCTCAATGGTGGTGTGGAAAAAAAGTCATAACATCAGAAACACTGGATAATTTTCTACTATAGAGAAGTATCCCATTCATTATGATTACAGAAAACCGTACCATAAAACCAAACACTTTAAAGTCTGCCACACGGAATATTTTGACCAATAGTTTATTTTATCATTTAAGACATTATATATATAGCTTTAGGGTATATAAAAATCACGTTAATAATTAAGTTAGTACAATTTCATCTCCCAGAGAGAGAGAGAGAGAGAGAGAGAGAGAGAGAGAGAGAGAGAGGGCAAATGGTTTCTCGCCCCCATTATCAACTTATCAGCTGATAGCGAGGGTAAAACAGTGTTGTCAATTTCTGCCCTACCAACGGACTGTTTATGCTGAACGGAGTATACCATTGAATATAAACACCTTACTGTATGAGTAGGAGCACATTATTGACACGTTTTGCAGATACCTTTCTACCTATCACCTCCTCTTCTCCCTACCTCCTCCCATCCTTCCCGCTTTCCCACCACCTTCCTTCTCTTTCTCTTCTCTTCGCGTCTTCTTTTCCACTTCTTTACCACGTACCAACTTCCTTCCTTCTCTTTCACCTATCCTCTAACCCTCCTCTTTATCATTCTCTTCCATCTCACCTCCTCCTTCCTTCGCTCCTCCTCACCATCATCGCTCCTTCTCTTCCTCTGTATCCCCCTCCTCCTTATCTCACCCCCCTCCTCCTCCTCCTCCTAAACTCTTCCTCTCAACCTCCTCCTCCTCTTCTTCTTCTTTACTATCCTTTTCCATACCTAAGCGATAGTAGTTAAGCAGTGTTGATATCCAAATTGCCCCCAAAAGACCAATAGGTCTGTTGCAGTTTGTGAATCCTTTATATTCCTTCATTCGTTCCTCCTCCTACTCTTAGTCTTCTCCCTCCCACCTCTTCCTCCACCTCCTTCCTTCGCTCCTCCTCCTCCTCCTGGTCCTCTCCTTTGCTAATGCAAGTCACAGAAGGTCAGATTAAGGGGAGATATCTGCCATTACGCTCTCCTCAGGACCCAGCCAATTGCACACACACACCCACACAATTTTTTTTTCTCTCTCTCTCACACACACTCACTCACTCACACACACACACACACACACACCACACACACACACACACACACACACACACACACACACACACCCACACACACACACACACACACACACCACACACACCCACACCACACACACACACACACACATACATACACACTTTACACTACACACACACACACACACCCCACACACACACACACACACACACACACACACACACACACACACTCACACACACACACACACACTCACACTCACACTCATACTCTCTCTCTCTCTCTCTCTCTCTCTCTCTCTCTCTCTCTCTCATACCCCCTCACACACATTCACTAACACCTACACACACCAAGACACACACATAGACACCCACACGCTTACATAAATACATACAGTACACATACATCTACCCACAGACACACCACACACATATGTACACACAAATACTCCTCTCTCTCTCTCTCTCTCTCACACACACACACATACACACACAGAGAGCCAAGTAATACAATTCACATAAGCACAGTCACCCTACTTACCACACACACACACGCACACAGGAACACACACACCCACACATAGCTACCCTCCTTATCAGACAGTCATTTGGGCAGGGTGGGGGTAAATGGAATAAGGGGGGGAGGGTAACACACACACACACACACACACACACACACACACACACACACACACAGACACACACACACACACCCACAGACCCCCACACACACACACACACACACACACACACACACACACACACACACACACACACACACACACACACACACACACACACACACACACACACACACACACACACACACACACACCATTCCTTCATAGAAACCCCTAATCGTCGCATCATAAACATATTAGGGGGAGGTTTTCCTGCACCTGCTCTCTCATGTTTAGCACCATTAGGATTCATTGGCAGATCTTTCGAAAACAAATCTGAAGATGTTATTCTCACCTTATATAATTCATTGATTCGACCTCATCTAGAAAATTGCGTTTAATGTTGGTCTCCTTACTAACAAAAGGATATAGAAAACCATGATAGAGTACAGCGAAGACTAACGTAAAGTATTCCCAGATTAAGAAAAAATAGCTCTCTTGTGATACCGACCTAAAGGGGTCACCGGCTTTTTTTATTCTTTCTCTACTGTTCTCTCTTTCCCTGGCTTGTATCCATTCGCAGCCATTCAGCCAACTGTTTTAAGACGTTTATCCCCATCCCGGTATCGATTTCTTCCTGGCGAGCGATAGCGAGCCAGCATTGTATCGAGAAATCCGGCTTTGCTAGACACATTTTTCCATCGAAAAATGTACAAATTTAGCTTGCTGTCAAAATTGAAATATATATATGCTGGCTCGCTACCACTCGCCAGGAAAATATTGACACCTGGATGGGGGTAAACGTCTTAAAACAGTAGGCTGAATGGGGCCGAATGGATACAACCCAGAGAAAGAGAGAAAAGGAGAGAAAGTTAACAAAAAAGCCGGTGACCCCCCATAAAGGGTTGAGGTATCTGGGATCGCTTGCTGGATGGCCCTGGGGTGGTATTTTTAACAGGGCAGCATCCGGTCATTAAATGGGGGGCGGGGGGGGGGGGGGATAAGGAGATAAATCTCTCTCTCTCTCTCTCTCTCTCTCTCTCTCTCTCTCTCTCTCTACATGTATACTATTGTTTTGCTAATATATATATATATATATATATATATATATATATACAGTATATACAGTATATATATATATATATATATATATATATATGCTTAAATGCTCCCAGCCGGACTGTATCTCCGACATTCAGAACGAGAGTCCAAGATATGATCCACTACACCAAAAACTTAATCTTTTCCGATTTATATGTATATACTTTATATATATATATATGAGTGTGTGTGTGAGTGTGTGTGTGAGTGTGTGTGTGTGTGTGCGGGCGCGCGCGCTCGGGAACATTGTGACCAACCCTTCCCCCAATCTATTCCCCCTCCCCACTTCTTACCCCCTCCCCTCCCCATCCACCCCCTTCAACTCATGTACTCAAGGGACTGTTGTTCTCAAAACAGGGTTCCTGTCCTGACACTATGCTTGACTTACAGTGTGCTGGCTTAATAATCCAGAAGGATTGATAGTTTTTGAAGTCCTATTTTAACTACCTCGTGTACTCCCTCATTCTTATTCAACCAAAAACATCAGCCCGATCCGCTTACATCTACTCTCTCTCTCTCTCTCTCTCTCTGCTGGTAGTGGCTATATTCCATCTCATTATCACACAGCCCACCTACCTTGCAAATCATCTATCCGCAGAACACAATGGCTGTATATTTATAGGTAACAGAGTAATCAGGGAGAGAGGGTATACACTCAACTAACTAGGAGGGATAATACAGTAACTAGAAGGGTATATAGCCTAATTAAGTAACTAGGGGGTATACATCCAACTAACTAGAAAGGATAATCAAGTAGCTAGAAAGGCATACAATCAACGAGGTATGCAATCAACTAAATAGAATGGATAATGAACTAGCTAAGAAAACATGTAATATAAGTATAAAACATTAAATTATAAATAAATGGGTTTCAACTCACATAAAACAAAACAAAATGTGCATAAACACAAACTACCCTTTTCTCGACACACTGCAGTTCAAACCACATACCTGAAAAATAGATAGGATCGAGTTATAAATCATGAAAGATTTTATCCATATATAAACACGAGCTCAAGGAGACATACACGAAAACCTCGCACAAAATAAAATAATATATATATATATATATATATATATATATATATATATATATATATATATATATATATATATATATTGGAACCAGCGATAATCAGGACTAGTGACCATGCTTTAATCCACTATACCATGGTTTGTATCCTGGTGGTATCCTGGAATATGGATCTTACGACTTGTGTTAGAATTGAAATACATTCTCTCAGTAGGATTTGCCTTCTTAAAATAAATAGGAAAAAGGTTTAAGTATCCTTTATCACACCGTGGTGTAGTGGATTTAAAGCATGGACACTCGTCCTGACTGTCGGCGGTTCGAGTCCGGCTGATAATATAAAACATTTAGTAGCTCACAGGTACTTGTGAGATATACTTGATAAATATATAAATAAATAAATACAAAACAAATAAATAAATTATATATATATATATATATATATATATATATATATATATATATATATATATATATAAAGTGTGTGTATGCAATTGCAATACATTATTATCTCTGCCATCCCCAGACAAGCAGCAGTACCGGTATGACTTAACCTAACAACACGAGAGAAACAGTCTGGAGGCAGAAAACACAGACACAAACATTATGATAAGGCAGTGGGAGGCCATTACCGCTAATATCAAGACCAACTTACCGGGAATGGGAAGAGAGCAGTAAAACACAGTGGGAGATGTATGCTGTATATGTGTGAGTGTGTGAGTGTGTGTGAGTGTGAGTGTGAGTGTGAGTGTGAGTGTGTGTGTGTGTGTGTGTGTGTGTGTGTGTGACCAATTTACCGCGAATGTGAATAGCGCGATAAAACACAGTGGGAGGCCATTACCGTGAATGTCAAGAACCAGTTACCGTGAAAGTGAAGAGCTCGATCAAACCCAGAAGTCAATACGCCAGACAGAGGAGAAATAAGATAGTAGCGACCTCCACAGGGAGAAATGTTTCACTACTACTAAGGTTTGATCAACAACACATTTATCAGTGTGCTTTTCCAATATTACATTAGACACACAAAGTTTCCCTAAAACATCTTACATGAATATGTGAACTTAGAGATTCATTGATGTTGGATTTCATTTAGTCATCTTGTGTGTAAGTCAGTTTGTTTTTATATGTGCATGAGGGAAACAAATGGCAAAGCTGCCTGTAACAAGTTACTCCCCACCCCCTGGAAAGAATTGTGGTGTGATTGTTTAGTGTAGTGAAATGAATAAGTGGAGAAGGTGTTTGTGAGAGCTAGCTGGATTACTCTCTGTGTAGGTGAGACAAACAGAAACAGTAAGGCAAGCCAGACAACTAAAACAGGGGATTCCAGCACTCCTTATCACATGCCTATTAGGCCTCCCCTGGGTATTGCCCTGCACGATTGGTGTCTACAATCTCCCAACATAACCAAAGTACCTCGAATATCTTGAATACAGTGCAAAACTATTTACATGTGGCTATTTTTACGGAGGTATATCTTAAGCCGGTATCACACGAGAGCTTGTATAGTCCAAATTCGATTATCAAAAAATGTCTGGCATATTTTACACTGGGATCGGAAACTAGACTGGCGATAGATGAATCTAGATAACCGAAATATTGTAAATGTTGACCTCATAAGCTGCCAGATCAGTGTTGAGCATAACTGTTGAGGGAAAAAGCGCTCTTGTGATACCGGCTTTAGTGGAATTTCTATACCCTCAGATCCATTAAGTTGTTCTCAAGATACTTTGCAAACACATACACGTGAAAGCCATACCTCCCGCTCCACGCATATGGTGGGGCGCAAGCTAATACTAATTTTAATAAAAATAATATTATTAGTAGGTTTAGGGATATTTCTTCGAGAGGCCGGTCTATATGATCTGTGCCCCATGAATATTCTTTCCTCTCACTTAAACAGTAGGCTACCATAGTGCGGTTGGGAGTATGAACATGATTAGATTAATATCCAGTGTTCGAGAATGGATAATAAGTCGTAGGCGTGTGCATAAACCTTTAACCGTCCTGGTGGTGTAATGGTTAAGGTGGCAAAAATATGTGTGTGATAACCCGGGTTCGAATCCCGGTGGATCATATATACTTTAATTAATTTCATTGGGGGTGTGGTGGTGAGATTAATAAAAATAATATTACCATAGTCCGTTTCTAGGTTGGGTAGCAATCGTAACCTCTCATAATTCAAACAGGACTAGAGTAATCGAGCTAATTTTTCTGCCAAATAGGAAGATTTGGCAAGGGAATATGTGTATAAATTGACGGCTCATTTGCTTTAGCCCATTTTGAGTTACAGAGGTTGGTGGTTATGATTTCTGCCCAACCTAGAATTAAAACACCATAGTACTAACAATGACCCCAACGTAATAAAAATGAACCCAGGCTAAATGGTGACCTTCCCTTGGTATAAACGGTCCATAATTAAGATTCCCACTGGACAAATTTTTAGCCATTGTGGTCGTGTATTTACCCAAGATACATAGACTAACAAGATACATAGACTAACAAGATACATAGACTAACAGGTATGTTCACTCCCGCCTGGTGCGCAGGTCAGTGACGTCACGCGGCTCTTTCCAGTTGGAAATTGGGGTATTAATACCCAAGAGTGATATACTTAGATCTTGGGAATATGAAAGAAAATGGAGACTAGAAGGTAAACATAAATAATCTCTCATGTTACTTAATTTTAAAGTTTTACCCCACACAATTAAAAGAGGGAAATTAATTGTAGTGGAGTAAAAGTACAACTAATTCTTATTTATAATACTCAAGTTAAAGTAAAAGTACTGGGCACAAAATTTACTTTTTAAAAAGTAGATACCGGTACTGAGAAAATAAACTTAAGTACTGTACTTGAGTAAATGTACAATCGCGCTAGGAAGTCATGACTCGATTCCCAGTACCTTTTGTTCAGAAAGTGCTATCTGGCAACTATTGAGGCTCTACTATATTTATATATTACACACCGGGGAGAACTGTATTGAAGGAAACAATACCAAAAAACACGATATATAAGTATTGTTACAATATATTTATCTCATTATGTGAGAGCAAACCAAATTATACGAAAGTTTAGACTAACCCGAACGAAAAAAATTGAAACTCGTAGTATTTCGCTCACTAGATTCAGGATTAAAATGTGGAGCAAGTTTCTTATTACTTGTATTACTTTTTAACCCTTCTTTGGCGGCGCGCATCATATGTCGAGTGAAAGAAATTTGGACTATGTGGCGGCTCACAACATAAGTCGTGTGGCATTTTCAGCACGTAATGTTGCTGAGAGAGAGAGACAAGTGGTGGCAGGAGAGTAGCGAGCGTATGACTGCTCCAGACCACCGCGGTGGACCAACTGACGTGAATCCCACCCTCTTCCACCCTCTCACACTCGCTACATAGTGAATTGTGTGGGGAAAGTACCGAATTACATGGTTTTTGCACTCGTGTTGCGCGATTATTGCAAGAAAACTAGCGGTCATACAAGGATCGTTGGGGTGTCATTGGAAAGCTCTGTTTATGCCCTTTCAGGGATAGATACTTGTTTTACGCTCTGGTTCTTATTTAGGCATGAAAATGATCACGTAAACAGCCCTATTTTGGGTAAAAACACCCCTCTGGTGGCTGCATATTATTTACCGCCTAGGCTGCTCGTTAGGTGTTAAACCAACAATACTGGGAGAAAAGTATCTCATAAATTTAAAACCAACAGATAAAACTAATATTCAAACCATAAGTGTCAATAAATCACGTAAATAAACATATAACAGATTGCTTTTTCCAAATTTTATTCTCTAAGTGGGACAACAGTCTGCCTGAAAAACAAGCGGTCTCCAGTATATTTTGGAAGAAAGCTTGAATACTCGAGAACAGCTTGTAATTTGTATAGACAAACGATGAATTTTCACTTTTATAATATATAATAACCCATAGGGAGACCCATATAAAAACGGAAGATGGAAAGGCAAGTGTAAATGGACAAAGGTGAATATAAACGCAAAGAGATATACTCCCCCTCATATCCTGACAATGACTGACTCGGTCGCTGAATATCCTACCGTTCCTACGGGAGGCGCTGGAGGCAGCTCTGTGCGTCTCCAAAACTCACCATCTGCGCATGCGTGAGAATCTAGCCCCGCCCCTCACCTCCCTTGGCCGCCCCGCGTTTAAATACACCCTTCAAATCGTCACTGCTAGAGCTCTCCGTAGCACAGTCGGTATGGTTCCCGCTTCCCGCTTGGAAAACCAGTGTTCGATCCCACTCGAATTTAGTTTATTTTATTTATTTTTATTTTTTTATATTTGATATTTTGGTTATTTTTGTAGGTTAAGTTAGGTTAGGTTAAATTTGGTTAGGTTAGGTTAGGTTAGGTTAGGTTAATCTAATCTAATAATATAATAGTTGTACATTTGAGGGGCGGGGCCAAGGAGATGCACAGAGCTGCCTCCAGCGCCTCCCGTTCCTACGGGCCTGGGAGTGCAACATGCTAGATTCTGCATGTAAATTAATTGCTCTCATTATTCTATAAAGAAATTGTAAACAAAAATTACTTATATTTATTCAAACTTCAACATAAATCAAAATTGGAGGGCATAAATAGGTTAATTTTTCTAAGTAGGCCAATTATTGGGAATATCCAAAGACCTATAGTTTAAAATTAGGAAACTACCGGGCTCCATGGGGCAATGGAGAGTTGTCAGCGGTAGCCAGATTTGGGAACTATTGTCCGATCCTTTGAAAAAGCGAGTCATGACTTCTTAGCGCGATTGAACTTTGTTATCTTTACACCCCTGCTGTTAATCATTATGTACCGGTACTATATATATATGTAAAATTGCGATATACAGAGCAAAGTTATACCGGCACGTAAAAAAGCTGCAAGCGAATATGACATAGGCTACACGAAAATTACTTAATGCTAGTGCTGTTTGTTTCATAGAGGATATACACACTAAAACATACTAAACTCTTAAAACACAAACCAATATAAAAACAAAACAAACGGGGGGGGGGGTTAAACGGGGGGGTAAACAAAGTAAACTATTTGAAAAGTTGTCAGTAAATCGGGAGGAAGCATGGAGTTACAGGTCTAATGGCTGGAGTGGGTTGACTGGACCCAAACCAGGCAAGCCTTGACCTGAACTGGCCAGAGGTCGGAAGAGGACTGACCGCTCCTCACCTGGTGAACCCTAGTGAAAAAGAACCGTGTGACGTCATGCGCGCGCGGGTCGGATATTCGGGCAGAAGTGAATATACCTGTTAGTCTATAGTCCATGTATCTTGTATTTACCAACCCGTGGCACGCTATTCTAAAGGGGGGAGTGTTTACTTTTTGGTCGATTGTTTCATTTGTTTATTATGTGTCAAGTTTTCTCCCTAGACCTCCATCAAACTTAAAAAAAAAAAAAACAACCCCAGGATCCCCCTTCAAGATGTATATATGTGTACATTTTAATGGTAGAAAAATGTCCCGGCGGAAGGCCGATTCCTCTTAAATTACAGGCTCGCTATCGCTCGCCACGAAAACATCGACACGTATATGACACGAAAAGTCATAGTGACAAAGAAAAGGGGCGAAAGGTCTTAACATCGCCAAAATAATGGGCCAAACGTCTTAAAATATCAACACTAATGGGGCTAAACATGAGGGAGAAAAGGGTCCATAAAAAGCAACCATACCCCCTTAACATGTGTTGGCTGCAGAGAAACAGTGGGACATAAATACAATCTTAATGGATACAACTTTTAACCTCTATAATACAGTGGAGTAATTTTCTTTGCATTTGGCTTTATATTAGACGATTATACTTAGCTTAGAAGGGATGTCTACAATTCTCACTCCTCGTACTATCCCTACTACTGGATAACATCGCTTAAAGTTAGCCACCATAAAAGGTTAAGGGGACACTGACTGCTTTTTTGGCCTATAAATTAATTCATTCATAAATTCTTAGTTTCCTTGCTAGATAGACATCCCTCAAACTTGGAGAAACTTCCCCTCAAGATAGATTTGTACATTTTTCGGTAGAAAAATGTCCAGGCCAAAGGCCGATTCCTCTTACAATTACAGGCATGCTATCGCTCGCCAGGAAAATATATAACACCTAAATGGCACGATAGGTCTTAAAATGTATAACGAAATGGAACGAAAAGTCTTAAAATCGCCAAACAAATGGACTGAACGTCTAAAAATAAAAAATAAACAATGGGACTAAACACGAGGGAGAAAGGGGACCAGAAAAACGACCGTCTCCCCTTAACAAGTATAATACCGAGATAATAGTATATATCTATAATTCCGAGCCCTCCCACTTTTAGCCAATATGGTTGGTACGCAGGCCAGCTTGCCAGAATGCACTCGTAACTCGCTAGCGCTCGCCAGGGCAGTGAAATGGGCTACAATAATCGTAGAACGATGTTCTTTCTTTCATAGAGTTCATGTTGTCACAGACAGGTCAGTGGTGGTCTTTATTCTTGTCTGTGACACTTGGAAGTATTTTATATCATTGATAGAATATAAGATATGTTGTGTGAAGTTGTAGGGAGAAAGAGAGCGAGCAGCGAGGTGGTAATATGTCCGTGTGTATGTACGTGTGACTCCCTCGCTCGGGCGGAGGTTCCCACGCTCTTGAGTCATATGACGCCTGCTCTTCATGACGTAGTCGTCTGTGATTGGAGGCTGCCATCCTAGGAAGGTGTTGCGGGCTCCTGCCCGCGTGTCTCCTTCAGAGCTTGGCATAGCGTGCTTGGTCCTACATGACCTTTGCAATCTGTTCCCAATCTAACCCCCTGTACTACTGTTTCTCTTTCTGAACTTCTTCTTTTTCATACTTCTTTTTAATTCAATTACTTATCCCTTCTGGTTCTGCATACGACTTCCATAGTCCGCCAGTCGTATTACCAGCACCAGTTCTCCATATTTGTTTTGCACTAGCTTTAGGGATTATTAGAGTCATAGTCACATTGTAGCATAGTATTGGGGTGCTTCTAATTATTGAATTGTTCTTTCCTACTATTTAATACTAGACAGTGGAGGGTATCTTATATCGTTGTCTGAGTTATGTATGTGGCAAGTCAGAGCCTGTATGACTTCGATGAAGCTAGGTAGCCTGTAACCCTTGTGAATATTTTTCCTTTGCGAGTGTAGTAGTATACAGGTGAAGGGCTTTTTCCTACTCTTACCTGTATGCTTGCTACCTCATTTTGTTGACCTTTGTGGAGTGCCAGGGTAAGACCAGATACTTGAGATCTGGACTTACCAAGAGAGCCTCCAAGTCACTTAACGTAACCTAAGGGAAATCTGTTCAAGGGGAGACAGTAGGCTACGAGCATGCTTGCGCTCTGCCTAGTTTCCTGATATCTTTTATGCCACTGCTAGACTTTATTAGTGAGAAAGACAGCATTGTGTTTATTAACTTTAATTGTATATGCTTTAGGAATTATTCACGCCTTATTTTAGCCTAGGTTGATGCATAGTGCACAACCCAGTTTGGCTGTTCCGTTGGCTAAGGAAGTACTGTTTTTGAGTGGTTATTATTAGTGCTGTCACAGAGTTGTTTCACTCCCTTGTTATATATATGTATCCTACTTATTGGTGTATTTAAGATACACACTTTGGTGTCCTGCCCCTGCATTATTTCTGTTCTATATTGACGAGCATCTTAGAGCATCAGACGTTTTCAGAAGATTCCATATCTGATTGCTGTAGGACTAGACTTCCAGTGTTTTCATAGAGCATTGAAGAGTTTAGTGTTGAGTACAGACTCACACTAAAGTTAACGTAAGCATATATTCCTTTATTAAATCTTATGATAGTTTATTCAAGCATTGTTATTACTTAAGAGCATTTTCGTAACGTAAGTACTCCAGTTGTGAGTTGGCTTTGCCGTCACCGGAAAGCCATTGTAGAAGTGCACTAAAACCCAGTTAATTGATACCCCGTTATCCAGTAGATTAACTCTGGAGGGTTTTAAGTGTTTTGTTCACCGGCGTAATAGTTCGAGGGTTTGGAATTAGCGTACCGTTGTTGCAGATATAGCCTATCATCTAGTCCATTATTAAGTGCCCTTGTTTATTTCGTAATGCCGGTCGTAACAAATGGCGACCTTAGACCAGTATATAGTGAACTGAATATTGCATTTTTTTTTGGAGAAATGTTATTGCCATTTGGGGTTGAATTTATTTCTCGCATTGTTGGCAGTGGACATTGTTTTGAGGATATATAGAACTTGTTGGAGTTTATTGGTGACCTAGTATTGCACTCAAGAACATCTTCGAATATTTTTTGGTGAATAAAGCTACGCGAAAGTTTGGCTACTTTTGTCTTGACTTGAGATTTTTTTTTGTGGACTCCATCATGTCACTGGATGGGTCTGAGCATAGTGAGGGCACAGTGCGAGAGGCAGGCAAGGAGGTGAAGAAGGTGGAGTTGTTTAACGGCGTTCGGGTGGTGAACAATGAGGAGGATGCTCGGATATTTTTTTGGAGGAGCCTGTGTCGGCGGACCGTGTGTCGGGGCTAGACCGGTACGGACTGCAGTGTGTAGCCACGGTCTTAGGGTTTCCCGGTACTAGCGGTTTGTCGAGAAATGAGCTGGTTACCTGTGTACTGGGTTGGGTGCATGGAGGTACGGGTGGAGCGGGAGCTGGGGCACCTTCGTCCCAGCCCACATTCCATTCAACTCCTACCATGGCACCCCCTCGGGGTCCGGAGCCGTGTACGTTCCCGCAGGCCGATGCCCGCTGGCGGTTGGGTATGCCTCTAAGTGACTCACGGGGTGGGTCCCCGGTAGAAGCACCCCCTCCTCAGGGTTTGACTCCCGAGATGTTGTTCCAGCTCAAGCTCGCCAAACTCGAGCAGCCAAAGCATGAGGCTGAGCTCGAGCAGCGAAGGGCTGAGCTCGAGCAGCGGAAGCATGAGGCTGAGCTCGAGCAGCGGGAGCGAGAGTCTGAGCGCAAGTATAGGTACCAGTCTGAGTCTGCAAGGTATTGTGCCGATATTGACCTAGAGAAAACTCGTGTGCAGGTGACGAGGAACCGGGTCGCCCAGGGGGGTCGAGCCCCTGACCAGTCCCTGTCGCATCTACTTAAGATGGTTCCAGTGTTTGATGAGTTAGGAGTTACAGAATTTTTTCTCCGGTTTGAGAAAAAGTGCCAGGAGCACCAATGGCCCGAGGAGAAGTGGGCAGCCCTTCTTTCTTCACGATTGACGGGGAAAGCACTCAAGGCGTACGATGCTTTGCCCGTAGATTCCTGTGTGAATTATGAGTTGTTGAAAGAGGCCGTCCTGAGGGCGTATGAGCTACAGCCAGAGACCTATAGGCTGAAGTTTAGGGCAGTTCCAAAAAGAAAGGAGAGTACTTTCCAGGAACACGCTAGAGAGCTGTCAGATGCATTTGAAAATTGGTTGAAGTCGGAGAAGGCAACTACTTTTGATGCAGTAAAACAATTAGTGTTGCTGGAACAATTTTTTAAATGTACTGGCAGTGACTGGACTCATAACCTGAAAGAAAGGCGACCGAAAACTCTGCAAGAGGCGGCTGAGCTGGCTGACCTCAGGTTGTCATTGATTCGTGGGTGCGGGTCTGCACAGAGAGCTGAGGCAGGTAACAAGGGGCGTACCACTCCACTCCCCCCCGAATTAA
>CM064578.1:24176528-24255208 GCA_032716605.1 Paralithodes platypus | reverse complement strand
GTCTTTGAGGTCTTCCGCGTTTGCCCGGTTAAACAGTCGGTGCGAAGTCATCGCCGGTGCAGAAGCAGCAGGAGGGCTCGTCACCCGTCCGAGATGTTTTTTGTGGTCATAGGGGGCACGGCACTGTGAGGTGGGCTGGTGTGATGCATAGGCTTGAGTTGCTGCGTGATACGGGCACTTCCCAGCCACTTGTTAAGAATTTCACTGGCAAGCCTATTAACGCGGCTCGGGTTGTGGTGGTTCAAGGCATCAATGCTATGCGGTCTTACCCGCTGGTTAGAGTGGAGCTTGAGGTGGACGGTGTGACACGGGAGTTGGATGTGGGTGTGGTGGAGAAATTGCCAGTTGAGGGGGTCAACCTCCTTCTCGGCAACGACTTTGCGGTGCCCACTTCCGAGGTTCCACCCTCAGTCGTTGCCGAGAGGGCGGCTGACACGAGTAGGGAGGGGCAAGAGTGGCTCGAGAGGTGCCAGATGCCGCAGATGGCGTGTACTGTCACCAGGTCTCAGTCCGCTCAGGTGTCACAGCCTAGTACCCAAGTTTTAGACCAGCGGAGGAAGGGTCGGAAGGAGAAAGTCAAGGCTGGTCGGGTTGAGAGTTTGGATCCAGCGACACTCCTTGGTGACTCGGTACTTGCACCCATTACGAGGTCCGGAGGGGCCCCAGAACCTGTCCCCCCTAGTGACATGGTAGGGCGTGATAGCACTCCGCGACAGAAACGTTCCCAGGAGAAGCATGCAAGGCTTGAGCAGCCCAGTATTGGGGGTGGCCACAAGTTGCTTCAGGAGCATTTAGATAGGTTGGCACCCTCGGATATATGTCGGTTGCAAGCCGAAGATCCTGGGCTTGAGAGTTGTGGGAACGGGGCTATTGAACACGACGAGGACGGGGATGCAAAGCCGGGAGATTTTGTTCATGTTGGGGGAATCCTGTACCGCCGTTTTTTGGATCCCAGACGTAGTTGGGATGGTGGGGCAAGAGTGGTTGACCAGTTGGTGGTCCCTGAGAAGTGTCGTGATAGCCTGTTGCGGTTGGCGCACGATGTTCCATTGGCAGGTCACTTGGGTGTGAGAAAAAAGTTGGCTTCGTTATCTAGGTTGTTCTGGTGGCAAGGTATTAAAGCCCAAGTTTCGGCCTGGGTGGCGATGTGTGGTACCTGTCAGAGGGTGGGAAAGCCGAATCAGAGCATACCTAAGGCTCCGTTGCACCCAGTGCCTGCAATTGGTCCGCCCTTCAGCAAGGTTATCATCGACATGGTAGGCCCTCTGCCTTCCACTAGTGCAGGTAACAGGTTTTTGCTAACCCTCATGGATGTCTCTACTCACTACCCTGATGCATACCCTATGAGAAATGGCAAGTCTAAAACTGTTGTGCGAAAATTGCTGTTGTATTGCTCGAGATATGGGTACCCGCAGGAAATTCAATCGGACCAAGGGTCGAATTTCACGTCCAGACTCTTCAAACAGACCATGCAGCAGCATGGGATCAATACGGTTGTCTCTTCAGCTTATCACCCAGAGAGTCAAGGGGTGTTGGAAAGATGGCATTCCACTTTGAAAAGCATGTTGCGGTGCTACTGTTTGGAGAACGGCAAGGATTGGGACCTAGGGTTACCGTAAGTTTTGTTTGCGGCACGAGAGGTACCTGGGGAGAGCCTTGGGTTTAGCCCCAACGAGTTAGTTTTCGGGCATCAGGTTAAAGGTCCTCTGAGCATGGTGAGAGAGATCTGGGAAGGGACTGTGCCGCCATGTTCTCTAATTAAGTATGTCCTCGAGAGTAGAGACAGGATCCTGAAAAGCCTGGAGTTGGCAGGGAGAAATTTGGTAAATAATCAGGCCTTGATGAAGGATCGGTATGACATCAAAGCAAAGCTCCGGGAGTTTGTGGTAGGACAGGAGGTTTTGGTCTTATTGCCCTTAGTAGGCCATCCCCTGTCGGCCAAGTTTGTCGGTCCTTACAAGGTCGTGCGGAAGTTGTCTGACCTAGATTACCTTGTGGCTACTCCGGATAGGCGGAAGAAAAATCAGCTCTGTCATGTGAACCTGTTAAAAAGAGTTCGTGAGGCGCCCACCTGAGCAGCCTACTGTCCCTGTGTTGGTCTGCAGCGGCCATGGTGGAGAAGGAGAGGGGGGCAGTGAGGCACAGGTGGAGGAGAGTTGGGATTGTCATGTCTCGGCGGATCAGTGGTTGGGGAACACGAACCAGGTGGCTGTGGAAGCGCTTGAGCACCTGCCTGAGCAACAGCGTGCAGCGATCCAGCACCTGTTTAGTTTATACCCCACTGTGTTTGCCGAGCACCCAGGCCTCACAACTCATGCGGTGCATGATGTGGACGCTGGAGACCACCCCCCTTTAAATCAGTGCCCTATCGTGTACCTCCCATTAAACTTCCGGCTCTCCGAGCGGAGTTAGGCTGCATGTTGAAGAGGGGGCTGATAGAAAAAGGGGCGGTTAGGTGGACATCTCCCGTCACTCTGCAGCCTAAACCAGACGGCAAGGTCAGGTTTTGCATTGACTTCAGGCGGTTGAACGGCTTAACTCCCACCAATGCCTACCCTCTTCCCCGCGTAGATGACAGTGTTGACAAGATCGGGTGTGCACGTTACCTCACCAAGGTGGATCTTGTCAAGGGTTACTGGCAGGTACGTTGTCTGAGCGGGCGAAGCAGGTGTGTGGGTTTGTGGAGGATGGGAATACTTACCGTTGCAACGTTATTCCGTATGGGCTGAAGAATGCACCTGCAACTTTTCAATGCCTGATGAATGTGTTAGTGGCGGAGATCCCTAACTGCACCGTTTATCTAGATGATGTGATAATTTACGACAATGACTTTGAGAGCCATTGCGAGCACATCGGGGCACTGTTCAGGAAGCGGAGTTAGGCTCATTTGGTGGTCAATCTGGGCAAATGTAATTTTGTTCGGGCAACTGTGCAGTATCTGGGGTGTGTGGTAGGGTTAGGCCAGGTGTGCCCACCCCCCTTACCAAGATACAGACTATTAACCAGTTTCCCAGGCCGACCACCAAAAGACAGATCATGAGGTTCTCGGGCATGATTGGGTATTACCGCAGATTCATCCGCGGATACTCCTCGGTGTTGGCTCCTCTGACGGACCTACTTGCAAAGACGAAAAAGTTTGGGTGGGCACCTGAGTGTGAGAAGGCCTTCTCACTGGTGAAGCATCTGTTGTGCACTCACCCCATGCTCAGGGCCCCCCGACTTCTCAAGACCTTTTCATCTAGCGACAGATGCTAGCGGCGTAGGGGCTGGTGCCGTCTTGTTGCAGACAGACACAGAAGGTGTTGAACACCCAGTAAGCTTCTTTTCTAAAATGTTCAACTCAGCACAAAAGAACTATTCAGTCGTAGAGAAGGAGGTTCTGGCCATTGTGCTGGCGCTCAGGGACTTTGAGGTATATGTTCCCGCTTTTGGCCCAGTCGTGGTGATTTACACTGACCACCACCCTTTGAAGTTTTTTAATCAGTTCCACAACCGAAATATGAGGCTAACAAGATGGTCTTTAATGTTGCAGGAGTATAGTCTGGACATTCGCCATATTGCCGGTTGTGACAATGTGATAGCTGACCGTTTGTCCAGGGTGGAGGACCCAGGGTAGATCACCACAGGTGTGTTTGGTGAAGTGGAGCAAAATTAGGCTTGCCCCTGTAGTGCAACGCCGCCAAAAACACAATTAAAAATGTAAAAACATCACATAAAAACTCTTTCTTTTTGATAGTATATAAGTGCAGTATATCACAGCAAGCATCTAAGACACTCGGAGTTGTTGTCTTAGTAGGCTAGGCTTGGTGAAGCTTGCTCGTTGAGCGTGATGTAATTATTATTATGCTATTATTTTGGGGAAGTATTGTGTAGATTTTTTTTCTCATAATGAAGTGTTTTATGTTTTTGATCGTGCCTTGTTTTCACAACTTGGGAGAGTAGCTGGGTGATGCGGGGTTGGTGGGCATTCTGTCTGGTCAGATGTGGAGTTCACCGGAGGCTGAAACGTCCCACATCTTGGGCGGGATGTTACGCTGGCCAGCTTGCCAGAATGCACTCTTAACTCGCTAGCGCTCGCCAGGGCAGTGAAATGGGCTACAATAATCGTAGAACGATGTTCTTTCTTTTGTAGTGTTCATGTTGTCACAGACAGATCAGTGGTGGTCTTTATTCTTGTCTGTGACACTTGGAAGTATTTTATATCATTGATTGAATAGAAGATATGTTGTATGAAGTTGTAGGGAGAAAGAGAGCGAGCAGCGAGGTGGTAATATGTGCGTGTGTATGTACGTGTGACTCCATCGCTCGGGCAGAGGTTCCCACGCTCTTGATTGGCCGGCGGGCCTGACGCGTCATATGACGCCTGCTCTTCATGACGTAGTCGTCTGTGATTGGAGGCCGCCGTCCTAGGAAGGTGGTGCGGGCTCCTGCCCGAGTGTCTCCTTCAGACCTTGGCATAGCGTGCTTGGTCCTACATGTCCTTTGCAATCTGTACTACGGTTTCTCTCTCTGAACTTCTTCTTTTTCATACTTCTCCTCTTTATTCAATTACTTATCCCTTCTGGTTCTGCATATGACTTCCATAGTCGGCCAGTCGTATTACCAGCACCAGTTCTCCATATATGTTTTGCACTAGATTTAGGGATTATTAGAGTCATAGTCACATAGTCACACAGAGTATTGGGGTACTTCTAATTATTGAGTTGTTCTTTCCTACTATTTAATGCTACACAGTGGAAGGTATCTTTAGTCATTGTCTGAGTTGTGTATGTGGCAAGTCAGAGCCTGTATGACTTCGACGAAGCTAGGTAGCCTGTAACCCTTGTGCATATTTTTCCTTTGCGAGTGTAGCAGTATACAGGTGAAGGGCTTTTGCCTACTCTTACCTGTATGCTTGCTACCTCATTTTGTTGACCTTTGTGGAGCGCCAGGGTAAGACCAGATACTGGAGATCTGGACTTACCAAGAGAGCCTCCAAGTCACTTAACGTAACCTAAGGGAAATCTGTTCAAGGGGAGACAGTAGGCTACGAGCATGCTTGGGCTCGGCCTAGTTTCCTGATATCTTTTATGCCACTGCTAGACTTTATTAGAGAGAAAGACAGCATTGTGTTTATTAACTTTATTTGTGTATGCTTTAGGAATTATTCACGCCTTATTTTAGCCTAGGTTGATGCATAGTGCACAACCCAGTTTGGCTGTTCCGTTGGCTAAGGAAGTACTGTTTTTGAGTGGTTATTATTAGTGCTGTCACAGAGTTGTTTCACTCCCTTGTTATATATATGTATCCTACTTATTGGTGTATTTAAGATACACACTTTGGTGTCCTGCCCCTGCATTATTTCTGTTCTATATTGACGAGCATCTTAGAGCATCAGACGTTTTCAGAAGATTCCATATCTGATTGCTGTAGGACTAGACTTCCAGTGTTTTCATAGAGCATTGAAGAGTTTAGTGTTGAGTACAGACTCACACTAAAGTTAACGTAAGCATATATTCCTTTATTAAATCTTATGATAGTTTATTCAAGCATTGTTATTACTTAAGAGCATTTTCGTAACGTAAGTACTCCTGTTGTGAGTTGGCTTTGCCGTCACCGGAAAGCCATTGTAGAAGTGCACTAAAACCCAGTTAATTGATACCCCGTTATCCAGTAGATTAACTCTGGAGGGTTTTAAGTGTTTTGTTCACCGGCGTAATAGTTCGAGGGTTTGGAATTAGCGTACCGTTGTTGCAGATATAGCCTATCATCTAGTCCATTATTAAGTGCCCTTGTTTATTTCGTAGTGCCGGTCATAACAGGTCGAATATTTACCAACCTGTGGCACTTTATTCTTGGTATAAGTTGGTTGCAGAGACACAGTGGGACATACATACAACCTTATAAAACCTTTGGATCTCTCTCTCTCTCTCTCTCTCTCTCTCTCTCTCTCTCTCTCTCTCTCTCTCCTGCTATGCTATTCTTAGGATATCTTTCACTCAGTAGCAAATAATATATTTGATTTAAGTCTGGATTGTCTCGTAGGGATCGCAAGGCATGTGTAATCTGTGCATCTATATAACTCTATGCAACTTAAACTCATTATCTCACTCACTCACACTCTCTCTCTCTCTCTCCATAAAGATAGGATATCAAAGAGAGGAGGTGTTACGTTATACGTCAAAGAATCTATTAGTTCAATAGAAATACCTATTCCCGCAAATAATTCCGAACTTTGATGCGTAAAAATAAGCAACAAATATACCGACATTAATATTGTAGTTGTATATAACGCCCAACGATAAATAACGAAGAGGATATATCACTTTACAATTCCCTAACAAAAACATTAACTGCCAAAGAAACCGTTATCATAGGCGACTTTAACCTACCTAATATTATATGGCATGATAAAATCGGATCGGGAAAGGCATCTGAAAGAATGATAGAATTTATGAACGATAATTTCCTATATCAATTAGTTCAGACCCCCACGAGGGGTGACAATATATTAGATTTAGTTATCACAATTCACGAATACATAATGTCAAACTTACAAGTTGGTGAACAGTTAAGTGGATGTGATCATAATAGCATCAGGTTCCAGATGAACATGACTCACACCACCACTATTAGTGAAACATTCATACCTGACTACAAGAAAGCTGATATTAGCGGACTAAGAAAAGAGATAAACGATATCCATACACGCATAAATAGTCTCTCTAGTACCGAAGAAGCTTGGATAACATTCAAAGATCTTTTCTTTACTGCCCAAAATAAATATATCCCTATGCGTAAAGGACACAATAAAAGTATAAATAAACCCCTATGGTACAATAACAATATTAGTAGAGCAATTAGTGAAAACAATCGTCTATACAAATTAAAAATTGATACAGATAATATTACCATCCAAAATCAATACTCGGTTGCGAGAAGGAAAGATAAATCGCTAATTAAATCTTCAAAAAGGAATTACGAAATTAAAATCGCACATGCAAACAAATCTAATCCAAAACAAATCTCTCTTATATATAGGTTACGGCCTTTTTGAAAAAGTGGCCTTTTTGCGAAATGACCGGGAGCTTTGCAAAAAGACCAAAAGCCTAGCCTTTTTGTAAAATGACACTTAATGTCTGGCCCATTTGTAAAATGTCCAGCATATTGGCCTTTTTGTAAAATTACCTGTGCCCTTTTGAAAAATGACACCAAATGTCTAACCTAACCGAACCTAAAATGTTAAAAAATAATATGGTTTCGATTAGGCCTACCCAATTTTTAAAAATATATATGTTTACAGTTATTTAGAACTCTACAACAGGTCAATATGCTGTTTTTTATGTAAATTGGCCAGACGTTTGGTGTCATTTTGCAAAAAGGCACAGGTAATTTTACAAAAAGGCCAATATGCTGGACATTTTGCAAATGGGCCAGACATTAAGTGTCATTTTACAAAAAGGCTAGGTTTTTGGTCAATTTGCAAAGCTCCCGGTCATTTCGCAAAAAGGCCACTTTTTCAAAAAGACCGAAACATATATATAAATAGCAATAAACAAATTAAAAGAGGCATTGGCCCGATACTAAATAATCAAGGTGAATTAGAATCAGATAGCAGGGACATAGCTGCTACTCTTTATTAACACTTTTCCTCTGTATTTAATACTGCCAGTAACCGAAACGTGCCACAAGAAAATAATCAAACATGTAACTATGTTCTTCAAGACTTTATTATTACCCAGTCAGAAATAGTTCAAAAGATCGACTCACTTCATGTCAATAAATCACCTTATTTATCCTTAAAATTCTTAAGGGGAGGTTTTTAAGTGTGTTTCCTAGACTTCCATCAAACTTGAAATTACACCCCCTTAACCCACTTTCAAGATAAATTTGTACATTTTTCGGTAGAAAAATGTCCCGGCCAAAGGCCGGTTCCTCTTAAATCACAGGCTCGCTATCGCTCACCAGGAAAAAATTGACACCTAAATGGCACGAAAGGTCTTAAAAGTGCCATAAATGGGGCAAAAGTTCTTAAAATCGCCAAACCAATGTGGTGAACGTCTTAAAATCTCAAAAGCAATGGGGCTAAACATGAGGGAGCAAGGGGTAAATAAAAAAATCCCTCAAGTGGAAATCTCCCCTTAAATTAGTCAAAGAAGAAGTTGCAGGGGATCTAACCATAATACTAAATAGGTCACTCAAACAAGGACATCTACCCACCGACTGGAAGATCGCCAATATAACACCGATACTACCATATAACTATATAGTGTGGTTCCTTGTGTAATCCCGTAGGATTTTCTTGCTAAAATTGACTTTATTGTTTTATTGTGAACCTTTGGGTGTGAAATATTGAAAAATAATGGGGTTCAAATTTGTTTACGCCCGGACCCCACGGTGGGGACCCCCGTCAATTTTGGGTGCCCCTGGAATGAATCCAACACATATCTTCGCCAATAATGGACCGATTCTAATGATCTTAGTGTCGTTTTTTTTTTTTTTTTATGACACTGAGTTGACTTTTATTATTGTTGAAACGACCGGAAGTGACACAAAATTACTTCTGGTTTAAATGCTAAAATAACATTGAAAATTTGGCGAAACAAAGTTTATCGATAAACTTGGTTACGTCTTATATCATTCATATGTTATTGAGGATGGAAATATCAGCAATTCTATAATTTTTGCAAATAATATTTTCTGTCAAGAGTTATGTACACTTCAGGAAATTGAAAACACTTGGACTGGATGTCATCAAAGATCTCTACCATGTCTGGACTGCGCTCATGCAAGGCTTTCCCGAGAGCTATACAGCTGGCATTCAGAGGCCCTGGGGGTAGGGATGAGGATATAACATCAAACTTCAGCATCATGATTGCCAGAGTCGTCGTTATGTGATACTCCATGCCTATCTTGTATGCTTTACCACTGTAGATGCCACGAAGTGCCGCAGAGGTGAATGTGCCACTTTTGATTGCACAGGTATCAATGCCACTCCCATCAATCGTTTTTCCTAGAGCATGTAGGGCTGCAAATGCAATATGCAATGCACCTGCTCGAAGGATCCATTTTTTTTTGCCCACAGACTGTTGAACATGAATGGCCCTGTTGTAGAGATCCAGATCTAGTGTTATGAGGGTTCTTCTCTCAGGACCCAATACTGAAGCTTAGATGTCCTGCGTCAAAATCAGAACAGTATAAAGAGTCGCGTAATCGGTTGTTGTTGTTGTTGTTGTTGTTCCCCAAGCTGCCTGGCCGAACAGCCCCAAGGCCCCGAACAAGGCCAAGGCCATAACCGAGCGCCCCCACAGAATCCTCCCTGCCGACCACAATAAAGCCCGGGTGACCGAAGCCACCCCATGGCGGGGAGCTGAGGAGGGTGCGGAAATGCCCGGGAAACCAAAGCCCCACCCAGGGCCCTGTGCCCCTAAGCAATTATGAAGAGAAAGTTGAAGGGCAAAGGAAAAATGTGACGCTTTGGCTTCCAATCTTGGTAGATTGGGAAGAGACGCCGTCACTTGAGATCTAGAAAATATGTAAGTACAAGGAACAGTCAGAGTAAGCTATGGGTATGGCAGAGATCGCTCAGTTCTCACTCTGATAGACCAGCCCATCACCACATGACTAGAACCCAATCCTCTCAGCATCAGCTAGGAAAGGCCCTAGAAAGCCGCCTTTGGCGGGGGGATAGCTCCCCTATTTCAACCTCTTTCGGGGTTGGGCACCCGCCCTAATTCACGTAATCGGTTGGTTTGAACAGTGGAGCAATTACCTCTGTTAGTTCAGCCATGATTTTGAGATGAGCTTGCTAATAGGAGGGATTTTGTAGCAGCCCAGGTTGGCATGACTGTTTCTTTGCGGATGTTTTTGCCCTTTCGTTTTCGCTCATTCACTGTAAGAATAGACTCATTTGGAGTTTGGTCATCCTGAACCTCTTGTCTGCATGGGTCCTCTTGAATTTCTGGTTTTTCCTGGGTTTTTGGTTGCTCACGAGCTTCTGGATGAATGTCAACTTCAAAATTGTCCTGATTGTCTGGAGTGTCTACAATCTGTTTGCCTGGATTTTGGTCTTGATTGTCCTCACCAGAAAAGTAGTTAGCAAGTGCCCACATGCGACTGAACCCTGTGGAAAGCATACTAATTTGTTTGCTCAGCGTATATTCATTGAATCGGATTGGCTTGGTTCTGATGATTGGCTCTTGCATGTATTTGACACCAAATGAAATGGGTGTCGCTGCGAGCTTGTCTGGAATTACTAATGGCTCATTGACAGGGGCACCATCTTATGCTCTCTGATTGATCACGATATCTGTACCATGGAATGTGTTCTGTCCAGTTGGTGTGTCTTCTAAGAGGTCAATGTTATCAACAGCAAACCAGACATTGACTCCTCTCTTCACGAAATCAGGAAGGCAAAACCCTCCGGCCTCCTTCATGCGCTGGAGAACAGCTTGTTCCACACTTCTCGAGGTCAAGGATTTTCTTGTAGTCACTGCCAATGTAGACATCTGAGAGGTTACTCACAAGGTTCTTGTCTCGTACTCGTGAATGGATAGCAAGAGGTAGACTAACTGAGAGTGGTGTCTGGACGATCTGCCGAACCCCAACATTTGTTTTTGGTTGAAACTGTACCTGCCGATCACTGTGCAAGTTTTGGATGAGGAATTGGCATGCAACATCAACAGTTTTATCAACTTCATCACGCATTCCAGAAACTTTGTGGACATGATTTCCAAACAGGAGATGGGTTAAAAAGAACTGGAGTGGCGGAGGATTGTCAAAGTCTTCAAAGCTGCCCTTGAATGACCAATTTCGGAGATTCATCATTTCCTCTCTCAAAATGTTTGCCGTGGTCTTCAACTGGCCAATTGTGCCATGTTTGCCAGTTAGAGTTTTGTCCACTGCCTTGCTGAATGTTGCTTGAAGGACAAGGTGGTCAGACTAATTTCTGCGTAGGGACTTGATGAACTGCACGTCTGGGAGTCGTTCAGTGAGGAGATTTTTTAGATGCTTTCGATAGTTTGTTGTCTCAGTAAGCTCAACATGATATCTCTTCAAAATAGACAAATACTTGTCATTAACGTCAGCCATGTTCAAGCTAATATCTTCTTCTGTGAGTGAGTTTTGAACAGAGAACAGCAACTGTTCATCGCAGAGAGAACGTACAAGCTCAACACTGCCACAATCATCTGGACTGAAGGAACGTTGAGCATATCGCAAACATTTCCGATGATAGTATTTCTCGAGAGCTGAGGCATCCCCAGGATTATGTAGGCAGTTCTGACTTGATCATCTTGAGTTTTTACTTTTATTTCCAGGAGGTTTTCACCCATCTTGTCTGACCAAACACGGTGAAGAGGTTCTATACTATCACTGGAACAGAAGCTGCAGGCTGAAAAGAGAAAAACTTCTGCCTTTGGGGTAAATTTTGTCCTTTTAGGCCAACACGATTCAGCTGAAATGGATGGACGTCCAGGTCCTGGGGTATGATGAGCACTAGACGCAGAGTGAGCACGCTTAGCCCTGAGTTGTTCGATCATGGTCTTGTTGACAATTGGTTTTCGACACTCACTGTGGTAACAAACTTGCTTGCGTTCAGACTCATTTACATTTTCCAGGCGATCAATAATTGCTGTATCTCATTTTGACCAAGAGACACACGCTCAATACAACAAGAAGTCAATTCTTGTATCATTGCGGGGTTGTTTATTAGTCTTTTGTTGGTGGTGGCACCCTCGTTGCAAACAATACAACAAGAAGTCAATTTTTGTATCATTGCGGGGTTGTTTATTAGTCTTTTGTTGGTGGTGGCACCCTCATTGCAGAAAATACAACAAGAAGTCAATTCTTCTATCATTGCGGGGTTGTTTATTAGTCTTTTGTTGAGGGTGGCACCCTCATTGCAGACAATACACACACCGTTGTTGTTTGACATGTCTGGTGGGTGTTGTACATCCATTCTCAGTCACCTCAAAAGGCATAAGTTTTTTAAGCAGTGCATCTATAGTATATTATGGCCCTTAACTAGTATCAGCATGATTGCCAAGGTCGGTCGTATTGTCATGCCTGAAAATTAACCAAAAAATTGCACAATATTATCAGACTTTTTGCTACCATCTTTGATGTAATATATAACTGTAAGTCGATGATTGCCACTTCTGGTTGTGTCAAAAGTATCAGGAATCTACTCAGCATTATCAATAACCCTAGAAACAATTCAAAAATCACAAAAATCGGTTCATTATCAGCTGAAATTTGCGAAGGAGTCCGTTCAAGGGGGTACTGTAATTGAAGGGGCCCCCAGTGGGGATTCGGGGGTCAGAAAATTTGAACCCCATAATTTTTCAATAGTCTGATGCTAAATCAACCCAAAAAAGCAATAAAATCAATTTTAGCAAGCAAATCCTACGGGAGTTATTTTTGTGACATAACGCACCACACTAATAGGGCGATTAGCTTAACTTCCGTAATTGGAAAAATATGTGAATCAATCATAAGGGATAAAATCGTATTATTCCTTGAGAACAATAACCTTATTAACATTAGTCAACATGGATTCAGAGCAAAGAGATCATGCCTAACTAATTTAATTTAATTTTATGACAGCCTATACAAACTAAACGACTTCACCAAAAGCCTCGACAGTGTATCTAACATAAGAACATAAGAAAATGGGAGTCTGCAGAAAGCCGATTGGCCTAAGCAAAGCAGATCCCTATCCCACACAACCCCAATTACAAAGCCCGATTATAGGCTCAACACTGTAATACCATGAGGATCATCTTACCTAAACGGTTAGAGATTAACGCAGGATTACGGGGGTCTGCAGAGCGCTGATTGGCCCATCCCGGCTGATCCCCCTTCACACCCAACCCTTCTCGTCCATATGCTTATCCATATGATAGTGTATCTAGACTTTCAAAAGGCCTTCGACAAGGTCCCAAGGTCCCGCACGATAAATTATTACAGAAAATAAGAGACATAGGAATTCAGGGCAAAACGTATGACTGGATTAAAAACTGGTAAAGTGAAAGAAAGCAAACAGTAGTTATCAACGGTGTGGAATGAACATGGAGCTCAGTAACTAGTGGAGTCCCCCAAGGCTCAGTATTGGGACCAGTGTTACTCATAATATATATCAATGATATAGACAATGGCATAAATAATTTAATTTCCAAATTCGCGGATGACACGAAGATAGGTAATGCAATAAGTTCCGAAAGTGATAGAATAAACCTTCAATCTGGTTTAAATATAATCACAGAATGGTCGGAGAAGTGGAAAATGAAGTTTAATGTAAACATATGTCAGATATTGCAAATAGGTTCCAAAAACAATAAATATAAATACTACATGAATGAAGAGAAAATAAAAAATGTAACACAAATAAAAGACTTGGGAGTGCTGATAAACGACAACTTAAAATCTTCCAATCAATGCACAGCGGCTGCAAACAAAGCAAACAGGGCACTAGGTTTTATCAGAAGAAACTTTCACTATCACAGCAAAGACAGTTTTGCCCTTATACAAAAGTATGGTGAGACCGCACCTCGAATACGCTCTGCAGTTTTGGTCAACCAACCTCATAAAGGATATTAACAAATTGGAATCTGTGCAAAGGCGAGCCACTAAACTAATCCCTTCATTGAGAAATAAATTATACGATGAAAGACAGAGAACTTGATCTTTTGTTCACTTAATAAACGAAGGATGAGAATTTTAAAACACACTATCAATTGATAGTGTTTTAAAATTATAAAAGGATTCAGTAACATTGACCTAGATAAGTTATTAAAAAAAGCTGAAGACACATCTACAAGAGGAAACAATTTAAAATTATTAGGTAGGAGAGGGAATCTAGAGACAAAAAAAAAATCTTCACTCACAGTGTAATTGAGGAGTGGAACAAACTCCCAAATAAAGTAATAGACAGCTCCTCTATAGATACATTTAAGAAAAATCTAGACTCATACCACAGAAAAATTGGTATGGAGTAGGCAGTAATTATCACCGTTATTATTTGTTCAGCTGAAGAGCTGAAGAGAGCGTAAGAAAAGAAAAAAAGTAAATAAACAAATAAAGAATAATAATCATAAAAATCATAATTAAAAATGTACAACTACTATGGGTGATGGGTTAGATGATTCCAATTAACCCACAAATTTACATGCTCCCAAGGCGAAGGGTTGTATACATTTTCCTTTCTTTTTTCCAATCTTTCCTGTAAAATTCCTTCTGGGGATTTCGAAGCCCAGCAAGGTTAATCACTTCCAACTTTTTCATGTACTGCAAGTGCCGGAGGGAACGGAGGGTGGGGAGAGAGCCTTCTCATTGTCTATCCTTTCCTTCATCTTTCCTTTTCTATCGGATATGATATCTCTACTAGAATTAAGTCCTGACCACCTCGTTTGGATCGTAAGGGCTGTGTAGCCAGTGTATCTATGTAAATCAATGTAAATATATCTCTTTTTCTGCTATGCTATTCTTAGGATATGTTCCAGTCAGAGATACTATGTTCGATTTAAGTCTGGATTGCCTCGCAGGGACCGCAAGGTATGTGTAATATGTGCATCTATATAACTCTATGCAACTCCAACTCATTATCTCACGCACACTCTCTCTCACACACACACTCTCTCTCTCTATCTCTGAATTTGATCTATCCCCACCACCACTCCTCCTCCCACCGCTCTTGATAATGTGTTGATGTCATTTGCCAGAGGGACAAACCTTTCTCACCTCTCTCTCTCTCTCTATTGATCTTTTCTTGTAATGGATGTAGACAAAATAATCCTACATGATTTTGTATTTAATAACTTGTTACTAAATCATATCAATGCCATCAGATCAAGAATTGCTTATGTACAGAACACAGAACCAACTAGGAGCTAAAGAATTTTAGTTAAA
The DNA here is from genome assembly GCA_032716605.1 of Paralithodes platypus. Classification (NCBI taxonomy): domain Eukaryota; kingdom Metazoa; phylum Arthropoda; class Malacostraca; order Decapoda; family Lithodidae; genus Paralithodes; species Paralithodes platypus. The sequence goes on along the minus strand of CM064578.1, from coordinate 24,240,322 downwards.
TGTTTACTACTTCAATAACTCTGTAAAAAGTGTATACATAAATCTGTTTATATAATAAGATTATGACTGACTGACTATCTCTATCTCTCTTTCGTTATGTGTGTTATTTCATGTTTTCGCTTTCATGTATACGATACTATTTTTTCTTCTAAACTTATGTATTGGCAAAATATGAGTGTGTATACAATTTTTTCGTGAACTGTATGTACGGTGTGACAGGAATTGTGTTAGCCACCTACCAGACACTGACAACGCTGCCGCTCGATATACAGTATGTATATAGCTAAGCGGTAGTCTGCGTATGGAAGAGGTTAAGGGCAGGGTTTTAGTTTGTTCCCTAGACCTCCATCAAGCTTAAGATTACACCCTCTAGACACCCTTTCAAATTAAATGAGTACATTATTCAAAAATGTCCAAGGGCCGGTTCCTCTTAAATTACAGGCTCGCTATCGCTCGCCAGGACTACAATTAATATAGTGACTTCACACAGGTCCTTCCTAAGCTGAGGAGAAATGCCTAGTGCTTTCCAGAATATAATATAACAAATAACGCCACTGTATTAAAGGGTATAAAGGGCGTGTCCACTAACTGGGTAACGGAATGGGGGGGGGTGGGGGGGGAGAGATTAATGTGGCGATATCTGAGAGTCATGTTAGCTTGGGAGAGAGAGAGAGAGAGTGTGTGTGTGTGTATGTGAGTGAGAGGGAGTGAGTGAGCGAATGAGAGAATAAGAGTGAAAGTGAAAAAGAGTGTGAGATTGAGTGTGTGTTAAAGTAAGAGAGTAAGTGTGAATAGGAGTGTGAGTGAGCGTGTGAGTTAGAGCTTAGAGATTTCAACCCAGCTCAGATAGTAAGCTACACATGTCCACTAGACTCGTGGTTGTGAATTGATCAACACATGAGGGGCGTCTCTTTAAACAACTTAAATAGATAGTTGTTTTTTTTGGACTCCCTTTTCCCTCATCTTAAGACGTTCGGCCCATTAGTTATCGCTAGCACTTGAAACACGAACAACAATATCATTAACACCAATATCGACAAAAAAGCGATATTCATAATACAAAAACATAATCAGGAACGATAAATGAATAAATAAATAAATAAATGCCACCATCCACATCTGTCATTGAAACATCTTAAGGGGAGATAGTTCGTTTTTCTGGGGCCCCTTGTCCCCCATGTTTAGCCCCTTTAGTTTTCAAATTTTAAGACGTTCGGCCCATTAGTTTGGCGATTTTAAGACTTTTCGCCCCGTTTCCTTGTCAATATTCAGACCTTTCATGCAATTTAGGTGTCGATTTTTTCCTGGCGAGCGGTAGCGAGCCTGTAATTTAAGAACAATCGGCCTTCGGGCGAGACATTTTTCTATCGAAAAATGTACAAATTTATCTTGAAGGAGGATCTTGGGGTGTTTCTTTAAAGCTTGATGGAGGTCTAGGGAGGAAACTACAACAATAATAGAAAGATAATTGAATAAGCAAATAAATAGGCCCATCCCTCCTTAAACAAACTCAAAGTCATCATATTTACTACCATCTGTTTCACCATCAAGGTGAATACAGTAGGTTCAAAGGAATACACTAGTGATCAGCAAAATCCTCCTCTAGAATACATTGTTACAACCCAAAGTTTGGAGATATCGTGACTATAACTTATATTTTCATTTTCATTTTCTTTTTTTGTTTTCATTTTGTAAAAAATAAATATTTTGCATTAATATTAATTACCATTGTATTTGTTTTATTTTGTTTTAGAACTTTAAATTATAATTATATAATACATAATGGTTTTGTTATATTACTTAAATTTGGTTTGATTATATTAACAAAAATTGTGTATTCTTTTCTTATCCATATATATGTATACCCTAATGATTAAATGAAGTGAGGAAGATTAACCCTATATAAGATCCAGAAGACTACTTTGAAATCTGATTAAAATACGAGAACAACTCTTAAATTAAAATATCATCTTAGTAATAAATATTAAAATACGAGAACTACTCTTAAAGAGACTTTACCTTAATACAAGTACTAAATTAATAAAAGTACTTATCCATACTCTGACACTTGTCCTCTCTTAAAACTATGCCACTCGTTGTCACCAAAGTCTAACTCCTTCGGGCCAAATCTTTAACTAAGCTAGTTCCACTAGTCTCTCCAAACTTTGGGTTGTAACATATTGGGGGCCTGTCCGGGATCTTTTCTGTTAATCTCTGCACTTCATTATATGAATTGGGTTTTCTAATGTTCATAGTAAATTCATAAATTTAATTATTTATCTTTACGTCACGATATCTTTAGCCTGAATTATTATATTACTCCTGATGCTTAAATACATTCCTTTCCCTTTAGTCGGTTTGTGCATTTTAGAGGTAATAGCTCAGGTTGGTCATAAGTTGGGGAAGTTCTGTGGTTTACGAGATAGTCAGGATCACTAGTCATCTCAAATCCTCATATTCATCCATGTTCATTAACACTAGGCAGACGGTGGTGGACATTGTGTATCAATCTCTTAATCTTTCATGTGACGAAATTAGCGTTTTCGCACATCGGTCACCTATCTGAGTCACCCCTCTTTAAGTAGAATCTCTTCAGAATAGGAATGACCAGTTAAACTCGTCTTTTATAGCAAATCAAAACTATAGGAGACCATCCACGATCACCTAACATATATCTGTAACTAGAAGTAGGATCTCCTAACGCACATAAATCTCATGCCTTCTTCCTTTAGTTTCGATATCAAGGGATCGTGTCTCACGAGGTTCACTAATGGTCAGGTTCTTGTCTGTCGTCCTTACTTATCAACCCTCCTGTTGTTGTCGACCATAGTTCGCTCAACAGGTGGGAGTTACTCACACTAATCATATTGATTTGGGATATTAGTGTCAACCTGACTATTAGGTAACCCGTCTCTACTAGGAATATCCCTAGTCCATATAGTATGCACTTGTTAATAGTTATCCAGGGTTAGTAATCTACCATTACCGGTAACTATAAAGCGAGTCCATATTAGTCAATATTGCCGTTCATTCCAGTCTTTATATTATACAGTATGTGAAGCTATAGTAACCCCATCCTCTATACATTAGCTGTCAGTCTAGTATAAATTGAGCGGTAATCTTCTCTACCTCATCTAGTCCTAATTAAAATAAAAATGGCAAAGTTTAATGCTAAACAATTTTGTCGAGAGCCCTCTATAGACAAACTTAAAGGTCAGGTGATCTCCAAGGATGATTGGAAGTTTATAGCTTATTCCTTTGACATAAGCTATGAGAGTTCACACACTAAGGAAATCCTGAAAAACACAGCCATAGAAGAACTGACAAATAGAGAAATCTTACCTGCTGAAGCTGTAGATTCACTTACTCCCATGAGTAGTTCAATGATAATGGCTGATAATGATGAAGATTCCCAGAGTACCATACAGGAAAACTCCCAGGGGAAACACTCTCCATCTCCTGAGCCGTGGTCAGAAGACAGACTAGATTTTGAAAGGGAGAAGTTTCGCCAGCAGCTTCTGCACGAGGTTCAGGAGAAAGAGAAAGACAGACAGGAGAAAGAGAAAGATCGGCAACTAGAACTCTTGAAACTTGAGACACAAAACGGGAAAAAAAGAAAATCAAAATGAAAATATAAGTTATAGTCACGATATCTCCCATAGTCAAACCGAAAGGGCGTAGTTCCTGGAGTTTTAAAACAACGCTTTCTGGAAGCGATATTCCCGAGAACGTTGCACCGAGAAAGTCTAAGATAACACTGACCCCACTCATTATTCCCGCCCCGTCATTGACTACGGTAGTTTTAATGTGACCAGAAAAGAAACTTCCACCCCCTGGTGTTCATGAGCAGAGATAGCATTGAACTTTAATTTGAATTACATATTTATTGAGTGAGACTTCGAAACTCTGCTCGATCAAAATGAGAGGGATAGAAGTAAGAAGGATATTGGGATGCGAAGTTTCGGGCCTCTGTTGGTTTGGTTGCTTGAAGCCCCGACCCCGATCTCAGACTGGTTGATGCGTTTGAAGGGTGGAAGTGAACCCGTACAGTCAGAGCCTATAGGTCCGTGACAACATCATCATAATTTTCAACAACAACAACAACAATAAAGCATCAACGTCATCAACAACGATAACTAAAACAACAACAACAACAACATCAAAAGTATCAAAGTCAACAACAAAAACAATGACAACAACAACAACAAAGCATCAATGTCATCAACAACAACAACGATGACGAAAACAACAACAGCATCAACAACAACTACAGTGGTGATGGGCTGGTCTATCAGGGTGAGAACTGAGCGATCTCTGCCATACCCATAGCTTACTCTGACTGTTCCTTTTACTTATATATTTTCTAGATCTCAAGTGACGGCGTCTCTTGCGTGGATTGACCTCCTAATCTACCAAGATTGGAAGCCAAAGCGTCACATCTTTCCTTTGCCCCTCAACTTTCTCTTCATAATTGCTGAGGGGCACAGGGCCCTGGGTGGGGCTTTGGTTTCCCGGGCATTTCCGCACCCTCCTCAGCTCCCCGCCATGGAGTGGCTTAGGTCACCCAGGCTTTATTGTGGTCGGTGGGTAGGGTTCTGTGGGGGCACTCGGTTATGGCCTTGGCCTTGCTCGGGGCCTTGGGGCTGTTCGGCCAGGCAGCATGGGGAACAACAACAACAACAACAACAACTACAGAGACAACAACAACGACAACAATAAAGGCATCAACACCAAAAACAACAACAACCAATCATCAAAGTCATCAACAACACCAAAAACAACAAACAATCATCAACGTCATCAACACAAAGCATCAACGTCATCAACAACACCAAAAACAACAACAACCAATCATCAACGTCATCAACAATACCAAAAACAACAAACAATCATCAACGTCATCAACAACACCAAAAACAACAAACAAACATCAACGTCATTAACACAAAGCATCAACGTCATCAACAACACCAAAAACAACAACAACCAATCATTAACGTCATCAACAACACCAAACACAACAAACAATCATCAACGTCATTAACACAAAGCATCAACGTCATCAACAACACCAAAAACAACAACAACCAATCATCAACGTCATCAACAACACCAAAAACAACAAACAAACATCAACGTCATTAACACAAAGCATCAACAACACCAAAAACAACAACAACCAATCATTAACGTCATCAACAACACCAAACACAACAAACAATCATCAACGTCATCAACAACACCAAAAACAACAAACAATCATCAACGTCATCAACACAAAACATCGTCATCAACAACACCAAAAACAACAAACAATCATCAACGTCATCAACAACACCAAAAACAACAAACAATCATCAATGTCATCAACACAAAGCATCAACGTCATCAACAACACCAAAAACAACAACAACCAATCATTAACGTCATCAACAACACCAAACACAACAAACAATCATCAACGTCATCAACAACACCAAAAACAACAAACAATCATCAACGTCATCAACACAAAAGATCTTCATCAACAACACCAAAAACAACAAACAATCATCAACGTCATCAACAACACCAAAAGCAACAAACAATCATCAACGTCATCAACAACACCAAAAACAACAAACAATCATCAACGTCATCAACACAAAGCATCAACGTCATCAACACCAAAAACAACAACAACCAATCATCAACGTCATCAACAACACCAAAAACAACAAACAAAATTCAACGTCATCAACACCAAAAACAACAAACAATCATCAATGTCATCAACACAAATAATCAACAACACCAAAAACAACAACAACAACCAATCATTAACGTCTTAAACAACACCAAAAACAACAAACAATCATCAATGTCATCAACAACACCAAAAACAACAAACAATCATCAACGTCATCAACACAAAGCACCAACGTCATCAACAACACCAAAAACAACAACAACAACCAATCATTAACGTCTTAAACAACACCAAAAACAACAAATAATCATCAACGTCATCAACACAAAGCATCAATGTCATCAACAACACCAAAAACAACAACAACAACCAATGATTAACGTCATCAACAACACCAAAAACAATCATCAACGTCATCAACACAAAGCATCAACGTCATCAACAACACCAAACACAACAAACAATCATCAACGTCATCAACACAAAGCACCAACAACACCAAAACAACAACAACAACCAATCATCAACGTCTTAAACAACACCAAAAACAACAAACAATCATCAACGTCATCAACAACACCAAAAACAACAAACAATCATCAACGTCATTAACACAAAGCATCAACGTCATCAACAACACCAAAAACAGCAAACAATCATCAACGTCATTAACACAAAGCATCAACGTCATCAACAACACCAAAAACAACAACAACAACCAATCATTTACGTCATCAACAACATCAACTACAACAACAAAGCACCAAAGTCACCAACAACATCAATAACGCCGCTAACGGAAACTCAATGGCCTCTCCTTATCCCATCTTAAACATCCCTGGAGGCTGTGTGTGTGGGGGGGGGGGGGGGGGGGGGGGGGGTGCTGCAGTCACAAAACGGTGTAATTCAATGACTTACTTAGCCATTTAATGTTTTATTTATTATGAAAGTAAGTGATGCAAAGTAATCTAATGCTGATAATATATATATATATATATATATATATATATATATATATATATATATATATATACAGTATATATATATACCGTATATATATATATATATATTTCGCCTCACTAACTCACGTACACTCACCAATTCTCTGCAATCTCTCTCTTCGCTGCTATGTTGCATCTCCCGCTATTCTACCGCTATTACAATAATCAGTGTTCCTCAGAGCTCTCTCAGTGTATACCACCTTATCTACGTAGACTACGTAGCACCCGACTTGCAACACAATCGCACCTCTACACTGTGCAACTCTCCAACCCATGAGTGAAGCGATATTCTCAATCTTTCTTCTATTCAACAGCTTAGCTCTGGAACTCTCTCCCTGAACCAATATTTCCATCATCCTATGACTTAAATTGCTTTCAACTCCGTGTGTCCAGGCATTTTGGCACGAACATTCCCTAATAAATTATGGCCCTGTTACTCCTTCAACTCTGGGGGAGGCACTCGTCACAGGCGCCTAGAGTAATGGAGCTAATATTTCTACCCTTTAGGAGGAGTCAGACAGGGTATAGGTGTGGATATTTACAAACCATTTGCTCTAGCCCTTTTTGAGTTACAGAGGTTTGGAGTCACAATTGTTGGTCCACTTATAACGAAAGGGGTATAGTGATGGTGAAAACACATAGAAAAATATCAATGCGAGAAAATATAAAAGACAAATAATTTGAAAAAAAAACGAGATATAAAAGAGTTTATAGAAACATAAGATTACAAGCAAGTATGATAAAACATATGCAACAACACGACGAGAGAGGAATGAAAAGGACAAACAGTGATACAAATTACAAAGATCTTAAAAACAGAAGAGAAAGAAAAAAACGTGGATTAGCAACGTACAGTAATATCAACTCTCTCTCTCTCTCTCTCTCTCTCAGAAGCCAAAAGGTCCCCACAACCCTTCATTACGGTATTAGCTCAACCCCGCCCCTTCCAGACCTAAAGGGTTTATTGAAGCGATAGTTACATAGAGTTACACTACTACTACTAGGCAATCCCCTAAGGGAGCTCAGACGGTATTGTGCAGCATAATTTACTGGTTAGGCTCAATGGTTTAAGGAAGGGGTTTAGTTGCTCTCTAAACCTCTATCAAGCTTAAAAAAACACCCACAAGACCCCCTTTGGATATACATTTTTCCATTTTTCGGTAGAAAAATGTCTCGGCCGAAGGCCGATTCCTCTTCAAATACAGGTTCGCTATCGCTCGCCAGGAAAAAAATCGACACCTAAATGGCACGAAAGGTCTTAATATTGGCAAAGAAATGGGGCAAAATGTCTGAAAATCACCAAACTAAGAGGGCGAATGTCTTGTAATCTCATAACTAATAGGGCTAAACATGAGGGAGGAGGAGGACTCGAAGAACCAACTGCCTCCCCTTAACTCTAACATGGGATTTGCTACAAAGTGGAAGGTAAAGGCACAGTAAAGAGCAGGGCAAAACTTTTCAAATAATCATTAACCCCTTCAGCACGATGACGTTTTTTTACCTTTGGTTGTGGCTTAAATTAAACGATTTTATGCATTTTAAGAAGGACGTATGTTATTTAGAGGGTTTATTGAGACCGTATTTACCCCTTTGAGTAGGACTCAACGAAAATCGTCTAATAGTAACTAAATTAAGATGACAAATACGTCATCGTGCTGAAGGGGTTTAGAATTAAGTTTTATACTTGACTATGTGTACGAAGGAGACAAAAGGCAATGCTGTCTGTAACGAGTGTCTGCCCCAAAGTTGAAAGAGCGACAGAAAGCCAAATTCAAGGTACGCCGGTTTAAAAACAAACTGTTGGTGTAATGGACAGAATTATAGTGTGCTTGTCAAGTGTAGATAAATGAATAGGAGGAGGAGGTGTTTGTGAGAGCTAGATGGATTACTCTATCTCTCCTCTCACTCTTCCTTCAATCTCTCTACTGTCTCTCTCCCCCTCTCACTCTTCCTTCAATATTTTCACGGTCTCTCACTACCCCTCTCTCTCTCTTCCTCCAATCTCTCCACTGTCTCACTCTCTCTTTCACTTTGCCTTCAATAGCTCCACTTTCTCTCTCTCTCTCTCTCTCCCTTCCTTCAATAACTGTGTGTGTGTGTTTGAGGGTTTGTGTTGAGGTCATACCGTAATGAAGGGTTGTGAGCGAGGCGTGCTGCCCAACATACCATTATCACCACCCGCTAACAACACCTATTACCACCACCCACTATTACTAACACCAATACCGCTACAACTACCACTACCACTACCACTGCCACCACTACTACTACCACTACTACTACCACTACCACCACCACCACCATCACTACACCATCATCACCATCACCACACAGGTGCAACATTATTGGTAAATCTTTTAACTCACACGAAGCTAAAAATTTCTTCTTCAATCGAGTTGTCAACTTATGGAATGGGTTTCACCGAGATGTTATAGATGTTATAGACTGCAGCACCGTTGATTCATTTAAACTTCACCTAGACAAATATCTCGCATCAAACCCGGGACTGACTGCGTTTGTAAATGAATAACTTTATTTTATCCTCCCCTCAGTTACTAACCCATCTGTCCCCTACTAACTTCCTAATCCTGCCACGGACATTAGCTCCAGGGCAGTAGTTCCCTTTCCAATGTTCCCTTACCCACTCAAAACCACTGTTTGGACACTTGATCCTCAGTGTTTTGGAGGACAAGCAGGGTAGAAGGGTCACTAGACCTGTTGTTGCTTGATTTCCTTTGTACTTGGTACCACTACCACCACCACCACCACCACCCCTATCACGACCACTACCACCTCTAAGGAAAGCGACAGTTACATGAAATAGTTACTATCGTAGGAACATGCGATGTATTTCAGAATGATACTTTAGAAAACAAAATATTTGTACAGTACAGAACATTCACTGCAGAGTGTGCAGAACACTAACTATTTGTATAGTACAGAACATTCACTGCAGAGTGTGCAGAACACTAACTATTTGTATAGTACAGAACATTCACTGCAGAGTGTGCAGAACACTAACTATTTGTATAGTACAGCACATTCACTGCAGAGTGTGCAGAACACTAACTATTTGTATAGTACAGAACATTCACTGCAGAGTGTGCAGAACACTAACTATTTGTATAGTACAGCACATTCACTGCAGAGTGTGCAGAACACTAAACTATTTGTATAGTACAGAACATTCACTGCAGAGTGTGCAGAACACTAACTATTTGTATAGTACAGCACATTCACTGCAGAGTGTGCAGAACACTAACTATTTGTATAGTACAGAACATTCACTGCAGAGTGTGCAGAACACTAACTATTTGTATAGTACAGCACATTCACTGCAGAGTGTGCAGAACACTAACTATTTTCATCTTATATTACTCTATTTAAGGGAACAGTGGATGTATGTTTGGTCTATTAATTCATGTATTCATATATTTGTTATTTTCCTCCGTAGACCTCTATCAAGCTTAGAAAAACACCCCCTAGACTTGTAGATTTGTACATTTGTCGGTAGAAAAATGTCCCGGCCAAAGGCCGATTCCTCCTAAAACTACAGGCTCGCTATCGCTCGCCAGGAAAAAAATCGACACCTAAATGGCACGAATGGTCCTAATATTGACAAAGAAATGGGGTGAAATGTCATAAAATCACCAAACTAATGGAACCAACGTCTTAAAATCTCAAAACTAGTGGGGTTAAACATTAGGGAGAAGAGGGTCCAGAAAAACGGTCTGTCTCCCCTTAAGAAATACTTACATACAGAGATATCGTGTTCACAATCCCCAACTATTTGCGTTGCGTTGAAAAATTAGTATTTTTGTTTTTTTCAAGACAGATTAAGGGGGGTGACCTGCTTTTTTCTCTTTCTTGATTGTATCCATTTGGCCCTATTCAGCCTACTGTTTTAAGATAATTTATCCCCATCCAGGTGTCGATTTTTTCCTAGTGAGCGATAGCGAGCCAGCATTTTATGGAGAGATCCGGCTTCGCCGGAGAAATTTTTCTATCGAAAATTGTACAAATTTAGCTAGCTGTCTAACTCATTATCCAAAATATGGTGGCTCGTTATTGCTCGCCAGGTATAAATCGACAACTGGATACCTTACCTTTGGATACCTTTGGATGTGTTCGCCGCTCCTCTAGCGGCACCAAGGAGCGCGACGCCCCTCGTTATGGGTGGTGATTTGGTGCAGTAGACTGTTTGAAGCGACAGCTCGCTCCCTTGCGAAGATGGGCTCGTCTGGCACTTTTTGCAGTTCGACATCTAGGGCTCTCTTGAAGTTGTCTAACGAGATGTCCCTCATGTCTCTTACTCGCCGTGGGAGTTTGTTGAAGAGACGTGGGCCTCTGTGTGATAACCAGCCCTCTCGCAGAGAGCCCATAGCACGCCTGTTATTCATCCGGGGGATTTCGCATTCCCAGCCTCTCCTATCACTGAATTTCATGACTATCGGAGTATGTAGGTTTGGTACTAAACCCTCTGCGATTTTCCATGTGTATATTATTAGGTAACGTTTTCTTCTACGTTCCAGTGAGTACAGATTCAGTGCTCTTAAACGCTCCCAATAGTGTAGATGTTTTATCGAACTTATATGCGAAGTGAAATTTCTTTGTACACTCTCTACGTCATTTATTTCACCTGCTTTGTATGGGGATGTTAATACGCTACAGTACTCAAGCCGCGGTAGCACTAGAGATTTGAAGAGCGTTATCATAGGCAATTCACCGCGTGTTTTAAAAGTACGCAGAATCCAACCCGTTAGACGTTTCGCAGCCGCCACTTTGACCTGGTTATGTACTTTGAAACCTATATTTTCAGACATTAATACCCCAAGGTCTTTCACACTGTCTTTCCGTTCTATTATGTGGTTAGATTCTGTTAAGTAATTTGTAATTTCTTTAACACCATTATTATCTCCGTACCGTATTAATTGGAATTTTTCCTCATTGAATTGCATGTTGTTTTCCCTGGTCCAGGATGAGGATATACGTTTTAACCCTTAACTAGCGGCGCGCAACATAAGTCGAGTATAATAAATTTGAACTATCTGGCGGCGCGCGACATAGGTCGTGTGGCAATTTCAGCACGTAATGTTGCTGAGAGAGAGAGACAAGTGGTGGCAGGAGAGTAGCGAGCGTATGACTGCTCCAGACCACCGCGGCGAACCTACTGACACGAATCCCACCTCCTCCCTCCCTCTCTCACTCGCTACATACTGAATTGTATGGGGAAAGTACCGAATTACATGCTTTTTGCACTCGTGTTGCACGGTTGTTGCAAGAAAACTAGCCGTCATAAAAGAATCGTTATGGTGTCATTGGAAAGCTCTGTTTATGCCCTTTCAGGGATAGATACTTGCTTTACGCTCTGGGTCTTATTTAGGCATGAAAATGATCACATAAACAGCCCTATTTTGGCTAAAAACACCCCGCTGGGCGGTACATATAAATAGAACGCTAGCCCGCTAATAAGGTGTTAAAATAATAGGCTGAATGGGGCCGAATGATAAAAACCCAGAGAGAGAAAAAAAAGTAGGTCACCCCCCTTAACAATCCATGTAGGCTACAAAGGTTGGGTAAGTGACATTATTAAAATCTGTTTATCATGTTTTAAATTAGAATATATTTCATATATATCATAGATAGATTATTGCGAATAATCTCTCACACGAGACACGATAAATAATATTCGATCATAGATGAGGTAAAATCACACGGGTTGAGGAACTCAGAATCACAATAAATATAGTGACTGAATCGGAATAGATAAAATATAATCTAATATAGATTGGGATAAACTTACCTACTAATCAAGAAACACAAATGAAAGAGAGTGATAAAATAGCTTAACAAATAGATATCTAGAATGGGCGTATACGACGAAGTTGCACTTATGAAATACCAAATATGGCATGAAAGGAGTTCTGAATAAATTAACAAATTCCTAAAAGAACTCAGAACTACTGTAGCTTTGTATTATAACGTAAAAACAATTATAATCAATGGATTACTAGATAAAGTAATAAATAGAAACAATAGCCAACTAGTAGGCGAAATCGATAAAGGAATATATAATCTGAATTCCTAGATTGGTGTGGAAAGAATTACATGATCCGAGTAACGTATATCATCAGATTATTCACAAGAACTAATAGAGATCAGATATCTTGATAAAGAATTAATTCTAACTCTACTGAAAGGGTTCTTGACTTTCAAATAAGGGAAATGACATTATAAGTATTCTCTGGCGATAATTAGGCGGATATATGGATCCTGAATTGGGCGTAGGTTATAGGTATATATATATTTTTTTTTTTTTTTTTTTTTTAAGATACAATGAACGGAGGAAGGAAAAACACAGATAAAACAAAAAGGTCCATGTGCCTAAAGGCATCCTCCATTCATAAAATGTTTGTAACAACTGGATTTAAACATTTGTTGATTGTAAGTTTGTGGAAAGCAATTCGAGGGAAGTGAATTCCAAAGAGTAGTAGCTCTGGGGATAAATGAATTCTGATAAGCAGAAGTTCTGCATTGTGGAGGAGAAAGTGTAAATTCATGGGCGCTCTCAGTTGCCCTAGTTCTACGGGGAAAGATGTGGAGAGGCGGCACAATTGAAGCAAGTTCCTCGGAACAATTGCTGTGAAAATATCTGTAGAATAATGCAAGGGATGCAACGTTTCTTCGTATGGCTAATGTAGGAAGGTCCTGTGTGATTGCAGGGTTATTGATTAATCTAATAGCTTTATTTTGAATTTTGTCCAACTGCCTCAATGCAACCACTCCACTTCCACCCCACAGAGGTGAACAGTAATCCATCTGAGAGCGCACATGACTTTTATATATTACGGCCAACTGCTCGTCAGTGAAGAATTCTCGAACTCTGTACAGGAGTCCCAGTTTTTTAGAGGCATTCTTAGCAATGCTTCTAACATAATGTGTCCAGCTCAAGTTAGTAGTTAATGTTACACCGAGAATGTCAATACTAGGGAAGTGGGAATATTTACATCATTAAAAAATATATGGGAGTCAGTGAGATTCTGTCGGTTAGAAAATTGAATGTACTTGGTTTTCTGTGCATTAAAGGAAACTAGATTCTCTTGTCCCCATTCATTAATTCTAGAAAGGTCCCGGTTCAGAGAAATTGCAGTGTTTATTTTTGAATTATAAGATCGGGTTGGGTGAAAGAATTGGTAAATGTGAAGGAACTGTGGAGTGTTGAGTCATCTGCATAGGAATGTATTGGATTATGAGTGGTAGATATGAGATCATTGATATGAATGAGGAACAGAGTTGGGGCCAAAACTGATCCCTGGGGAACACCAGCATTTATTGAGTGAAATTGAGAATAAAGGCCATCTACCATTACACGTATTTTTCTGTTATGAAGATAAGAAGAAATTAGTGGAACTAATGATGCAAGGCCGTAGTGTGACATCTTCGACAATAAGGATTGATGCCAGACTCTATCAAATGCCTTTGATATATCCAGTGCTATTGTATGTGTTTCACCATGTTGGTCTGTAGCTTGGTTGATTTGATGCGTAAGAAGGCAAAGAATGTCTGCAGTTGATCGACATCGTCTAAAACCATATTGCCTATCACTGATTAATTTATTATTCTCCAGATGCTTAATTATGTGATTATTTAATATAATTTCAAAAACTTTGCCAAGAGTGGAAGTTATAGCTATTGGTCTGTAGTTTGATGGATCTGAAGAGGCACCTTTTTTAGGAACTGGATGGATGTTTTATTGGATTAAAGAAGGGAATCAGTTCACGTTATACACTTTCACTTCGACTTGGATACACAAAGAATAATAAACACATACGAATACAATCTGAGAGTATTATGACTAAATAACCTTGTGTAACTAATTAACCTGTGTAACAATGACTATGTAACGTATGTACAATGAAGGTTCTGAAGGATTAACACAGTTTATCTTAGCAATATCTCGTACTTAATGAATCACTGTACGGATCAAAATTAGAAATCTTTCAAGGGTATCAAAGGTTCAAGATAGATCTTAGGCACAGATCTAGAGTTAACTATAATAGAATACTCGCATATTTGATCTTACCTTCACAATAATAGCCACAACTTAAAACACTCAGAGACACTTAGGGTAAAGGGTAGAGGTAGCCATGAACAAGAATCTGAACGACGTAGGACTCGTGGTTCTGCTGGGCTGGACGTCAGGGGGAACTGCCTCTCTCTCAGGTACAGAGGAAGTTGGTTCCGGGCTCCTCTACACACTCTCGTTCAGGTTGAGTTTCAATACCAATCCTTTCCCACAGCCGGCTTAACCAGTGGAAGGAAGCAATAGTATTTGCTAGCTTCCTTCCGTTTCAGTCAGACTATATTCGGGTTATTTTTAGGATTCAATCTGGTGTATCTCATTAACATAGGGACATGTGAATATCGTTATTTTAGCTATGGTGAAGGCAATTCTTAATCTAAAAATACATGGAAGTTATTTATCTACACACACGGAGATTCCTGATCTCTTGATATTGCCCCCCTATTTTTAGAGGGCATTATGGTTGCATAATGGATGATTTTCTGTTCATCGTGATATCTGGCTTTTCTTATTTTGCAGGCCATAGGTTTCTCACTATTCACTTTGGTTGCACTATTCCCAGTCTTCCCCGGACGTACTGTAGAGGGGGTACTGGGATTCCCATTGATGGCGATATTGAGATGGTTCTTGGTGTTGAACTTGCATAAATAGTTCTTCACTATATTGCAAGTCGGGCTGGAACTGGTGATATGCCTTGGGTATTTGTCTCGGTCTCTGCCATTGGAGGAGCCGGGGTCCCTGTGATTGGTCCGGACTCGAACTCCTTTCTCGGGCGGACTGACCTAGATTCCCGGAAATTAGAGCATAGGTAGATCCGGGAAAAGGGGTAGGCTGACCTATTCCGGCAGGTATTAAAGCCTGGGACACTGGTCGGGTTTTATTGTCTCCCGCCTTCTGATGTCGTCTTTTCCTGTTCCTCTTGGTCTCTCTTATTACAGCTATTCTGGTGCTGTGAGGTTGCTGCTCTCCGAGCGTAATCGGGGTGTGGCTGCTCAACCCCGTCATCTCAATATATATATATATATATATATATATATATATATATTATATATATATATATATCTATATATATAATATAGAGAGAGAGAGAGAGAGAGAGAAAGATATTTAAAAAAAAATGCACCTCTCTTCCACCCCCCCCTCCCTATCTCTCTCTCTGATACTTGTGTAACATTTGTACTTTTCTCAATAAAATAATCAAATCAAATCTCTCTCACTCACTCACTCACTCACTCTCTCTTCCCCGCACCCGCACCCACGCTAACGCTCGCGCTCGCGCTCGCTCTCGCTCTCGCTCTCGCTCTCGCTCTCGCTCTCGCTCTCTCTCTCTCTCTCTCTCTCTCTCCCCCCGTGTACAGGTTAGGGGATAATACCCAGGAGTTGAGGGTAGGCGTGGTACTATTATCCCGCCCGCTAATACCACCACCATTATCACCACCCACACAAAGCTACTGTGTGTGGGTGTGTATGTGTGTGTGTGTGTGTTATTATGTTATGCTCCATGTGTTTTTGTTGTTTTATGTGACTGTTTGTTCAAGATAAGTGATGGAAGGACAGAAGGAGGGAAGGAAAGTGAAGTAAGAAAGGAAAATAAATGAAGAAGGAAGGAAGGAAAACAAATTATGGAAGGAGCAAGCTTAGGAAGGAAGTAGAAATAAAGGAGGGAGTACAAACAGGCATAGGAAGGAAGGAGGGAGTACAAACAGGCATAGGAACGAGGTAGGAAGGAAGGAAGGAGTACAAACAGGCATAGGAAGGAGGTAGGAAGGAAGGAGGGAGTACAAACAGGCATAGGAACGAGGTAGGAAGGAAGGAAGGAGTACAAACAGGCATAGGAAGGAGGTAGGAAGGAAGGACGTAGTACAAACAGGCATAGGAAGGAAGGAGGGAGTACAAGCAGGCATAGGAAGGAAAGAGGGAGTACAAGCAGGCATAGGAAGGAAGGAGGGTGTACAAACAGGCATAGGAAGGAAGGAGGGAGTACAAGCAAGCATAGGAAGGAAGGAGGGAGTACAAACAGGCATAGGATGGAAGGAGGGAGTACACACAGGCATAGGAAGGAAGGAGGGAGTACAAACAGGCATAGAAAGGAAGGAGGGAGTACAAGCAAGCATAGGAAGGAAGGAGGGAGTACAAACAGGCATAGGAAGGAAGGAGGGAGTACACACAGGCATAGGAAGGAAGAAGGGAGTACAAGCAGGCATAGGAAGGAAGGAGGGAGTACAAGCAGGCATAGGAAGAAAGGAGGGAGTACAAAGAGGCATAGGAAGGAAGGAGGGAGTACAAGCAGGCATAGGAAGGAAAGAGGGAGTACAAGCAGGCATAGGAAGGAAGGAGGGAGTACAAACAGGCATAGGAAGGAAGGAGGGAGTACAAGCAGGCATAGAAAATAAGGAGGGAGTACAAACAGGCATAGGAAGGAAGGAGGGAGTACAAACAGGCATAGGAAGGAGGGAGTACAAGCAGGCATAGGAAGGAGGGAGTACAAACAGGCATAGGAAGGAGGGAGTACAAACAGGCATAGGAAGGAAGGAGGGAGTACAAGCAGGCATAGGAAGGAAGGAGAGAGTACAAACAGGCATAGGAAGGAAGGAGGGAGTACAAACAGGCATATGAAGTAAGTAGGGAGTACAAGCAGGCATAGGAAGGAAGGAGGGAGTACAAAGAGGCATAGGAAGGAAGGAGGGAATACAAACATGAATAGCAAAGTGGGAGTACAAACAGGCATAGGAAGGAAGCAGGGAGTACAAACAGGAATAGGAAGGAAGGAGGGAGTACACACAGGCATAGGAAGGAAGGAGGGAGTACAAGCTGGCATAGGAAGACGGTAGGAAGGAAGGAGGGAGTACAAGCAGGCATAGGAAGGAGGTAGGAAGGAGTACAAGCTGGCATAGGAAGGAGGTAGGACGGAAGGAAAGAGTACAAGCTGGCATCTCACTCTCTCTCTCTCTTTCTTACACACACACACACACTCACTCTCTCTCTCTCCAACAAGGTTACAAGTGGAACCTGGACACCTCCGATATTTTATTGGGTCCCTTATAAATTATGAGGCAACTGGGCTACGCACCCCCCCCCCCCCCCCCACCCTCTCTCTCTCTCTCTCTCTCTCTCTCTCTCTCTGCATCAGATATCAATAATCGTATACTTGATACTTTTGAAGACTCCATAATGCCGGAGCTTAGGTTAAGGGGGTGCTCATTGATTTTCGATCTATATTTTTATATTTTTATATATGTGTTTATTTTTTGAGTTTCCTTGCTAGAACTCCATCAAGCTTAAGAAAAACATCCCCTACACCCCATTTCAAGATAAATTTGTAAATTTTTCGGTAGAAAAATGTTACGGCCAAAGGCCGGTTTCTTCTAAAATAACAGGCTCGCTATCGCTAGCCAGGACAAAATCGACACCTAAATGGCACGAAGTCTTAATATTGGCAAATAAATGGGGTGAAAGGTCTTAAAATCGCTAAACTAATGGAACGAACATCTTAAAATCTCAAAACTAATATGCTAAACATGAGGGAGAAAGGGGTCCAGAAAAAGCGAGTAGTACCCCCTTAATGTACTGTAAAACCACCTCATCCCTTATATAGCCGGGGTACTATATTATCTTCAACAGTATACATGCGAAAATACTTGAGACATACGAGGAGTTACATGGAATAGTATCTCGATCCAATTTAGTTTGCTAAATATTATATACCCTCTTTTGCAGAAATTTTGCCCCATATCTCTCTCTCTCTCTCTCTCTCTCTATTGTGTGTGTGTGTGTTTCAATGAAAGTATCAGAACCTATTTTCCTCAACTTTTTCAAACTTTAACAGTGTGCAAGAGAGAGAGAGAGAGAGATGGGGGGGGGGGTACCACAGTGGAATAATTAATTCGTTTATGGCCCTGGTTTGTGTGGTGTGTTTCATGGGCTGGTCTCGGGTGCTAGTTAAAGTTTACGCAACCCACTTCAACCCTTCCTACAATATCGTGAGTTGTCGTCGTGATCGTGGCACACAACGATGATCTACTAACAGCTTACGAAGAGCTAATAAGCTACTAAGCGCTACAACTTACGTTGCCGCTAAATTAAGATTTACGATTTTAGACACGCTACAAATTTCAATTTTAAAGCATGTTCAAAAATGTCTATCGCCTTGACGATCCCACATGACTTAGAAACGATGTTCCACGACACATATGACGACTACGATGACGATTTTTTCAGAAAAAGCTTGTCGTGACGTGTCAGGATCGATTTCATGAATGTGTGAAAGTCACGAGTGTACTGCTTAAGAGCCTCGAAGTCAGCAGTGCCAAAGTGCCACATGGCTATGATCAGAGTAGCCCAACGGAGATAAAATATACACTACACAGTGTAAGCAGAAGGATTAGGAGTTAGAAATAAGCCAAAGTTGTTGGGAAGATCTCCAATGAGATTAGGGATACGAGTAGGGCACTGAACTAACTGCCATAAGTCCTGTAGGACCTTGGGTGTTCAAGTTGGTCAGTGAAATGAGAGAATAACCATTGACTAGTGTAGGTATTGTATTGGGTTGGAGTAACAGACTAGGTTAGCTTAGGTTCGGTTGGACCAGGCTAGGTTGCATAATATTAAACTTGTCAATGTCAATAAGGTCGGAAGTGGGTTGGACTAATGTACCTCGCGTCCGGGCTACAGCAATTTATAACGGGTAATGATAACCTGAGCTCCTCCTTGTGGCGATTTTGAGACCTTTCGCCTAATTTCTTTGTCAATATTAATCACCTTTCGTGCCATTCAGGTGTCAACTTTTTCCTGGCGAGCGATAGCGAGCCTGTAATTTTGGAAGGAATCAGCCTTCGGCCGGGACATTGTTCTACCGAAAAATGTACAAATCTATCTTGAAAGGGGGTCTAGGTGTGTTTTTTCTAAGCTTGATAGAGGTCTAAGGAGGAAAAAAACAAAAATTGACTACACGGGTATCTAGGTATAGTGTTGGCAATAGCCTTCCAATAGGGTAACCTCATTAGAGTGAACCATTGCCTACTAGAACCTGGTGATTGTAAATATTGTAAAGGATAATTAATATTAAGTAATTTTGAACTATAAGATTACCTTGGCAAAGTTAATTTAGTTATAAAACCTTGTATGATAAAACTTAGAGGTACTGTATTAGGGATCAGCTTTGAAACTCCCGCGATCGAAGGCGCGATCCACAATTTGTAGTGATAATTTCAACCCCTAGATATTGTCCTCTCTCCCTCCCTGCCCACCCCGAACCAACTTCCAGAAGCACATCCATACTCATATCTCTCGCCGATCCATCCACTCACTCACAGACAACACTCAGCTGCATGCACGAGCTCCCGAAATCCATCCTTCCGAATCCTCCCTTCCTCGCGAGGACAGAGTCCACCTGGCCAGGCTGAGATGTGGACACCATCCAGCTCTCCTGAGCTATCAGAAGAGACTGGATGACTCCGTTGTTGACGCCTGCCCGGGATGTAACACAGCACCCCATACCATTAAACACATCATAGAAGACTGCATTTCACACAACCACTTACGCCAACAACACAATCTACACTCAATGAGAGCTCTGTGGGAAAGCCCGATCATGGCCATGGCCTTCCTCAGGGACTCGGGGCTGTTCGGCCAAGCAGCTTAGGGAACAACAACAACAACAACAACCCCTAGATATAATGCTACTAAATCGTTGTGAAACGATATTTATATTAGTATTTATATAATTAAATGCTTATTTTCATTTATGTGATTTAGTGAAGAGGGAATGAACCCTTGGTAACAAATCAGCATATAATTTATTTAAGAGTCGGAAAATGAAATTCCAAACAGACGTACTAGTAAACTTTTGAACTGTAAAGACGTACCCCGTGATCTCTTCCACCACACTCCCCGCGCCAGGCCCGGAGTTCTGACCCTTTAACCCTTATCTACCGAAGCCGGAATCCTCTGAACTACACCAGGACCCTAGTTATAGCTAAGTCATTGATATACATGGCCATTTATACAATGTTTAGTTATTAGGGTATCCTGAGAGATAGGCTACCATGGATTAAGACTAGGCTACTATTAACAACCCTCATCTGCTCCTATAGTTCATGCCATAAGGTAGGCTATCTCATACTATATTTTTATTAATTTTATATTTTGATTGGTGTGGTAAGAGATAACTTTTGGCCATATTATCCCCCACATTTTGGTACCCCGAGTGAGGATTCCGATCGGTGTGTAGACGAGGGGTTGAGTTAGGGCCAGTTTTTAACAGTTAGGGTCCCTGCTAAGCTGCAGCAGTACGCTAATGTTTAACACCTTAAGAGCGGCCTAGGAGGTATATAATATGTAGCCACCAGCGGGGTGTTTTTACCCAAAATAGGGCTGTTTACGTGATCATTTTCATGCCTAAATAAGACCCAGAGCATAAAACAAGTATCTATCCCTGAAAGGGCATAAACAGAGCTTTCCAATGACACCACAACGATCCTTGTATGACGGCTAGTTTTCTTGCAACAACCGCGCAACACGAGTGCAAAAACCATGTAATTCGGTACTTTCCCCATACATTTCAATATGTAGCGAGTGTGAGAGTGTGGAGGAGGGTGGGATTCATGTCAGTGGGTCCGCCGTGGTGGTCTGGAGCAGTCATACGCTCGCTACTCTCCTGCCACCACTTGTCTCTCTCTCTCAGCAACATTACGTGCTGAAATTGCCACACGACCTATGTCGCGCGCCGCCACATAGTCCAAATTAATTTCACTTGACTTATGTTGCGTGCCGCCAATAAGGGGTTAAGGTCGTTTTTGTGGGACATAGATTGATCCCCCGCCGTTATGAGGTCCCTAACTGTGAGGTGATGGCCTTGGGTGAGTGGCATTTCAATTAATAATAAGATAAAATCGCATGGCGTTTAAATCCTGTGGTAGAGGACTGGTAGGAGGGTCTGCAACGATGGGTTCTCTGGCGTTTGTGAAACTCGGAGCTTGAGCTTCGTTGCAGTCTCTAAATTTTTCCCATATTTTTCTTATTTAGACCATTTTATGTCTCCGTCCTTAATGTCACTCGCGTCTGTAAGATCAGGTAGACCAGCTGAATGCTCGGGACGGAGCATATACCAAATTTAATAAATAATAAATGTGCACCCCCCCCCTCCCCCCTTTAGAAAATGCTACTACCACAGGTACCCACTAACATCTGGGATAAGAAATTAATTATTAACTAAAAATGTACAGCTTTAGCTTCATTCTTGTACCTAAATTCTCCCTATTATTTGATAATTTAGGCCATTTTTATGTTTCTGTCCTTAATGTCACCTGCGTCTGAAAGACCAACTAGACCAGCTAAATGTTCTGGATGGAGCATATACAAAATTTAATTCAATCTATCTATCTATCTATCTATATGCTCAGGCCCAATCCCCATTTTGGGGGTAGCCGACTCAAGACAGAGCAAGAACAGGGAAAACACAAAAACAACATAAAACAAAAAATAAACACATAAAAAACACAAACTCACACACATCCAGGTCACCCAGGAGAAGACCCAGAGACCAGGGTTACCAAGGTCGCTCCAGCACTTCCCCGGCCCCTGACCACCCGGAGAGGTTCCGATCTCGGCAGGCAGACATGCAGCGGAGCCAAAGCCACAAGCCCTCCCACCACACTTCCAGGCACACCCTTCATATTAATCGTCCCCCCGGGCCAGGCGCCTGATGGAGTATTATCTAGTCGAACTTGCGCCCGACCCCTTACTCCAAATGACCACGTGTTCACTCAACTATTCACAAGCATTCTCCATTCACTCCTGTCCACCACCACTTCCCCTGCCTGATCTATAGTCATACCTCTATCATCCAAAGCCTTTCTTACACAGTCTCTCCATCTCAATGGGGTCTTCCTGCCCTTCTATCTCCCCTTGTACCTGACTCACATATTCTCTTTGTAAGCCTTTCATCTCCCATTCGTTCAACATGACCATACCAGCTCAGCACCCTTCTGTCCACTCTGGCTGACAAATGTTCCTGCTGCCCCACTCTACGTATCTTCATTCCTCAATCTGTCTCTACGAGTAACTCCACACATACTCCTCAAGCAGCTCATCTCCGTCACATCCAGCCCTCTTTTCTCCTTTTTCTTCAGAGCCCATTTCTCAGCCCCATACATCACTGTTGGCACAACAATTCCTTGATACAGTGCACTTTTTACTTTCACTCCGAGATTTCTCGTCTTCCACATACTTCCCATTGCTCCGAAAACCTTCCTTCCTTCACACACTCTCTGTTTTACCTCCACTTCCATACCTCCACTCCTGCTTATCGTTCCTCCTAGATAAATAATAATAAATATATTCCCTCCCCCTACTAGCGTGGTTTTCCACGTATTGGGTAAATTATATTGTGGACTTAATGACTTTCAACTAATTATTCATCTGAATTTGTAGCAAATAATGGTGCACGTATAATGCAAAAGATTAACAGCTAAATTAAGTATGCGTTAAGCTATATCTAAATGTAAATTTGATTGTTGAAAATTAGTCTTCAGTATAAACTTTAATAATTGTTTTGAAAATAATTACCCATTTTCCAAAATGACTGATACACTCTTGAGAAAATCTATGGTGGGGAAATTAGGCTGGGTAACTAGATCATTAAATAATTGCCAGAAGGTAAAAAGACGTAACCCCTGTCCAAGGGAGCTGCCGCAAATCCAAGATCTTAAAACCCGGTGGGGTAATTATGAAATCTTTTAATAAATTGGAGGACTTTTACATCAAACACGAGCAATCTGAAAAGTTTGAGGAAATACAGCAACCCTATGCAGATGCCCGTGACAATTATTTGGATCAACTAGCCGGGTTCGAATGCTTGGCGACAGAGACAGTTACCGGGACAGGGAGTAATGGTACCAGTAATGGTATTACGGCTCCGGGACAACAAAGCTTTAAGTTGCCACCTATAACCTTACCTGAATTTAATGGGCAATCTGATTGGAATACCTTTTGGGATAAATTTAAGGGTTTAGTTCATGACAGGTCAGATATTTCTGCAGCAAATAAACTGTCATACTTGTTGGGTCAACTTAAGGGTTTTGCATTGGATCTTATTAAGGAACTTCCCATAACAGATGCCAATTATACAGCAGCTCTACAAGTACTCAAGGACAATTTTGAAGATACGGAATTGACTCTACAGCGCCTAGTTTACAAATCGCTGGATTTATCAGGACCCAAGCATACGTACCAGGATATTTAATCATTCCGGATCAGCTTGAATTGTGTTTTAAAATCACTTAGTACCCAGAGAGATCTTGACTCAGCTTCTTGGCTCTTGAACCACATTGTACAACAAAAACTCTCTCAGAAAACTTGTGATGAATTGTACCACAGGTATAAGAAGAACTACTTCACGTATCAAGAGATAGAAGAGGGCTTAAGAGAGCTGTGCAAACACATGCAGGTTTCTAAGAAGGATACCGGTATCAAGGAAGGAGACAACAAGGTTAAATATACAAAAGCATCTACAACAGGGACTAAGGAAAAAGCAAAACCGTTCAAGAAGGAAGAGGTTGGTACCTATGTGACGTCCGTCCAACAGATAATCCAACTAGTACAGTATCAAAAACAAATGGTGTTTGGGAGAGAAAAATTAAAGTCTCAATTCTCCAGTGACCCAAGAAGTAACCAGAGATATTAAGCCCACACCAGTGGTAAAACAAGAAACCCGGAAGGTGTGTATGTTATGTTCAGAACAACATTCCACAGTGTATTGTAGGATTTATCCAGATCTTAAGGCTAGACTTCCACGACTCATCGAACTAGGTAAGTGTCTTGTTTGCCTTAGCTCAAGACGTTCTACTGAGGAATGTGCTACTAAATTATATATATGTTTTCGGTGTAAGACTGGTGTACATCATACAGCGTTGTGTCCCAAGATCAGTGAAGTACAACCCAAAAATACAAGTGTGAATATGACCCTGACCACGGGAAACCCAATGCATACGCCGGCAGCTATTCCTACAGCCGAGGTTCAAATGATCAGAGGAAAAAAGGTTATGCCAGTCAAAGCACTCTTTGATACTGGACCTTCATTGCTGGAGATGTTGTCAGAGCCATGAATTTGCCAACAGTGGGGAGAGTGAATATGGCAATAACTGGTTTCTTGTCAAATAAGGAAACGCAAACATTTGAAGTGGTTAAACCCCTGATTAGATTAGGCAAATACAAATGTAAGGTGACTGCGGTGGTTAAGGAAGACATGAACACTTCTGTGGTAAATAAGGGTTTGAAGGAAGCATCTGACTTTTTAACAAAGAGTGGTGTCAAACTAGCAGACCGTAATATAGAGTCTGACGTAGTAAGTTCAATTCAACTGATCATCGGCTCCGACTATTGTGGACGCTTCTTGCGAAAAATGACTCGGAAACACGGTATACAGTTAATTTCTTCATCAGGTGGACACATAATAATGGGATCTCTACCCACATGTGGCCCAAGTGAATCTGACAACCAGATGGATCCAGTCTTTGTGACTCCTGCACAATCTCTGGTGGTGGCTAGAATTGGTGCAGAATTAATTCCATCACAACTAGGAGACATTCTGGAGGAACAACAAGAACCTGTTCACAAACTTTGGGAACTGGACAGTGTGGGTATATAAGCAGATCTTCCCACCCCTGAAGACATCTTAACATATAACCACTACCTAGACACAGTTGAGTATAAGGATGGCCAGTACTGGGTAGGACTTCCATGGAAAATAAACGCCCCTGAATTACCAACTAACTACCAGAGTTCAAGATGTCAATTAAATAAAATGGTGGAGAGGTTGCATCAACATCCTGAACGACTGGAAACTTATCATAAAATAATTCAAGAGCAGTTGGAAAATGCCTTTATTGAAGAGGTCCCAGGTGGAAAAAAAACCCACAAAAAGGGTCATTACCTTCCTCATCATGCTGTAAGTAAGGACTCCAGTACTACCCCCATCAGAGTGGTATTTAACTGCAGTTCTCGAGCAGCGAAGAATAAGCAAGTCTAAACGATTGTCTCTATGAAGAACCAAATCTGACTGAAATACTGGATGATGTACTATTAAAATTCAGGACGAAGAGATTTGGGTTTGTGGCAGATATCTCCAAAGACTTTTTGAGAATAGGGTTAAAGGAGCAGGACCGCAAATTCACAAAGTTCCTTTGGCCTGAAGATCCTTTTCAGCCTGGTGGGCGGATAAAAGAATACCGCTTTCGGTCAGCGTTATTTGGTTCCTGCTCTAGTCCTTTCTTGTTGTGCAGCACTTTGAGATATCATTTCCAGAAGACAGAGAAACCGGAAATGGGTCAACTGTTTTACATGGATAATCTTCAGGGCGTTGCCGACAGTGGAGAAGAGGTGATTGAAATCTACAATTTGGCAAGGCAAGAATGTAATAAAGCCAAAATGCCACTACAAAGTTGGAATTCAAACTTTCATATTCTTTTGGACCAGATAAGAGGAGACTATCTTGACTACCAAATACCAGAATGTCAACCAGTACTAGGATTACAGTGGAAAACGACTACTGATGAGATGTCTCTAAAGCCCCTCAAGTTTCCCGATGTAAAACTCACATAACGCACGCTCTTAACCCTTTATTGGCGGCACCCAACTTATGTCGTGTGAAAGAAATTTGGACTAAGTGGCGGTTCACAACTTACGTCGTGTGCCATTTTCAGCACGTAATGTTGCAGAGAGAGTGAGCTGAGCGGTGTGAGGAGCGTAGTAAGGCTATGACCGTCGCACACCAACGTGGTGGGCCAACTGAAGTGAAAACCACCCTTCCTTCCCCCCTCACACTCGCTACACAGGGAATTATGTAGGGAAAGTACCTAATTACATGGTTTTTGCACTCGTGTTGCGCGATAGTTGCAAGAAAACTAGGGGTCGTACAAGGATGGTTGGGGTGTCATTGGAAAGCTCTGTTTATGCCCTTTCAGGGATAGATACTTGTTTTACGCTCTGGGTCTTATTTAGGCATGAAAATGATCACGTAAACAACCCTATTTAGGGTAAAAACACCCTGCTGGGCGGTACATATAAATTACCGCCTAGGCCGCTCGTTAGGTGTTAAGTCAGGTCTCTATGATGTTCGACCCATTGGGCATATTTAGTCCCATATCAATTAAAGGGAAGATTTTAGTTCAGGAAGCCTGGAGAGAAGCACTGAGTTGGGATACTCCATTACCTGAAAAGTAAACAGAAGAGTGGAACATATTGCAGGTGGAATATGAGAAGGTATCATCAGTCAAGTTTCCTAGAAGATGTGATCCTACCTCTGATAATGAGTGTGCTCAATTACACGTATTTTGTGATGCCTCATCTAAGGCGTATGGTACCGTAGCTTATTGTGTCACTGAAGTCCGATCTACTTTGTTTATGTCCAAATCCCGAGTAGCGCCATTAAAACAACGTACCCTTCCACAGTTGGAGCTGACTGCTGTTGAATTGGGAACTAGGTTAGCTACTTATTTGAATTGTATGTTTCCCTTTATAGGTGAGACATATACAGTATATGGACAGATAGTGAGATATGTTTGCACTGGATAGCTAAGGATGATAGTCACATAGTTTATGTGTGTAACAGAGTACACAAAATAAAGGAACTGTAAAAGAACTATAAATTCATGCATGTTAAGTCCAAGGATAATCCGGCTGACTTGGTGAGCTGAGGTGTAAGTGTCAAGAAACTGATTAACGAAAATCTGTGGTTTCAGGGTCCGGTTTAGCTACGTCAGAGTGATTGGCCAGAACAAAAATCATACCAGAAGGTTAATGATGATAAAGTTTATATGGACCCAATAATTATCCCAGAGCCTTCAGTGATTGACATCACCAAGTTCTCTAATTTGGACAAACTATTAACGGTAACTAAATTTGTGTTTAAGTTCCTGAGCAAGAAGGTAAAGATGGAGGAATTAGACCCACTTACCTACTGGATCAAAAGAATACAAGCTGAAAAGTATGAGGAGGAATTAACACAGCTACGTAAACCCAATCCCAAGCCAACCAAAAGAATGAAGGATCTTGGGCTTTACCTAGACAATCAAGAATTAATATGATGTCGAGGTCATATTGGTAAAGCTGATCTACCCCTCAAAACTTGGCATCCGATCCTATTGCCCAAGGATTGCGACCTCACCAAATTGATGGTTTTAAAAGTGCATGAAACCACTAAACAGGGTGGGGTAGCAGACACTCTAGCCTATATGCGGCAAACATATTGGATACCCCAGGGACGACAAGCTGTTAAACGCTGTATCAAGAATTGCATTATTTGCAAGAGGTATACAGCTATAGCTATTCCTTACCCTGGTCCACCAGCTCTCCCGCCAGACCGCATTCACCAAAGGAAACCGTTTGAGGTAACAGGTATAGATTATACTGGTGCCATCACTCTCACAGGAGATGATGGACCGCCCAAGAAGGTATACATATTGTGTCTATTCACCTGTACCAGCACTCGGGCTATACATTTGGAGATAGCGGAGGACATAAGCTCGGAAACCTTTATAAATTTGTTCAGAAGATTTGCCGCTCGGCGAAGTTGTCCCAGACGTTTGATTAGTGACAATGGGACAAACTTTGTGGGCGCATCTGCTCTAGTTTCAGAATTATTAAAGATCAACGCAGTACAGCACATGCTAGATTCTAGAAATTGTTATTGGTCATTCACAACTCCCAGAGCCCCTTGGCAAAATGGATTTACCGAAAGAATGATAGGCATTGTGAAATCGTGCCTGAAAAAGGTTCTTCACAAGTCAAGAGTCACCTTGGATGAGTTAAGAACTGTTGTCACAGAGATAGAAACAAGAGTCAACAATAGGCCACTAACATATCAAGACGACTCCAATTTGGAAATTGAAGCCTTAACTCCGGCTCATTTGTTATATGGTAGACGACTAGACCCAGTACCCCGTTTGGACGTGACAGAGGAATTAGTAGATCCCACCATTAATGAAGCAGATGCACACTTACGACGAAGCTACCATAAACTCTGCTAGATCCTGGATGCCTGGAACAAGCAGTGGGCATCAGAATATATCTTAAGCCTACGGGAGAGGTATTATGGTGCAAATTCTGCTAGTAACCGTCGCAAACCTGAGAAAGGAGATATAGTCTTATTAAAGGTGGACCAACCTCACGCCAAATGGCCCTTGACAAAGATCCTAGAAGTCTATCCTGATCCCGAAGGAGTCATCAGAACAGTTAAAGTTTTATCTCGAGGACAAACAACTCTCCGAACGGTTGATCGGCTCATTCCTATGGAACTCACCATCCTACCGGAGGAGGAACAACAACCCATTGTAATAGGGGGACCTAGACCACAACGAGCAGCTGCTGCTGGATCTCAAAGAAATTGGTGTGATTTGTTAGCCGCAGGTAATATAACATGATGCATCACATCATACTTTGCCTGGCCCCAATCTGTGAGAAATAAATTTACTACATGGGTATCTAGGTAGTGCTGGCAATAGCCTTCCAATAGGGTAACCTCATTAGAGTGAATAATTTCACACCAGAACCTGGTGATTGTAAATATTGTAAAGGATAATTAATATTAAGTAATTTAGAACTATACGATTACCTAGGCCAAGTTAATTTAGTTATAAAACCTTGTATGATCAAATTTAGAGGTACTGTATTAGGGATCAGTTTTGAAACTCCCGCAATCGCAGGCGCGATCCACAATTTGTAGTGATAATTTCAACCCCTAGATATAATGTTACTAAATCGTTGTGAAACGATATTTATATTAGTACAGTATTTGTATAATTAAATGCTTATTTTTCATTTATGTGATTTAGTGAAGAGGGAATGAACCCTGGTAACAAATCAGTATATAATTTATTTAAGAATCGGAAAATGAAATTCCAAACAGACGTATTAGTAAACTTTTGAACTGTAAAGACGTGTCCCGTGATCTCTTCCACCACACTCCCCGCGCCAGGCCCGGAGTCCTGACCCTTTAACCCTTATCTACCGAAGCCGGAATCCTCTGAACTACACCAGGACCCTAGTTATAGCTAAGTCATTGATATACATGGCCATTTATACAATGTTTAGTTATTAGGGTATCCTGAGAGATAGGCTACCATGGATTAAGACTAGGCTACTATAAACAACCCTCATCTGATCCTATAGTTCATGCCATAAGGTAGGCTATCTCATACTATATTTTTATTAATTTTATATTTTGATTGGTGTGGTAAGAGATAACTTTTGGCCATATTATCCCCCATATATATATATATATATATATGAGCATCCTGGGTTCGAGTCCACGGACTGCCACATGTGTTTGAAAATTTCATTAATCGATTTTAGGAGTATGGTTGGTTGTTGGAGGGAACATAATAATTGATATTGGTTCAGGAGTAATTTATCGAGAGGACTTCCCTAAGTGGTTAAGGCCCCATTAATTGCTCTTTCCATTCACATATGCATAGCCTACGTGAGTTGCAGTTGGGATGTGTGTACATGCTTAGATTGATATGCAGGATTCGAAGTTGCATAATAAATCGTAGGCAGTGTCCACCAACCTTTAACTGTCTTCGTGGTGCGATGTATAAGGTGTTGATTTTCGGTGTGAGCATCCTGGGTTCGAGTCCACGGACTGCCACATGTGTTTGTAAATTTCATTAATCGATTTTAGGAGTATGGTTGGTTGTTGGAAGGAACATAATAATTGATATTGGTTCAGGAGTAATTTATCGAGAGGACTTCCCTAAGTGGTTAAGGCCCCATTAATTGTTCTTTCCATTCCCATATGCATAGCCTACGTGAGTTGCAGTTGGGATGTGTGTACATGCTTAGATTGATATGCAGGATTCGAAGTTGCATAATAAATCGTAGGCAGTGTCCACCAACCTTTAACTGTCTTCGTGGTGCGATATATAAGGTGTTGATTTTCGGTGTGAGCATCCTGGGTTCGAGTCCACGGACTGCCACATGTGTTTGTAAATGTCATTAATCGATTTTAGGAGTATGGTTGGTTGTTGGAAGGAACATAATAATTGATATTGGTTCAGGAGTAATTTATCGAGAGGACTTCCCTAAGTGGTTAAGGCCCCATTAATTGCTCTTTCCATTCACATATGCATAGCCTACGTGAGTTGCAGTTGGGATGTGTGTACATGCTTAGATTGATATGCAGGATTCGAAGTTGCATAATAAATCGTAGGCAGTGTCCACCAACCTTTAACTGTCTTCGTGGTGCGATGTATAAGGTGTTGATTTTCGGTGTGAGCATCCTGGGTTCGAGTCCACGGACTGCCACATGTGTTTGTAAATTTCATTAATCGATTTTAGGAGTATGGTTGGTTGTTGGAAGGAACATAATAATTGATATTGGTTCAGGAGTAATATATCGAGAGGACTTCCCTAAGTGGTTAAGGCCCCATTAATTGCTCTTTCCATTCACATATGCATAGCCTACGTGAGTTGCAGTTGGGATGTGTGTACATGCTTAGATTGATATGCAGGATTCGAAGTTTCATAATAAATCGTAGGCAGTGTCCACCAACCTTTAACGGTCTTCGTGGTGCGATGTATAAGGTGTTGATTTTCGGTGTGAGCATCCTGGGTTCGAGTCCACGGACTGCCACATGTGTTTGTAAATTTCATTAATCGATTTTAGGAGTATGGTTGGTTGTTGGAAGGAACATAATTGATATTGGTTCAGGAGTAATTTATCGAGAGGACTTCCCTAAGTGGTTAAGGCCCCATTAATTGCTCTTTCCATTCACATATGCATAGCCTACGTGAGTTGCAGTTGGGATGTGTGTACATGCTTAGATTGATATGCAGGATTCGAAGTTGCATAATAAATCGTAGGCAGTGTCCACCAACCTTTAACTGTCTTCGTGGTGCGATGTATAAGGTGTTGATTTTCGGTGTGAGCATCCTGGGTTCGAGTCCACGGACTGCCACATGTGTTTGTAAATTTCATTAATCGATTTTAGGAGTATGGTTGGTTGTTGGAAGGAACATAATAATATATATATATAAATATATAAATATATATATATATATATATATATATATATATATATATATATATATATATATATATATATATATATATATATATATATAAAAGGATAATATGCATGATAAAATAAATATTCCCATCCCCCCTCAATAATCAACTAGTCAATGTCAATAAGGTTGGAAGTGGGTTGGAGTAAGGGTCCTCGCGTCCCGGGCTACAATAATTTATGATTGGTAATGATAACCTGAGCTCCTCCTCCTCCTCAGCCCCTCAGACAAACAGTTTACAGTATGTCAACAATCGCCTTAAATTACCCCGGATAATGGCTTAATGGAAGGGCGGCTGCTGCTTTCTTTTTAAATCTTTTCAATCAGAGCCGCGGCGACGAGTGGAGAGCAAACTCACATGTGAATCTGCTTGACATGGGTTCGACCCCAGCAAAGGCGGACATTTAGTGGGTGAGGTAGTACGTCCTAGCATGTATATCATGTTCGCACCCAGTCGGGGAATACCTCGACGACGTATACAGACTAATAAACTCACACACCAAAGCCATTCCAACAGCTTCCTCTATCTACAACACCCCTTCTCTGCTATCTACACTTTCCCAGCCGTATGGTCCTAGTGTACTGTCTGATGGTGTAATGGGATTCCAATGTAAGAGATGACACCCTTTTTCAGCTTTGATGTTGCTACCTTTATACGAATACATGCAATAGTGTGAGTTTTATATATATATATATATATATGGTGACAGCGAATGCCCCCGTCGTTATCTCCTATCCTCCATCTCCGCCTACGTCAGGAGAGCCCTCACACACTGCTCTACTTGGGCCGACACCCACCAGAAACTGGAAAGATTATCGCAAGTCCTAGTAAACAATGGATATTCCTATTTTGACGTCTCCAGCACCATCAACCACCACCTTGAAAAGTGGTACACCCAAAAGCCCCCCAACATTGACCCCCCTAATGAAATCAAGATATTCTACCGAAATTACATGTCCTCCGACCACAAAACCGACGAGGCCGTCATAAAAGAAATAATATCTAAATAGGTCCTCCCCGCCAACCCGGAAAACAAAATTAAATTAATCATATATTACAAATTCCCTAAGACCTCCAACCTTGTTCTCCGAAACAGACCTGCTCCCACCAAAACAAAAAGCCCGGTGTCTGACGATCATGTAATATACCAATTTACTTGTAATTTTGAGGTCTGTCGACCTCAATCATACATTGGTATGACGCAGACTCGTCTATCCCGACGGCTAACCCTGCACCTTCAGGCAAGAGCCATAAAAGATCACTACCTGACCCCCCCCCCCCCCTCACACGTAACGATTTAAATAAACACACCACCATAGTTGATAAAGAAAGTGACCCCAGACGACTCCCAATATTAGAAGCCCTATACATACAAGCCCTGAATCCTAGTATTAATAATCAAACTCTAGACCTTCAGATACTCCCTTCTGCTAAAAGACACTACCAAGCCGTGCTGCCCCTGGAGAGACGCCCCTCAGCTCCGCCCTTCGAACCCGCCCATCTCACTTCATGCCACCGAGCCCCCAGCCAATCAGCGATGACTTCGGTCCCCCATTCTCTCTACCACCCCACAACCCCAGCCACGATTGACTCCAGTGCGCAACTCCTGACGTCATCACTCACTGGCCAATCACAGACAAGGAGAAGTGCCCGCATAGTGAACATACCATCCACCAATGACAGACGATAGCCTGCCTTTACCTCGCCCCCTCAGCCTTCCCAGCTCCTATATAAGCTCATAATATTCTCTTTATACCACCCACACCCCATTGAAAGGCCTACCGAACAACACATCCGCAATATAGAACAACATCTCACTACCATCCCTGACAACATCTCCCATGACACACACATTAACCTAAACACACTTGACCCTCAAAACATACTCACTGCTCCCATTGTGCCAGACGAAGTCAAATTCATCCTGTCTAAAACACGGAGAAAGGCGCCTGGTGCCACAGGTATTAATCACCACCTTGTAAAGCACCTACCTAACACTTTCATAACAGCACTCACTCGCCTCTACAATGCCATCCTGGCATCAGGCTACTTTCCCGTCTGCTTCAAGACAGCGACCATTATCCTCATTCCCAAGAAAAACCAAGAGAAGACTAATCCACAAAACTACAGACCCATTAGTCTACTTGAGACTCTTGGGAAGACTCTAGAACGTATCATAAACCACCGACTCAGACTATTTCTCGAAGACGAAGGACTCCTCACGAACATGCAATTTGGTTTTAGACAACACAGATCGACACAAGAAGCACTAAACATTATCACAAACTACCTTCACATAAACAAACAGTCCAGACGAAAAAACAAAACAGCCTTAATTACAAAGGACATAAAATGAGCTTTTGACACAGTGTGGCACGAAGGCTTGAAGTACAAAATCTGCGAAAATTTCAACTTCCCATTAATTACTCAGAAACTTCTCTGCAACTTTTTGGATAATAGAACAGCCAAAATTAAGTTTTCTAATCTTTATTCAGATTCATTTGCACTAAACGCAGGCGTACCTCAAGGCTCAGTGCTCGCTCCTACCCTCTACATCCTATACACAAATGACTTTCCCAACCCCACTCACAATGACTCTCTCACAGTAATTTACGCAGACGACGTGACGCAAATAATAAGAGCAGACACAATAGACGCATTGACAAACAGAGCTCAAAGAGAACTTGACAAAGTAGCACAATGGGAGCAAAAATGGCGGATTCAGGCTCATCCTCAAAAATCACACGTCACATACTTTGCCAAGGGACATCTCCGCCCAAGACCCTTATTCCAGAACTCCCGAACACCTGTCCCTAACCGCACACAAATAAATGTCTCTCCCACAAACAAAGTACTCGGCCTCACATTCGACAAAAACATCCGATTCCACAAACAAGCACAAACTTCCATTGCCATTGCATCAAAATTACTACAAACCATCTATCATATCAAACCATCTGCATAAGGCCCAAAATCCTATCTAATTATCTGAGAGCTCGTCGTTAATACAATAATAGATATAAGGTCTATCAAGGGGATGGGATAATTAAATAGATTGGAGAAGTAGTGGAAGGAAGGTATACAAAGTAAGAGAGAAAGTTTCTAAGTGGGGTTGAGAGGGATAGATATCAAGGGGGTCCGAAGGGTACGACAGTGAGGTGAGGTCTGAGTCTTGAATCTGTCTGGACCCCACCCTAGGCATGCGAAATACATCCCATGCTTGGCAACACTCAACACAGTTGCCGGGTCAAATCCTCTACCCCTTGCGTGAGTCGAAACTAAGCCTAACGTTGCGATCAATGGCAACATCAGGCTCGTCCCAAGCTAGACTCTCCGCGCGAAGCAACGTCCCCCAGCCGGTCTCTCTCTCCCGCTCGTCTCCTCCCACTCTCACTAGACTTACATCTTATATATTATAATGACACAATCAACTATCGAGAATAAAATATAATAAGATGCGTTGGTTAAGAATAAGGGCAGCTTCAAGCTGTGAAACAACATAAGAATATCCCAGACATTAGTTACATTGTCGTAGGATATATACTAAGGAAAAGCCGGCCGGCCGGCTGCCGCCAGCCGGTTTCTAAACGGCTGGGCAGCCGACACGCGCGCATGCCCGCACGTGGCTACTATGCAGGAGCATCACACCTCCCCCAAGATATAAGACCCTTGACTAAGTTCTTCATATCTAACAGAAAGCTTCTCATAGTACCACACACTGTTGCGACACAAGGCACTATATATAAACAAAAATAAAGACTGTTGCGCTACACCGAGCAAGTTCAACTAACTTAGCGACAATAAGCGAAAACATTCAACTTAGATACTGCTACAACATCTTATACAAAATTCTACACGTTATAAAAATAAAGAGTTTTTATAAGGTTTTTGCTTTTTTAATTTGTTTTTTTCGGCTGAACTAAAGTGACAGCCTATTTTCCTCCACACTCAACCCTCAATCCTGTAGTAGTCTAACCAACATCATCCATCCTTGATAGACAATCCGCTATCACGTTATCAGAACCGGCAATATGGCGTATGTCCAGATTATACTCCTGAAGCATGAGTGACCACCTGGTCAGCCTCATATTCCGGTTATGAAACTGATTCAAGAATTTCAGAGGGTGATGATCGGTATAAACCACTACGACTGGTCCGAAAGCAGGAACATATACATCGAAGTGCCTGAGCGCCAGCACTATCGCCAGGAGTACTTTTTCAATTACAGAGTAATTCCTTTGTGCACTATTGAATTTTTTACTGTAAAAACTCACTGGATGTTCGATACCTTCATCATCTGTCTGTAACAAGACAGCCCCAGCCCCTACGCCACTGGCATCAGTCGCCAGCTGAAAAGGTCTGCTGAAGTCTGGGGCCCTGAGTATGGGGTGGGTACATAACAGGTGTTTCACCAAGGAAAACGCCTCTGCACACTCAGGAGACCACCGGAACTTCTTGTCCTTAGATAATAAGTCAGTTAAAGGTGCAAGTACAGTCGAATAGCCTTTGATGAAGCGACGATAATAGCCTATCATACCTAGAAACCGCATGATTTGTTTCTTAGTCGTAGGCTGGGGAAACTGATCGATGGCTTTGATCTTTGTCTGTGGAGGGCACACCTGACCCATCCCCACCTCGAACCCCAGGTACAAAACTGTGGCTTTGACAAAATCGCACTTACCCAGGTTTACCATCAAACCTGCTTCATTCAGTTTATTAAAAAGCTGTCCGATGTGAGCACAGTGACTTTAAATCCTCGTCGTATATTATGACATCATCTAGGTACACCGTTCAGTTGGGAATGTCGGCTACAATGTCGTTCATTAATTTCTGAAACTTTGCTGGGGCATTTTTCAGCCCGTATGGCATAACATGGCAACGATATGTGGCACCGTCCACCACAAACCCACACACCTCTCGCGCTCGCTCAGACAAGGGCACTTGCCAATAACCCTTAACAAGGTCTATCTTAGTGAGGAACTTGGCTTTTCCTATCTTATCCACACTGTCGTCCACGCGAGGGAGAGGGTAGGCATTTGTGGGGGTTAAACCATTCAACCTGCGGAAATCTATACAAAGCCGCACCTTGCCATCTGGTTTGGGCTGCAGTGTGACGGGGGAAGTCCACCTTACTGCACCCTCAGAAATCAGCCCACGTTTCAGCATATAATCCAGCTCTTCCCTAAGTGCTGGTAATTTAATAGGGGGAACACGGTATGGCACTGATTTAAAGGGCGGGTGGTCCCCAACATCGACATCGTGCACCGCTTGAGTAGTGAGGCCAGGATGCTCTGCGAAAACAGCTGGGTTTGAATCAAACAAGTGCTGCACAGCTACACGCTGTTGCTCAGGCAGGTGCAATATCAACTCGTGAGCCACTTGTCTAGAATTCCCCGCCAACTGATCCGCGGAAACATGACAATCCCAATTATCCTCCCCCGCAGCTTGACTGTCCCTTCCTCCTTCTCCACCACGATCGCTGCAGATCAACACTGGGACAGTGAGAGGCTCGGAGGGGCGCCTCACATACTCTTTCATCAGATTTACATGGCAAAGTTGGTTCTTTTTCTTACGATCAGGAGTAGCTACTAAATAGTCGAGATCAGAAACCTTCCTTACAACCCGATACGGACCAGAATACTTGGCAGACAAGGGGTGTCCCACCAGAGGCAGTAGTATCAGTACCTCCTGATCTACTTCAAACTCCCTCAGCTTCACCTTCTGGTCGTATCTGTCCTTCATCTGAGCTTGTGAACTCTTAAGGTTCCGACCTGCTACCTCCAAGCTCTTTAGCATTCTCTCATGGCTTTCAACTACATACTTTAGAAGTGAGCATGGCTTTGTGACTCCCTCCCAGATCTCCTTGACTATGTGGAGGGGCCCCCTGACCCTGTGTCCAAAAACCAACTCGTTCGGGCTAAATCCCAAGCTCTCCCCAGGTACTTCTCTCGCAGCAAATAAAACGTATGGGAGACCTAGATCCCAGTCCTTCCCATTATCCATGGGAACCAACACCGCAACATACTCTTGAGAGTCGAGTGCCACCTTTCCAAAACTCCCTGACTCTCGGGATGGTAGGCAGATGACACCACAGACACTATCCCATGTTGCTGCATGGTCTGCTTAAACAGAGCAGAAGTAAAATTGGATCCCTGATCAGACTGGATCTCCTGAGGGTAGCCATAACGAGAGAAATGGACAAGTAGGTTTTTGACAACAGTCTTAGCCATCCCGTTGCGCATGGGGTAAGCATCTGGATACCGTGTTGCTACATCCATTACAGTTAGTAAAAATTTATTGCCGGCACTAGTGGGGGGCAATGGGCCAACCATATCGATAACTACTTTGCTGAAGGGCGGCCCAATGACAGGGATGGGTTGTAACGGGACTCTCGGGATGACCTGATTGGGTTTCCCAACAACTTGACAAGTGTGACACTGTGACACGACACTCGCCTTTAACCCAGGCCACCAGAAAAGCTTGCTCAGAGATGCCTCCGTCTTACGTGCCCCCAGGTGCCCTGCCAAAGGCACATCATGAGCTAATCTCAATAAGCTCTCACGGCACACCCTCGGTACTACTAACTGGTCCACTAATCCTGACCCGCCATCCCACTTTTTCTTGGGATCCTGATGTCTCCGATACAAGATCCCCTCGGACAAGAAAAAATCACCAGGCTGCGCATCCCCATCGCTCTCCAGTTCGATAGCACCATTACCACACGCCCTGACTTCAGGATCTTCCAGCTGCAAAGAACATATATCAGCAGGTGCGAGATTATCCAAGTTCATCTTAAATAATTTATTTCCACCTCCAATGTCCCGCCGAGCCATCCTTTCCTCACGCTGCGCATAACGATGCTGTCGCAGAGTCTCTTCCTGCCCTGCACCTGCACTAGCGGTGACAGGCCCCGGGGCCTCTCCAGACTCTACATAGGTGCCAATAATGAGTCACCAAGAAACACTGCCGGCTCAAAACTCTCCAATTGACCAACACTTCCCGTTTTCTTGTGACCTTTCCTCCGCGGTTTTGATAGACTGAGGTGGTGGCTGCAAGGCTCCGGATGTCTGAGAACGCGTCACAACACACGCCATGGTTTGTACGCTACACTTCTCAACCCACTCCTGTTCCTCCCTACTAACGTCGGCCGCCTTCTCGGCAACGACCAAGGGTGAAACCTTAGAAGCAGGCACCGCAAAGTCGTTGCCGAGGACGAGGTCGACGCCCCCAACAGGCAAGTTCTCTACAATTCCGACATCCAGCTCCTTCGCCACACCACCCACCTCCAGCTCCATCCGCACCAGCGGTAGGACTTCGTAGCATTGATCCCCTGAACTACCACCACCCGAGCAGCGTTAATCGGCCTACCAGTAAAGTTCTTTAACAAGGTCTGAGAAGCCCCCGGATCACGCAATAGCTTAACTCCTCGCCTTTCGCCAGCCCACCTCACAAAACCATGCCCTCTATGACCCCCAAAGATGTCGCGGACAGCGTTCGAGCCTTCCGGACTCTTGAACACAGGCTGTGTCCCAACCTCTGACGAACTACCCTTGGCAAACTCAGAAGATATAGGCGACACCCCTATGCTGCGGACCAATGACACAACCTAGTTTGGTGGCTTGTTCGGACAAGCATTTGCAAAGTGACCCTCCTTGTGACATGCAAAGCACTCTTTACTCTTTGGTTTCCCTTGGGAGTGGGAGGTACCATTAGACTTCTTATACGGGACGGTATTTGGTTTATGTTCAGTTTTATTGTCAGTGCAACATGGTTTTGTGTATTTATGTGTATCAAAATTCTTGGGAGGGGGAGGGGTACGATCCTTTGCACCCGACTCACTCCTAGCTGCTGCTCCGCACCCTCGAATTAATGACAGTCGGAGGTCAGCCATTTCTACTGCCTGCTGGAGAGTTCTAGGATTTTTTTCCTTTATATTTAATGTTAAGTCCCCGCCTGTGCACTTAAAGAACTGCTCCAAGAGAACCAGCCCACTCAACTCCTCAAAAGTAGCTGCCCTCTCGGAACGCAGCCAATGTCGTAGTGCATCAGACAAGTCCCGGGCGTGTTCTAGGAAGGTACTATCCTTGCCCTTAGTAACACCCCGAAACTTCAAGCGGTAAGTTTCTGGTTGTAACTCATAGGCCCGTAGCACAGCCTTCTTTAGCTCATCATAAACTACACAGGATTCTAAAGGTAGTGCATCATACGCTTTTAGCCCCTTTCCTAGGAGTCTTGATGAAACTAATGCTGCCCACTTTTCCTGAGGCCACTGGTGTTCCTGACACTTCTTCTCAAATCGCATAAAAAACTCAGACACACATGATTCATCGAACACAGGAACGAACTAGTTTAAGCAGGTGCGACAATGATTGGTCCCGATGTCTGTTACCTCCCCCAATATTTCGCCCTGTTACCTCCACTCGAGATCTCTCCAGCTCCCTGTCAGCCCGATACCTAGTAGACTCTGCCTGCAGTTCAGCCTCTCGTATAGCTGTTCTCTCTGCGGCCTCAGCCTGAGCTCTAGCAACCTCAGCCTGCACACTAGTCTGTCTCTCGGCAGCCTCAACCTGAGCTCTAGCCTGTCTTTCGGCAGCCTCAACCTGAGGTCTAGCAACCTCAACCTTGGCCATCTCAAGCCGAAACAACAAATCTGGAGTCAACCCTTGAGGAGGGGAAGGTGCATTTAATGGAGAGGGTCCCTGTGATTGAATTCCACGCTGCCATTGACCATCAACTTGGGGGTATGTACTAAATTCAGGCACCCTGACGTTTGATATGGGGGTAGAGTGGAGGGGGGGCTGGGGACCGGGGCCCCCAGTCGCCTCTCCACCCAGGTCTCCCCCCTTCTAAACCCAATATCAAAGTCCTCAGCTGATCTTTCCTCATGCCACTTAAACCCTGGTGACCCTGAAGACCTGCCACACATTTTAAGCCATACTTATTCAACTTCAACACCCTGGCAGTGGTAAGGGGCACCTCTAAAAATCTTCTAGCACCCTCCTCGCTATCGACTAGCCACTCCACAGGTCTTTCTCCCTCCGAGCCCGTATCGTGACCTGACCCATCACTGTGTTCCGATGTATTAGACATGTTTGTGTACTGCAGTAATTATCACGGTTATAGAATGTGCCTTATCTCCTATGCAAGTATGTATATACTAATGTTATTTAAAGTCTTTAATGTGTTATATTGGTTGCTCCAAAAAAAAAAACTCTCACTGTATTCCTCTAATCCTAAGGAATCTCAAAAACAAATGACCACTATATTCCTCTGTTCAGTAAATCCTATGCAAGGTCGCCATTTGTTACGTCCTGGGATATATAAACACTGGGCTCTTTCTATTGGACTAGGTATGCGGCAACAAGCAACAACGGAAAACGCTAGATCCAACCCTTATCTATAAACCCAGGCAACAAACCACCCTAAACCGTCAAGAGTCCTGCCTGGACAACGAGGTATCCTATGACTCGGTTACAGGGTGCACGCACTATAGACTGCTGATAGTCAAGCAGGCTGTATAAAAGATCACACAATTAAGTTGACTTAAAGCTTCAAGGAAAAGATAGATAACGGAATTAAATTGCAGAAACAATTTAATAACAAACTAGAAGAAAGTACATTTAACGTTACGTTAATTAATACAACTAATCACCCCTGCGTGAAAGAAGGTGAAAGCAAACAGTCCTCAAAACATCGTACCGGTAGCCAAGATGCGGGTTTCTAAACTGCAATGCGGCTAGTGTAGGATCTGATGCTTAGCAAAGAAAGTACGTTACGGATTTAGAGAACTCTTAACTCATAAGCAGGAATAAATACTAGTGATAGGCCATACAGTGTATAATGGCATAGGTAAAATTAAATAAAGGCAGCAACTCGCAACATAACCACATACAGGTGTGCTTCTCACTCTTAGTCAGGCAAGCCTGCTCGGACAGAGTCTCGAAGACACACCCTGACTGCCAATGCTCACAAAAACGGTAAACTGTGGCACAATAACAAGCATACAGATATAATAAACCACTAGCTGTTAATCTGCCAGGTGGCAGAGGTCTAGCCGGAAGGATATAGGCTTCGGATACCCGAGCTGAGCCACCTGCTCTAGCCTAGGGACGTTCCCAAGTATGTGCGCCAAATTACTCTAATTGAAAGGGTGCTCTCTTGAGAGACTCAGATCGCAAGTATCTGACTCTCTCCTGGCGACCCTAAAACAAAAGCAAGACGTGCTAGCGCAGTGCTGAGTGGACTAGGCAAGGGCCCTCACACAACACAACGCTAGACACACAGGGACACAGACAAGAAAATGCCCCCAGACTCCCACGGGCATCCTAGTAAAGTCATGCGGGTCCACAGGAGTCGCACCAGCAGACTTTACTTAAAGGATCGTAAAAAAACTCCTCTCCGGTCTAGCCCCTGCTAACCTGACACAAGAACACACTAGCAAGCATGAAACCACCAAATATGAGACAACAAAAAAGCTTCCTAGGTCTCATTAACAATTACGTCTCTGCATAAGGCCCAAAATCCTATCTAATTATCTGAGAGCTCGTCGTTAATACAATAATAGATATAAGGTCTATCAAGGGGATGGGATAATTAAATAGATTGGAGAAGTAGTGGAAGGAAGGTATACAAAGTAAGAGAGAAAGTTTCTAAGTGGGGTTGAGAGGGAGAGATATCAAGGGGGTCCGAAGGGTACAAAATTATTGAGCTCCGAGTCTTGAATCTGTCTGGACCCCACCCTAGGCATGCGAAATACATCCCATGCTTGGCAACACTCAACACAGTTTCCGGGTCAAAATCCTCTACCCCTTGTGAGTCGAAACTAAGCCTAACGTTGCGATCAAATTGGCAACATCAGGCTCGTCCCAAGCTAGACTCTCAGCGCGAAGCAACGTCCCCCAGCCGGTCTCTCTCTCCCGCTCGTCTCCTCCCACTCTCACTAGACTTACATCTTATATATTATAATGAAACAATCAAACTATCGAGAATAAAATATACTAAGATGCGTTGGTTAACAATAAGGGCAGCTTCAAGCTGTGAAACAACATAAGAATATCCCAGACATTAGTTACATTGTCGTAGGATAATTATATACTAAGGAAAAGCCGGCCGGCCGGCTGCTGCCAGCCGGTTTCTAAACGGCTGGGCAGCCGACACGCGCGCATGCCCGCACGTGGCTACTATGCAGGAGCGTCACAAAATATATATATATATATATTCCTATTTACAATGACCTGTTTCACTGTAATATAATAAATTTATCATATACTACTCACCTCCCTCTCTCTGTCACCCTTCCCCATATTTTGTTTCTCTCTCTCTCTCTCTCTCTCTTTCTCTCTCTCTCTCTATCAGCCATTCAGTGTCGCTGGAGTGAAATACGCCCGCTCACCTTAACCTAACGAGGCTGTAAACCCACCTGCTCTCTCTCTCTCTTTTCCCTCTCCGCTTCCAATCCTTACTGCCCCATCCTTATTCTATCCTTCCATCCAACTAGCCCTTCAATCCTCTCCCCTTCCATTCCCTACTACCCGCCATCCTTTCCATTCTTCCTTCTATCCCCCCATCCCTCTCCCCTTCCAATCCTTACTCCCCCATCCTTATTACATTCGTCTATCCTTCTAGCCCTCCCCTTCTAATCATTACTCCCCTCCATCCTTTCATCTATCCGTCCAATCCTTAATTCCTTCCTTCCATCACTTCCTTCTTCCATTCTTCCTTCCTCCCCTTTTCCAACCTTCCATCCCTCCCTCCTCCTTCCCTAACATTATCTCCACGCTTCCCCCTTATACCCCCCCCCCCCCCCATACACCCCTACATTCCCTCCAAAACACCCCCGTTCGCTCTCGTCTTACCTTTTATAACGTTTAACCCATTGAGTACCAGGGATGTCCATTTATCATATTCTGGCAACTATTAGACGATTTTATTCAGCTTAGGAAGGACCTCTAGCAATGATAAGGCTTCAAACTATCTCAGCCCACCCTTTAAACTACCACAGATCCTTCCTAAGCTGCTTCATATCGTCTAATTATAGCTAGAATAAAATATGAGACTCAAAGGGTCAAGAACCATGGGCCGAC
Source organism: Paralithodes platypus (assembly GCA_032716605.1). Lineage (NCBI taxonomy): Eukaryota > Metazoa > Arthropoda > Malacostraca > Decapoda > Lithodidae > Paralithodes > Paralithodes platypus. Next base: position 24,196,404 of record CM064578.1, on the reverse strand, counting down.
GGTAGAAAATCCCAACGTCCTTATAGCCTGAAACTCTCCAGTGGTCAAGTGTTCGGATTTAAGGAGAGAGTGCTTATTGTTTGGGAGTCTATATATTAATGTATTAATTTCTTTTTTTAATTTCCTCGCTAGACCTTTATTAAGCTTGACAAACACTCCCTAGACCCCCTCCTCAAGATAAATTTGTACATGTTTCGATAGAAAAAATTCCCGGCCAAAGGCCGATATCTATAAAATTACAGGCACGCTATCGCTCGCCAGGAAAAAATCGACTTAAATGGCAGGAAAAGTCTTTATATTGATATAGAAATGGGACGAAAACCTTTAAAATCGACAAACTAATGGGGCGAATGTCTTAAAATCTGAAAACTTAATGGGGCTAAACATAAGGAAGAATGGCGACCAGAAAAACGACCCATTTCCCCTAATGCCTGGTGAGTTATCTGCTCAACAGGTGGCGTTGTGTGTGTGTAAGAGTGAGAGTCCGAGTGTAGGGGGTGAGACAGTGAAGCACGGGAACGTGGTGGCTTCAGAGATGGGGTAGTTTCGGGCCATGAGTGAGCACCATGCCTCATGTGAAGGCAAGATGGCAGGTGCTCGTTGTACTCTACGTGCTTCACACGTCTCACTCCCTAGACTGGAACAAAGACCTCACGGGCTTCACTGTTCATTGTAAAGCGGTGAATGTTAAGGCTCTCAGCCTATGCCCGAGAGGAAGTAAGTTGAAAAAAAAAAAAAAAAATACAAGGATTTTACTCATCAAATCCCCCTCCCCCCCCAGCTCTCTCTCCTCTTACCTTTAATGACGTGAAGAACCATGGGCCGACGACAGAGAACCACCTCCTTGGGTAGGAATCCCGTGGGTAGCAGTGGTGGTGGTGGCGAGGGGGGAGTTGTTGGTGGTGGTGGTGGCGAGGGGGGAGTTGTTGGTGGTGGTGGTGGCGGCGAGGGGGGAGTTGTTGGTGGTGGTGGTGGCGAGGGGGGAGTTGTTGGTGGTGGTGGTGGCGAGGGGGGAGTTGTTGGTGGAGGTGGTGGCGATGGGGGAGTTGTTGGTGGTGGTGGTGGCGAGGAGGGAGTTGTTGGTGGTGGTGGTGGTGGCGAGGAGGGAGTTGTTGGTGGTGGTGGCGAGGGGGGAGTTGTTGGTGGTGGTGGTGGCGAGGGGGGAGTTGTTGGTGGTGGTGGTGAGAGTGGTAGTGGTGGTGGTGAGAATGGTAGTGGTGGTGGTGAGAGTGGTAGTGGTGGTGGTGAGAGTGGTAGTGGTGGTGGTGAGAGTGGTAGTGGTGGTGGTGAGAGTGGTGGTTGGTGAGAGTGGTAGTGGTGGTGGTGAGAGTGGTAGTGGTGGTGGTGAGAGTGGTAGTGGTGGTGGTGAGAGTGGTAGTGGTGGTGGTGAGAGTGGTAGTGGTGGTGGTGAGTGGTAGTGGTGGTGGTGAGAGTGGTAGTGGTGGTGGTGAGAGTGGTAGTGGTGGTGGTGAGAGTGGTAGTGGTGGTGGTGAGAGTGGTAGTGGTGGTGGTGAGAATGGTAGTGGTGGTGGTGAGAGTGGTGGTGAGAGTGGTAGTGGTGGTGGTGAGAGTGGTAGTGGTGAGAGTGGTAGTGGTGGTTGTGGTAAACTATCAATGGAAGTTAAATATTACTAAGCTATAATGAATCAAAATAAAATCAATCTAAATGAATACTCTATATCTAAATTGAATTCAATCTGAAACAAGCAAATTTATATCCAAAGGTCTCACATAATAAATGTATATAATTATAGGGTAAGGTTATAAGGGTTAATATTAGCCAGGAATTAACTCACCAATAGTTCCACGTGGCAATGAGGCAAGGGAGAACGTTTTACCCAATATGGTGGTGGACAATGGGGAACGAGACTTCGGTCCCAAGACTCCAGTCAAGTTAAAGAAAGAATAAATGATTACATGGGAATGGACATGATTATTATAATTTATGCTTATCTATCAGTCAGTCATGATGTCGATGAGAGCGTCGTGATGGTGTAGTTGTGTGTATTGTGATTAGAGGCATAAAAGCACGATCAACTGAGGGCGGAAAATTAGATGTTATAACTGGTTGGTGTTCGTGAAGGCTCTGGCGTACCTCAAAAGCACACCTTGCTGCCTTGGCAAACCGCCAGGAGCCCAAATTATCGTACCGCATTTAGGTTGCTCTATACGATAAATTATATTAATATATACGATAAATTCATATATACTACATAAGACCATGGCAATATTGCTTAATAGCATATTAGGCCTTTTATAACTTAACTTATTTACAATCTTATAATATACGATCTACTCGTCCTACGTCGTGCTGTAGGAGAGATCGTGACGTCACAGAGACATACAAGATCACAAAAGAGTCATATTCTATCGTATTTATACGATAGTGGTGGTGAGAGTGGTGGTGGTGGTGGTGAGAGTGGTAGTGGTGGTGGTGAGAGTGGTAGTGGTGGTGGTGAGAGTGGTAGTGGTGGTGGTGGTGGTGGTGAGAGTGGTAGTGGTGGTGGTGAGAGTGGTAGTGGTGGTGGTGAGAGTGGTAGTGGTGGTGGTGAGAGTGGTGGTGGTGGTGGTGAGAGTGGTGGTGGTGGTGAGAGTGGTGGTGGTGGTGGTGAGAGTGGTAGTGGTGGTGGTGAGAGTGGTGGTGGTGAGAGTGGTAGTGGTGGTGGTGAGAGTGGTAGTGGTGGTGGTGAGAGTGGTGGTGGTGGTGGTGAGAGTGGTGGTGGTGAGAGTGGTAGTGGTGGTGGTGGTGGTGGTGAGAGTGGTAGTGGTGGTGATGTGGGTCTTACGGTTCTTTTTCATCCATTTCGCCTGCAAAGTTAACAGAAATAAGGTTGTTTATACTGTTCTTCATCCATTTCTCCTGCAAAGATAACAGAAATAAGGTTATAAATATTGATGTTCATCCATTTTGCCTGCAAAGATAACATAAATAAGGTTGTATATACTATCACGGTACGTATATACTGTATCCAAAAATATATTCGTTAACAAAAACAACCAGGTACAGTGGCGAGCATCCTGACAAATTAAGGGGGATAGTGGGTTTTTTTTGGTCTATGTATTCATTTTTTTATTATATTTTTAGTTTCCTCGCTAGACCTACATCAAACTTAATAAAACACCACCTAGACCCCCTTTCAAGATAAACGTGTACATTTTTCGGTAGAAAAATGTCCCCGCCGATGGCCGTTTCCTCTTAATTTACAGGCTCGCTATCGCTCGCCAGGAAAAATATCGACACCTAAATGGCACAAAAGATCTTAAAATGTATAAACATTTGTCGAAAGTTCATAAAATAGTCAAGCTAATGGGGCGAACGTCTTAAAATCTCAAAAGTAATGGGGTTAAACATGAGGGAGAAATGGGTCAAGAAAATAATTCCTCAAGTTTTGACCCAGAACGAGGTGGTAGCGCGTCCATTTACTGCTCTCTGTTGTATGTGTTCCTCACTATATCTGGTATTCACAGGTCTCCGGCAATGCCTCTTTCTTGAGGCTACTGAAGTAAAACAGTAAATATAACATCTGACCAATAATCTGGATTCACCACCAAGTGTTGAAGGACAAACCCCAGCCGAGGGTCTTTGTGTGCATTTGTCAAATTTTCTTTAACAGCTGGAATGTAGCAACTAATACCGTTTTTCCATAGATGTTACCTTGTCGTTGATGGGTGGCAGGGGAGTTGCAGATCAGCTGTTTACTGCACCGCTGTTGTCAACAGTTGAGCATGCGCACCCTGCACTAGTTGATGGTCATGATCTTGGGTTATTACTGGTGGTCTGCCTCTTCGAGGCCTGGTTGCAAGGGAACCCTCATTCTGCCACCGTGATATCCACCTGTTGATAGTATAGCGGTGCAGTCCAAGATCTCCCGCTATAGCTTTCATAGGCTTGCCAGCCTTCCACATGCCAATGATTCTTCCCACGATGAGCAATGACCTCTGGTGCATTGGCGCGTCCTGTAGCCATCGCTGTTGGGAAACAAAAGCTGTAATAGGAAAAGATTCCTGCAATCGTAGATAGCAGACTTCGCCCCCGCCGTGCTGTCGGAGACTGCCACAAAATGTTTGGGGCTCTGTAAGACAATCACTACTACTATCACCATCATCACTACTACTGTCTCCATCATCACTACTACTATCCTCATCAGCACAACTACTAAATTCTTTTTTTGTATCTATGCAAAAAATTATGATATAAAAGTAACAAACGAACTATCACCATCATCACTACTACTGTCACCATTATCGCACTATCACCCTAATCACTACCATCATCACTGTATACTGTCACCATAATCCACAATCACTGCTACTACATTCACCATCATCTCGCTACCATCACCACCATCATTTTGTATCACTATGTTTTAACAACTAAGTATTAATACAAACATCAAAACTATTAAAATTATGTATATATTAAATATTCCTAAAAACCGACTCAATGTCTCTAATTTTGAGATTGGCTTTTACATATTCGAGTTCTCAAAGAATTTTAGTGTTCTTGTAAATTTTACTGATCTGCATAATTATATAGAATACAGAATAATCATAAAGAATAAAGAATAATCAAAAGACGATATTAGTAAGATTATGGCCATGGGATCCCCACTACACAGACACACCATCACTGCTGTGATGTTTGGTGTAGTTTTATATACATTTCAGGTTAGATATAATCAGAATCAAGCAATATACTGTACTTGTATTATGTGCAGTGTTATATAAATTCCAGATTGGTTATAACCTAATTTTAAAAAGTGAAACTTATGTTTATAATCCAATACCTTGATTTATCAAAAAATACTTAATTACATGCTGTGATGTGTGAACCCATATGGCGTACACCCACCCATACAGACAGACACGGTGATTACAATACTACGCCACCCCTATTGGGGGGGGGGGGGGCTACGTCATTACTACCACAATTATCACCACTATTACTACCACAATCACCATCAAGTTAGCTACTGTGATAGGGGCACACACACAGAAGTGCACAGGACAGACACATGCACGCAATGATTACAGTACTACGCCACCCCTACGGAGGGCGACGTAATTTCACATAAACCTCCGCCATCGCTGCTAATTGGTGCGGCCAGAGAGCGCACTAGAGAAAAAATACGATAAATAATACTGAAGAACCAATGTGAATTATTCTAATTCGTGCCTAGGCACCTAATTTGCCCACCCTTTTTGCATACTTTTGCTACATGTTGCAATTTTTTTTCTCCAATTAACACTGCTGTTTGGCAGTTTGGAATCGTCTGCTGTTGCTTTCAGCATTGATTATCTGACCATTTAGGTCTGTAAACGAACAGGCAATCAGTACTGTAGGTTTGTGCCGTGGTCGCATTAATTAATACAAACTGTTAAGTTATTATAAATTAATTAGGTTCTTTGTTAACAGTTAAATCGCCTGATCTTAGAGAGAAAGAGAGAGAAAAAAAAACATATACTTCACCATCACTTCGCCCAAAGTCCTTTCTTATTGACTTTCTCCATGGTCAATTACTTCAAGAATGGGGAAATACACCGTGTGCAATAAATATTTGAGTGGATTAACAGTCAAGCAGACTTGTAGGCGAAATGACAGTTAGGCGAGGCTAACCAATTGAAGCATTTTTCGTAATTATCATTGTAACATTCACCTACTAGGCAAGACAGAAAAAGGGTCGAGGGAACGCGAAAGTGGTCCTGGACCCTAAGAATTGGAACTTTAAATGCTGTTTATGTTCGGTCTCTGTCTCGAGTCGGTCACCCCCAACTATGGGGTATGTGCCTGAGTAAATACATACATTCATCATTGTATGATTCTATAAGCATATAAATGACAAACGTAGGGAAAAAGTAAACAATATAAACATTTAAAGAATGTCCTTACCAAGAGTTGTGTTCGTCCATGGTCAATATTCCACTAACATGAGGGAAATATAGAGTAATGAGTGCGAATATTACTCTAGTGGATGATTATCGATCGCCTAGACGGGTGGTCTGTGGTGACAATCAATCACAGCACTCTGATAATCAGTGATGCGGATCAATCACAACACTTACTCGGCAATTATTTGTCGCCTGGGGTGTTAAAATGTGATATATAAATATTTGTTTGAATTCCGCCCCATTGATGATGCGCTATAGTCATTCTAGATGCGTTAATTATAGTCATATGGTTAAGCAGCTTTATAGGTGCTCGCAATACCAATAACACACGAAAGCGAAACTCGTGATAGCAGAGGTTTATTTGTATACTTATTTAACCATAATATTTGCTTACCTTAAATACACTATAGTAGATCAATATGCCCTATTTTGTGAGACGTTGAAGAAAACCTGTGTAACTGATATTGAAGATTAGTTAGTTAAAATAGGGCTTTATAGGCTATCGACCCATGAGGATCATATTAAGCCCACCTTAAAGTCAGGAAGAACATAAGACCGGATTCCCCGAGACCCCCCAAGTTTATACCCCCAGGTATACTGGGAATATAAACCCGGAGGTTGTCCTGCTTGAGATCCCCAGACGTCTTCCTTAATCGCGACCAGGACTGGAGCCTCTGTACGAGAACCCCTGACCCTTCTGATATCGAAGAGGACCTCCTCGCACTTATAAAAGGGCTAAGGGAACTTCACCAATGCTTCGAGAAACTAATCCTGTAGGGGACGACTAACATTCGTTTGAAACGTGTGCCAGATTGGACAAAAAAAAACTAAAAAGGGAAAACAAAATCGACAGCAAATTATGTAAAACACAGCTGGCGTGATCGTTATTGGCTATGGGAATAAAGGGCGCTTAGACCTCTGCGGATATTGGAAATATGGGATGGGCGAGTCATATATGGTATGCATTATATAACACCGATTTAATTTAATTCATAATAAAACACTTATATTATTATTAATACTATTATAATCATCGTCTTTCTCCACGGGAATGTTGCCATAGTTAGCATCCTAATTATATTGAGCCCTTCATTATTATTAGTGTATTACTTATAACTAGATTATAATAATTAGTGTCATAATTATGTTGCAATACTAATACGGAAGAACTCAATATAACTAGGATGCTAAATAGCTTTGCCCAATATCAAACCGGCATACCCAAACCATACGGCATTCCCAACCCATACGGCAACTCAACCCATCAATGCTATTGCCACCATTATCACTAATACTATCAACATCATCACTACTACTGTCACAATCATCACAACTACAGTCACAATCACTACTACTATTAAAATCATCAATACTAATTTCACCATCATCACTAGTATTGTCACCATTATAACTGCTACTTTCACCATCGTGCCATTATCACTACTATCATTATACAAACTACAACTATCACCATCATCACTACTATTATCAACATTATCAATACTCTGACCATCATCCCTACTACTAATACCATCACTGCTACTGTCATCATCAGTACTATCACCATCATCACTACTACTATCACCAATCTCCTCGACAAGAACTCCCCCGAACGTTTTATCTCCTCGAAATGAAGTCGCCTATGATTATATTTTGTTATTTGTTATTGAACTAAACTCAAATAAACTAACTAATCTTATCCTAATCTAATATAACCTAACCTAACCTAACCTAACCTATCCAAATCGGAGCAAGTTTCTCATACAAATGCGGGACGAGCTGTTATCAGGGCGAATGGGGATTGATGGAAAGATACTCGGAGGAAGGAAATTACTGATAGATGAGGTTCGCGGAGTAAATTAACTGTGATAAATAATATAAGTTCTGCATTGTGAACGAGCAATTGTTAGGTCATGGGCATTGTCAACCGCCTTGGTTCTACAGGGAGAGGTGGAACAATATACGCAAGTTTGAATGAACATTTACCTTAACATATTTATTGAATAATGCTAGTGATGCAACATCGCTTCGAAGACGTAATGGGGGTAATCATTTGTAATTGCTCGATTGTTGATCATTGTCATTATTCTGTTATCAAATTTGTCAAAGAGTCTTGGTGCCACCTCACCACATCCATTCTTGAATGGTAGGTAATATGTTTCTGAGAGAACACGTAACTTTGATCTATTATGGCTATATTCTCGTCTATAAAGTTTGGTCATAGTCATTTCATATAACTATAATCGCTGACATCCCAACCATGCACAAAGTAAATACCAATGATACAATAAACAAAGTTGGAACTAAATGTGTTGAAATAACCATTAATACTTATAAATATTTAAATATATATATTTTATGCACCTTGCCTACTTTGCTATCAATGTTATTCAAATTAAATAGTGTCCCCCAATCACTAGATTATACATACGAACCGTATAAAACACATGCCAACGCAAATTACTAATTAAAACATAACTAATTATTTCATAAGTAGTTGGCTGGTTATGATATCGGACTTCAGAAATGTATCTACGATATATAACTAACATATGTGCATAACATTATGGGCAATTTGGGTAAAAAGATAGGTTTTTAACCAACCTTAAGCAGTTTCCATGACAAGAAGAGATAAATGGAAGGGGCGAGGTTTCACTTAGTATACATTACAATATATATCAATGCTGTAATATATGGCATAGAACAATAATTATTATAAATATAATTATTATTTCAAGTATTGTGCCCGAATACACAATATTTTCCGAGCTGTGAAAGTTGGTGTTGCGGAGTGAGCAGAAGACAAGAAGGAGTGGTGTGTGTGCGGGGGTGGAGGGGTGGGGGGGGGGGGGGGATGAGAGGGAGATATTCTAACAGCCAGTTATAGAGACAGAAGATAATAGTTGCATTATGCTATATCTGGGAGCAGTTACTTCCTGAAATTGATTGTAACGAAAACAAAGTCGTAATTTGATAAATAAGTCGTGTAATGATATTGTTATCAGGTAAACACATACACATACACACATACACGCACGCACGCGCGAACCCAGCTAGTATTCTACTCTACGACCCCTCATTACGACCGCCTACCTCCACCCAAGATCCATACACTCCATATACACCAGGTCGGCCGGGGTAATTACCAAAATACGCTCGGTCTGCGCACGTGACGTAGTACGAGGTCGACCGACCACCACGCTCCTCCACTTATTCGTTAGCATATACCTCTTTTTTTTTCACTTTATGTCCCACATTGCATTATTATTAGTATTAAGTGTGTGTGTGACAATTGTTGTTCATTTACAATATTTTTTTGTAAGCAAATTATCGCAATTGTAAATATAACCTATGTATTACTGAGAATACTATAGTATAAAAATGGTAGACAAAAGGATAGAGTAACAATACAGTACTTTCCTTTAAGGGTAAGTCAACTTGATTTTAATAACAGAACAAGTATGTTGTACTCGTAAATATATTGTACATAAAACATAAGACAATGGCAGTCTGCAGAAAGCCGAATGGCCACACAAGACAGATCCCTCTCACACCCAACCCATATCGTCCATATGCCATCTATTTTTATCTTGCAGCTTTCTATCATTTGTAATCCTACTATGGTGCTAGGTAGCCTATTCCACATTTCTATAACTTTTACCAAACTAGGATTTGCCACTATTTACTTTGTGCTTTAGTAAACCTGAATATGGTATTTTAGAACATATGAGGTTCTAAGGTGTATTGATTGACAGCAATATATATATAAATATATATATATATATATATATATATATATATATATATATATAGAGAGAGAGAGAGAGAGAGAGAGCGATATATAAACACATAACTCAATATAGAAAGGCAGAACAAGCTAGTAGCCTATTAGTAAAAAAAATATAGATACAAACATCGCAATACACAGATAGATCAATAATTATACACTAAGCCAGGTCAAAATGTAGCTTGTGATCACTGTATAGCAAAAATAGTAAAAGCTACCATAAATCCGTAGATAATTCAACATAAAATACTATATCTAGAAGCCAGGTGAATACACACCATAACATTCTAACATAACATAGGCAATACTTCATGTCCTAAGGGGAGATTGTAAAGGCCCTTCGTCCCCGTTTGGTGTTGATTTGTTCCTGACGAGCGATAGCAAACCTGTTAATTTAGGAGGAATCGGCCTTTGGCCTGGGTATTTTCTATCAAAAAATGTACAAATCTATCTTGAAGGAGGTTTAGGGTTTTCTTTTCCTACGCTTGATGGAGGTCTAGGGAGGAAACTAAACACAATATATGAATACATTAATTAATAGACCAAACAATCGGTCTGCCTCCCATTAACTGTAGCATAATGGTAGTAATTACAGTTTTCTACAAGGACGATTATGGAACTTATAGCCTAAGTTACAAGTTTCATAATTTTCCTTGGCATTCCTTTGTTTCCAACATTTTTGTGTTTGTTCATTCTGAGTATTTTATTAAGATGTCTCATCCTAAAAAATATGGATATTCTTGCATAGATCGATATTATCTCAAGTGTCAAATCTACTCCAGCACTTTTCATTTCTGCTGTAAGAGTGTGTACACATACTACTCTTTCTCGCAAGCCCTCACCATGCACGGCTTTAAACACTTCCCTCATAACTAGTAACTTGGAGTAGAAACTGTCAGAGGGAATGTATAAATGACCTCTACTGATCATTTCAGTCCATGAGTTGGTAGATGACCCACAGTTCCCTGCCACGTGTCCTAGTTCTGGATGTTTATTCACAAACTTTTTCACCATGTACCCACCAATTTAGTGTAGAGACTGTTCTTCTATGACTGTTCTAGGTGAAACTGATACCAGACCAGAAACTGATACATTTACATTATCCTCATTTACATCAACTTCCTGCAACTCCATAGACAGCTTACCATCCACTTCCTCCATATCAAAATCCATGTCTTTAGAGAGAAGGCTAGTTAAGTAAATTTCCAAGTCAAGTTTACGATCATAAGAGTGTGATTTACTGCTTGGTTCACTGGGTACTTCGTTAGAAAAACAGTCTCGGTTTTCTTCATTGTGGCTAATATTACTCTTCTCACTAACCACAACAAACTCTCTCCCCAATATGAATTTTCTCATCCGATACTTAAAACTAAGAGCATCTGGATGATCATGGGGACCACTCATTTGCCTGATACAGCCGAAAAACTGTTCAATGCAGTCTTGATTTAGCCTCCTAGTCATTATGAAATCAAACCCATAATTTACTTTCAGCATTTCATACAACCCTAAGAGAGACTGGCTAGAGAGAATTATGCCCTTCTGAAAATTATACATAGGCCTAGTCTTTGCTGCAGAATATACTCTCATGGTTGACATCAAATTAACCATTTTGTGTAGTATGTCTGCTTGGAGATCAAAATGCATTCCAAATGCACAGCGCTCTTGCTTATCACCATACATATGTGAATTCATTACATCAAACCACTGATCAACAAGGCATATGAATTTTGCTGTGACATCCCAATTTTGAGTCTGCAAGAGTTCTCTCTCACCTAAGTATTGAATTGCACTTGCACAGCTCTTTGACAGCAGCTGTGTTGCATACTTAACTCGCTGCCACTGTTGACCAGTTACATTCAGATGAATATCCGATATTTTATAGGCCAAACCATATTCTGTTTTTGTCTTTGCTAACATCTCACGAATACATTCATCAGACACTATATCACCATTCTCCAGCAAAAATCCAGAATCCAGATTATTCCTAATTAGTTTAATCATGTGTGGGACATCAGCAAAGACAAACACATCCCTGTCAGCACATGGATTTTTGAAAGACATACTCTTAGCTTTAACAGGATCTATGCCCATTGCCTTCCATACACGAAGATTACATGGCCCTAAATCATGTACTATCGCTATCACTGAGTACCCTACTGACTCTACTTGTCTAATTAAATCCAGTATAATATTATGCATGTTCGATTCATCAAACTTATAATAAATCGGCTGCTTCCACTGACCTACAAGATATCTTAACATAACAACTTGTACATCTGTGTGGCCTGTATAAGGTGTCTTTACCTTTGTCATAAGACCATTGTTTGCTGATACTCATTTCATCAAAGCTCATGACAACTAACTTTTCTTTAGCATCTAAAGTATCTGCCTTTGATTTCATTAGTTGTAAGACAGATGACAAGATGCCTGGCTCACAATCAAAACTCTTTGCTCTGTCTTTTAAAGTGGTCTCTGATGGTAGTGGGAAGCTTCTAATGTCTTTAAGATACTTATAACATTTTCGACTAATGCTCCTTATTGTCATGGCACGAGCTATATCCTCTTCTGGCCAACATTTCACATATTAATTTGATTGCTGATGACATCAATTTGAGTCTGAGTGAAAATAGGCTTTAACATAGTATCCACTTTTCTTTTCACTTCACTGCCTATAGTATTTGCAACACTTTCTTTCAGTTTTAAATACTTGTTTCGCCAAAAGTTTACTTCATCATGCAACTTCATTTTGTCCTTATGTGAAACTTCTTGGATTTTCTGGCACTGTTTGCAGGATGATAGTGCTTTACTGATTTCACTTTCCAGCAAAGTAGTTTCTTTTCTTATCGGCATTATGTCATGATGTGACCTTTGTGCACCTGATAGTTCACTCACACATACTGGAAGTTGGTTATTTACTATCTCAGAGCTATCACAGGGCACACAGTCACTTGGATTATGATCATTCAGCAACTCTTCTAGTTTCCTCTTCAGTCCTCGCTTTTCTACTCTCGCCCCTCTATTTCCAGACATCTCTGTTGGGTGGTGAGCTGAAGCAATAGAAATAATTTTTGTTTACAAGGCCGCTCTTACAAGTGTGTGACTATTATATTATTAATACAAATAATTATTAATCCCAGTATACCTTTGGGATACCGTAGTCTAACTAGGCTACACCATAAAATTAGTTTTATAATTTATCCTTAAAAATAGTATTATAAGTAGGATACACACTCAAATTAGTCTTATAGGTGTACCATATAAGTACAACTCAAAAATAGCCTTATAAATACACCTTAAAACTAGTCTTATAACTACACCTTAAACTTAGCCTTATACAGTAGCTAAACCTTTTAATATTAGTCTTATAGCTATACCTTAAAATTAGTCTTATAACTAAACCTTAAAATTAGACTTATAACTAAACCTTAATAGTAGTCTTATAACTAAACCTTAAAATTAGTCTTATAACTAAACCTTAACCCTCTCCGACATATGACGCGATATTGAACCTATTGGGGATACTTTAATCCTCTGTTACCATCAGGGGTATTTAGAAACCTTTAGTTTAGTTACTTCAACCTCTGCAGTTGTCTTTGAGTTAGCTGTGGGCAGTAAACTAATTTTGGAGAGGTAATTATAAGAGTGAGAGAACTCTATTTCTTACTGCTAATCTGGCAACCTCTGCGTCATATGTGCGTGAAAGGGTTAATATTAGTCTTATAACTAAACCTTGAACTTAATCATATAACTAAACCTTAAAATTAGTCATATAAGTAGGCTATAATATAAATCGTAATTTAGAAGCGAAATTAAAACTAGACAATGTATAGTTGGACATGATAGAGATATTTAAATGGATAAATGGTATAACTAAGGGCAATATTGGTGAGGTATTAAAGCTAAAGAACGGTGACATAACCCGCTCAAATGGTTTCAAGTTAGATAAGATTAGATTTGGGAAAGATATAGAAAAACACCTGTTTGGTGATAGAGTTGCTAACATGTGGAATGAACTGCCCAGATCAGTGATTAACTCAGGAACAGTTGAAAGCATAAACGTATGTTGGATTCTCATATGGATATGAGCTGTGTGTGAATGGGAGCCGCCTTGTGTGGGCCGCATTGCGTTATGCAGTTTCCCGCTATATTATGTTCTTATATATGTACGGTACACTTATATTATGTTCTTATATATGTACGGTACACTTCACAAATAGCCTTATATATGTACGGTATACTTCACAAATAGCCTTATATATGTACGGTACACTTCACAAATAGCCTTATATATGTACGGTACACTTCACAAATAGCCTTATATATGTACGGTACACTTCACAAATAGCCTTATATATGTACGGTACACTTCACAAATAGCCTTATATATGTACGGTACACTTCACAAATAGCCTTATATATGTACGGTACACTTCACAAATAGCCTTATATATGTACGGTACACTTCACAAATAACCTTATATATGTACGGTACACTTCACAAATAGCCTTATATATGTACGGTACACTTCACAAATAGCCTTATATATGTACGGTACACTTCACAAATAGCCTTATATATGTACGGTACACTTCACAAATAGCCTTATATATGTACGGTACACTTCACAAATAGCCTTATATATGTACGGTACACTTCACAAATAGCCTTATATATGTACGGTACACTTCACAAATAGCCTTATATCTACACTTAAAAAAACATTCTTATAACTACACCTTAACATTAGTCTTACAACTTCACCTTAAAATATGTCTTATAACTAAACCTTACAATTAGTCGTATAACTACACATGCGGTGACAATAGGTTTATACATTATATATATATATATATTAAGTCTAATCAATAATATAGCTCTTCCTCTCTCTCTCTCTCTCTCTCTCTCTCTCTTTCTAGATTGGCATCCTTATTAATTAAACACTGATCACAGTAATATTTCAATTGTAACACCAAACACAAATAAACAATGCTTACTATTTGGTAGAAATAGTGAAGGCACAGCATCGTCTTTGAGAAGTCGTTTATTTCTTGGACTCTCAATGCCTAGTAAACGACTTTTCATGTCATCAATATAATCGTTATTGGTGAAGTGTACAGAGCATACAACTGCATGTTGGGCATTAATACCATCTTGGCGACGACACAAGTTTATCCACACGCTTCTGAAATGTGCATCCCTTGGAAATCGGAATGTTCTTATATGTTTCCCGTCCACTGTACGTGGTTTATTGCTACAGCCAAATACTGCACACTGGGTAGGCATTATGATTATTAGCCAACCACAAAATATCTCTGGAATACTAACATGTCAGACAGAACTCCAAGTTTTCCACATGTTTACTGAACAAAGGACAAACAAGTACTGAATTTTCTTTCTCTTGGGATAATCTGGGAGACTGACTAGGAGTACGTATATGATACTGGACCACGCTGGTCTAGACTACTCGTGACGTCACGCCACCTGCACCCTTCCCGTGTCACCTGCGCGGGTTTGCCTACCTGGCTGACCTGGTGTATATGGATCTTGTATATGGATCTTGCCTCCACCCACCCATTCATAAAAACGATAACCGCGCCACCTACTAACGCAAAGGGATATCTCGTGGATGTCGCACGACTTATGCTTGTGACTACATTACATTGCTTTAGCTAACTCGTCGTTCCCAGTTCCTAAAGCATAGTACAGTCATGAGTATAACATAGCGACGCACCCTTTTGAAGCAGTATCGAACGTAGACGATACAATTATAATACTTTATTATAGCCCACATGTTTCACAACTTGGCTTTAAAGGTTCCAAGATTCGAATTGGTCTAACTTTATATGCTGACGACTATACAGTTGGCCACATAACTTATGTTCCTCTATGTGATATTATACACAGAAATATACTGTGCATGATTGAATTACGAGTGTAATTTCTTATGCAGTGCGCAACTTATCTGACGAGTCGATTGATAATTAAAAGAAACCACACTCATACTATTTCATTTCATGCAAAAGATGCCGACGAGCAACAAAATGTATGTGGCCAGCTGTACCTCTGTGTAGGAATGGAACATCAGCACCTCCTAGACATGGGCATGGTTATAATTATTAATCAAAACAATAATAATCCAAGGCCGTGATTACATAATCACAATCAAATCATAATAACAAATTAAGCAACAGGTATAATCATAATCAAATCATAATAACAAATTAAGCAACAGGTATAATCATAATCAAATCATAATAACAAATTAAGCAACAGGTATAATCATAATCAAATCATAATAATAAATTAAGCAACAGGTATAATCATAATCAAATCATAATACAAAATTAAGCTGCAGCTTTAATCATAATCAAATTATAATTATATTTTTCTTCATAATAATCAATGATTAAAATGTGATTATTGTAATTATGTATTTGTATTTTCCATGTAGCAATTGACCACTTGCGAGTTTCTGGCTATAAGGAAGTTGGAGCTGAAACATCGATATATAACAAAAATGCAATAATAATGTAGGTTTCTGATTGATAAAAAGTACATTGAATATGGTTTTAGGTATTTATAAATGTACTACAACCATATTATAACTGGTAATTCTGCTAAATATTGATGTAAAAAAATCCAACTTCCTTATAGCCTGGAACTCGCAAGTGGTCAATTGTAAGTGCTATTTAAGTGCTTGCTAAGGAGGTTACCGGTATTCATTTAATATTTCATAAATGTGTAGTGTTGGCCTCCAAAATTTAGGTGCATCAACCTACATAAATATATTTGTAGTGTAGTATATTGCATTATTTATGTTATTTAGACTGTTGATAGAGGAAATAGCCAGTTAGGTTAATTAGTGTAACAAATGCCAATCCCAGATCAAACTTGCATATACAGTATATAGGCCTACTGTATATAAAGCTAGATATGTGGCAATAGTACAAAAAGGGCAACTGTACAGTGCTGAGCAGTCATGAAACCAAGTGGTCTTTCCAGTAGTCTTAAGTAGTGGAACTTCACCATCTTCCCTACACCTCCCACCTGGGAATCCGACCAAGTGATCAACAGAGATCAACAGAAGTCCTGCTGATCACTTGGTCCAGGGTTCAATCCTAGGTGGAAAGTGTGGGGATTTTTGTGGAGCAGCATTACTTCATATCAGATAATTTGCATCCCCACTGACTGGGAGCTGCCTCTATATCTCTACTGGTAAGGGATGAATGTGTGTAAAACTGTGTTCACCGTCTTCAATGCAGTTATAGGGTTAAATTGCTAAAATTCACACGGATATGCTGGAATATGGTCATTATTTATCAGCTCTCTGCCACCTTTCAGCAAGCATTGTAGCTGTACTAAATTAGTCATGCTTAATTATTTGTAGAATTGGCGTCTAAAAAAATCATGTATTAGTCTGTTTTGTTTGGGAGCAAAATGTTTATAAACGATTAAAGCCACACACCATATTGCAGACTTTGGTAGAGCTGATTGTTAGTGTTACAACACTACAACACTTAATAATAATCATTACTGTGCACAAATAATCACATTAAAATGTGATTATAATCATAATCTAATCATAATCAAGCAATAATAGAAAACAATAAAATCATAATAACAAAATACGAAAAACTAAATAATCATAATCAAATCATAATCTTAAAAAAATAAAACACCTGTAATCATAATCTAATCATAATCAAAGAGTATTCCGGTAGTGCAGCTGATAAGGAACCATTGTTAGCCAAATTGTGCACTTTGTGACTAAAGTGTACTGTGTACACTGATACTAATATAAGACCCAATGGGAACATTTTAAAGGGTGGAGGGAATCGGTATCGTCATGCTGGTGCCTGTGGCATCCCCTTTCCAATTAATTCCCATTAGAGTTCTGAAACGCTGAATTTTGCCCCAAACTGTATACCATGATAGAGATGTCAAACTAGTCTCAAATGACTCGTCTGGACAAATGCAACAATTTATATTCAGACAATGTTTGGGTAATGTTGACCGTTTGACTTGTACTGGATCCTGTAGTACAACAAATGAGGGACAATTGGCAACATGTTTTACCAATTTGTGGCATGATGATAAATAAACTACAAGAGACTTTACAAGTCAAGCAGTCAACATTGGCCAAACATTGTCTGAATATAAAGTGTTTCATTTGTCCAGACGAGTCACTTGAGACTAGTTTGACATCTCTATCATGGTATACAGTTTGGGGCAAAAATAAGCGTTTCAGAATTCTAATGGAAATTAATTGAACAGGGGCTGCCACAGGCACCAGCACGTGCTACCGATTCCCTCCACCCTTTAAAATGTTCCCATTGGGTCTAAGTATGAATGTAGAAAATATGATGCTTTAGTCAAAAAGTGCACAATGTTCGCCTTATCCGCTAACCTACGGATGATAGTAAAAATCAAATCATAATCATGTTTTATAATCATGCCCATGTCTGCCTCCATGACTACCAAGGAATGCAGGAAACCCTGTTCTAAAGACAAACTACAGTACCGGTGTACCAGTCTGCTTTTCCCCCCGTCCGAAATTCCCCCTGGGGGAAATCTGGCCCAGGATAGATTTCCCCCGGGGGGAATTTTGGCTAGGATATTATTCCCCTCTCTTGGCCAAAATTCTCCCACCCCCACCCACCCGGTTATATGGTAAGTATATCAATGACTTTAACATGACTGAAACATCAAACAATGGCTCGACCATCACAACAAAAAATACTAACATAACATATGGTTAGGTTAGGTTAGGTTAGGTCAGGTTAGGTTAGGTTAGGTTAGGTTAGGTTAGGTCAGGTTAGGTTAGGTTAGGTTTAGGTTAGGTTAGGTTAGGTTACGTTAAACAGTCCTTCAATAAAGTCATTATGTCAACTAATGGTTCATATATAAGGGGGAAAAATGGCCAAGAGGGGGGAAAAATATCCTAGGTCTGAAATCCCCCCCCCCACCCCCAACCCCGGGGCAAAACAGCCCAGGCCACTTTTCCCGGGGGGAAATTGAGCCTAGGCTACTTTTCCCGGGGGGAACTTCAGTCAGGGGGGAAAACAAATCCTGCTACACCGGTATTACACTGCACAGTCACTCATACAAATGCATGGACTTCCCCTATTTCTAATTATGGAAGCATGGAATCGAATTTAGGAATATATTTTTCTATACATCAGCTACAAAACTATGTATACTATTTATTGAGAAACAAGCTCCATCCAAAAACTAATCTAGATAGTTATAATAGCATAAAGGAAAACAGAAGGGGTCCACGGATTTGCATAAGTGACTGTACAGTCGCGTTAATAAGTTATGTCCTAGCTGGCATTACGTTTGGTTTGCTCTGTGATGTATTAATGTCTGTCAGATGCTGAATTGGGTGGGTAAGTGTAGTAACATGTTTGTATATTTCACTCAATATGAAGAAATGAAGCTTAGATATTACTGATACAAATTATTGATCAAAACATTCCGTACTTGGTGCCATGACATCACTTATTAGGCCGACTGTACCTAGTTTAAACACAAGCATATTTCCATCATCAAGGCTGCAAATATACGGTAGACAGAGAATGATGATGATGATGATGAGAATGAGAATTACTAGTATTATTGTCTGACAAACCAAAATACTGTAGGTCCTGAAGAGTGTAGTGAGACCTGGAGTATGACGAGCCTGTATGACATAAACGAGAGACCCTCATAAATCGTTGGAGTGACAGACACACACAGCTAAAAATATACCCCCGGACAAAGGATTAGGGTGGGAGGAGGGGTTCATGTATAATGTTAGCGGCTTATGACCCCAGCCTCACACATACTCACACACACGCACACGCAGACCCTCTATCTCTATGTAAGTGTACTGTATGTGTGTATATTCCGTTTCAGACTATACAAACTTTCCTTGTGGGCATTTCCTGACCCATAAGGTTACACGTTATCCTATTTTCAATACGGCTTTGTAGCTGGAGGGAAAGAAGGGTGGGGAGAGAGCCTCCTAATTTGCTATCCTATTCTTGTACTATAAACTGTCCCTGGCTAGTAGTATTAAGGCCGGACCACCTAGTAGGGACCACAAGGTCTGTGTGGTTTGAGTATCTGTGTAACTATGTGACTCACTCTCTCTCTCTCACACAACACATGCCACTCCTTCTATATATACCTTCACTACTCTCACTCCCACCCATCAG
>CM064578.1:24061528-24171528 GCA_032716605.1 Paralithodes platypus | reverse complement strand
CATGAGGATTCTTCCCGGTAATTATATTCTGGTAACACTTAAGAGGAGACTTGGACTTATTTATCATTATTTGTTCATGTATTTATTTATTCTTTTATTATGTTTAGTTTCCTCCTTAGACCTCTATCAAGCTTTATAAAACACTCCCAAGATCCCCCTTCGAGATAAATTTGTTAATTTTTAGGTAGAAAGACGGCTAGTTCCTCCTAAATTACAGGCTTGCTATCGCTCGCCAGGATAAACTCGACACCTATATGGCATGACAGGTTTCGATATTCATAAACACACGGGATGAAAGATCTAAAATCGACAAACGAATGGGGCGAACGTCTTAAAATCTCAATAATAATACTAAGGGGGTCCCGAAAAAAACGAACCTCATCATAAGGACTATTTTGCACTATTTCCGGCAGAGAGACTGAACATACACTATAGTAGGTCGCCGAGGCATTACAATACTTTAGCCCCTTCTGTACAGGCAACGTCTGTTTCATTGTAGTCTGGCTATACTTGGTCGATTTTGTGCCGTTTAAGAAGGATTTAATTATGGTAGTAAAAAGGGTTAAGTGAGATAGTTCGAAGTCTGTTAATTGCTGTAGGCCCATTTCAAACTGAATAAAATTGTCTAATATTAGCGGTAACTTATTACGTACAAATATTTGTGGTAATTCTGTTTATGAAATTCAAAATAATTTGAATATTGATAACTTAATCGATGAACATAACAAGAAAAATGTAACATTTGAAATTAAACTTTCCGATAAGAACAAGTGCATTGCAAAATTATACATGTTACCTAAATTTCATAAAAGACCTTATATATGTCGCTTTATTGCCGGAGCAAAATTTGCTACCACAGAACAAGTCGTAAATTGCTTAAAATACATTAAAAGTACTCATAAAAGATATTGTAATACCATCATGAGAAGAACTGGCATTAATTATTATTGTAGTGTTGACAATTCGTTAGAAGTTATTGATAAAATAAATACCATGCCAAAAGTTGCCTCGGTACATATCTTCGACTTTTCAACTTTGTATACCAATTTGCCTTTAGATTTAGTATATTCAGAGCTTTGCTTTATTATAGATTTGCACTTTGACAGATTCGTTAGGAATGGTAATTATTTCATAAATGTTTATACATATTTTAATAATGCATCACTTAGCTCTACTCCCACTAGTCCAGTATATATTGATAGAACTAAACTTAAAGATGCCCCTAAATTCCTCCTTTTCAATACTTATGTTAGATTCGGGCCGTACATTTTTAAACAAATATTAAGAATTCCTAGGGGTGGAAATGCTAGCCCTTTAATTGCAGATTTATTCTTGCTTGCTTTAGAATTTAAATATATAAAAGACTTAGTCGACAGTAGCAAGAAAAATAAAATCCCAGAAAAATTAGCACTTGCTAAATTGTTAAGTAACAATAGTAGATATGTTGATGATATTCTCGTTTGCAATTTGTTACATTTTAATCAAGTTGCAAAACTTATTTATCCTAATTCTATTCCCCTCACACATTGTAACGTAAATTATGAAGTTAAAAATGTTCTTGATATAAATATAGAGATTGTTAATGAACAGTGCATACTTAAAGTATATCACAAAGTTGATGATTTTAATTTTAACCTAATAAACTTTCCTTTCCCTAGTAGTAATATCGATAGTAAGATAACTTATAATTGTTTTTATTGCCAATTAAAAAGATTTTGTAAAATTTGCACTAAAGTAGATGACTTTTGGGCTAGAACTAGGTTACTATACAGACTTTTAGTAGACAGAGGTTATGAGGCAAGTAAATTGTTACGTAAATTTAATCTTTTTAGGGTCAATTACTGTGACTGTTTTCTAAAATTTGACATAACTAATTTTAATCAAGCATTTTTAACGTGAAGTTTCTTTTATAACCTCTGCTTACTTTGTGTCTGTTTGTATTTATTGTTTATCTTTTTTCTTTTCTATTATTAATATAGATGATAACCAAAAAATACATTTATTTTTCTTGTTAAAAGAGTACTCTTTGTTTAAATCTGTTGTTGCTTCTTCATATTTTGCAATTATTTGTCTTTATATTATATGTATTCATTGTTGATAGTATCAATTGCTTGCTTTTGCAATTTCCTTAGTTTATTTGTACGATAAATGTAGGTTATTTGTAGGGTAGTTATTGATAGGGGTCACTTGAGGCATGCTATGCTTACAGGTACCTACCCGATAGCACTATCGTTAGTGAGTGCTATATACAGTATGTATTTTTTTGTAATATTATATATATCTTATTAATATTTGTATTTTGTACTATTGTTAATGTATTGTCAAGTTGCAAATTTGATTTTAATATAACATTTTAACACTAATTGTAGATTATTTTATTCATGCAGAGTTTAGTAATATTTACCAGAACGTCCCAGACTTCACAAATTGACTAATTCCCTGAACGTGACGATAGTGCGTTGTTATGTGTGCAATTAGTTTGCTTGGGAACCAGATTAACTTGCTCATGTAGTAATGTACACCCTATGTGGTGGATTGTGTTCTTTCAATTCATAAATTAAATTTTAGTAAGCGTTGTTTCCACAGCGATTTTGATATGATGTTTTGACTTTATATTGTCTTTGTCCCAGTTTTGGTTTGACTTAGTTTGCAAGTTTTACATTTTAATTAGCCAGAATAGAGTATAAAAATACGTCACCGGTACAGAAGGGGTTAATTAAGTAGCTTCCACGATCCAATACGCATTTATTTTAAATTTTTCTGGCTATTATTAAGCGGTTTTATTCAGATTAGGAAGGGTATATGAAGGTCAGAGGATTAATGGAGAGTCTTTACTTTTTCATTCTCATAGATCCTTCCTAAACTGTACAAAATCGTCCAATGATAACCTGAATAAACTCCACGACAGAATTGCCGAAAGAAGGTTGTCGACATTTGAAGTAGTGTAAAAGCGCCTGCATTCCAATGTATACCCTATTCCAAGTAAGTAAACGCAAACTCTTGAACATTATACTCTTTAACTCACAAATTACTAGAGTAATCCCTTTAATATTTATATCATTTAGGAAGGGTCAGCCAGGGAATAAGTGTCAAAATGTACAGCTCATTTGTTATGGCCCATTTTTAGTTACAGAGGTTAGAGTTCGCGATTTCTAGACTAATTTAGAACAGGATATAGCCATTTGAATACAAATGTTTAATTAAATCGACCACTAGGATAACATATCAACAATCTTATTACCATATTTATAACATAAAGGAATACAAAATATCAAAAAATAAAATTGGGTATATTGATAGTGACATGCCTTTGATTAAGGGGGAAGGGAATATATTTTGGTCGATTATTTGATATACAGTATTTATATTATTTTTTGTTTTCTCCCTAGACCTCCATCAACTTAAAAAACACATCCATTAGATCCCCCTTCTAGATTAATTTGTACATTTTTCGGCCGAAGGCCGGTTCTTCCAAAATTACAGGCTCACTATCGTTCGCCAGGGAATACATTGACACATACAGTACAGTATAGTACAAAAGTTCTTAATATTGGCAAATAGATGGGGCAAAAGGTCTTCAAATCGAAAACATTATGGGACAAACATCTTAAAATGTGAAAACTAATGGGGCTAAACATGAGGGAGGGGGGTCTATAAAACGACCCATTTCCCCTTAAATGGTATACTGTACCTTCCTACTGGACGAGACTGATCAATAGATTTGGGAACGCGAAAGTGGTCCTGGACTCGGAGAATAGGAACTTTAAATTTTGTTTCTGTTCGGGCTCTGTCTCGTGTTGGCCACCCCCAGCAATGAGGTATGTGGCTAAGTATACACATACATACATACCTTTCTAAATACCCTCTAAATGGATGTATTATTACCAAAATAGCTACTAATACAATAATAATAATAATAATAATAATAATAATAATAATAATAATAATCATAGTAACAACAACAACAACAATAATAATAATAATAATAACAACAACAGGAATAATCACCCCAAAAAATTGTGCCAAGAAAAAGTTACCCATCATAAAATAGCCAAGAACCGCTGGTGTGGCTGGGGTATTACGTAACCTGGGTTGGCTACCTAGTCCCAGACCACTTCATCATCCCCGCCACCTTCCCTGCCCGGACGTCATAAAATATATCAAAAGATGAAGTCGAGAGTCGAATTGTAATTTTTGCATGGGCCGATGGTGGGCGGGGCTTATGGAGCTCTAGCGTGACGTCAGCGGGGAGAGGGACGCTGATTGGCTGGCGGGATATGGAAGCCCCGCCCATTTCCATCTATAAGGGAAAACAGCAATTTGTTTACAGTCGCTGCCATCTTGAATCCATCTTTATTAGCTCCTTTAACCCCTTCAGTACCACCACATCCTAATTATTTGATTCTGGCTACTACTAACCGATATTGTTCAATTTAGGAAGGATCTCGAGCAACTATAAGGCTTCGAACTATCTCAATCAACCCTTTTAATTCACAGATCTTTTATAAGCTCCTACAATCGTCTAAATATAACTATAATCAAATATATCAGACGTCGCTGGTACATAAAGGGTTAAGGGGAGATGGGTTATTTTCTGGACACTCTTCTCCCTCATGTTTAGCCCCATTCCTTTTGAGATTTTAAGACTTTCGCCCTATTAGTTTGCCGATTTTAACACCTTTCACCCAATTTCATTGTCAATTTTAAGACCTTTCGTACCATTTAGGTGTCAATATTTTCCTGACGATCTATAGCGAGCCTGTAATTTTAAGAGGAACCGGCCTTTGGCCGGGAAATTTTTCTACCGAAAAATGTACAAATTTATCTTGAAGGGAGGTCTTGGGGGTGTTTTTTTGTAAAGCTTGATAGAGGTCTAGCGAGGAAACTAAACAAATAAATGAATAAGTTAATTAGTAGACCAAAAAAAAACAAAAAATAATAAAACAGCCACTTAAACGATGGCGTCATTCTTGCTATATTCTGGTTATCATTGCGTTATTCTATACCCTATTCCAAATAAGTCGGCCAGAAATCGTGAACCCAAACCTCTGCAACTCATAAAGGGCTAGAATAAATGGGCTGTCAATCTCCACACCTATTTCATGGCTGACCCTTCCCAAATAGTAAACATATGAGCTCGATTACTTTAGTCGTTTGTGAGTTATGCCCCTTTCCCACTGATGCGATTTCATACGACTTTCGTCGTCAAGGACGTAGTCTTGTCAATTCGCAACGAATTTGTGCGACGTCAATGATTTTGACCGTTAACCCTTGTCTATCGGGGCCCGACTTAAGTCCGTATCGAAAAATGTTGACTATGTGGCGGGGCCCGACTTAAGTCTGTGTGCAATTTTGCCGCAATATTGGCTCTGAGAGAGAGATGAGCGACGGGAGGAGCCTGGGTTACCTCATGACCGCTCGCCATGGCCGCCGTGGACCGACTGAGATGTACTCCACTTACATCCACCCTCACTCCCTCGCTACATACGTAATTATATAAAGAAATTATCATATTTTAGCGATTTTGCCCTTCGGTTGCACGATCGTTGCAAGACAACCAGTGATCGTAGAAGGATGGTTCGGGTGTCATTGGAAAGCTTAATTTACGCCCTTTCAGGGATACATACTTGTATTAAGGTCTGGGTCTTGTTTATGCATGAAAAAGAGCACGGACACAACCCCATTCATGGTAAAAAAAAAAACGCTGGGCTGCACAGTGAAATATACTCCACCACCCGCTCTTTGAGCGTTAAACACCGTTGACAAGTTTACACTCGGCGACAATGTCGCCGATGGATACGACGTAATCGGCGACATTATGCGACGTCTACGGCAAATTGAGCGATGGTTCGCCGATGACCTCGGTGAGAACTGTCACATTTGAATAAAATATTGTGAAATAATGCGAAGAATGAACGAATCCTCGGCGTATGTCCTGCGACGTCTTCGGCGAATTAAGCGATGGTTCGGCGGATACCTCGGCGAGATTATCCGAATATATTTCATGGCACAAACATAAGAACATAAAAAACGGGAGTCTGCAGAAAGTGATCGGCCCACACAAGGCAGATCCCTGTCACACCCAACCCCAATTATAAGGCCTAATTATAGACCCAACTCACTAATGCCTTGAGGACTGAACTCACCGAAACGGTCAGAGATCAACACACGATTACGGAGGTCTGCAGAGCGCCGATTAGCCCACACCAAGCAGATCCCCCCTCATACCCAACCCATCTCGTCGAATATGTACAAATTTATCTTGAAGGGGGGTCTAGAGTTTTTTGTTTTAAGTTTGATGGAGGTCTAGTGAGGAAACTAAGAAATAAAGGAATGAATGACCAAACAAAACGGTCCGTTTCCCCTTGGGGGATGGGCGTAATATTTGCTCATTTATATATTTGTTTATGATTTATTTAGTTTTATCCCTAGACCTCCATCAAGCATATAAAGCACCCCCCAACACCTTCCTTCAAGAGCAATTTGTACATTTTTCGATAAAAAAATATCCTGGCCGAAGGCCGGTTCCTCAAAAAGTACAGGCTCGCTATCGCTAGCCAGGAAATACTCGACGCCTAAATGACACGAAAAGTCTAAATATTGACAAAGAAATGGGGTGAAATATCTTAAAATCGCCAAACTAATGGGCCAAACGTCATAAAATATGAAAACTAATGGGGTTAACCATAAGGAAGAAAGGGGACCAGAAAAACGACCCATCTCCCCTTAATTCGGAGACTGGCAATGTCCTTGCCGTATGTTTACGTTACGGCTTAATTGAGCCCACCTCGCTTTTTTTGTTTTATCTTTCTCTCCCTCTCTCCTCGCTGTTTTTGTTTTTTCTTTCTCGCCCTCTCTCTTTGCCTTGTATCCGTTCGGCCCTATTCAGCCTACTGTTTAAAGACGTTTACCCCATCCAGGTTTCAATATTTTCCTGGTGAGCCAACATATATATATATTTTTGTTTTGAAAGCAAGCTAAATTTGTAGAAAAAAATTATAGAAAAATTTCTCCGGCGAAGCCGGATTTCTCCATACAATGCTGGCTCGCTATCGCTCCCCAGGAAGATATCGATACTTGGATGGGGATAAACATCTTAAAACAGTTGACTGAATGGGGCCCAATGGATACAGGCCAGAGAAAGAAAGAGAAGGAGAGAAAGACAAAAACAAACAGGTGAACCCCCTTAAGAGAAGTGCATAGAAAAAAGGGTTGACAGGTTCACTATAGGCCTAATCCTTTTTTTTTACCCACCTCGCCGAAGGTGCTCTTTGGCCTCGGCGAGGTGTTTTCCGAGCATTCATCTACGTCGCAGAGCCCTTTGCACGCCTCTGCGAAGTATAGTATACCCGTGGCGGGTATACTCTCGACGACGCTTTTTTTTCGTGTGACACCCTCGTCGATGTCTCGCCGATGTCGCCGAGGATCTCTGAGGGCTTCGCCGATCCCTCGGCAATGTTTGACGATGCTTGCGAGGGTTCGGACCACTCGCAAGTCCTCGTCCCAAAATTTGAACAATCCGAACATTTTCGATGATCCGCGAGGGCCCTTGCGAGGCCTTGCGAATCTAACGATTATCATGCGAGGGTTCAAGATTTTGTTGCGACATGTCACGAATGTGCCCATTTCTTGGTGTCTGCGATGAAAATCGTATGAAATCGCATCAGTGGGAAAGGGGCAAAACGCCTCCTGTACCGGCGATGCACACACACACTCACACAGGCACTCACACACACACACACACAGTCACACCCACTTTAATTTTAGACTTTCTTCTTAAGCTTGGTGAAATTCTCAAACGTCAACTTAACCCCTCCTGTACCAGCGACACACACACAACTAGATAAATAGGAGTGAGCTGGGGCGGGAGCGAGCTGGGGCGCGGGCAAGCTAGGGCGGGAGCGAGCTTGGGCAGGAGCGGGCTGGGGAGGGACTGAGCTGGGGCTGGAACGAGCTGGGGCGGGGGCGAGCTAGGGTGGGAGCGAGCTTGGGCGGGAGCGAGCTGGGGCGGGGGCAGGAGCTAGCTGGGGCGGGGTCAAGCTGGGGCAGGGGCGAACGGCAAGGGGGAGCGAGCTGGGGCAAGGGGGAGCGAGCTGGGACGGGGGGGAGCGAGCTGGGGCGGGAGCAAGCTGGGGAGGGAGCAAGCTGGGACGGGAGCGAGCTGGGGTAAGAGCGAGCTGGGGAGGGAGCGAGCAGGGGCAGTGGCGAGCTGGGGCGGGGGCGAGCTGAGGAGGGAGCGAGCTGGGGCGGGAGTGAGCTTGGGCAGGGGCGAGCTGGGGAGGGGGCGAGCTGGGGCTGGGGCAAGTCGGGGAGGGAGCAAGCCGGGGCGGGGGCGAGCTAGGGCGGGAGCGAGCTGGGGCGGGGGCGAGCTGGGGAGGGAGCGAGCTTGGGCGGGGGCGAGCTGGGGAGGGAGCGACCTGGGGAGGGGGCGAGCTTGGGCGGGGGCGAGCTGGCGGGAGCGAGCTAGGGCGGGAGCGAGCTGGGGCGGGGGTGAGCTGGGGAGGGAGCGAGCTGGGGCGGGGGCGATCTGGGCCAGGGGCGAGCTGGGGAGGGAGCGAGCCGGGACGGGGGCAAGCTAGGGCGGGAGCGAGCTGGGACGGGGGTGAGCTGGGGCGGGGGCGAGTCAGAGAGTTTAAGTGGACACACTGGAAGCAGGTAATCGCGGCGATTGCTTGGGGGTAATTAGCAGCACCTTAGGAGAATCACTTGGGCAACACACCACAGGACTTGCACTGGCTATTGTTCTGTCATGACTTTATGTGTGTAGAAAGATAGATAGATAAAGAGATAGATAGATAGATAGAAAGATATATATATATATATATATATATATATATATATATATATATATATATATATACTGTATATATATATATATATTATATATATATATATATAATATATATATATATATATATATATATATACAGTATATATACTGTATATATAAACAGTATATAGATAGATAGATAGATAGATAGATGTACATAGATAGATATATAATTATAAATAGATATACAGATAGATAGACAAATAGAGATACACTGTACAACTGAATGCAGAGTTCATGTGTATTTCTGGCACTGTAGTTAGGATAATATTTATCATATCAATACCTTGTACTGTATAACTCTTGTACCGCAGTTTTCATGTTAATACCTACTCTAAATAACTAAACACCTGTGACTACACATGGTTTTGGATAATAGGATACTTCCAAAACAGCTAGTGAGAGTGATACTAATATAATTAATAATTCAGTATCCATAATAAACAGTACACTGCTCGCGCGATTCAAGCGAGAAAAGTTAACCTTTCTCGTTTTGGGCCGCGCGGTCTCGATACAGTGGTTCGGATTTTCTCGCCTCTGATCGCACCCGCCCGCCCGGTCGCAACAGCTTGCAGTGTGTCCGCGGCCTAATACTAAGAGAGAGTGAGAGTGAGGGAGTGTCTGTGAGAGTGAGAGTGAGTGAGCCAGATCCACACACATTGGGAGATTATTAATACCTCACTTAACCCCAACAATTAAAGGGGATTAACGTTATCGCCACTAATCCACATAATACCCAGATTAACTAGTCAGCCTGATGATATATATATTATATGAAAGTAAGTCTCTCTCTCTCTCTCTCTTTTCCCAGTAACTAATTATATACCAATGTTCACCCTCATAATAATATATAATATAAGAGAGGGGCACTCGGTAGAGCGCATACCTCCGCCCACGCTGGCTGGTTCTTTTCCACTAATATTGTCGGTCTAAATTTCTTCAGGATCTGGGTTTCAGGTTATGGTCCGGATCGCCTGCTAAATTGACCACTATTTTTCTTGACGCATATCCTTTTTGCCTACCAAATTTCGTGAGAATCGGTCCATAGCTTTGTGAGATATCTTGTTTACAGATTGTGATGCCGCGTACCCGAAAAATCCCACAACCAGAGAACTACCCGAGTTGACTTCCCACCGCTGCCACCAATGAAATGCTGGGTGAGAAGAGAATTAAACTCTCCCGAAAATATCGGGGCCTGGCGCGGTCACGAACCCGGGTCAGTAGGCATACCAGACGCATGCGCTAACCACTGTACTACCACGGACGTACATTAGCATAGCAACCTTAGTTTTCCTTAAAGAATCAGATAATAGTCTCGTGGTGATAAGGTACTGGTGAGTTTCTTGGACTTTCCTTCAACGACTATTTTACACTTTCCCAGATGTCAACTCAGGTAGTACTGTGGTTACGGGATTTTTCGGGTACAGGGAATCAGACAGACAGAAAAAATAACCTCCATCCAACTTCGCTACCGGAGATAATAATGTAGTTCCCCACGAGTGACATATTGTGTATTACTGTTAAGGGGACAGTGGTTATTTATTTTGGTCTATATATTTAGATATTCATATATTTTGTAGTTTCCTAGCTAGACCTTCATAACATAAAACACACCCTTGACCCCCCTTCAAGATAAATTTGTACATTTCCCGGCCGAAGGCCGATTTCTCCTAAACTTACAGGATCGCTATCGCTCGCCAGGAAACAATTGACACCTAAATCGCACAAAAGTTCTTAACATTGACAAAGAAATGGGGTGAAAGGTCTTAAAAACGCCAAAATAATGGATCGAACTTTGTAAAATCTGAAAACTAAAGGGGCTAAACGTGAGGGAGAAAGGGGGCCAGAAAACCAGGCCATCTCCCCTTAATGGCCGCTTCACAAGGCGGGGGATCTGAGTTAATGTATGCTACACAGGTAAGCTACACATAATTATTGACAGGCGGGATAAATATATGTATACATCGGGTTATAACACACAATATATGTATACATCGGGTTATAACACACAATGATTTAGTGGATTGTTCAGGGAATTATGAGGCTTACCGGTACCTTCACTAAACAGATATTGAACAATATTCAGGCACACAATGTATTCTATTTGTATTAACCACCCACACATATACGCATGTATACAGTATATATATATACAGTATATACCGTATGTGTATATATATATATATATATATATATATATATATATATATATATATATATATATATATATATACTGAATATATATATAAAGTATATAAATTATATACTGTATATTACTGGGTGCCAGTTCTCTCACAGGAATCCAGTAGCACTCGGAACACCGTACCACAGGAAAACACGTTACAAATTTTCGCTAACACCACAGGTAACACCACAGGTAACACCACAGGTAACACCACAGGTAACACCACAGGTAACAGCACAGGTAACACCACAGGTAACACCACAGGTAACATCTAAAGGGAAAAATAAAGTAGATTACGGAATAAACACACTGCCGTAAATCGGTAAAAATAAAATATTGCGCGCGGAGGTGTGTGTGTGTGTAGGAAAAGGGGGGGGGAGACATTACCTGCAATATTTCTCCCGGCACCAATACCGAATGGCATCCGACTGCATCGGATAATACCGATCAATATAATATTTATACGGCCACCCCTCTCTCGGGAACCACGGAGACGGTCGCCCGATATTACACTTATAATTGGAATGTTTCTTACGTTCTTACTCCGGTTGGAGTGTAAACGTTTGGGAGATGATGAAGGCGGAGAAAGAGGTAGAAAAGGGGTCCGGAATGTTATAGATAGATGCATATATAGATAGATAAATAGATAGATACATAGATAGATAGATAGAAGGAAGTAAGCCCAGTGTGATAAATAGGTAGATTATATATATATATATATATATATATATATATATTCGACGGCGAAGACTTCGACGACGACGGCGAAGACTTCGACGACGGAGTGTAAACGTTTGGAAGAGGCCTTTGTCCTGCAGTGGACTAACCGAAGCTGATGATGATGATTATGATGATATACGGAATATATATATATATATATATATATATATATATATATATATATATATATATATATATATATATATATATATATATATATATAGAGAGAGATAGAGAGAGAGAGAGAGAGAGAGAGAGCGAGAGAGAGAGAGAGAGATAAAGTGGACGGGAGGGAGGGTGGGGGCAAAATTAAAATAGAAAAAGTTCGGAACACTCACATTTATTTAGGGAAAAAGTTAAATTTTGTTTACTACGGGACTCAATTTTGTATGCAGGTTGGAATAGTCCACCGTTGTTTTCTGGTGGCAATTCCAATACTATGGGGAGTCTCTCGAAAGATAGACGGATAGATAGATAGATAGATAAATGGATAGAAAGCTAGTTAGATAAATATGCAGATAGAGATAAAAGGTAGATAAATAGATGAATAGATATATAGATAGATAAATAAATAAAAACTAACTTAATGGATAGAAGCATATAGATGGGTAAATAGATACCAATAAAGCTATATATTAAATAGATAGAAAACTAAATAGTTAAATAAATAGAAACTAGATAGATAGACAGATGCAGAGAGACAGATAGTTACAAAGATAAACACCTTATTAAGGGGAGATGGATCGTATTTATGGTCCCCTTCTTCCTCAAGTTTAGATCCATTAGTTCTCAGATTTTAAGACAGTCGCCCCATTAGTTTGTCGATTATAAGACCTGTCGCCCCATTTCTTTGTCAATATTAAGACTTTTCGTTTCATTCAGTTGTCGATTTTTTCCTAGCGAGCGAAAGCGCGCAATATTTTATTTTTACCGATTTACGGCAGTGTGTTTATTCCGTAATCTACTTTATTTTTCTATTGAAAAATGTACACATTTATTTTGAAGGAGGGTCTGGGGGGGGGGGGGGGGTATTTTAAGCTTGATGGAGGTCTAGCGAGGAAACTAACAACATAATGAAAATACAAATAAATTAACACAACAAATACTAATGAAAAAATATGTAAATGAGCACATAAATACGCCCATCCCCTCTTTAATATATGACTGGATAGTACGATATACTGTATGGTTAGCTAATACACGGAGAGAATGGTAAGAGAAAGAATGCATTGATGTGCCCTTTGGAACGTGTACATGTGAATAACCGTGTGGGTGTGGGTGTGTGTGTGTGTGTGTGCATGAGTGTGAGTGAGTATCTGTGTCTGTGTGTGTGTGGGTGTATGTGTGTGTGTGTGTGTGTGTGTGTGTGTGTGTGTCTGTGTGTGTGGATGGATGTGTGAGAGGAAAACAATCATGAGGAAAAGGAGCAAACTAAACTCCAGAATAAAAACATGTAACAATGACCATGATAGAAGAAGCATGCAGGACAAGGTGAAACAACTGGAGGAACAGCTGGGGGAGTCCCACAGGAACGAAAGAGCCAAAGATGAGAAATCTGCTGTTGAAGCCATTCGGACAAACTATAAGTATTCCTTCAAGTATGTTAAGAAACGAGCCACAGTGAAAGCAGGTATTGGTCCTCTCGTCGCCACAGATGGAGAAGTCATCAGCAATCCACAACAGATCTGCGAGACACTGAGAGGTCAATACAAAAAAGTATTTAGTCAGCCAAAAGCGAAGCACAGAATCAATGACCCAGATATTTTCTTCAATTCTATTGGGCAGCCACCTCAACTGGAGGACATTAACTTCCAACCAAGTGATATTGCTGAAGCAATAGGTGAGCTTAAAGCAAACTCTGCGGCTGGACCCGATCAATTTCCAGCAATCCTCCTGACAGAGTGCGCTTCAGAGATTTCAGTCCCACTATATATGCTGTGGAATGCATCTATGAGAGAGGGAACTATACCAATGTTATTGAGGACTGCAAAGAGTACCCCAATCTACAAAGGAGGACCAAGATCCCTACCCAAGAACTACCGACCAATTGCACTGACTTCTCACATTATTAAGGTATTTGAGAGAGTTATCAGTAAGCAAATAGTGTTTTTCTTAGAAAACAACAATAAGATGAACAGTGGACAACATGGCTTCAGAAGAGGGAGGTCCTGTTTGTCTCAATTGCTGGAGCACCATGACTATATTCTGCAAACACTGGAGGATGGAGCCAACCTGGATGTGGTGTACCTTGACTTCAAGAAGGCCTTTGATAAAGTCGACCATGACGACCTCCTCCATAGGATACGGAAACTCGGGATCAGTGGACGTGTTGGACGTTGGATAAGTGCCTTCCTCAGAGATAGAGTCCAGTCTGTAGCAGTTGGTGGCTGTGTGTCTGCAGAATCAAACGTGACCAGTGGAGCTCCCCAAGGTTCTGTTCTTGGACCAATATTGTTCCTAATACTCTTGTTCGACATAGATGCTGAGATTCAGATGGCTCAAGTTTCATCTTTTGCTGACGATACACTGGTGTCTGGAAGAGTGAAGAATGAGAACGATGCAGCATGACTCCAGCAGGATCTGAATGTGTTGTAGGCTACCACGGGGCGGAAAATAATAACATGTCTTTTAATAGCTGCAAATTTGACCTCATTAGATATGGACTGATATCAAACTAAAGGAAAATACTGTGTACTCAACCTATGACGGAAACAGTATCAATGCAGTGGCCAATATTAAAGATCTAGGGGTAACAATAAGCAGTGATGCAACATTTACCAAACACATCCAAAACATAGTCCGCTCTGCTCGCAATCAAATGGGTTGGATTTTACGGACGTTTGCCACAAGGGAAGAAAAATCAATGCTAATATTTTACAAATCTCTAATTATGCCAATCCTCGAGTACTGCTGCCAACTCTGGGACCCGTGGAGTGCTGGGAGAACGACAAGCACTTGAAGGCGTCCAACGTACATTTACAAACAACATCTCGACTACTGGGGAAGACTTAAAGCACTTGAATTGTACTCGTTAGAGCGACGGCGTGAGCGGTACATAATAATCTACGTTTGGAAAATGCTAAATGGCCATGTCCCAAACTTAACACCTTACGAGCGGCCTATGCGGTTTATTTATATGTACCGCCCAGCGGGGTGTTTTTAGCCAAAATAGGGCTGTTTACGTGATCATTTTCATGCCTAAATAAGACCCAGAACGTAAAACAATTAAACAATGAGTTGAAAATAAGTGAGAAAATCAGCAAAAGGCGAGGCAAGCTCTGTGAATTGGGAAGCATCAATAATAGAGCCTTGGCCAGAGTGGTGACTCAGAGAATGACCTCAATATCATACCGGGGCCCAACACTCTTTAACGCGCTGCCAAGATATGTGCGTGATGCAGAGTGCTCCTCGGCTGACCAGTTCAAGAGGGTGCTTGACATGTTCCTCAAAAGTGCCCCTGACCAGCCAAAAATGCCCCACTACAACATCAGGGCACTGAGTAACAGCATTCCTGATCAGCTTGCTGTGATGAGGGCAGACGGTAATATTTTAATACCGATCTGTCTACCATGGACAGTCCATCTACTGGTCCCCTTGCCCCCGTGTCCTCCATTGGGGTCGGGGACGAGCGGTGGATGACTACTACTGGCGGTGATGCATCAGCATGACCGAGGGACGACCAGACGTCCTCAACTTATCACCAGGCACCAGGATCACCAGGTGTGTTTGTGTTTGTAGGTGTTTGTGTGTGTATGGGGGAGGTTGTTGTTTGTGTGTGTGTTATTGGGTGTGTGTGTGTGTGTGTGTAGGTGAATGATCGTCTGTGTGTGAGTCAGTGTGTGTACGTGCATGACCGGTGGGAGTCGATGGCCTTATGTATATGGAAACACTACTGTCCATGTGTGTACACGCTTGCATATGTATATGGGAGTGTGCATGTATGGATTTCAAAGTTGAGCAACGGTGGTAGTGATGTGTGTGTGTGTGTGTGTACTGTATTTTGTATCTATCTATCTATCTATCTATCTATCCATCTATCTCTCTATCATTATATATACAGAGAGAGAGAGAGATTTTAGTCCCTGAATGCGGATATTATAATGAACGGAGATACATGGTTGTTGAGTCTGAGGTCCTTCTATATTATATGCTATAGGAGCTCTCTCTCTCTCTCTTTCAAATACACCTGTCTGTCTCTCTCTCTCTCTGGTGTGTGTATTTGAAAGAGAGAGAGAGATAGAGAGAGAGAGAGAGTATAACGAGGGAAGGTTCACAATGCTACTGGTCAAGGAGACAATAACGCAAAGAAGGCATAATTGGGGAGGGAATGGATGATTATAGTCTCTCTCTCTTTTTCATATATCAAGAACCATCGCCTAGCAACCATCATCTTCATCACCAAACTCCCCCCCCCCCCTCTCTCTCTCTACTTAGTTTGATATGTAACTGACAATATAATTCTCACGAAGTAGAAATGAGGCTGTTAAATCAGGGCACATTTGACCTTAATACGTTCTTTCCTAGCTCATTAATATCGTCTAGTATTAACAAGTATTGATTAGATATTATCCTCCAGTAATGCCACGGCTAAAGGGGGTTGTGGCTATGTTTTTGGTCTACTTGTATATTTATTCATTCATGTTTTAGCTTCCATGCTAGATCTCCTACAAATTAGAAAACAAAATAACTAGATTCCCCTACCACCCCCCTTTCAAGATAAATGTGTACATGTTTCCTTTTAAAATTTCAGGCTCGATATAGCTCGCCAGGAAAAAATCGACAACTAAATGGTACGAAAGGTCTTACAATTGCCCACGAAATGGGGCGAAATGTCTTTAAATCGCTAAACTAATGGGGTGAACGTCTTACAATCTGAAAAATATTGGGGCTAAACATGAGGAAGAAAGGGGACCAGGAAAACGACCCATCTCCCCTTAAAGGACTATTTAGTACAGTTCGTGTATTTATGTGCTGCTAAATACAACCTAAACACGTTACAACTCACACTTAAGCCGGTATCACACGAGCGCCTTTTCACTCAACACTGGTCTGCCTGCTTATGAGGTGAACACTTCCACTTTTTCGGTTACCTAAATTCATCTATCATTTGTCTAGTTTCCGATACCAGAGCAAAATAGTCCAGAAATGTTGCCAGAATGTTTTTGATTATTGAATGTTGACTATTAAAGCTCTCGTGTGATACCGGTTTTATACCTTCACAATCATTAACCCCTTCTGTACCGACGACGTCTTCTTTACTTTATTCTGGCTACTATAGGACGACATTATCCAGTTTAAACAGGTCCTCCAGAAATGAACAGGCTTCGAACTATCTCATCACTTAACCATTATTACTAGTACAGATCCTTCTTAAACTGCACAAAATCGTCTAAATATAGCTAATGAAAACTTTAAAATATGTCACCTGTAAAGAAGTGGTTAGTATGCTACAACAACTATACCCTATTCCAAGGAGGCAGGCCAAAACTATTTAACATTAACCTCTATAACTCACAAACCCCTAGAGTAATCGAGATCATATTACTACCATTTGGGAAGGATCAGCCAGGGGGAATAGGTGTGGAAATTTACAGGCCATTAGCTCTAGCTCTAGAATGTGTGTGGATGCTTAGATTGATATGCAGGATTCGAAACTGC
Source organism: Paralithodes platypus (assembly GCA_032716605.1). Lineage (NCBI taxonomy): Eukaryota > Metazoa > Arthropoda > Malacostraca > Decapoda > Lithodidae > Paralithodes > Paralithodes platypus. Next base: position 24,154,135 of record CM064578.1, on the reverse strand, counting down.
ATAATAAATCGTAGGCTTGTCCACCATTCTTCAACTGTCTTCGTAGCGCAATGGATAAATGCACTGAATTTCGGTGTGAGCATCCTAGGTTTGAATCCCTGGACTGCCACATGTATTTGTTGATTTCATTAATTGAGTTTAGGAGTAAAGTCGGTTGGTGGAGGGAACATAATAATACATCTAATGATGGCCAGAATAAATGAAAGAAAGGTCTGATGGTGCTGAAAGGGCTGCGTCGATGAAATAGAATCAAAGCTAATCCTACAAACAAACAAAATAACCGACAAATTAAGCCAATGTTGCCAGTCAGCGCAAGAATAATCAATAATAATCGCCGACCGTTCAGAAATCATGTACGACTAAAAGTATTGGGAGGTGGACTGGGGAGTGGGGGTAGAGAGGTTAGGGAGGGGGAGAGCTGAAATGAGAAAAGGCAGATGGGGTTGGTTGGAGAATAGGTGGACGTACGGGGGGGGGGGGGGGGGGGGGAGGTTGCTGGAAGGAGGGGATGTGGATGGGGATGGAATGAAGGGAGGCGGAGGGGGTTGGTTGGAGAATAGGTGTGGACGTGGGGGGGGGGGAGGTTGTTGGAAGGAGGGGATGGAATGAGGGAAGGCGGACTGGGAAATGGGTGGGGGGATGGGGTTGGAAGTAGGGGAGGGGGAGGGTTGCTGGAACGAGGGGAGGTGGATGGAGGAGCCGGCGGATTGAGAAAAGGGGGAGGGGGTTATGGGGTTGGAAGGAGAGGAGGTGGATGTGGTGGGGGGAGGAGGGGGGATGGAATGAAGGGACGTGGATTGGGATGGGTACAGGGTGTGGATGTGAAAAGGGGGTCGGTGGTTGGAAGGAGAGGAGGTGGATGGGGTTGGGGAATGGAGGTAAATGTGGGGGGAGGGTTGTTGGCAGGAGGGAAGGTGGATGAGGGAGTGGGGATGGAATGGGGGGAGGCGGATTAGGACTGGGAAAAGAGAGGGGGAGGGAGGTTTGGAAGGAGGGGAGGCATATGGGGAGGGTTGGTAGGAGGAGGGGTTCTGGATGGAGTGAAGGGAGGCGGGTTGGGATTGGGGAAAATGGGGGGGTTAGGGGGTTGGAAAGAGGGGAGGTAGATGAGGATGGATGGAATGAGGGGAGGCGAATTGGGATGGGGAAATGGTGTGGATGTGACGGGGGATTGGGGGATTGGAAGGAGGGGAGAAGGTGAATAGGGTTGGGAGGGGAAGGGTCGGAAGAGGAAACGGGGGAATGGGAAGGATGGAAACAAAAAAAACAAGCAACAACCTATACCATACCACTGTCACTACTACAGTCGTCTGTTTAACCTTCTGTGCCCCTTAAGTCTCTTGAGGTAGATCCCATTAATCTTAAGCCCTGTCTTCTTCTTCTTCTTCTTCTTCTTCTTCTTGAGTAGGGGAGATGAAGAAAAGAATGAGAAAGGGGAAGACAAGAAGAACGAGAGGAGAGGACAGGCGGTTATATGGAATGAGAGATAGGGGATAAATGGGTGAAGAGGAGAAGGAAAGATAAGATCAAAAGTGGAGAGTGATAGGAAGTAGACGATATGAATACAAGAGTGAGGAAGGGGAAGACAAGAGGAAAGAAATTTGTATAAGGGAAATAAGATGAGAGGACAGGCGGTTATATGGAATGAGAGAGAAGGTGAATGGGTGAAGAAGGAAAGAGGAGGGTGATAGGAAGTGGGAAAGAAAAAGGGAGTAGGGGAGATATAGAAAAGAATGAGAAGAGGGAAGGAAAGAGAAAGTGGTGAAGCAGGGGGAGGGGGGTGAAGGGGGAAGAGGGTGATAGGGAGTGGTGAAGCAGGGGGGATGAAGATAGATAGATAGATTTGTAAACAAAATCGGTACTGGTATGTATTTTTTTTCCTCGGTAGACCTCCATCAAGCTTTAAAAAAACACCCCATAGACTCCCCTTAGATAAATGCGTAAATTTTTCAATAGAACAATTTCCCGGCCAAAGGCCGATTCCTCCTAGAGTTACAGACTCGCTATCGCTCGCCAGAAACAAATTCGACACCTAAATTGCACAAAAGGTCTTTATATATACAAAGAAATGGAGCAAAAGGTCTTAAAATCGTCAAACTAATGGAACGAACGTCTTAAAATCTCAAAGCTAATGGGACTTATCATGAGGGAGAAAAACACAACTACGGTACCTCCCCCTTGATGTTACTGTACAGCCCCGATCATAACAGATACACCTGAGCCATAGGCCTACCTACAAACTGTCCCAAACCAGCTGGAATGTAAAACCCATCACCCCCTTCTCTTAATAATAATATAAAGCCCCCGATCAAAACAGCTACACCTGAGCTATACCTACAAACTGTCCCAAACCACCTGAAAATAAACCCTCATCCCCCTTTCTTAATGTTACTATAAAGCTCCGATCATAACAAATACACCTGAGTATTACTTACAAAGTATTCCAAACCACCTGGAATAAAAACCCTCATCCCTTTCTCATAACATATACACCAGAGCCCTACCTACAAACCCAAACCACCTGGAATAGAAACCCTCACCCCCTTCTCATAACAGATACACCAGAGCCCTACCTACAAACTGTCCCAAACCACCAGGAATATAAACCTTCATCCCCTTCTCTTAACACATACACCAGAGCTATAAACCCTCATCCCCTTCTCTTAACACATACACCAGAGCTATAAACCCTCATCCCCTTCTCTTAACACATACACCAGAGCTATAAACCCTCATCCCCTTCTCTTAACACATACACCAGAGCTATAAACCCTCATCCCCTTCTCTTAACACATATACCAGAGCTATAAACCCTCATCCCCTTCTCTTAACACATACACCAGAGCTATAAACCCTCATCCCCTTCTCTTAACACATACACCAGAGCTATAAACCCTCATCCCCTTCTCTTAACACATACACCAGAGCTATAAACCCTCATCCCCTTTTCTTAACACATACACCAGAGCTATAAACCCTCATCCCCTTCTCTTAACACATACACCAGAGCTATAAACCCTCATCCCCTTCTCTTAACACATACACCAGAGCTATAAACCCTCATCCCCTTCTCTTAACACATACACCAGAGCTATAAACCCTCATCCCCTTCTCTTTACACATACACCAGAGCTATAAACCCTCATCCCCTTTTCTTAACATATACACCAGAGCTATAAACCCTCATCCCCTTCTCTTAACACATACACCAGAGCTATAAACCCTCATCCCCTTCTCTTAACACATACACCAGAGCTATAAACCGCCGGGTGGACAGGTCCAAGACATTCCGATGACTCTGAGCAACTCCTCTTGGATCGGGGAGAGGAGCTCTGTGCCGACGTCGTGGAGGAATTGGGAGACTCAAGGGTCAGCAAAGATCTTGGGGGGTTCTGTGACTGGGGAGCTAGGTTCTCATCAAAAGAATATAACTTGACCACCCTTAGCAATTCAGGATTATCGCAGAACAGTTCTAAGTTAGTTACTCGAGAAGCATATGCCGTAATATAGGTTTGATTCCCGAAGGGAAGTAGAGAAAACCTAATATTTATTAGGGCCCCGTAATCAATGACGACATCGCCTATTAGTATAATAGTCTCCATTCAACATCTCGCGCCAGAATTTTGAATATCCCGCACGGAAGTTACCATGGAGTACTCGTCATGAGTGCACGCTTAATTCCCTTATGGGATCGTCATTTTGATCGGGTACCCTACAGAAAAAAAACTATGTAAAATATAAAAAAGAAAAAAAAACTTAATATCTGTTATCATATGACTTCCATATGCGTGGATTTCTCATGTTTTGCTTCCCCAACACCAGGCCCTCTAGCAGCCATCTTCGCCCTTCATTGATATACCAAGATAAAACTATAGAAATCAACGAATGGGAAGCGGGATGGCTGGGAGGGACAGTGTCGCCAATGATTATGGGGCCCTACTAAATATTAGGTTTTCTCTACTTACCTTCGTCAATCAAACCTATAATTTAATAGGGCCCCTTCATCATTGACGACATCGCTCTATTACCAAGACTGGAGGCGGGACATTCGTGACAATATCCTAACCTCAGGGAAAAAGAATCTGTATAACATTTTTTAAGTTTTATTGTATGCAAACAATATATAAAAAATAGAAAAAGATTTGCAAGCAGTGCGTGACATTAAGTAACTGCTTGCTCATGGTCAGATCTTTACATTAGATTGTATGCATGATATATTGGGACACGCAAGTGTTCCCTAGAACTAGAACTTCTGCAGAAGTTTGTTCGTTCTAATCTTAAAATTATTTGTACAGTAAATATATATGTACCATCTGAGAATATGTACATAGTTGTAACTATGCTAGATATCTTCTTATAATAAAAATTAAATTAAATAATGGACTGTAGAACCAGTCTTATCACAGCTCGTGATTCATCACAATCTTTTAGGCGCACAGTGGGGTATGGACTATTCCGCACCCCCCCCTTTTTTTTTTTAAACACAACTTATATAATAGAACATTACCTACTGTACCCGTTGTCGTAAAGCTACACAGGTACGCTTTGGTTTATCTAGGGCGACAGACAGGTAGCGTGTAAGGAAAGTATGATTGGAAGCCCATAATTGAGTATTAGCAATGTCCTCTACCGAAAAAAATTGAAGAAACCTGAGAGAGACTGCCCATTTCCTGATATCGTGAGCCCTGCCTATCACGCCGGGATTACTTTCCCTAATAACGTCAACAAGCAAGGAAGCTAACTTTCTTCTCGTAACATGCCTACCTGTCTGGTTGACCCATAATGCACCTGGTTGGCGAGGGTGCGCAGCCCTCATAAACTTAGTGAGTGCTTGCACAGGACATAAGAGGTGATGAGTAAGGCCCCTCTTCAAAGCAGGGACGGAAAATTCAGAAAATACATGGTCAGAATGCTCGTTCTTAGCTGTAAATGTGGGGGACAACGCGATTTGTACATGATCGTGCAATCTCCCAAACCTAAGGCAATTAGGTTCGTTGCTCATCGCCGCCAGCTCAGACACCCTGTTTCCTGTGGCCAGAGCCATGAGGAATACAGCCTTTTTCAAAAGTGAATCAAAATCCGGCGCATTATTATATTTGCGCGATTGAAGTACTGATAAGGCTTTGTCCAATGACCAAGTAGGCATGAGCTGACGGGGTGGTGGGCGAAGCTTGAAACACGCCCTCATAAACCCTTTCTCCTCCGCCTGCGGTATGGAAAGGCCAGTGAGATAAAAAAAGGGAGTTCTAATGGCAGACAAATTATTTTTTAAAGCGGTTACTGAAAATCGTTTCTGTTCGAATAGGTAGTCTAAATATTTGAAAATTAAAACTTCTGAGGCAGTTGTTTGCCCTGACTCTACAATCCAGGTTGTGAAGGTTTTCCAATGGGATTGATATTGTCTCCTGGTTGACATAGTGTATTGATTCATCAGTTTATTAGTAACACTTTCCCCAAATCGAGCTAACCATTTGGCATTGTAAATGTCCACAAGGCAAAACTGAGCGAGGTCCGAAGGTTGCCAATTGTTTACAAGTGGAAAGCGGAGACCGGGTTCCCGCACTACTGTTGCAATTGATGGTACCATACCTGGGCTGGCCATAGCGGCGCGATCATCGAGACTAGGCCCCGGTAACCCCTCAGCTTGTGAATTACTTTTCACATTAGCACAAAATCTGGTGGAAGAAAAAGACAGATTGACATCCACCTGGTCCAATCCACCAACAATGCATCGGGTCCCCCCGCCGGGGTTATATCCTGACGAGTGAGGAAGAGAGGGAGTCTGTGGTTCTCTTTGGATGCAAACAGGTCCACTTGTGGACGGTAAGGCTTTGCAATCATCTTATAAGATGGCCTGTTTGATCGTCCATTCTACTAGAGTGCTCCGCCGGCGAGAAAGAGTGTCTGCCCAGACGTTCGCCACGCCTGGGAGATATGTTGCATGCAGGAAAATGCCCAGCGATTCGGCCAGGGCAAAAATCTGTTCGGAAACTTTCAGCAACTCTCGAGACCTCACTGAGCCCTGTTTTTTAATACAGTAAACCGCAGTTTGGTTGTCCATGCGGAACGCTATTGATTTGTTTGTCAAAGTCATGCCGTGATTTTGGAGAAAAAAGAGAGGAACTAAAAGCTCTTGTTTGTTGATATGCCAATGAGTGTCGTCTGACCAGGTGCCCTGCCCTTGATGGCCCTGGTTTGACTGATAGCCCCAACCTAGTGCCCCTGAGGCGTCTGTGTCTACCCATACCGTAGGAGGGGGAAACCCATGTCGTTATTAAGTGGAGTACTTCCCGCTTTGCTCAGACCGACAGTAAGCTGTGGATTAATGGAGTAATTGGCCATAATTTCTTCTCCGGCGAGAGAGGAAAAACTTTGTTGCCTTCCAGGATTAATCCCACGTCTTCCTGGTCGTATCCAGAGTGTGGAGAAAGCGGAACAGTTTCTTGCGAAATCTGTTTCGGTTGTCCACACTCTGAGTAAGAGTCAGATTGGCGGTATCCCAGACCAGCCCTATCCACTGAATAGTCCTTGTGGGGACAAGGAGAGACTTCGCCAAGTTCACCTTGAACCCAAGGGTTTGCACATGAGCTAACGCTTGGTTTACATGATCGTGACATAATTCCTTTGAGTTCGCCACTACTAGCCAGTCGTCTAGATACCAAAACACCTGTATGCCCTGGACTAATAAAGGCAAAAGGGCTTGCCGGACTAGTTTTGTGAAAATTCTTGGTGCCAGGTTCAAACCGAAAGGCATTCTTTAGAAGACATGAGTCTCTTGCCTGACCCTCAGAGCGAGGAATTTTTGGAACCTCTTGTTTATAGGGACATGCCAATAGGCATCTTTGAGATCGATTGAGCACATCCAACCTTGCTGTACTGAAAGTATCCTGAAGGGTGAATTCTCTATAAAGGTGTTCAGGTGCGAGAGATCGAGAACTGGTCGCATCTGCACACTGTCCCTTTTTGGCACTAAAAAGAGTCGCGAGGTGAACACTAGGTGATTGGAATTGACTGGGATAAGGACATGTTGGGAAATCATTTCTCGGACTAAAGCCTCCTCCTCCTGAGACACACTGTTGTATTCTAGCTGCTGACGCAGTCGAGGCCGCCGGCGCCACCGCCAGGTGATTCCTTTGCTCACTACTTTCCTGGACCAAGTTTTCTTGGGCCAGGCCGAGCGGAATGAACGGAACGAACCCAGGTGCAAACTGGGCCTGTCCTTCAAGGCAACTCTCAAATCCTGCACCCTTAAGCATGGTACTGGGAGGCTGAGAGTATGGGTGGCTAGTTTTTTGGAGGGGGAGGTGGTTTGGTATCTGGTGGCTGGCTAGTTTTGGTGGACGAATGCCCCTGACTACCCTTTTGTGGGCTTTACCTTTGTACCCAGAGTATTTACCTTGTTTGGACTTGTGCAGATTACCTCCCTGCTGAGGAGGGGGTCTGGGGTCCCTTGGTGACTGTTTGGCCTGTGGCTGGTAAGGCTTGCTACCGCCCTTTGACTTCTGAAAGGGCTTCTTCGCAGGGTCCTTCCAAAGTTGGGTGGTAACCTGCTTCCAAGCATTAACCATATTAAACATTAGACTCCAGGTTTCTGAGTTAAGTAGGGGGGCAGTAAGGACCGGCGAGAGAGTTACCCGGCGACCTATGTCCGCCGGCAACTTCCTGACCAGATGGACTCTCAGATTTGGCGGGCTCGAACCACTTCCATGATCGCAATTCTGATGTCTCCTAAAGACTGAATGGCATTTTGTAGTAAAAGTCTCCTAAACAACTCAGTAGCTTTCCTAATTTGGGGGTCAGCTATGGCTGAAATAGTACGTGAAAGAGAGGCAGCGATCTGGCGACTAACTAAGTACTGAGAGAACATCCGGTAGGCCTTATATCTTAACTTGAAACCCCGCTTGAGGTGAGCAGCAGGGGGAGTAGAGAAAGGTTCATCTAGGGAGTGCAAGGATACTATGGACGCCGCAAGAAAGGTAAGTCAACCTGGGGACACTCCTTCTCCTTTGGCTACCGGCAAAGAAAAGTAAGCATGATTTTCTTGGGGAACCTGATGTGAAGACTTAGAAGTAATTGTGGCAGCAAAAACCTGAGCCTCTATCTCCCAATCTACCCAGGGGCCTAGCCCAACCTACCGCATCTGCAGGACTGGTGTATGCGCATGGTCTAAGACCGGAATTGTAGCCAATTCCTGCGTGAGAGCATTTAAAGCTTTGACATCGTTGACGCCATCAGCTTTTGACCAGTCTGCAAACAGTCGTGCAGAAGCGGCGGGAGGGACTGCCGGGGCAGCTGTGTACAGAAAGTAATCTGGATTGTAAGAACTTGGAATAGCTTTAAGTGACACATCTAGAACTCTCCCTGCCTCATCTTTTGCCCGAAACTTTCTACTCCTGTTAACTTCAATCTGCCATACGCCGGGGACCGGAAGTTCCCCTGAAACGGTGGGTTGAGCTAGTTGTGGGTTCTGAGGGATCACAGGGATCCATGAACAATCAGGGCCATAGAGGAGGGGCATGGGGCCTTTCCTCAGTGGTGCTTATCTAAAGGAGGGGGGAGTGACATCAGCGATAACCCTTAGGCTGGTGGTAGTAAGCGTAGCCGGCACTGTAGTGCCTGGAGCCGCAGCCACCGCCGGGGTAGGACATGACGGAAGAAAACCTGGGGGGTCTAGGGGCCTTACTACAGAAGGACTAGGGGCCACTACAGGTTGACAAGTCGAGGGGTCAGAGGAGGCAGGGAGTTGATAATGTTGCATAATCTTATGCAATAAAGACCCAAGGAGAGTCCTGGCCGAACGCCAGGACTCTCCTAGGGCCTGTTGATCGAACACTATGGGGTACAAAATTAAATTTTGGAATGGCAAAAGTAACATTGGTAGGCCCACTTAACCCTCCAACCCCGGCTAGGGTAGATCGTGACTGTACTCTGTGACCGGGGGTTTTGAGGAATTTTGGTCCATGTTGATTCACCTGTTACTCCTGAAATACATGACACAAAGTTATAAAAAAAAAAAAAAATGTTGCATAAACCTTCATGTGTAGAATGCCGTTGAGTAGAGGTCTCTAGCCCAAGTGATTGCATAATGGCGAGCGCGGGAAGTGGAGTGATTTTGATGTGGGAAAATCTTCCCGCGTTCGGATGCGTCGCCTTGGCCCAGGCCCCGGCTTGGCTAACCTACTGCGCACTTAGCCACTCGTCGCGCCAGAGTTTTTACCTCCCGGAGGCGATTTTATTTATTGATAGTGATGTTAGTATAGTTATTTGGAGTCCAATTATATAAAATATGTGTATTAGGCTATCATTGTCACTAATATTTCACATTTTCACTCGATACCGTAGTTTTTATGAGTAATTGAGGCTGGTTATTGTTATATTACGCACTGATTATTCGTTATCACAGGTGTTTATTATACTTTGGCCATCTAATATTAGTTCGTGTGTCACTTTCACTTTGGTAAATATGCTTGAGAGAGTGTCACTGTCACTGATAATGCTCATTTTCACTTGATACGGTACATTTTATTAGTAATTGAGGTAGGTTATTGTTATATTAGGCAGTGATTATTCGTTATCACAGGTGTTTATTATACTTTGGCCATCTAATATTACTTCGTGTGTCACTTTCACTTTGGTAAATATGCTTGAGAGAGTGTCACTGTCACTGATAATGCTCATTTTCACTTGATACGGTACATTTTATTAGTAATTGAGGTAGGTTATTGTTATATTAGGCACTAATTATTCGTTATCACAGGTGTTTATTATACTTTGGCCATCTAATATTATGTCATGTGTCACTTTCACTTAGTTATATGCATTGTAAACGTTTTATATACAATTTATTGTGTCTTTTTCACTTATTTATATATGTTTTCATAATACATGACTTTTTTATCACAATACATTGTTTTATTTCCACTTGTTGCCTATATACATACATATTGTCAGTCTTTGGTACTTTCACTATGATTATTAGTTAGTACTCCTGCTTGGTGTGATACTCAGCAAAGCACGGTATAGCACATAGTGACACCTGGCACTCCACACACTGCATGGTGGTCTTTTTCTGCTTCCTCGGCCTCACCTGGCTGTTCCAGCAGACATGGCACCGCCTTCTGCTAATGGTGACTCCATCTCGTTCCAGAGGCAGGTAACCGAGCTTGTGCACATTTAGATACTGTGCACACTGCATGCGGTCCTGAACGGGGCCCAGGTTGTGCCACTGCCCTCTGTGGCGTAGCATACCTGTCCAGGAGCTCCACCAACACCTGTTTTTGGAACCTCCGCAGGCTACTGAACTTCCTGGGTGTGCGCGGATTCCAAAGCCTGTAGATATTGTAGGCATTCAGCATTGACATGTCCACCATGTGCAGAAAGAACTTTTTGTACCATCTGCACGAGGTACGCAGACAGTCGATGAAGCCTATCTGCATGTTGGACTTGTCCACCAGCCTCATATTTATGTTGTAGTCCATTACAGCATCGGGCTTGGTCACCCTGACTTGGGTGCGGCGATCCACCTTGCCAGTCTCAACCATTTCCCCCTTGTGGACGGTGCTCAGGAGGTTGACCTTCCGCTGGTCGTGCCAGTGGATAGCCAGAATGGGTCCCGACTTCTTCTTGAAGACATCGCCTTTCTTGGTTTTAGGAGGGAAAGTTGGCATGCCCTTCCTTTTCGCTCTAACTGTGCCTACAGTCCCCGTCTTGCGCTGATGGAGGTACTTTGAGAGAGTGGGGGACGTGTAGTAGTTGTCCGTGTAGAGGACGTGATTCTTCTCGAAGTACCGGTTCATCATGGCTTGAACCACTGCTCCGCCAAAGCCAATGAGGGGGTCTATTTCCACGTCCCCTTCCTTCCCGCTGTAGACCAGGAAGTCCAGGACATAGCCAGTTTGGCAATCGCACAGCACAAAGAACTTTATACCAAAGCGATGTCTCTTTGAGGGGATGTACTGCCTGAAGCTCAGCTTTCCCCGGAACAGCACAAGAGACTCGTCAATACAGACGTTGCAGAAGGGCGTGAAGTATGACGTGAAACGTTCTCGCATCATCTCGTACAACGTCCTAATCTTCCACAGCTTGTCAGAGAGATGCATGTCGGTGTTGGTGACAAGATGGAGCGCTCCGAGGATGTCGAGGTACCGGTCCCGAGAGATGTATTTCCCGAAGGCAGGGGTGGATATCAGATCTTTGGTGATCCAATAGTCAGCCAACCTGTGCTTCTTTACATGAGGCATTAGCATGGTGATTGCCAGGAACACCATGAACTCGGGATGAGTCACTGGGGTCCACCGCTTCATGTGGCCCTTGGTCACCTTGCCAAAAAAGTTCACCTGGATTTGGTGGTGCTTGTTTGTCTCCTCTATGACAAACTCAGTAACCTCCTTATCAAAAAATGTACACAAAAAGCTCATGTGGTGGAGCATTGGGGCCTGCGGGAAAACTTGGGGTAACTCCTGAACCCTCCTGTACCTCATCCAAAGGGGTTACATCAGGGTCATTCACTTCATCAGCAGCCACATCCTGCCAGTTGAAAATATAAAATGGGTCCTGCTGGCGACGCTGACGAGGAGCTGCAGCTGGGGCAGCACGCCCACGAACTTTGGCGGCGCGCACCCTAGGGCGGCCAGGAGCGCGACGGCGCCCAGGCCCAGCCCGGCGGCCAGGGCGGCCAGGAGCACGACGGCCCTGGGCGAAGCGTCTGGGTTGAGGGTCGTCGATGTCCATAAAGTCATCGTCGTTGTCGTCAGAGCCGTCATCTTGCCCTGACGGTGGACCCCGGTAATCATGGCCAGAGTCATCTGTGAGGTGCCCTTCATCTTCAGACCCCCCCTCATAATCTCGCGGGGAACGAATGATGCGTGGGCGGCGTGTAGGTCGGCAAGGTGGGGAAGGAGTGGCAGGTGAGGCTCTGTCATCTTCATGCAGAGGTTCGGGGCTCCTTGGCCTACGACGAGTCGTAGACAGCACTGGTTCAGTGTCTGTAGGTGCAGGTATGGATGCGAGGTCAAATACATCGTCAGGAACCTCTGTTGTAGGCTGGAGAGGTGGGGTGGACCCTGGGGAAAGTTGCGGGGGCGTATGGCTGGGACCGGCAGGGTTGGAAGCCGCGGGAGCCTCGAACAAAGAGCGCCTACTTGTAGCTCCTTTTTTCACATATTTTCTCCCTTTTCCCTTTTCTGTAGTAGTATGTCTCCTATCGGGGGAAATAGGGGGTAAATAGGCCGAAAGTGGGGGGTCCTCAACCCTAGGCAGTGCTGGTGGTGGTGGGGAAGAATGGCGGGCGCCTGGGGCAACTTGGGTGGCGTGGGTAGATAAGGAAGACAATGGCGGGTCAACCTCACCCTCACGCTCAGCCTCACTGGCACCCTCACGCACTGCTCCCTCACCAAGTTTTAGGGCCTCTTTCCTGGCTGCCGCGGCCGCCTTTTCAAGAACTTGCTTCTTATAAAAACGTATCTTGAATGGGGATTTAGCTGGCGAAGGGCTAGGTGTCGTGTCACTCAACCTAAACTTGGCAGTCGACCTAGTGCTGTCCCATTCGCTCACTCTCACTACACTCTCATCACCTTGCACAACTATATCACGTTCAGTACTATCATCACTTTCATCGTCATGCTCAAATCCAACAAATTGCGCGTCTCTTTGATGAATTTCGTCTAGATCGTCTAAATCTTCACTATAGTGCGACTGATAAGACTCGGAGCTATCACTGCCCAAGTCATCAACACTATTTTGTCCTTCACCACGTTCATAACTCCTCAAAGCTATTTCAATACCTCCGGGAGTCAACGCATCTTGTACATGCCTTTGCGTTAGGGCGCGACGAACCTGGGCAGGCGTCGAAGGGAGCATGGAATCGGACACAGGGGAATCACTTTTTGGGCTAATATCCATGTTGGCGGCAGGGTAGAGACTGTTTTGGTGGCGTACATGGTGTCTGGTGGCGTCACCTAGCGACCACGGAACGAAATGTTTACGCGCGCCATTCGAAAGCACATACGCAAGCAATGGTACAATGTTGTACCACCCGGGTTCCTCGGGTCAAAACATAATGGTACACACGTGTACCCCCCGGGGTTGAAGGGTTAAGGATTGATCATGACTAGGTGTGGATTCCAGTACGTCTGCCCCTACTTCCGAGTTGCCAGAGTCGTGCCGAGGCGTGTCCGGGGTCGAGGGTGGTGGCTGAGGGGCGTCCCTCCGGTTGCCACTGCTTGCCTGACTCGTTGATCCCCCAGAGTTCTCTCTCCGGCATTTGAGAGACTGGGAAGACTTGGCGGAAGAGTGTCTAGACTGTTTGTGGGGGGATCTAGACCTTGACCTTGACTTCCGCTTAGGAGAGGATGATCTTCTTCTCTTAGCACGGTCGGAGGGGGGAACCTCGGTGATCTCACTCTCAGTGCCACTGCTACTACTCACTACCTCTTTGCTGAGGGCTTTCGACTTGACTTTGGGTCTGACAGATTTAGAGGAACCGGGTTCAACAAGGGGTGACTTTATAATTAGTTGGTCCCATAGGGCCTCATCACAGTGAAGCGCCTTATGGGCCGTGTCTTTGGCATAAGAATTAAACGTAGATTTTATCTCTTGAAATGCCGCCAAACACGATAAATCTTTATTAGTAACTTACGCGGTTTTCAAATCAGAGCAAATTGAACAGCGTTTAGATAACCACAAGCCTCTAGAACGATCTAGGCATTTCACGCACTTAATGCATAGTTTGTGAACGAAAATAGGCAACAGAGAGCAGGTAGGAGTAATGCATAGTTCAAACCTCGGCTTGGTGCCAAAAAAGGAGGGCCCCCCCCCCGCCGGGATCAGCCGCCCAAACTCCGCCGGAGTAGCTGTCACTCAGGAGCCTGGAAATAAAAAAAATCCAGGAATCAATGCTCATAAGGATAACCTGCGAGGTGTTACACATCCTATTTCAAGTCCGCCGGAAAATTAGCTATAGTGCACACTACTCTAACCTTCCGCTGGACTCGTCTTAGCTGACTTTAACTACTTACCTGTGACAAATGTCACAGGCCCCTTGACCTTTTAGTGTCTGATTATTTATGAACAGTTTGCAAAACAAATCTTTTCACTCTTGTACACTCGACTTGTGGCGCCGCAGGTCGAGGAAGTAGAGTAACGTAGCCGGGTCAGTCAGGGCGAGTTAACTTGGCGGGCCGAGTTAGCAGCTCCCTTGGGAATGCAGTTCCGCCGGAAGACTGTGGTTCAGCCAAACCACGCTGGGATCTTTATTTGTTCCTACCCGTTTTGAAGACGGAAAACCTGAGCCCACAGCACGGGGCTGCCGGAAAAAACAACCAAACTAAGGAGAGGGAAACAAGGCACAGCTCCACTGACCGAAGTCCCACATATCACACATAATAAATACATAAAGGGACGTCTCCCCACCCCCAAAACATGCAAACACACATGTTCAATCACTAGGGGTATACATAGACATACAATCACAATACAGAAAATTTAGCATCCTAAATTACCTGCAGCCTACGCCGGAGACCCCTAACTAGGCTGGCCACGAGGTCCGAAGAACATCACAGGCAGACGACGCTCCAAAGCCCCAGCAGCAGCACCAGACGATGGGAGGCCCACCAAAGGGGCCTACAAGCAAAATACGAACTCTGGAAGGCAGAGCAGCACGTGCAGACACCCTTAAACCAGAGCATTTGCTGATTCTTGAATCGAAGGGCATGTACTTTCCTCAATACTGACAGTCTGTATCATGCCTTGTAGAGTGGTAGCCTCCTAGCTAAAGTATCACAAAAGCTGAAGGCGTAGACGCCTGTTACAATAGTACTCTAAAATTACACATACTTTCTGCCGGTATACCAATCTGGCAGCCGTGCTAGCTAATCTAAACCTTGTTACTACAACACAGATATATACAAATGAGTAAGGGCTCACTAGAAGCTCTGGAATGTCGAATGAAGCGGAGCTCGGCGAAAGCCTTGATGACAGGATGGCCGCGGAAGTTGGAAGGGCGAAGATGGCCGCTAGAGGGCCTGGTATCGGGGAAGCAAAACATGAGAAATCCACGCATATGGCAAGTCATATGATAACAGATATTAAGTTATTTTTTATTTTTTATATTTTACGGAGTTTTTTTCTGTAGGGTACCCGATCAAAATGATGATCCCATAAGGGAATTAAGCGTGCACTTATGACGAGTACTCCATGGTAACTTCCGCGCGGGATATTCAAAATACTGGCGCGGGATGTTGAATGGAGACTATTATACTAATAGGCGATGTCGTCAATGATGAAAGGGCTCTATTAAATACTTGGATTTAATGTCAATGAGAGTGAGCAGACAAGATGTATCTTGGCCAGCGAGCCACTCCTCAAAAAGGTCTGAACAGACTGGACATGTGCGAGATGTCCACATGAAAGAGGTTTTGTCTAAGCATTTTACACAACGGATACACAGTCTATACGCTGGTACCGGAACAAGGAGGCATGTCGGAGTTGAGCAGATTGTGAACAAAGGCATGATTACAGAGTCTCCCCTCCCCGGCGGGAACGTCGCAGTAGCAGGGGATCCGGGCTGTACAGGGGGGCCTGGAAAGATAACATTTCCAGGAATCAATGCTCATAAGGATATACAGAGAGGGCCTCAACCATCCTATACTCCTGGAGCAGGAAAATCAGTAGGCTACAGCCTTCCCCATTATTCCTACCCCTAAGAGGTTGTGGAAAAGCATCTTCTCATGCCCCTTTTCAATCATGAGAAGAGGATTTCACTGCAGAGGGCCATACTATGACTTAGGTCATAGTTGAGTAGGCCAAACGGCGGCGGGTGTCTGCGTACTATTAACAAAAATCGCTAGCAGCCACTGGGATGTTTACACACTGAGCCGCCGGCAACACAGGGTAAACGCAACAATGTCTAAGTGCCAGCTTATGACATGTCATAGTTGGTTAGGCCAACTAACGGCGGGTATCGGGATGTTATTAGAAACAATCGCCACCCGCCGCCAGGACGTTTATGCACTAAGCCACCGGAAGTGACGGGGTAAACGTAACAATGGGCCGGCCGGCACGCCAAAATCATTAGTTTAATAAGAAAAACATCTCATTCCGCCAGACCTGCGAGGTCGCCGGACGGAGGGCTAGTGGCGTACTACCTTAGGGAGCACAACGACAGGGGGGACAAAAAGAGAGGAACCCAACCACGCGCCGGTACGGCGGAACGGACCAAAGGCCGCAGAACAGAGGCCGGCGGGTCAAGAGGGGAGAACACTCGGTGAAAAAGCACAACAACGAGTGAAAAACCAACCCTAACTCTCAAACAAACCCTGACGTCAGGATGTCTCCCCAGACTCCCGGAAAGTGGCAACACTAACCAACAGGGAGGCCCAGAAAAAAGGGGATACAAAATAATTCACCAACAGAGATAAATTAAAGCTACCCCTCCACAATAGATAACCTAAAGATTTAACACGAGAAGAAACTCTTTAAAAGAAAAGAAAGCGCAATGAAAAATGAGCAAAAGGCGTAGAGATAGCCCCCGAATGGAGCCTCCCAGCAGGCTCGGACGCCAGAAGATCCCACAGCCACGTGTGACAATCTTAACCTGGCGCGACTGCGGAAAAACAAAGACAGGGTCCCACGACCCAAAGCTGGACTAAGGAATGGCTAGCGATGAATGAAAAGCCTCCTAACTAAAGGAAAAGCAAAAAACTAAGGCGCATAGCATCAAGTAACACCACGCGTGTGGTGATGAACATGAACACAAGTAAGCGCCTGAAAGCACCCTAATTTAACACTTCCTGCAGGCCAATAACACAACCCGTGCTAGCTAATCTAAACCTTGCTCACTATCACCCAGATATATACAAATGAGTTAAGACTCACTAGAGGGGAGCGAACGTCGAATGAAGCCGGAGCTCAGGGGCATAAGTGTTGACAGTAGGCCCGCGGGGAAGAGAAGGAGGAATTGTGCGCTTGGCGAGAAGCGGTAAGAAGCCACAACACAAGAAAATCCACCGAATGTGGGAAGCTTGTTAATAACAGTATTTAAATGTTAAATTTTTTCCTTTTTTACTCTCTTATTTTTTACGAAAGTTTTTTCGTAGTGGGTACCCGATCTATGACGACACCATAAGAGAAGTAGCGTTGCACTTATGAAGATGACTCTTGTTCTTCCCCGCGGCGGTTAGTTCAAACGGCTGACGCGGGTGTTGAATGGAGACTATTATACTAATAGGCAACATCGTCAATGATGAAGGGGCCACTATTAAATATATATATATATATATATGTGTGTGTGTGTGTGCACTATTCAGTATAAAAAGGGCCTCCAACAATTAACAAGATTCACTAGTTAGAGTATTCTGTCCAGTTTAAGAAAGATCTGTGGTATATCTATCTATCTATCTATAGTATATCTACTAAATACGTATATACTCTCAGTGAGTCAGGATTTCTGGCCTACCTATTTGGAAGAGGGTAGGCCTATACGAACTACACCACAGACCAGAACCGGATTGCATTAAAGAGACTCGCCCCACGTAACATCAAAGAGGCAACACATTAACTTGGATTCATTGATGTAGTCAAAATCAATACTTCACCGGAAACAGGACCGCAAATCTTTAATTACAACACAACGGTAAACTTTTAATTTTTGTTTTTCTAGTTATATATTTGGTATTATATATTTATTTGTTTATATATTTATATACAGTATATATTTATGTATGTATTCATGCACTTATTATTTATCTATTATTTATTTACTTTTTTTTATCTGAACTGTCAGTTTCTGATGTATATTTGCATGTTGACCCCAACGTCCCTTGGATTTAGGCTGTCACTTTTTTGGCTTTGGGGGAGACACCCGTTACAGGCAACCTGCATTTTGTCTCCTTCATAAAAAACTACCTGTGTGTTGACTACAACATTTACCTTCACTCAAGTTACCGATACCAGTGTAAGGATGCCTCAACATATCTGGGCGAGCGATAGCGAGCCTGCATTTTACGAGAAGGCTGCGACATTTTTCTACCGTAAAATTTACAAATTTAGCTTCAAGGATTTTTTTTTTTTTTTTTTTTTTTTTTTTTTTTTTTTTTTTTTAAGGTCTAGGGAGGCGTCTCTTTAAGTGTAGGGGCAAACTATAATATATAATGCTCGAAAATTACATAAACAATACAAATATTCCATGACAAACATAATATCATAATAATCCCCAAGACGTCGGATGAGAGAGTGTTAAATGTGTTCGTTGTATAATTTAATCATTAAGCTGAATATCAGGTTACGATGGTGTAAATTATTAATATAAAACAATGTGTGTGAGAGGGGGCGGGGGGGGGGGGGGGGGGGAATTTTCTGGAAATAATGTAATGTGTTAAATAGTGTGAGTAACAAAATCATGGCATTATATTCGAGAACATTGTATTATGAAGAATCTACATTAATTTTATTCGTTTTGGAATATTGTTGGTATTAAGTTAAATAATAATGATACTACTACTACTACTACTACTACTACTACTACTACTACTACTACTAGTAGTAGTAGTAATAGTAATAAACCAATGCACCACAAGTGGGTGCAGAATACGGCCGTCTTGGCATGACCCACCATGTATAACGGTGGCCGAGCGTTGTAATGAGAGGTGTCTGGTGATGGTAGCAAGCCTGTAATATAAGAGGAACAGGCCTTCGGCAGAACATTTTTCTATCGAGAAATGTACAAACATATCTTGAAGGAGGGTCTTGGGGGGTGTTTGTTAAAGCTTGATGGAGGTCTTAGGAGGAAACTAAAAAAAATACAGAGGTATATATATGAGGAAATAAATACGCCCATCCCCCCTTAAATCGATGGATTGGGGAGATAGGTAAATTGGATAGATAAATTGGATAGATGGATAAATTGGATATGTAAATAGATAACCAATAAATTAATAAGAGGTTAGTATGTACGATCAGGGTGTCAAACGAAAGGCAAGTCCTTTCTATTTAGTCTTCAATACTGAATATACCATTATAAAATTGTGGTTTATAGTTCAATTTATGGCTTTGGAAATGACCAAATGGACAAAACAATGTTATTTCATGTTTTTTTTCCTGTATAGCTTCTCAAATTCGTTCAAGTCTTCAAACAATATAAAAACATAAGAAAATGGGAGTCTGCAGAAAGCCGATTGGCCTACACAAGGCAGATCCCTGTCACACCCAACCCTAATTATAAGCCCAGCTTAAAAACGCCATTAGGACTTACCTCACCGAAACGGTCAGAGGTCAGAAAAACGGGGATCTGTAGATCCCCACACCTGGGCCACACCTGACAGATCACCCTCACACCCAACCCATCTGGTCCATATGCCTATCTAATTGTATCTTAAAGCTCCCTATCGTTCTTGATCCCACTATAGCACTTGGTAGCCTATTCCACCTATCTACAACTCTGTTACCAAACCAATATTTGCCTATATCTTTCTTGAAACGAAATTTATCTAATTTGAAACCATTTGTACGAGTTCTTTCGCTATCACTGAGCTTTAGTACATTTTTCATGTCCCCTTTATTAATCCCACTAACCCACTTGAATACCTCTATCATGTCCCCTCTAACTCTGCGTCTCTCTAACGAATGTAAGCCTAATTTCTTCAACCTTTCTTTATACGGAAGATTTCTAATATTATGGATCATTTTTGTCATTCTACGTTGTACTCTCTCCAATGAATCTATGTCCATTCTGTAATAAGGACACCAAATTTGAACAGCATAATCCATATGGGGTCTCACTAATGACAAGTCAAGTTTTAAGATAACATCAGCAGTTCTGTTACTCACACTCCTAGAGATGAACCCGAGAATCCTGTTTGCCTTGTTTCGAACGCTTATACACTGTTTTCTAGGCTTCAAATCATTGCTAACAAACACTCCTAGATCTTTCTCACAATTCGAGTTTTCTAATTCCATATTAGCTAGTTTATATTTTGCATTAGTATTCGTCTTCCCTATCTTTAATACCTTGCATTTGTCAATGTTAAACTTCATCTGCCAATTTACTGACCATTCGTGTAAGGTATCTACAGTAGATCCCTTTGGAGGCACTCTATATCTCTATCTGAATCAATTGTTCTCCCCATTTTGGTATCGTCTGCAAATGTACTTATCCGACTAGTTATACCTAAATCAAGGTCATTTATGTATATAACAAACAACAGAGGACCTAATACAGATCCCTGGGGGACACCACTTTTGACTGCTCCCCATTCTGACTTCGTACCATTTATGCTGACTCTCTGCTTCCAACCAATTAGCCATGACCTAATCCATCCCAACAACGCCCCACCTATTCCATGCGCCTCAACCTTTCTCATCAATCTCTCATGGGGGACTCTGTCGAAAGCTTTACTGAAATCTAAACATATTATATCATATGACTTGTCATTATCTACTGCTTCATATACCTCTGAGAAGAAACTAAGCAAATTAGTAAGGCAAGAACGTCCCTGAGTGAATCCATGCTGAGAAGAATTTATTAAATTAAATGTTTCTAAGTGGTTTCTAATTTTGCTAGCAATAATTGACTCTAGTAGCTTTTCCTATGATTGATGTAAGACTAATGGGACGGTAATTGGATGCTATTGATTTGTCACCTTTTTTGAAGATCGGAACTACGTTTGCAAGCTTCCAAGCTTCTGGAACTATACCTGTCTCTAATGACTTGTTAAATAGAAATGTTAATGGGTAACTTAACTCATCCCTACTTTCTTTTAATACTCTAGTATATACCTCATCAGGACCAGGCAATTTATGAGGTTTCAGTCTGTCAATTTCCTTAAGCACATCATTTCTACTTATAGTAACCGTACTTAACCTATTTTCTATACTATCGCTATATACCTTACGGACTTCTGGAAACGGTGCCAAATTTTCATTAGTGAAAACGGAAAGAAATTGACTATTTAATGTACTGCACATTTCTAAATCATTTTCTGTCATTTCTCCTATCATAGTTTTAAGGGAACCAATTACATCTCTAACCTTGGATTTATATAGTTGGTAAAAAGCTTTAGGATTAATTTTTGAGTCATTGGCAACCTTAATTTCATAATTTCTTTTTTCTTTCCTAATATCATGTTTTACCTGTCTTGATAGATTCTGATAGTAAGCAAGTAGGTGAATTTCGCCTTTCCTAATTTTTCTATATATTCCTCTCTTTTGTCCTAGAAGATCTAATAGTCTATTAGTCATCCATTTGGGTTGGTTCTGTGTTGATCTAAATTTCTTTTGGGGATATATTTATTTTGTGCATTGAATACTGACTCGATAAAATTATTGTATGTATCTACCAAGGTTGACGTCTCTTCCTGACTTAAGATGACAGGTGCCTGAGAAGGGGTACACTCATTTGGACACCTGGATCAACTTAATTTGTTGACCATAGGGTCAGTTAATAGGGCTCTTCTTAACCCACCATAATTTTTTTTTTTTTTTTTTTTTTTTGTAAAGAGACAATGAACGGAGGAAAGAAAAACACAGATAAAACAAAAAGGTCCATGTGCCTAAAGGCATCCTCCATTCATAAAATGTTTGTAACAACTGGATTTAAACATTTGTAGATTGTAAGTTTGTGGAAAGCAATTAGAGGGAAGTGAATTCCAAAGAGTAGTAGCTCTGGGGATAAATGAATTCTGATAAGCAGAAGTTCTGCATTGTGGAGGAGAAAGTGTAAATTCATGGGCGCTCTCAGCTGCCCTAGTTCTACGGGGAAAGATGTGGAGAGGCGGCACAATTGAAGCAAGTTCCTCGGAACAATTGCTGTGAAAATATCTGTAGAATAATGCAAGGGATGCAACGTTTCTTCGTATGGATAATGTAGGAAGGTCCTGTGTGATTGCAGGGTTATTGATTAATCTAATAGCTTTATTTTGAATTTTGTCCAACTGCCTCAATGCAACCACTCCACTTCCACCCCACAGAGGTGAACAGTAATCCATCTGAGAACGCTCATTACTTTTATATATCACGGCCAACTGCTCGTCAGTGAAGAATTCTCGAACTCTGTACAGGAGTCCCAGTTTTTTAGAGGCATTCTTAGCAATGCTTCTAACATAATGTGTCCAGCTCAAGTTAGTAGTTAATGTTACACCGAGAATGTCAATACTAGGGGAAGTGGGAATATTTACATCATTAAAAAATATATGGGAGTCAGTGAGATTCTGTCGGTTAGAAAATTGAATGTATTTGGTTTTCTGTGCATTAAAGGAAACTAGATTCTTTTGTCCCCATCCATTAATTCTAGAAAGGTCCTGGTTCAGAGAAATTGCAGTGTTTATTTTTGAATTTATAAGATCGGGTTGGGTGAAAGAATTGGTAAATGTGAAGGAACTGTGGAGTGTTGAGTCATCTGCGTAGGAATGTATTGGATTATGAGTGGTAGATATGAGATCATTGATATGAATGAGGAACAGAATTGGGGCCAAAACTGATCCCTGGGGAACACCAGCATTTATTGAATGAAATTGAGAATAAAGGCCATCTACCATTACACGTATTTTTCTGTTATGAAGATAAGAAGAAATTAGTGGAACTAATGATGCAAGGCCGTAGTGTGACATCTACGACAATAAGGATTGATGCCAGACTCTATCAAATGCCTTTGATATATCCAGTGCTATTGTATGTGTTTCACCATGTTGGTCTGTAGCTTGGTTGATTTGATGCGTAAGAAGGCAAAGCATGTCTGCAGTTGATCGACATCGTCTAAAACCATATTGCCTATCACTGATTAATTTATTATTCTCAAGATGCTTAATTATGTGATTATTTAATATAATTTCAGACTTTACCAAGAGTGGAAGTTATAGCTATTGGTCTGTAGTTTGATGGATCTGAAGAGGCACCTTTTTTAGGAACTGGATGGATGTTTGCTTCTTTCCAGGGTACTGGGAAGCATGAGGTATGAGTACACAGACGGAAAAATTTTGCCAATACAGGAGCGAGCACCAAGGAGCAATTCTTAAGTACTATTGGAGGAATTTCATCTGGACCAGGAGCCTTATCTACTGAGAGATTCTGCAAAATAGTTTTGACATGTCTGGTGTGGATCTTAAGTGAGGGAATTTCAGGCGAATTAAAATTAAGTACAGGGACATCTTGATTTATTTCATCTAAGGTTGAGTTGGTGGAGAAAATATCCGCAAGAAGGTTAGCTTTACCTCGTGGGTCACTTACAAGATTGCCAGTCGGAGATTTTAATGGTGGAATGGATGAAGCAGTAGTGAAGTTGGATTTAAATGAGTTAAGAGTAGACCAAAATATTTTGTTATAATTTGGATTATTTAGAAGTTTATTTGCCTGCTTGTGGAGAAAGTTTGATTTAGTTAGGTTTAATACAGTTTTGGCATGATTTCTGATGTTTCTAAAGTAATTAAAGGCTTCATGAGTTTTTGATCTTGTGTATGCATTGTAGGCTATTGCTTTTTGTTCAGTTACTCTAGCACAATTATGGTCAAACCATTTAGGTGAATTAGATCTTTTACTGTACTTTTGATGAGGAATAAAAGTTTCCATTCCAATTTTTACAAAATCTTGTATGTGGCTCAAGGTGGAGTTTGCATCATTAGAAAAGAAAGAGGTCCAGGGAATATCAATAAAGAAACCTTGAAGACCCTCCCAGTCTGCCCTATCGTAATGCCATTTAGTCACCAAAACAGGTTCAGAGTGGGAAGGTGTGGTAGGTGATAGACAGGTGGCCTGTATCAGACAGTGATCAGAAGATCCAAGCGGTGACCTCACTGTAACATCATAATTTTCTGAATTGGTTGTTAAAAATAAGTCCAGTAGGTGGGAATTATGATTAGGATTATCTGGTACACGGGTGGGTTGGTTGACTAGTTGAGTGAGATTAAATGAGTCTGCAAATAGCTCACATTCAAGACCAGCATCATCAGTCCTGGCTGAATGAGTGAGCCATTCAACATTATGGACATTAAAATCACCCAACACAGTGATTTCAGAAGAAACATTTAAGTTGAGGACACTGAGTTGTGAGGACAGAGAATCAAAAAGACTTTGCTCTGGAGGAGTATTTGGGGAACGGTAGATGCAACATATGTATTTAAGTTTACCAGCAGAAATTAATTTGTATATAGAATAATCAAAATAGGGACAATTGAAACTAGTGACCTCCTCCAGGGCAATTTCAGATTTTGCGAAGCAACATACACCTCCTTTAGGTCTGAAATTTTGGAGCAGTTGATAACCTGGAAAATTAAATCTAGACGTGTCAGATGTGGATGTTACTTGAGTCTCTGTCAAAAAAAGGAGAGTAGGGGATTCTGCTTGAAGAAATTGGTGTACAGAATTGTATCTACGTATCTGAAGTCAGGTATTAATGTTGTATTCTCTCTGGTATTACCTTTCCATTGTATATTAAAATACACAGAATTGTGGTCACTATTTCCTAGGTGGTCCCCTATCTCTACATTATTTACCATATGTTCATTGTTACTGAAAACTAAATCGAGAATATTATTACCTCTAGTCGGCGTATCTATGAATTGAAATAAAAACTATCTTGTACTACCTCTATAAACTCCTCAGAATCAGAGTCTCCTATTTGATGCTGCCAATCTATATTCGGAAAATTAAAATCCCCCATAATGCACACATTGCTAAACCTTGATGCCATTTTAATTTCCTCCCATAATGACGTTCCGTCATTTCTACTCATATTTGGCGGTCTATACATAACTCCAATAACTATGGTCTCACTACCTTCGTTAACCTCTACCCAAACACTTTCATTATCGTTATTTAGTCTAATACCTGATTTAATACAGCTTTTTAATGTAATCCTGACAAACACTGCTATACCGCCACCCCTCTTACTTGTTCGGTCATATTTAAACAAACTATATCCTGGTATATCAAATTCTGCTAAAAAATGCCTGGTTTCTGTATTAATCCACGTTTCAGTTAGCGCTATTATGTCTATATTTTCTTTGCTAACAAGGGCTCTAAGTTCGTTCATTTTGTTACATAGACTCCTACAGTTTGTGTAATATATTCTCAATTTACTTCTTTTCTTTATACCTAATTTACCTTTATTTCTAACGACATTTCCATCTTCCGTTGCACCATCACTACTATCATTAGCAATATAGTCATCATTTTTAGCATGAGACTGAATATCCTTATCGCTTTCGCCTGACGCTAAAATTGTTCCATTTAACCTCTCATTTACACTTATTCTCATTTTAATTTAATATTGCTCAGGTTTGGCATATACGGTGATGTAGGTGCTTAATTTAACCCCTTCTGTACCGGCGACGTCATTTATGTTTTATGTCAGCTGCATTTAGACGATTTGTTGAAGCTTAGGAAGGATATATGGTAGCTGGTAGCTGAAAGGATGCATTGAGATAGTCTGTAGCATTTGTATTGGTAGAAGTCCTTCCTCAACTGAATACAAGTCTAATAGTTGCCGGAATATAATGAAAAGGACGTCACCGGTACAGAAGGGGTTAACATAAACGAGTCATGAACCAAGAAGAAAGGAGTAAAGGACACGAAATATAAATGACAGGAGGGAGGTATTCCACGCATATACGTTGGCAAGCCTGCTATATTCTATTCGCTGTAAGTAGCTAAAAATCATGACCTCTAACCTCTGTAATTCAAAAATAACAAAAGTAATCAAGCTAATATTTCTATCATTTGGGAAGAGTAAGTCAAGGAATAGATGTGGACATTTACAGCCAATTTGTTCTAGCCCTTTTTGAGTTATAGAGGATAGAGATCATGATTTATCGCCTACTTACAGCGCATAGAATATAGCAGGCTTGCCAACGTATATGCGTAGAATACCACCATCCTGTCATTTCTATATTATATTTATCAATTTCACTCCAACACCAAACATCTCCCAAAAAAATTAATGAAAGCCCAAGCATGTGATCCACCGGGATTCGAATCTGGGTTACCACACACAGATTTTAAACACTCTAACCATTACACCATCAAGGCAGTTATATATAAATTATACTTCCTGTCATTACCAATGGATATTTTCGCAGCCTAAGCAAGCATAGGTTATTATTTTTAACCCATTCAGTACCGGTGACATCCTTCTCATTATATCCTGACTATTAGATGATTGTATTTAGCTTAGGAAAGGATGTCTACCCGTTAAAAAACTACAGACTATCTCAATCTTTAGCTACTATACAGTATATCCTTTCTAAGCTTCATAAAATCGTCTAAATGCAGCTGAAATAAAAACAAAAAGACGTCGCCGATACTGTAAGGGTTAATAGTTAATATATCAAGTAACACCATAATAAACCGAGAATGTGAGGAAATGTAAACAATAATGACTGGATCCCTAACTACCACGTGTCCGAGGAGTTGGCAAGCCTGTGAGTTCATCTCCCACCATAAACTTCTCTCCAAAACATTTCATCAACGCCAAAACGAGCATACATAATCACTCTTAAACCTGTGTATTGTTTGTATACCGGCACGCAGAATAATACAGAAAAATAGGCTGAAGATTACGATAAATAACACGTTTACACGAGCCCTACCACGCGTCCGGAGGTTGGCATGCCTGCCCTACCACGAGCTCCATAGGTTAATTACTCCTTCCATTCGTCTATACATTAGGCTACCATAGCGCAGTTGGAATGTATGTACACTCGGCCGCAATTCAGCGTGGGCCACCTAGTCGTAGGGTTTGGGTAAATCCGTTGTGTATTTTGTTCGCTCTGAATATAGTAAGATCTCACACTTCCTGAATCAATCGAAGATTTTGCCCCATAGATGGCGCAGCTTGATGGGAAGGGAGGGAGCTTGTCGTAGTGTTAAAAGGGTAGGACACAATGGGAGGAGGTGACGTTCTATAACATACAGTGACTAATGTTAAACTTATTTACTTCTACTTGTTCATACAATAATGTTCCCGAAACTAATTCGTAATGAACAGTAGATTCCCTCTTTCAGTAACTGAAACGTCTCTCTCTCTCTCTTATCTAGGTTATAAGAGGTATACAGAATGTTGAAAGTAACACTATTATATATCCATTTACACCTTTAATGAATCACATTATGAAATTTATTCAGCAATATGATGAGAACTTGAGAAGAATATATTTTGAAGTAGCACCACGAAATAACATTATACTGACGCGGCCATGTATAATTATCCACCTTCCTCTCCCTCTCCGAGCTCGGACTTTTTTCTATCCTCTAGTCTATTTTTTCCCAGCTGAGGGTAAATTGTCATGTTTCTATCTTTCTCATCTAGGTAGATTTTGTAGCGAAAGATGATGTTTATTCTGAAAAGTTGGCATTAATATGACACACAGCCATAGTAATTTCATATATTTCCATTAAGTATCGAGAAATCAGCTAATAAGAGATTCAATTTACGATCAGCTGGAAAAAAATAGAGTATAGTTGTCACTAAGGGATGGAGGGACGTAAGGGTGGCGAGGTGACTAACAAGGTGGGTGGAGGTGCAGGAGTTGTGGTGGGATTGTTTAGACTGGTGGATGAATGTATAATAACTAAATTTAGGATATTTCAGTGTGTGTGTGTGTGTGTGCGCGTGTGCGTGCTTAAAGGGCGATCGGGACACGAATGCATAGAGGTTTTGTGTTCGTGGACAGGTGGAAAATTATAAAGCTAAATTTATTTATGTACTATATATTGTATCTCTTTTTATACTGGCATGGCCTTACTTACTCTTTACTTTGTATTAGTTTTGCACACATTTTCAGCATATTTCACTAATTGGCTTAAATATAGTTATGTTTATATGAATGATGCATTAGGATCCCTTTGGACGATCCCCTATTCGCTTGTTTATGCTTCCTCTTACAACTTCGGTTAATCATTGCACACAAATCTTGATGTCATATCATATTTCGTGAACTCGCTAATCTAATTTATCTATCTATCTATCTATCTATCTATATCCATCTATTGCCAGACAACCTTATCTCCCGAGAGGTGGACGTGAAAGTATCACCTTCATAAGCTTCTATATGCCGAGGTAACTCATTCGATTATCTAGCTTTTTTCAATTAATTTCAAAATAAATGTGTAGCTTGATCATACAAGATTATTGCGCAATGCAATATAACAATGACAAATATTAATTGTCCTGTTGATAAACATTATGTTTGCGGTAATATGAACAATTGATAAAGGTATACTCAATTAACTTCAGTAATTATATTTATTTAATTGACATTTATTAGACAGTCATAGTAAAATAAATAGATCAAGGATATAATGTGTTGGGGAAAAAATGGATTGCAATTCTCGAGGGTAATTTACTCTAGGTAAATATTTCCCCCTGTATCACATTATCTTATATTATCAGACTTGGCAATATGTAACAAACCACATGCAAAGAGTATAACATATCAGTATAAATAACTATATGTGTGGAATAATATTATCTGTGTATACCCTGGTCTATTTGTGATATCTAATAACCTGAGTTTACATGTAGTTACTCATAGTCTCACTGTTACCAAGGTAATGCACAAATTATTTATCAATATAATATTGACTACATAAATCGATTAACACAGTGCAAGTTCTCTCTCTCTCTCTCTCTCTCTCTCTCTGAGAAACCAGACTTGGCTCTTCCGTGATACCAACAGATTTTTCATATACTTTAGTAATTATTTTATTTATTGTTTCTAGGTTAGCACACATCAATTATTAGCATTCGTCTATAGAGCAAGTTAATCAGAAAGAATTAGATTGGTACTATAGCTGAATAGTTAAGCTCATAGAATTTACCCTGATAAAATTAATGTTGGTAAGCCTGTCTAGTAGGAAGTGTGTATTTTCAGCAGAAGTTTTGGTAAGGAGCTCTTTATGAAGATCCATACTAATTTCAACCTAATGTCAGAGAGCAATACAGGTGAAACGAGACTCAAACTAGCCATTTGGGGGAGGGAATGGGTAGTTTACCTTGATGCACAGGAAAATCGACTTTAAATCGCCATAAACAGAGAGGAATTTTGTATCTATGTTTAAACACTGTTGCCAGCTACTCTAAATATACTGATATTCCTGAGGGAAATGCTTTATCAACAAATTTGCCTCGATGTAAATTAATTGTTAAATATATAAATCAGACACGCCATACCTCTACCATTTGCCTTAATGTATCAATGTGATCATATGCAATGTTTTCTTTCTGGCAACAGGTAATTTAGAATCTTGATAATGATATTACCAATCTTAATGAATCCTGATCAATGTAATCAATATCCCACCGACTCGGTATTAACTGTGACTCTCATGCTTGAGGTAAGTCATCCACAGAAAGACATATTTTGACACTACAAAGGTAACTCATCTAAATAATAATAGTTTACTACTTCTGTTTATCTAATGTGTCGCTAGTTTGTAGTTTGCTAACAAAAGGTGTATGTTATATATTATATAGTATGACCTGTACTATTATTTTATTCATACCAATAAAGTGGGTGGAGAGAGAGAGAGAGAGAGTGACGTTTCAGTTACTGAAAGAGGGAATCTACTGTTCATTACGAATTAGTTTCGGGAACATTATTGTATGAACAAGTAAAAGTAAATAAGTTTAACATTCGTCACTGTATGTTATAGAACGTCACCTCCTCCCATTGTGTCCTACCCTTTTAACACTACGACAAGCTCCCTCCCTTCCCATCAAGCTGCGCCATCTATGGGGCAAAATCTTCGATTGATTCAGGGAGGGGAGTGTGAGATCTTACTATATTCAGAGCGAACAAACTACACAACGGATTTACCCAAACCCTACGACTAGGTGGCCCACGCGGAATTGCGGCCGAGTGTACATGCTCAGATTAATATGCAGGATTCGAAACTGCATAATAAATCGTAGGCTTGTGTATATTTCTTTAACTGTCTTGATAGCGTAATGCACAAGTGCGCGGAATTTCGGTGTGAGTATCCTAGGTTCGAGTCCTTGGAGTGCCATATGTATTTGTTGATTTCATTAATTGAGTTTAGAGGTAAAGTTGGTTGGTGAAAACATTTAATCATATGCCTGTGACTTCATTTCTTGGATAAGCAAGCAAGATCAGCCTTACGCCTAATATTATATGACTAGCACCACTACTAAAGAAAGAACCTGCATTTATATTTTAAGCAATACATGGTTAGAATATACAGTAGGTACATGAAATAATAAAGTAAATAATGACAGAAGCCATAGGACCTACCCCGCGCGTCCATGTTGGGAAGCCTGCATAGTCATCTCATGATCTACAGGCAATCTAATACATTACACAAAACATCTTTCCAATAACCAAAACAGCATAAATAACCACCTCTAATACACGAAATTGTCATAAAAATAGACACAGGGAATAATAGACCTAATAATAACCAAGGTATGAGTAAATAGCATAACTACGGTAGAAATATGATCACCCGTACCTCCTTTTCCTTGGCCTACACCTGCTAGCCTCTCCCTCCCGTAATTCAACTTAAATACGATAGCCAAGGACGTCTGGGGCATCATGGGCGCTTTGACACACAGCGAAGTACACT
This sequence comes from Paralithodes platypus, assembly GCA_032716605.1. Classification (NCBI taxonomy): domain Eukaryota; kingdom Metazoa; phylum Arthropoda; class Malacostraca; order Decapoda; family Lithodidae; genus Paralithodes; species Paralithodes platypus. The sequence goes on along the minus strand of CM064578.1, from coordinate 24,123,571 downwards.
TGGCAGCCAGAAATATCCCCGGAAGATGAATAATGCAGGAAGTGTGGGTTGTATAAACGTCGTCTGCACACACACGTCGCCACTGTCAGAACACAATTACGTTTTCTATGATTCCGGGTAGCATCGTGGCTTTATTGTCTATCGGTTATCTTATGCAATTAGCGTTTTGTAGCATTCACATTTTATATCCTACAAGGTTTTGATACATTAAGAGAGGTTTGAGTGGAAATGTTAGGGACGGATTTGTTTTAGGATATTCATGGACAAATTCTCATTTACGTAAGTAGGATACAACCAGCATCCCATTCTTCTTTGCCTCTTGTATTCGTCTTGCCACTAAGCATATGTAGCTTTGTTATATATGACTACGACCTCTAGTAAAGTGGAATAGGTTCCTGCTTTATCTGTTTGAACGCGTGTTTAAACAATATATCTCTCGAAAGCCTATCAAGCTTGCCAGCGACATTCGGTAAAAATATTGATCCCTCGGTTGCCAGGGATCGCAAGAGAGAATTATTAAATTTACTCTTCACCAGCTCTTCACATACCGTGACATACGTGTCCCTGTATAGAAGTACACTTGGTCAAAGAAGTATCTGCACCCCTACGCTGATCATCTGGTGTGTAGGCCTACAGCTCGGTACGGTTGGCACCTTTGCCTGCAACTATATCCATGTGTCAGAGACGATCCTTTCTGGCACATGGATATGGATACAGGCAGAGGTGCCAACCTTACCGAGCTGTACACACCAGATGATCAGCGTAGGGGGGCAGATACTTCTTTGACTAATGTATGGTAGTGCTAATAACTCATGGCTCAGCTGTCCGTACGTTTGGCTCGCTCTGTGCTGTATTAATGTCTGTCAGATGTTGCATAGGGGGGGTAAGTGTCGGAGCAAGTTTTATTTCTCGCTCAAAACGAATACAGTTTTTGATATTGCTGATACCAATTATTAACCCGTTCAGTACCGGTGGCGTCTTTTGAATGTATTGTGGCTACTACTAATCAATTTTATTCAGTTTAGGAAGGATCTTAGACAATTACCAGGCTTTGAAGTATCTCACTTAACCCTGTGTACTACCATAGACCCTTCTTAAACTACACAATCATCTAATTATTGATAGAATAAAACTGAAAAAAGGTAGCCGGTACAGAAGGGGTTAATCAAAAATATATTTAGTGCCGAAACATCACTTATTTGGCCGACTGTACATTATATATTGTCTTGCTTTTCACATATTTAATACACTATTCCGATTTCTTGCATTTATGTACAATGCTTTGTACGTTTCGTCTGTCTGTCTAACCGTGTCTGTTCGTGTGTCTGTACGCATGTCTGCCTAGCTAAGTTTGTTTTGTCTGTCTGCCTATGAATGTGCGTCTGTCTCAGTGGTTTATACCTATCAATAGTATGTACGGTCGCGCTAAGAAGTCGTGTCCCAGCTGTCCTTACGTTTGGCTTGCTCTATGCTGTATTAATGTCTGTCAGATGTTCAATACGGTGGGTAAGTGTAGGAACATGTTTGTATATTTCACTCGATATGAAGAAATGAAGCTTAGATATTGCTGATAGGGGTTATTGATAAAAAAAAATACTTGGTGCCGAGCCATCACTTATTAGCGCGACTGTACGCATGTACACGTGTATGACTGTCTGCATGACTGTATGTATGTTTGTCTACCTATATTACTGTTCGCAAAATATCAAGAACACGCCTTATGGGGTATATAGTACAGCGGTAAGCTAACCTATTGTGCATTTTTTGATAAAAGCACCAATTTTGGCACAGAGGTAGACCAATATATTATGAACAAATTTGGATGTGGAGCCATTGCCCAACTGCCCCCTGGCGGCCGTGGCGGCCATTTTCCAAAATAGCCGCCAGCAGACACCCAAAAGACACACAGAAGTTAGATAAAGTTTGCTGCTGAAGGTTTTAGTGAATGTTTATTGAATGTTTTGAATCAAGACATGCCAGATAGCTCTTAGTCACATTTTGGGAGATGCTGCTGATATTAATTAACATATTTAGGCTAATTGCAGATGAAATGGCAACAAGGAAACCCATGATCAGGCATCAAATGCTGACATTCCTTGTGAATAGGCTAGATTCATTTAAGTTGTGGAAATTTTATGTGACATTCTTCCTCTGTCTTTCAATAGCTATTCATGGACACTGCCCACGCCAATTAAGATGCCAATTAACAAAATTATTAACACAATTATGATAATTACATCGATAATACAACAATAACAGAATCAGATAGTGATAATTATGGTGGCTTGCTCTCATCAGATCAATCCTGGGCAAGTCAAATGTTATACTTCTGTGGTCAATGGACACTACTACATTTAATTATCATGTTACATTAATTTCTAGAATTAATGAATGGGGACAAAAGAATCTAGTTTGCTTTAATGCACAGAAAACCAAGTACATTCAATTTTCTAACCGACAGAATCTCACTGACTCCCATATATATTTTAATGATGTAAATATTCCCACTTCCCCTAGTATTGACATTCTTGGTGTAACATTAACTACTAACTTGAGCTGGACACATTATGTTAGAAGCATTGCTAAGAATGCCTCTAAAAAACTGGGACTCCTGTACAGAGTTCGAGAATTCTTCACTGACGAGCAGTTGGCCGTAATATATAAAAGTCATGTGCGTTCTCAGATGGAGTACTGTTCACCTCTGTGGGGTGGAAGTGGAGTGGTTGCATTGAGGCAGTTGGACAAAATTCAAAATAAAGCTATTAGATTAATCAATAACCCTGCAATCACACAGGACCTTCCTACATTATCCATACGAAGAAAAGTTGCATCCCTTGCATTATTCTACAGATATTTTCACAGCAATTGTTCCGAGGAACTTGCTTCAATTGTGCCGCCTCTCCACATCTTTCCCTGTAGAACTAGGGCAGCTGAGAGCGCCCATGAATTTACACTTTCTCCTCTACAATGCAGAACTTCTGCTTATCAGAATTCATTTATCCCCAGAGCTACTACTCTTTGGAATTCACTTCCCTCGAATTGCTTTCCACAAACTTACAATCTACAAATGTTTAAATCCAGTTGTTACAAACATTTTATGAATGGAGGATGCCTTTAGGCACATGGACCTTTTTGTTTTATCTGTGTTTTTCCTTCCTCCGTTCATTGTCTCTTAAAATTGTTTTTTGTTTTTTTTATTTAACACATAATCTTCTAAATGCAATATGCAGATAAGTTCACTGTTTTACAGTACCTGTGTACTGTCTGGAACAGTTCAGAATCTTCATCTTAAGTTTGCGAGTTCAGTTCTGAGAGCACTCCCCGTCGCAAGCACACAGTGGTGTGCATTCCAAACTGGCCTTCTTGCACTTGCACTTCTTGATGCAGCCCTTCTGGCATTTGCAGGAGACAAGCTCCCGGCAGACCTTGGATGCCTCGGGGAGCGTTGTCCAGAGAGGTTCGTAGATGTCGCTGGTCTTGATCCAACCCCAGTCGGTTGGTGATGGCAATGTTGGTGCAGGAACCAGGGACTGACCCCAGACATGTCCGCCCTGGTATATTGCTCGTCGGACGTGCTGCTTCAGGGCTGCACTTGTCGGTGGGATCAGCTGGACATTGCTGTTCTTTGCAAACAGTTTGCGGCGTGCCTTGTCGATATCGGTTGCGGTGCTTGTTCTGTCGTAAAGCAGGATGACGAACCTCTCGATGGTGTGCATGGCATCTTCATCAATATGATCCGGTGCAGTGGAGAGGTCAGTGAGTGTCTGGGTCAGCTGAGGTAGAGCTGTGCACACTGCCCATGCTGTCCTCTTGCCATGTCCGTGGAAGCAGGAGACCGTGTCGCAGCCCGTCAAAGCATGAAACATCGGTAGTGCCTGTGCTTTCTCAGGGCCCAGAGCCCACGCCATCTCATGGGCTGCCAAGAACCAGAAAGCCTTGCCCGTGCCGAAGGACACCCACACTTCGGCTTCCTCCTCCAGGGTGCGTGCCAGAGCCACTGCCAGGACAACAACATCAGTGTCAACTGTGCGGATGAGGATCTTCTTGTGGCCATTGTGAGCAGCGTGAGCGGCATGCAACATCATGCGGCTGTCGGCTTCTTCGTGGTTGCAAGGAGCCAGGGCTGCATTATCTAGGAGTGGTGGCTTGCTCAAGACATCATCTCCTTCAGTGATGACCAGCTCCTTGTCTGCAAGCTGGAATGAGTCATGGAGGACGCCAGAGAGGGAGCTGAACAGCTCTGTCTTGTTCTCGTCGACTCTGAGGAAGCTGGCCCAGTTCCCGGGGATCGTTGCACCACCCACCACCCGTCTTCTCACCCCTTTTCCGCGCTTGGCTCTTGCTGTACCCTTCAACGAGTCTCTATTGTAGCGGTCCCACACCAGGTCCAGTTGCGTGGCTTGATGGAGTTTTGAGAGTATGTAGGGCACAAAGACCTGCTGTGCATACTCGTTGAAGCTTTTTGCTGTAGCTGGCTTCAGCATCTGGATGATGACCGCTCCATCTAGCACAATGCAGCTGGTTGGAGGAACCTCAGACTTGGGCTGACTGAGGTCTTCTAGACAAGCAGTGCGGTGGGACAGATGGCCCGACTGGCTGGCATGTCCTGCTGGCTTGCGTGGTATGCAGCCCATGAAGTGTTCTCCACTGGAGAAGTTTCTTGTAGGGCAACTTGGGTGTGTTGTAGCCAGAGATGCTCTCTTTCAGCATGTTGCTTGAGGCCGCTGTTGTTGCTCAGGGATGTCACGCTGGTAGTTGGCACGGGGGTTTCTTGATGCTGCCGACGGATGGGACATCTGTATAGTAGTGCGGCAAACGGTCAACTGTTTTGAGGCCTCTTTCGTTTGGCCCTCCGAGGATGATGATGCTGCGGTCAATGCCGGCCCCAGGGACCGCAGGGTGTTGCATGAGGGAAATAGCAGTCCCATGGAATGACTGTTTTGCTGTGGTGGAACTTAGGTTGTGGTCGATATTGTCTACCGCGGCAGTCGTGAAGACTCTGCCTCTCATCTTGGGAGGGCAGACTACTTGCTCCTGGTGGTAGAGGCGGCAGGCACTGTTCCCCAGCTGTGTGGAAAGGGACAGGACCCGATCATAGGAGATAGAAATCCCCATGTGTGCCAGCCTGTCGACGAGCTCCCTCTTGCGTGTGTGTGCATGTAGCATTAGGCCGATGTAGGTTGGAACTGGCGTCTCCTGCGTGGTGGCGTGCCTGACTGGGCGAGGCGTACTGCCTGTGGCGGCCCGTCGGTGCATAACGCTGTTGAACTTGAGGAGCTGGGCGATGCTCAGTGCCGCTGGTGTTGTGCTTTCACTCTGGTGCTTGATACTGGGACCTTCCAAGATCATAGTGACCAAGGCAAGCAGCATGGGTGGCACGGAGTCCTGTTGGCATCCTGCAGGAAACCCGTTGAACACCTTGGCATCTCCGATGATGTGGCGTCTCACAATTTGGGCAGCACGCGCAAGGTGGACAGCATCAAGGTCTCTGTCCAGTTCACAAGCCTTTGTCAGGGCATCGCCGAGGTCTTCATTGAATGCAAGCAGGACATCGCACCCCTGGTGCTGTGCACACATGTTAGGAAAGTGAGAAAGCAGTCTCTGCTTAAGACGGGTCGTGTGCACCCTGCCCTCATGCTTGACTCCCAGCTGTTCCATCCTTGACGTGTATAACTGCGCCAGGTCAGCAAGTTTGAAGACCGGAGACGTCTCGTCATCCATGTGAGCTTCTTCAATAAATACCACCAGCTCTGCGAAAGCAAGTCCTGCTATTGCGTGTTCATCGTCTGTACCTTTGCCCGCCATTCTTAATCTTCCGTGCGTGATTGTACAAGTTCAGGAGACAATTTCGGTGGTACTTGGCCTCCTGTGCAACCATGTCCCCAGCGTTCAGTTGCGTCAGGAGGTCCATGTCGTCCAGAATCAGTGCGCACGACCTGACACGTAAGTCCAGTTGGAATGTCGCAGCTTCATGAAGACCAGCACTACCAGGAGCTTCTCCGCAGAAGAAGCATTTCACTTCTTGGTGTTTCGTCTCAGTACTTGATGGTCGTGACAGATATCGAGTTCGCTTGCGGGCAACAACTTCCTCTTCTTCGTCGGCGCCTATTTTCAGGTGCCTCTTCTCAGCTCTGTCTAACTTGGTCTTGTTATACCTCAGCCTGCAGGTCTTGTGGTATCGTGCATTGTTGGTGCTCAATTCTGCTTCAACGCCACTGCCTTCATCTAATCGGCTCAACAGAAAAGCGTTGGGGAGCAATCCAAGCTCATTGAACCTTCTCAGATGTCCAGCGAGAATGCTGTAGCTGCTCCCCTTGTCTTGGCGTGTATTCTGGGATGGACTTGTCAGCGACTCTGGCGTCGTTTCTTGGCATATGAAGCATAATGACCAGTCTGTCCCTGTTGCTGGCTGGGCGGAGGTAGACGGAGCTGCTTCTGCACCACGAGGCTCAACGAGTTTGAAGCTCTTCGACATTGTTCTGGAAATGGAAAATGACAAAGTTGTATGAAAGGAGCACTCAGAATCCAAGTGAATTAGGACATGTTCAATTGAGAGATGTTTGTCATGGTTGTTTTGCTAATCTATGAATAATTCAATAAATCGATAATAAGATAAGATTCTAAAAACACATGGGCACCTTTCTTTGTTGTTAAGTGCTACCCTACATAGCAACAACACGCAACATAATGTTTGCACAACATTGCAGATTCAAAACAATCATTTTTTCCTGCACACTTACTCAGTACATCTCATTCACCTAGGGATAAGTCTTCCTCGGCAGCCACATGGCGGCCATTTTGGAAAATGGCCGCCACGGCCGCCAGGGGGCAGTTGGGCGATGGCTCTACATCCAAATTTGTTCATAATATATTGGTCTACCTCTGTGCCAAAATTGGTGCTTTTATCAAAAAATGCACAATAGGTTTGAATATCCTAGGTAAACCGCCCCACTGAAATATTCCTTTTAAACTCATGGCCGAGTCAATGTTTCCTTCATGTATCCCCTTCTGTACCGGCGACGTCTTTTTAATTTTATTCTGGCAATTATAAGACGATTATATTCGGTTTACGACGGATTTCTCTCACTTCCATTAACTTCGTATTTAGCCTTTCCCGGTACTCCCTCTCTTTTGTACTTTTCTCTAACTAACTTTTATTACTTCTCATACTTCTACCATTCTCCTGTAACTCCTAACTCTCAGCATTCCCTCCACCAGATAATGATCAGACATATTGGGAGTATGAACATGATTAGATAAATATCCAGTATTCGAGAATGGATAATAAGTCGAAGGCGTGTGCATAATATAAACCTTTTAACCGTCCTGGTGGTGTAATGGTTAAGGTGGCAAAAATCTGTGTGTGATAACCCGAGTTCAAATCCCGGCGGATCATGTATACTTTATTTAATTTCATTGGGGGTGTTTCGTGTTGTGGTGAAATTAATAAAATATAGATTATCAGTAGGTTCAGGGATATTTCGTAGCGAGGCCGGTCTATATGATCTGTGCCCCATGAATATTCTTTCCTCTCACTTAAACATTAGGCTTACCATAGCGCGGTTGGGAGTATGAACATGATTAGATTAATATCCAGTATTCGAGAATGGATAATAAGTCGTAGGCGTGTGCATAAACCTTTAACCGTCCCGGTGGTGTAATGGTTAAGGTGGCAAAAGTCTGTGTGTGATAACCCGGGTTCGAATCCCGGCGAATCATATATACTGTAATTAATTTCATTGGGGGTGTTTGGTGTTGTGGTGACATTAATAAAATATAGAATACCCTCAGCCTCGCTTCTCAGCACATCCACATCCAGCAGTCTACATAATCTTTCCCTTGTTACCAACACATAATCCATTAATGCCCTCTCTACAATCTCTCCTCTCGTAAGTCTATGCCATTTATACTTGTGTCTCTTTTTGAAGAACGTATTTCCTACACTCATTCTACACTTTCCACATATATTAATCCTTCTTTCTCCACTCTCGTTTACACCAAACCAAAACTACCTATTACTCCCTCAACAGATTCATGGCCTACTCTAGCATTTAGGTCCCCTGAACCTACCAGTGCTACCACATTTTAATTTTCCTCAAACTCTTGTAGACAATGCTTCATATCTTCCCAAAAGCCCTCCACCTCCTCTATTGTCCTCTCACTTCCTGGCCCAAATTCACTCAGAAATACCCTCCTTTCACCCTTAAACCACGTTCACACTCACATTATCCTTGATGACACCTCTCTCTACTATTTTATAAACTCTTTCAACTCCTCCTTCGCAAATATAGCCATACCCTCTTTCGCTCGGACTCTCTCATCTACTCCAGACTTTCTACCTTTCATATTTCTAAAATCCACTTTACCCTCTCCTTTCATATTTGTTTCACTCAGCGCAAGCACGTCATACTTTACTCTTTCAAACAACTTTCCAATTTCCTCACGCTTCTCATTCATTCCACATCCACGCACATTTAAAGCTCCTATCCTTAGGGTTCAGGACCACGAACGCGTTCCCTCGCCCCAATTGCTGTCTCTTTTAGTAGGTAGATTTATTTCAAGGGAAGGAGGATTCCTAGCCCCTCAACCCAAGCCCCTGTCTTTTACGCCTCGCAGGAAAATGCAGTGGGGGGGAGATTCTTACCCCTCCACCACAGAGGAGGCTATCTGCACCAGATAGTGGCAGGCGCTGGGGTCGCCGCATCCCTGCACCATTTGATATGTAGAAATGTAGACGGAGAAAAAGATAGAAAAGGCTATGGGAAGTAGAGGACACCAACCCTCACTCTGACAAAGAGTCTATCCACCACTAAAGATAGCCAATATACTGTATATTTAAATCCCAATCCTCTAAAAGGGTTAAACGAAGCTCTAAACCTGGCGCTTATCTGTCGTTGAACACTAACCATCCGGTAGGGTTCACTTTCTATTGCACGATTACTATAACTACTGAGCCGGGGTTTGATGTTGCAAGGACTTTAGGAACGAGAGAGGAATTTATTGGGCTGGAAGCATGCATTATTTCTATATTTACCCTGCACGCTGACTATTGGGTATTGCTATCTATTGATTATAGTTGAGTGATTTCTGTATTTCATATATACATTTATTTATTTATCATTATTATTATTATTTTTTACGGGTGGATAGGACTCGTTAGCCTTGGTCGGCAACTCATCTAGGGGAGACAACCTTATACAAATGCGGGTGGATGGGACTCGACAGCCTTGGTTGGCAACCTGTCTAGGGGAGTAAACCTGATACAAATCCGTACTGCTTACCTAAGGGTAAGGCAGGTTAGTGGATGGATTAGCCGAACACCACTGTAGAAAAAGAGTGCTAACAAGATACACAGAGGAATACTCGGAGTCGGACGGATCCTAAATTGAGTGGTCAATCCTGTAAGTCCTTCACTAAACTGTCTCGGGTTGTCCCTCTCACAGGGAATAGATCCGCTTGGGGGCATTCTGTGTATGGCCACCCTCGTAAGGGGAGTAAGGCGTCCGGCAATAGATAGATTATTATTATTATTATTATTATTATTATTATTATTATTATTATTATTATTACTAACTTTGTATTAATTAATATCTTTTAAAATTGGCCACAGTTTCATTGTAGTGATATTAAAACTTACACGGCTCCTGTTAACACGGTGACGTCCTTTTAATTGTACTCTGGGTTCTATTAGAGTTTAGACGATTGCATAAGTTTAAAAAAGGCCTCCAGCAATTACCAGCCTTCGAACTATCTCACATAACCCTTTTTACCACGAAAGATCCTTCTTAGGCTGCACACAATCGTCTAAATGTAGCTAGAATAAATTGAATAAGACGTCGCCGTTACAGGTGGGGTTAAATAGGATAATAGGCGCTATTCAAAGCATGTGTGGTGGCAATCAACTGGGAATATACATCATGTCAACTGTTAATAACCCCTTCGGTACCGATGGCGTCCTTTTTGGGGTACTTTGGTTACTGTTAGACAATAATATATGGTTTAGGACAAATTTCTAGCAATAAAAAGACTACAAAATATCTCTACCAACCCTTTTAACTACCACAGATGCTTCATAAGCTGCATACAATCGTCCAAATATAACTCAAGTCAGTTAGTCCTTTCCTCAACAAGGGGTAGGGAGGATCAGCAAGAGACGCAATAAAGGAAAAAGAGGTGACAGGAGAAGACCACATTTAACAGTTCGCCCACAAACATATCTAGATAGAAAAAAACCCCGACTCCCCGGTACAGAGAAGCGGGAAACATGCGACAGTAAACTATCTATTTATCTATCTATTGCATGACGCCGTGACCCCCGAAGGGGTGGGCACGAACGAACCGCCCCCATGCACCTCTGTCCCCAGTCAGTCGACGCCCTTCCTCCCAACCAGCACCGCCTTCATTCATATACTTCCTCACTCCATCCTTCCACCTCTCCCTCTCTGTCCTTCCACCTCGCTCTCGTACACCCTCTTAGTCATTCTCTACCTTCCTATACGTTCCATATAACCGAATCATCTCAAGTTGTTCCTTTTCACACTTTCCAGCACATCTACCTCCACACCACACCTCCTTACTTCCTCATTCGTCTGTCTATCCTTCCATGTAACTTCTCACGCACTTCTCAAGTAACTCATTTCCACCGCTCTCACTCTTGGTCTGAGTCTCTTCCCAAACGTCCATGCTTCGTTTCCGTAAGTTAGTGTCGGGATTACCACACTGTCATGCAAGGAGTTCTTCATTTCCATACTGACCACACTATTTCTTGTTACTGCTCTCAACGTTCCTACAACCCTCTTCCCCTGTTGCACCACTGCATTCAACGTTCCTACAACCCTCTTCCCCTGTTGCACCCTCTCCCGCACTTCTTCATCCATAGTCCCATCTTTACTCAACACACTGCCCAGATATTTAAAAGAGCTGACGATCTCCATAGCCTGACCGTTCAACTTCACCTCACACTCTGTGACTTCACCCCTTTCGAAGACCATAACCTTGCTCTTCCCCACGTTTACCTTCAAATTCCGTATTTCGCACACTGTTCCAAATTCATTTACCAGACCCTGCAACTCCCATTCATTATCGCTCATCAGAACTGTATCATCCGCAAACAGCAGTATAGGCAGCTTCCACTCATTTCCCTCCCTTTTCAGCACTACACCAACATCCACTGCTCTTCCTAGTAGTTCTTTCATGACTCCATCCATATATACAGTAAACAACCACGGGGGCATCACAATCCCCTGTTTCAACCCAACACTCAGGTCAAAGAACTCGCTCTGCTCATTCTCAACACGTACTGCCGCCTTTGTACCCTCATACATGCTCTTCACTGTTTTCAGCAACTTGCCATCTACTCCGTATATTCTAAGTACTTTCCACATGCCTTCTCTATCTACTCTGTCATAGGCCTTCTCCAAGTCCATAAAGGCAACATACACCTTTAGTTGTTTCTCCAGATATTTCTCCACAACACAATTCAGGGTAACAATCTGATCTACACATCCTCTTCCCTTCCTAAAACCTCCCTGCTCGTCGCCTATCCATTTCTCTGTTCTCACTCTCACTCTCTTAACCCTTAATTAGCGGCGAGCAACATAAGTCGAGTTAAATAAAGCTGGACTATGTGGCGGCGCTCGACATAACTCGAGTGGCAATTTCAGCACGTAATGTGGCTGAGAGAGAGAGACAAGTGGTGGCAGGAGACTAGCGAGCGTATGACTGCTCCAGACCACCGCGGCGAACCTACTGACACAAATCTCAGCTCCCTCCTCCCTCTCTCACTCGCTACATACTCAATTATGTACCGAAAGTACCGAATTACCTGCTTTTTGCACTCGCGTTGCACGGTTATTGCAAGAAAACTATCCATCATACAAGGATCGTTATGGTGTCATTCGAAAGCTCTGTTTATGCCCTTTCAGGGATAGATACTTGTTTTACGTTCTGGGTCTTATTTAGGCATGAAAATGATCACGTAAACAGCCCTATTTTGGCTAAAAACACCCCGCTGGGCGGTACACATAAATAAACCGCATAGGCCGCTCGTAAGGTGTTAATCACTACCCTACTGTACACCTTCCCTACTACGCTTAAAAGACATATTCCTCGGTGGTTACCACACTCCTCTTTCCCCTTTGCCCTTATATAGGGGGACTATGATGCCAGTCTTCCAGTCATCGGGTGCATTCTCCTTCTCCCATGCTAGTATGCACATTTTCCATACCCATTCGATCACTATCTCACCACCATACCTCAACATTTCCCCACACACTCCATCTGTTCCTGGGGCTTTCCCCAACTTCACTCTTTTCATAACTTCCCACACTTCTGACCTCCTGATCCCCACCTCCTCCTCCACTACTTCTCCTCTTCTCCCTCCCATACCATATCCAACTATGTTTGCTGGCTCTTCATTCCTTACATTTAGCAAGTCATTGAAGTACTCCCTCCATCTTTCGACTCTCTCTTGCTTCTCGGCTAGCATTCTCCCATTCTTATCTTTCACACCCTTACTGTTTCCCTTGCTACCTTCCCTAACTTTCTTGACTTCTTTCCAGAACAGTTTCTTACACTCCCTCCATTTTACACTCAGATTCCTTCCAAATTCCTCATCTACTCTTCTCTTACTTTCCTTCACTACTCTCTTCACCACTCTCTTTCTCTCCACGTACCTCGCTCGTTGATGCCTCTCCAAATCTTCATTCCCTCTACTACCCAACCACTCTCTATATGCTTTCTTCTTGTCTTCCACAGCTATTTTTACCTATTCTGTCCACCATGCTGTACCTTTCACTCCCCTCCCTCTTCTCCTCACTCCACACACCTCCTCACATGCTGCACAGATCTCTTCCTTAAAGACCTTGCTTATCTCCTCCACTTCCTCCATATCTTCGAGGTCGAACCCAGCTAGTCGTCTTTCTACTGCTCTCCTGTACTATTCCCTGATTTCCTCCTCCTGTAGCCACTCCACCCTCCTCACCATTCCACCTTCCTCTCGCCTCCCTCCAGCTCTCCTCACCCACTTCTTTTGTATCCTAACCTTAGCTACTACTACATAATGATCAGACAGACCCCCTCCAATACCCCTATACACCCTAGCATCCATCACAGATTTCTTCATTATTTCATCCACACATATAATCAATCAGTGACTTTCGTTCCACCACTGTCTTTTCCTTCATCGTCCACACCGCTTTCCATGTGTATTGTGTACCTGTGTATCAATCTGTGTCGGAAGAAGGTGTTGGCTATCCACAACCTCCTCGGCACACATACGTGCACAAGTGCACTACAAAGGAGTACAAAGGAGTACAAAGGAAATCAAGCAACAACAGATCTAGTGACCCTTCTAGGCTGCTTGTCCTCCAAAACACTGAGGATCAAGTGTCCAAACAGTGGTTTAGAGTGGGTAAGGGAACATTGGAAAGGGAACTACTGCCCTGGAACTAAAGTCCGTGGCAGGATTAGGAAGTTAGTAGGGGACAGATGGGTTAATAACTGAGGGGGGGATAAAATAAAGTTATTAATTTACAAACGCAGTCAGTCGCGGGTTTGATGCGAGATATTTGTCTAAGCGGAGTTTAAATGAATCAACGGTGCTGCAGTCTATAACGTCTCAGGGAAGCCCATTCCACAAGTTGACAACTCGATTGAAGAAGAAATTCTTAGATTCGTGTAAGTTAAAAGATTTACCAATAATTTAGCAACCGTTTCCCTGCGTGTAATTAGATTGGTCGATAGTGAAGTACTTACTACAGTTCATATTGTCGATGCCTTTGATGATTTTGAACACTTGAATTAAGTCACCTCTTAATCTGCGCTGGGTTAAAGGAAATAGATTTAATTCTCTAAGACGCTCTTCGTATGGTTTGTTCTTTAGGCTAGGTATCATTTTGGTAACTCTACGTTGAACTCGTTCTAGCTTGTTTATATCTTTTTGGTAATAAGGGCACCAGGATTGAACGCAGTATTCCAGAAGAGGGCGGACTAAGGAATTGTAAAGGGTTAGGATAACTTCTTTGGATTTACGCTCAAATGACCTGCCTATAAAGCCAATTATTTTGTTTGCCTTCTTAACAACTTCTGAACATTGTTGACTCGGTTTTAGGTTACTCGATATTGTTACTCCCAGATCGGTTTCTCTGTTTACATTCTTAAGCTGAGTGCCATTCATCGAATAGTTTGCTTTCTCATTTAGGTATCCGATATGTAGTACTTTACATTTATCCGCATTGAAACTCATTTGCCAAATTTGGGCCCAACATGACAATTTATCTAGATTGTGTTGCATATCTTCAACTTGTTCTTTTGAGAGTACACTATTTGCAATTTTTGTATCGTCAGCAAATTTTGAGATTGTACAGGTGAGACCCTCATCTATGTCGTTGATGTAAATTAGAAAGATAATTGGTCCTAGTACCGATCCCTGGGGTACCCCGCTACTTACATTGGTCCATTTAGATGCCTTACCGTTTATGACTACTCTTTGCTTTCTGTCGCTGAGCCAATTTTCTATCCATTTCAACACACCGTCTTGTATTCCATGCACTTTTAGTTTTAGCAGTAAACGTTTGTGGGGAACTTTGTCAAAGGCCTTTTGAAAATCAAGGTATATAATATCTACAGCTTTACTCTCATCGTAGAGGTTGAGGATATCGTGGAAGAAGTCTAAGAGGTTTGTTTAACAGGAACGTGTTTTACGAAAGCCGTGTTGAGTATTTTTAAGTATGTTATTTTCCTCTAAGTGATTTACGAGTCTGTCTCGTATGACCGTTTCTAGCATTTTACATACAACTGAGGTTAAGCTAATTGGACGATAGTTACTGGGTAGGGATTTGCTGCCTTTTTTGAATATCGGTGTTACGTTGGCTAGCTTCCACTGATCAGGCATAGTTCCAGACTGCAAGGATTTATTGAATAGTAATGTCAGTGGCTTGGAGAGCTCATCCTTAGCTTCCTTTAGAACTCTAGGCGAAATTGTATCAGGTCCAGGCGTTTTATTTACCTTGAGTTTATCTAAACAATTCAATACTTCTCTCTCTGTAACGGTGATATTGCTTAGAACATCTGAATTATCAATCTGAATCGGCGATGGTGTAGGGATATCACTGAGGTCTTCTGTTGTAAAAACTGATGCAAAGAAGATATTGAGGGCATTACTCATTTGTACTTCGTCTTTGGTGTATTCTCCATTTTCATCGACTAACGGTCCAACAGTTGAAGTAACTACTTTTTTCTTTCTAATATAACTATAGAATTCTTTCGGGTTTGTTTTACTTTGATTCGCAATATGTAACTCTAAGGTCTTTTTACTTTGCTTAATTAACTTTTTGGCTTTGCGTCGTAGCTCTACAAATTTCACCCATTCTTCGTCATTTTGTGAGGATTTTAATCTATCATTAGCAAATTTGTTAGCAAGCAGGCAGTTTGAAATATCTTTATTCCACCATTTGGGCTTATTATTATGGCCTGGACGCCGTATTTTCGATGGTATGCAGTCTTGCACTGCTTTTAGGTAAGTGGTTTCGAATAAATAACACTACCATTCCCATTCACCTCTGACGGAACCCCCCACCCTCCCACCACTCCATCAACTTTCCTATCACCCACCTTACCATTCATATCCCCAATCAGAAATATTCTTTCGTTCTTGTCAAACTTATCCAGGCATGCCTCCACATTCACCCAGAACTCCTCTTTCTCTCTTACAAGTTTATCCTCTGTCGGAGCATACACACACACAATCACCCACGTTTGTATTCCTACTTTCATTCTCACCCACACAATCCTTGATCCCACAGACCCATATTATCTTACACACTCCTTCCATTTGTTACTTACAAACAAACACGCACCTTCTCTCGCTGCTCCTTCACTCACTAGAGCACACACACTCATTCCACACTCCCACTCTCTCACTTCTGTACCCTTCCATTTGGTCTCCGTCATTCCACATGCATCCAGCCTGGCA
This sequence comes from Paralithodes platypus, assembly GCA_032716605.1. NCBI lineage: Eukaryota > Metazoa > Arthropoda > Malacostraca > Decapoda > Lithodidae > Paralithodes > Paralithodes platypus. The sequence continues at coordinate 24,107,598 of CM064578.1, read as the reverse complement.
TTCACTAACACTTCCAGTACGTCTCTCTCTTTTGTGCCATCATTCATGCCACTCACATTCCTTGTACCTATTCTCAGAATGTCCGTAAGCTTTTCCGGGTGGGGGTCGCAAGCCCACCGACCCAACCTTTTTAGTCGCTTCTTACGACACGCAGAAGCACGTGGGGCATATTCTAATCCCTTACCCCCAGGGCCAGTAAACTATATATATATATATATACAGGGTGATTCAGAATTGTATGCATTAAATTGGAGGACGACCTCATTGGATAATTTTAAACAACAATGTTTTTATGGTAAAATGTAGAATTATACATAGTTTGGTTGTTATAGTACATGTACGATGTTGTATTAATGAGGGTGGAAGGTGAAGGGAAACCTGCGTAGATTTCCGAGGATATTTTTCACACATCTTGAGTACAGGAGTACAGTGTGTTGCTGGCACATGGGGGCCACTTTAAATTTTTTGTTTTAGCCTATAGCAAAGAGGAGCACACTGTCGAGATCTGTGAATAAATGTTTACAAAAATATATGTGGGTTTCCCTTCACCTTCCACCCTCATTAACGCCTTACGAGCGGGCCCGTCAGTTTTTTCCACTACCCGCCCAGCGGGTTTTTCTTACCCTGACTGGCCTTGTTTCCGTGCTCTTTTTCATGCATAAACAAGAGCCAGAGTGTAATACAATTATGTATCCCTGAAAGGGCGTAAATTGAGTTTTCCAATGACACCAGAACCATCCTTCTACGACCACGCGTTCTCTTGCAATGATCGTGCAACACGAGTGTAAAAACCCTAAAATACGGTAATTTCCTCACATAGTTCCCTGTGTGGCGAGGTAGGGAGGGTGGATGTGTGTGGAGTATATGTCAGTAGGCGCACAGGGTCCGTGCCGAGCGGTCATGAGGTAACCTACGCTCCTCCCGTCGCTCGTCTCTCTCTCAGAGCAATTCTTGCTCAAAAATTGCACACAGACTTGAGTTAGGCCCCGCTACATAGTCCAGATTTTTAGATACGGACTTAAGTCGGGCCCCGATAGACAAGGGTTAATACAACATCGTAAATGTACTGTAACAGCCAAACTATGTATAATTCGACATTTTAGCATGGATACATTGTTGTTTAAAATTATCCAAGGAGGTTGTCCTCCAATTTAACACCTTACGAGCGGCCTATGCGGTTTATTTATGTGTACCGCACAGCGGGGTGTTTTTAGCCAAAATAGGGCTGTTTACGTGATCATTTTCATGCCTAAATAAGACCCAGAACGTAAAACAAGTACCTATCCCTGAAAGGGCATAAACAGAGCTTTCGAATGACACCATAACGATCCTTGTATGATGGATAGTTTTCTTGCAATAACCGTGCAACGCGAGTGCAAAAAGCAGGTAATTCGGTACTTTCAGTACATAATTGAGTATGTAGCGAGTGAGAGAGGGAGGAGGGAGCTGAGATTTGTGTCAGTAGGTTCGCCGCGGTGGTCTGGAGCAGTCATACGCTCGCTAGTCTCCTGCCACCACTTGTCTCTCTCTCTCAGCCACATTACGTGCTGAAATTGCCACTCGAGTTATGTCGAGCGCCGCCACATAGTCCAGCTTTATTTAACTCGACTTATGTTGCTCGCCGCTAAATAAGGGTTAATGCATGCACTTCTGAATCACCCTGTATATAGTATACAGTATATATATATATATAATATATAATATTATATATATATATATATATATATATATATATATATATATATACTTTATAATATATATATATGTATATATATACTATATATATATATATATATACAGGGTGTCCCAGGAGGAAAGGGCATAACTTTGGGAAATGATAGAACAAAATATTCTAATACTAAAATGTTCTATAAGAAATATTCCAACTCTCGACCGTTATAGAGATATTGCATATTGAAAATGGTATTTTCTTCAGTATATATTTCCCCATAAGGCTGGCCTAGCTGTCCCAGTGCCTACCACACCTACATCTTTCTGCAATAATTTTGCCATGTTATTATTAAGATACTATAATTCTGTAAGTTGCAGAATTATTATAGACATATTCGCTCACTATGGACCAGTTGAAAACTATTTGACATGGAAGAGTCCATTACTGTGATGCGGGGGAGGACACTAAATTAAATCTTCAATATCTTTTTAATGGTTAAGATTTGGACTTTTTGTTATAGAACAATTTATGCTTAGAATGCCCTGTTTTATCATATCCCAAAGTTATGCCCTTTCCTCCTGGGATACCCTGTATATATATATATATTTTTTTCCCAGTTAGCCTAACAGTAAATTGAATCCCCTTAGCTATTGATTATTCAATACCTAACCTATCCGCGGCGAGACTCCGAATCATTAAACGTCCTGTGGGGCAAAGCTATTGCATTAATTTCTGACGAAAATCGTCATTATCCGATAAATATCGTTATTACTTATTCATATGCACCTATTTTATGTTTAATATGAAGATAGTTACATGTTACAACAATAAAACAAGTGGGAATAGTATTTGGGGGGTGACAAACACGAAATATTGCCGAGCGGTTCATTCATGGAGTTGACAGAGAGCGAAACTGCACCCTCCCTTCACGAGCTCTAGAGCGAGACTGGAGGTAGTGCGGGCTAGTCTCTCTCTCTCTCTCTGCTCCCTCCACACCCCTCCCTTTCCACCTTGGAACCGGGTTGGGAGTTTTGGCGCCATAAATAAACAGATAATCACAGGAATAAAAGAAAAATAGGTGATAATTGATGGTGGTGGTGGTGGTGGTGGTGGTGGGGGGGGAGTTTGAACACGTGGAGGAGTGATACGAAGTATGGAGAGGAATATCTCACATATTTACACATTCTTTTGTTTTGAGTGACAGTGGGATGTTTGGAAAGGCTTTTTTTAGGCCATGGCTCATATGAGGACGCTCGCCCTCCTAGGGTTCAGACTCAAATGAGGACGCTCGCCGTTTATGGATTAAGGGGAAGTATTTTTTCTGAACCTCTTCTCTTTCATGTTTAGCCCAATTAGTTAGGAGATTTTAAGACATTCGCCCCATTAGTTTGGCGATTTTACGACCTTTCGCCCTATTTAGGTGTCGATTTTGTTCAAGGCGAGCGATAGCGAGACTAATTTAGGAGGAACTGGCCTTTGGCCAGGAAATTTTTCTACCGAAGAATGAACACATTTATCTAGAAGGGGGGTCTAGACAGTATTTTGTTAAAGCTTCATAGAGGTCTAAGGAGAAAAAGAAAACAAATATAGGTACCGGTAAAAATAAAATACAAACAAATAAATAATATATCTATCTATTGCCTGACGCCGTGATCCCCGAAGGGGTGGCCACGAACGAACTGCCCCCATGCACCTCTGTCCCCAGTCAGTCGACGCCCTTCCTCCCAACCAGCACCGCCTTCATCCATATACTTCCTCACTCCATCCTTCAACCTCTCTTTTGGTCTACCTCTCCCTCTTTGTCCTTCCACCTCGCTCTCGTACACCTTCATAAGTCATTTTCTCGCTTCCCATACGTTCCATATGGCCGATCCATCTCAAGGTGTTCCTTTTCACACTTTCCAGCACATCTACCTCTACACCACACCTCCTTCTTACTTTCTCGTTCGTCTGTCTATCCCTCCATGTAACTTCGCACGCACTTCTCAAGTAACTCATTTCCACCCCTCTCACTCTTGGTCTCTGAGTTTCTTCTCAAACGTCCATGCTTCGCTTCCGTAAGTCAGTGTCGGGATTACCACACTGTCATGCAAGGACTTCTTCACTTCCATACTGACCACCCTATTTCTATAATATAACGTCCCATTAACGGAAACTAACTACTGGAACTGCTATGTCTCTGCGTCATATTCTTGCGCAGTGTTCATACTTAGCAACATTATTTAGTTATACAATATTCGTAATAACCGCGTAATGGGCTACCTAGCGCCATAGTGGGATCAAGAACGATAGACAGCTTCAAGATAAAATTAGATAGACATATTAACGAGATGGGTTGGGTGTGTGAGGGATCTGCCTTGTGTGGACCAATCGGGTTTCTGCAGACTCCCAGTTTCTTTTGTTGTTGTAATCAAGATGTGGACATGACAATTTACCGCCAGATGAAATATAACCAACTATACCTCCACTTACTCATCCTCTCTCTCAGACAAACATGGTATACTAATCCAGATACAAAACAAGAAAACCAGGTACAAAGGAATAGAAAGGAAGGCAAGCAGCAACAGACATAATGGTCAATACTAAACTGCTTGTAAATATATATATATATATATATATATATATATATATATATATATATATATATATATATATATATATATATATATATATATATATATATATACCGTATATATATATATACTGTATATATACCGGTACTGTATACTGTATATATATATATATATATATATATATATTGTTACGATTTCTCTTCAGAACTCATACAAAGTCTAAATAGGCCTCGGACACAACAACGCGGATCTGACTACTTCAGAAGACAGGTAGGGTTAATATCCCAATTCATGTAAATCTACACTGCTATCGCATGGAAGGAAATCATATTGATACACTGTCAATGGATTCATATCATATTATAATTCACTTCTGTCACTGTACAATAGCCTACTGTGAAGTAAATTATATAGGCACTCCTCAAGACGAAATGAGTTAGGCTAAGCAGACTTCTCAAAAATATCAGAAGTGAACTTGATTAACTATCAAAGAAACACGTTGATAAATTACTCCTATAAAGTATCAAGACTCCTCACTTAAGCAGGCAATAATAAATACAGTGAATTTGATTGAGAATTAAAGAAACATTTTGACTCAAATGACTCATCAAATATCGGGTGCTTAATTAAGCCAATAAAATATAAATGTCCCACCGGGATATAGTCAAAAACAATATGGGAAATATAAATGTCCCACTGGGATATAGTAAAAAACAATATGGGATATCTGTATGACAATGTCAGCCCAGGTGGTTCTTAATGTGCAAATAATAGGCTACCGAAAATCATTAATCATGCATTTTTTAAGTAGCTATTTCACTGGAATGTTAAATCTGTAGGGGTGGCATTTATCACACAAATACCCTGTATGAACATCCTAACTAATGTGCACATATAAAATATATAACCCAGTTCATCAGAGATACAATATATAATTATATCTTTGATCAAAAGGTCAATCAACACACATAAATATAAATCAATACAAGAGATCACTGCAAAAATGTATATATTGAGAATAGCAAGGCTCCATATCAACACACAAATATTCACACACACAATCGTGTCTGTAGTTCAAGATGCCAGGAGCAGCCCTCCTCTGCCATCAGCTGTCACCAGTCGTCTCTGTCTGAGGGACTGCGTACACACGCACACACACACGCCTGCAACACCAGCAGTCGCCCTCAACCTGCCACACCTAGCCCTCGTCTCCCTCCCTGTGGGTCCCGGCGAGGGAGTATGTATACGGGCGGGGCCTTATGCTCACTGAGGGGCACTCCTCACATTCAAAATGTCCAAGATGACAAAACACAGTTATTGGTCCCATATATACATTAGAGGGTGAATATCCCAATCACAAGACCCTCACTCGATAGATAGACATCGCCCACGCAATCTATTTTACAAGGCATCCTCGGACAATGCGAGGTATTCATATAAGCACAGATAATATCACTTATCAAGTCTTGCAAACCCTCGACTTTATTATAAAGTTCTAACATCATATAATCTCATTTGCCCATCATAAAGTTTCTTAAATACATCATGCCACTTGTAAAATTACACTGATTGTAATCCTGGACACATTAATAGTCTAGGGGCTGATATAAATAAGATGATGCAATATTAGGCAAGAACCTGTCACTCTTAGAACCGTTAGTTTGGTCCTCTATAGGGAGAAATTCCACACTCCTTGTCTTTTACAGTAGTAGTGTCCCTATATAAATAATTAACTGTTTTTCAAAATTTAAAAGCACATAGATGATATACTGCTCACACAAGTGATGTCCTGGCGCTGGCCAAGGGCCGGTATACCTTACAATATATATATATATATATATATATATATATATATATATATATATATATATATATATATATATATATATATATATATATATATATATATATATATATATATATATATATATATATATATATATATATATATATATATATATATATATATATATATATATATATATATATATATATAATATATATATATATATAAATAAAAATAATTAAAGCCACAGCTATCAACTGAAGGGCTTCAGTTCCAGAAAGACTGTGGTAAGATAACCCATTGTATAGTACTATGTATGATACTAAAATGATCACATTACTCGGGCACTAACGCAGTCAGTCGGGGATTCATGGCAAGATTTGTATCAAGGCGATATTTGAATGTCTGGACTTTATGGCAAACACTGCTAGGCAATATATTCCACAAGTTAGCCAAATTGGCCAAGTATCTACTAAGCTCCGTCACTGGAAGAAGTTAGCAACTCAAGAATTTCAGGTATATAAACAAAAATAGCCCAAGAAATTAAAATGTAAAATTCCAAGACAAACAAACCTAAAAATAGAAACCGCACAATATACATTCGAGCGAATTCAAGGACAAAACAAAAAAACAGGGAAATGTGAGACCTCTAATTGGCACATGACTATTTTTGACGACTGTACAACTACTTTACATCACTATTCACAATTATACCAACACACCTCAACTTCGTTAGATGCAAAAATCGCCGGCCCAGGGCTCGAACCTGGGTCCCCACGCTTGTGATGTGAACACATTCACCACAAGACCAAGAGAAGTCCTCCACTTGGGCTGATAGCTCGAGCGATTTTCTGTATCCAGTTCCGTTTAAGGGGGCCCACCTCGTATTTTTGTTCTCTCTCTCTCTCTCCCTCGGTTGTATCCATTCGGCCCCATTCAGCCAACTGCTTTAAGACGTTTATCCCCATCCAGGTGTGGAATTCTTCCTGGCGAGCGGTAGTGAGCCAGCATGTTTTTTTCAATGTTTTTTGACAGCAGGCTAAATATGTAAATTTCTTGATAGCAAAATGTCTCCAGCGAAGCCGGATTTCTCCATACAATGCTGGCTCGCTATCGCTCGCCAGGAACAAATCGACACTGGGATGGGGATAAACGTCTTAAAACAGTTGGCTGAATCTGGCCGAATGGATACAAGCCAAGGATTGGTCCTCCGACCATAAACTTATCTCTGTCACCTGTCCTATCTCTCCAGTACAGCCACCCGATCCTCCTAGCCGGCGGCGCTTGTGGCACTTTGGCGCTGCCGACTGGGAGGCTCTTCGGCAGTACTTCTTTGATTTCCCATGGAATGATTTCTGCTTCCATGGCCGGGGACCCTCGGAGAGTGCTGAACGCATTACCAAGGTAATCCTATCGGGCATGGAAGCATACATTCCATTCTCTTTCTCTCAGACTAATGCTAAAAAATCTTGGTTTACTCACGCCTGTTCTACTGCTGTCCGCAATAAGGAGGAAGCATTCAAACGGTACCGACGCCTTAAAACTCAAGACTCTCATTCTTCATATGTTTCTGCCCGGAATCAAGCCAAATCTGTTCTTCGACTTGCCAAACACTCTTCCATCAATAATAAATGCACTGAACTATCCAACTCTAGCTCTTCCCAAGCTTTCTGGCATCTAGCCAAAAACCTCTCCAACAATTTCTCTTCCTCGTCTTTCCCTCCCCTTTCCCACTCTGATGGCACAACCATCACTTCTTCCTCTGACAAAGCTAAACTCTTCGCTCAAACTTTTGCTAGAAACTCCACCTTGGATGATTCCGGTGCTATTCCTCCCTCTCCGCCCTCCTCTCTCTTACTTATGCCTAATATCCTAATCTCTTCTAAAGATGTACTTTCTACCCTCTCTGGGCTTAACACTAATAAGGCGTACGGTCCGGACGGTGTTCCTCCTGTTGTTCTCAAAAACTGTGCTTCCGTGCTGACTCCCTGCCTAGGCAAACTCTTTCGTCTCTGTCTATCCTCTAACGTCTTCCCTTCATGCTGGAAGTTTGCTCACATTCAACCTGTCCCAAAGAAGGGTGACCGCTCTCAACCCTCCAACTATCGTCCAATTGCTCTTATCTCTTGTCTTTCTAAAGTTTTTGAAACTATTCTTGCTTCCAAATTTCTTAAGCATTTCTCTTCTCATAATCTGCTCTCAGATCGCCAGTATGGCTTCCTTAACCTCTCCGCGGCGCACAGGGGGTTTTCTACAGGGTAAGACGGTGCGCACCTATGATGATTTTGGGACCTATTGCCAACCCAAAAAAATGTCTGGGGGGGGGGTAGGGGAACGGTCCGTAGTTGAAAAATGTGGAGCGAATGGCACCGCGCGGCTAGATTGTCATCGAGCGGCGAGATTTCCCGGCCGAATTTTCACGCGCCCAGGGGATAGAAGGAGAGGGAGGAGGGGGTGGGTTACCGCGTATTATCACGTATATCTCCTTTTTCGAGCCCTTTTAGGCTATTTAGAGTATGTATACGTGTGTAGGGCACCCATATAACAATGAATATGCCTCATAGTGACCAAAAATTGCAATATATAAGGGAATTATAAGAGAATTTTTAGGCGGGAATGAAGATGTGTTGGAGGTTTGGCGGCAATTTATGAGCTGAGAGTGTGGTTTACGCCATACATATCACGTATATCTTGTACGTAGAGCACTGTCATGCTATAATGCAGACTTGTACGTATGTATACGTGCCATATATCAAAATATATACCGCATATAGACCAATTCATGCGATATTTACGCACATTATCAATGAGTTTCTATGCGTGAACCAAGGTGTGAGTGAGTTGTGCTGGGAATGAAAGGGGGAGAGGGTGTGTTACGCCATAAATATCACGTAAATCTTGTATTTAGAGCACTGTCATGCTATAATACAGACTTGTACGTATGTATACGTGCCATATATCAAAATATATACCGCATATAGACCAATTCATGCGATATTTACGCACATTATCAATGAGTTTCTATGCGTGAACCAAGGTGTGAGTGAGTTGTGGTGGGAATGAAAGGGGAGAGGGTGTGTTACGCCATAAATATCACGTAAATCTTGTATTTAGAGCACTCTCATGCTATAATAAAGACGTGTACATATGTAGGCGTCCCATATAACAAGGAATATACCGCATATAGCCCAATTGATGCGATATTTACGCAAATTGTGAATGTGTTTCTAGCAGACGGAAGCCTGAAAGGGTGGGTTGGGGGTGGGTGGGTAGGAGGGAGGCATGCAGGGGTGCAGTGAGTGAGTGAGTGAGTCGTGGAGAGATGGAAGTCAGGCAGATCTCTAGATAGATAACCAGCTTTGTGATAATTGTGGAGGCGCCCCAGGCGTATTGATGTTTGGTATTTTGAACCTTATGTCTACCAGATGGCTGGTGTTCGTTGCCATCAACAGGTCTACAATAACATGAGTCAGGAATGGAGAGAGAGAGAGAGAGAAACTGAGACATGCGTATGTCGTACGTATAAATGGACTTCAGAATTGCATTTTATGCAAGCAGACATTGCATTTTAGACACATGTGAAGTACCACAGAAACATGTAGGCCATTGACTGTAAATAAAGTACTATATTATAGACCACCAGCGAGGGTGGTCAGTAAACACAGGCAGATTGCCTTTTGTGATAGAGGGCTAAATATAGACTGGTGTCTCCTTACACTTGCTAAAGGGTAGATTGCCACCAGAGAAACGTTTACTTATTTATTTCGAAGTAATATGCAATCTAAATGTATATTCGAGACCTACTGCAATTATTTGTATGACAGTCATGACTATGTATAATCCAATATACGCGTGTAGGCGAGACATAAGAAAGGTGGTTGAGCAATTTTCGACACCCACACAGTTATTTTTCATTTTTATTTACAATATTATACAATACAAATGTATTTGTGAAGAGTATTTTATCCATTATTGTATTTATACCAATTTTGTTCCCAGACAGAGCTGTTGTAGCTGGAGCATCAAGGAGCGGCAAGGGTCACCTCGTGACCGCTTGACCGTGTGAAAATGAGTGGAGTCACACTGAGAGGGGCAATTTTGCTGAGTGTTTGGGCAATTTTTGACAGAATAAAGTTATATTATTACTAATTCTTGACAGAGACAAACTTTTATAAACCTTGGCATGATATAATTGATAATCCCATCAATTTACAAACGTAAATTGGTGGGATAATTCTTTTTTTTTTGTATATTGTCATTTCGATTGTAGACACAAAGTTTTGAGTGATATTGGGTATGAGCTCCTGTGGCATGGTTGGTAAGGTCGCGGACTGGAAAACTCAAAGTGTCGTAGGGTAGTGGGATCGAATCCAGGAGGGGGTTATGGGGAAGGTTTTATATTGTCTAGAACATTTTTGATAAAACAAATTTTTTACAAGATCATGCCATTGTATTCAAACAATATGAAATATTCATAGAATATATCATATTGTAAGAATACAATGACATGACCTTGTTTTTTTTGTTTTTTTTTTTATTGTTTTTTTTTTATTATCTTAGTAGGTTTGACAGGATTTATTGAAACATATTTATTTTTGTACAATTCATTTGAGGTAAGAAAATAATTATATACACATTACTTTGGCTAATAACAAACATATATATTGATATACAAAAAAATAAGGCATATTACATGTAAATCTTTGAAACTTATAAACTAAATAATGAAACATACAATTATATAATGTAAAAGCTATATCACAGGGACATCTTTGGAACTTATACATTATATAATATATATGTTACATTATGAGGTAGCGTGATCAATTAGGTCAGGTCAGGTAAGGTAGGGCGCGAGTCCAGGGCAGGGCAGGGCAGGGGGCGAGTCCAGGGGGCGAGTCCAGGGCTGAGCACGGGGCGAGTCCAGGGCAGGGCAGGGCAGGGGCCGACACTCAGTAGTTCTTGAAGGTGTGGTAGTCCCTGAAGCAGTCACCCAGGCAGAGTGGAACTTTGCACTCGGCGCACATTGAGGTGACTCTTTTCGTGACATGGGGTTTCCTGACACTGGAGCTGCAGACGGTGCACTGCGCCTGCCTGTGGCGAGTGCCAAGCATCTCAGTGTTGATGGGGTAGTGTCTTTCGACACCCAGCTGGATGCGGTCAGGAACGTGATCCCCACGCCATGCCGTACGTCTGTGAGTGGTGGTGCCATACTTCTCCAGGAGTTGGTAGGAGACGTTGTACATGAACTCCCGGAATTTCAGCTTCTGGTTTGGGGCCATATTCTTTTTCACCAACCACAAGTTGTAGGCGTTCAGCATCGTTATGTCAACTAGGTGGAGGAAGAGCTTGTGATACCACTTCACAGTCTTCCTCAGACACTCAACGCCTGACAGTCAGACTTGTCCACCAGGAGCATGTTTTTTGTGTAGTCCACTACCATGTCGGGCTTGTAGATTGTCTTCCTGGTTCGGTAGTGGATTTTGCCAGAATCCACCTGGGCACCTGTGTGGACGGTGGAAAGCAGGTGGACGTCTCGCTTATCCTTCCACTTCAGGGCTATCAGTTTCCCACACTTCTCGAGCTGCTTGTATTTCTGCCCCTTTCGTCGCCTTCTTCGCACATGCCTCTCGCGGTGTTCCTGGGCCAGGTCGTCTTCTGAAGGTGTGTCACTGGAGGAGGCATCTGTGAGAGGAATGACATCACCTGTGAACTTTGGCATAAACTTTCTTGTCTTTCTGACAGTCCCACATGACCCCGTTTGGTTGTCATAAAGAAACTGGCAGAGAGCAGGAGAAGTATACCAGTTGTCAGTGTAGATGATGTGGCCTTTGCCCAGGTAAGATGCCAACATTTTCCTGACGATGGCACCTGACATGCCCATGGGGTCATTGGCAGCGGCTTTCGGTACGTCAATGTCAGTTCCTGTATACACGATCATGTCAAGCACTATTCCAGTTTCACAGTCGCACAACACGAAGAGCTTGATTCCGAACCTATGCCTCTTCAAGGGGATATACTGCTTGAAAACAAGACGTCCTTTGAAGAGCACGAGCGACTCATCAATCACCAAATTGAGGAAGGGGTAAAAGTATTTCCTATACCTCTCCAACAGCATGGTGAACACATCCCGAACTTTCCATATCATGTCAATCCTGTTAGGATTTTCGTTGTCTGCAAAGTGCATAAATCTTAGCAGCAACAAAAATCTGTCACGAGTCATGATCTTATTGAAAGTTGGGGTGGCGATGAGAGGGTCGTGCTTCCAATAGTGTTGCAACACATGCTTCTTGATCAGAGGCATGAGGAACAACAAGGCAAAGAACGTCATAAATTCTTCCACAGTCGTATCCACCCAGCCTCGTATTCTCGCTTTTGGAGAAAGGACGTCCAATCTGCCAAACACCCACCTGTAGTAGGCGTTTGTTTGGGCAACGATGTACGTCATTACCTCCATGTCGAAAAAAGCGAGGAAGAAGTCGCTTTCGTTCGCTTGATCATCACAGGGCCAGTCGTCAGTTGTTCCTGACATCCCAGGATTGAACTGGGGCACGTCAGGTACAAAATTGACCCCGTCAGACCAATTGAACGAAGGCAGCTCAGGGATCGGAATGTCGTCTGCGTCTGCTTCATCGTCTGAAATATCGCTTCCATGGTCGCGATACAGCACTTCATCATCATTACCCTCCTCTTCACTTGACAGACGATGCCCTTCCTCATTTTCGTCACCTACGTCGGACTCACTCCCACTGTCCACTCCCAAATCCCCCCACCCTTGGTCCCGTGCTATGGCTTCGTCGTCGAAACCCGGGCTGCCAGTGTCCTGCGAATCACCATCAAACAGCAGGGCGGCATACTTAGATGGTGTCAGAGTTTTCCGGGTCACTTTGGCACGTGCGGGAGTCTTATGGACAGGGACAGCAGAGGCGGTGGCAGGGGCGGCGGCAGGGGCGGCGGCGGCGGCAGCGGCGGCGGCAGGGGCAGCAGTGGTGCGTGGCCTTGATGGCAAGATGATGGTGGTGCCTGTCGCCCTTCTCTCTGTTCCTTGGGCAGGGGCGGCATGGGCGGCAGGGGCAGCAGTGGTGCGTGGCCTTGATGGCAAGATGATGGTGGTGCCTGTCGCCCTTCTCTCTGTTCCTTGGGCAGGGGCGGCATGGGCGGCAGGGGCAACAGGGGCAGCAGGGCCGGCAGGGACACCAGGGCCAGCAGTCGCTTTCCCAGTCGCTTTCCCTCTCCCTTTCCCCTTCCCCTTCCCTGTTCCTTGGGCAGGGGCGGCAGGGGCGGCAGGAGCGGCAGGGGCAGCAGTGGCGGCAGGGGCGGCAGGGGCAGCCGGGCCAGGGGCGGCTGGTGGTGGTGGTGGTGGTAGGGGCACGGTGGCTGGCGTACGGGTTCTCTTCCCTACGCCCGTGCCTTTCATTTTTCCTGCCCCCGCAGGTAATGCAGCCCTAGGGCGGCCTCCTGCGTCGCTGGTACCGGTGGCAGGGGTGGCAGGGGTGGCAGTGGTGGTGGTAGTGGTTGTTGCAGTGGCCTGGGTCGTGGTGGCAGTGTCCCGAAATACCAATGACCTCTGTGCCATTGCCCTGCTTGCACGTGTTTTTCGTGCTTTGGGTGCTGGTGCTTCGTCCTCTGAGCTGTAGGGCGTGTCGTACTGGTAGCTAGGGTCTTTGGCAGCCATCCTCTGCCTTCCACGGCGGCTAACACCACCAGAAGGAGGGCTGGTTGTGTCATCAGGGAGTGAGGGTGAGGGGCGTGTGGGCTCCATGACTAGTGCGTGGTTACTGGCGCGGTGGTGCTTGCACGAGTGCGGGGCGAGCGTTTGGCGGGGTGGTATCGAGAGTTGACATGTAGTACTATACCCACACCAATTTTCAGCCGCCTGGCTATAAACGCGCGGTTTTGGTAAGTGTTCAAAGTCTCTGCTCTTAAGAGTCTCCCCCCAGTGCGCCTGGGGAACTCTTATGAGTCTCCCCGCAGCTCCCGGGTTAAGGGTCGCTCTACTGGTGATCTTCTTTCATATCTTACTAACTCTTGGTCATCCTCCTTTCGGGACTTCGGTGAGACTTTTTCTATTGCACTAGACATATCGAAAGCCTTCGATAGAGTCTGGCATAAATCTTTAATTTCTAAACTACCCTCCTTCGGTTTCTATCCCTCCATCTGTGCCTTTGTCTCTAATTTCCTTTCCGGCCGTTCCATAGCCGCGGTTGTGGACGGCCATTGTTCACTTCCTCACCCTATAAACTCCGGTGTTCCTCAGGGCTCTGTCCTATCTCCTATTCTCTTTCTAATTTTTATAAATGATCTCCTTAACTGTACCTTAATTCCCATCCATTCATACGCAGACGACTCAACCTTACACTACTCCATTAGTTTTTCAGAACGCCCCAGCCAGCAATCCCTCAACGACAAACGTAATGAAGCCATAGAACTCTTAAATTCTGATCTAAATATTTCCAATTGGGGCAGAGAAAACCTTTTAACTTTAATGCTTCCAAAACCCAATTTCTCCATCTATCTACCCGTCAGGATCTCCCAGCGGACTATCCCTTATTCTTCAACAATACAAAAATCAACCCTTCATCTTCTCTCAATATTCTTGGTGTCTCTTTTTCTTCTGCTCTCATTTGGAAGGACCATATTACCAGTCTTGCTAAGGCAGCCTCCCAGAAGCTGGGTGTGCTCAACCGCCTTAGGGGGTTCTTTTCCCCTGCACAGCTTCTTGCTCTGTACAGGGGCATAGTGCGCCCTTGTATTGAGTATTGTTCACATGTGTTGGGAGGTTCCTCTCACACTGCTATCCTAGACAAAGTTGAAAGGAAGGCCTTTCGTATCATTAACTCCCGTCCACTCACCAACTCTCTGCAATCTCTCTCTCTCCGCCGCAATGTTGCATCTCTCTCGCTATTCTATCGCTACTATAATAATCAGTGTTCCTCAGAGCTATCCCAGTGCATACCACCTCCTTTACGTAGGGCACGTGGTACCCGTCTTGCAACTCAATCCCACCCCTACTCTGTGCAACTCTCCAACCCAAGAGTGAAACGTTACTCTCAAACTTTCTTTTACCCAACAGCTGAGCTCTGGAACTCTCTCCCAGAATCAGTCTTTCCCTCTTCCTATGACTTAAATTGCTTCAAACTCCGTGTGTCCAGGCATTTTGGCTCGAACGTCCCTTGATTTTGGCCCTGTCACTCTTTCAACTATGGGGGGGGCACTCGCTATAGGCAGTTATGCCTTTTGCCTCCCTCAATCACATAGAAAAAAAAAAAAAAAAAAAAAGACAGAGAAAGAGAGAAAAGGAGAGATAAAAAGCAGGCCACCCCACTTAACTTCACTGCCACAACTGCTGGCATTACAGAAATAACCTATTGAACATTTAGCGAAGCAATTTACGGCAAAACATACACATCTGCAAAAAGCCTTCTTCAGCTCAATATACTGTATAGCATCCTTATCAGACCACCGCCTTCAGCCAATCAGAAGTTAGTTAGTTAAAATAGAACTGCAGAGGCTATCAACCCTTCTGGATTATTAAGCCAGCACACTGCAAGTCAAGAATAGCGTCAGGACTGGAGAGCCCCTTTTCGAGAACCCCAGTCAGTCCCTTGCCAATCAGAAGTCAGTCCTCCAAACCATAATAGCAGGTCGGAGGAGGGGTAATTGGGGTGAGTGTGTGTTGGGGGGGGGGGCTAGACTGCTAAAAAGGTGACGAGGGTTACTGTTGAAGGGAACGATCAATAGGGGGGGGGGGGGGGCTGTCTCTCAACTCCCCCCCCCCCAACCCCTTATTATTGAATGGATTTCATCTTTTGGAAAGGGAATGAAATATGTGACCTATTTTCAATCATACTTTATTATTATTATTATTATTATTATTATTATTATTATTATTACTATTATTACTTTACAAACATGGACTATTGGTATATAATAAGATAGAGGTTTTAATAAAGTATTTCACATTATATTGTACTAAACTCTGCAAATGACTGAAAGGGAAGATTTTTAGTTTGCTTCCTAGACCCCCATCAACCTTTAAACAAATACTCCCAAGACCCCCCTTCGATATAAATTGTATTTTTTTCGGTAGACAAATGTTCCGGCCGAAGGCCGGTCCCTCCTAAATTACAGGCTCGCTATCGCTCGTCAGGAAAAAAATCAACACCTAAATGGCACGACAGATCTTAAAATTAACAGAAATTGATCGAAATTTCTTAGAAGTGCCAAACTAACGAGGTGAACGTCTTAAAATGTTAAACCAATGGGGCTAACCATGAGGGAAAATGAAGTTAACAAAATTATCCCTTAAGTGAAAATCTCCCTTTAAGATTGAGCCGAGGGACGTACTTATTTGTCTTCTAACCTCCCTATACAGTAGGTGTTGTTTTTCATGGACCCCCTTCTCCCCCATGTTTAGCATATTAGTTTTAAAATATTAAGACGTTCGTTCCGTTAGTTTGACAACTTTTAGACCTTTTGACCCATTTCTTTGTCAATCTGAAGACCTTTCGCCATCGGCGGCCCCCTTAAATTAAGTTCACAATATTACAAAACAAGATGAATGGAAGAAGAAGAAGGAGAATAACACTATTATTAATAATAATAATAATAATAATAATAATAATAATAATAATAATAATAACAAAATCCCAGTGGGTGTAGACGAACTTGTGCCTTCTACCGAACAACCGATATATATATATATATATATACAGTACACTGTATAGCAGAGTTCTATATACTATAAAGACTGTCAATAGTATATTACCCTTCGCCCCCTTTATTATTGGCTGGCTAACTCAATATGTTAACGTCTGGACAAGCTGGGGAGATTATTACAACAAACAAGATATAGGGCTTACAAGAAAACATATAGAAACTACTCCTTCTCCTACTACTACTATTAAAAGTAATTAGTAGGGGCAGTAATAATAATACTGCTGCTGCTACTACTACTACTACTACTACTACTACTAATACTACAACTATTAATAATAATACTAATAATACTAATAATAATAATAATAAAAATAATAATAAATATATACATTCAAATTAATAAATAATATGTATTGTGTACGGCAATTAGTTTGTGAAACTATTATCATTATAACAAATAGTTCAGAGTATAATGAAACGTACCGTAAAGGCAATATGAATAACAAATACTGCACATAATATCACTCTTGATAGTGGTCTATGTCATACAGTATATTTGTATGATGATTCTAGTTCCCCCATTATTTTACTTTATATACAGATATATCTTAGTTCATAATTATAGGTAACATGATTATTAGCATGCGACTATACACAGAGCTACTTGAGTGTAGTGAGCTGTGGTTAACAGAAGTCCCATGCTGACATATTGGTATGCTACTGATTACTGTATTATACATACATTACACCACCACCTTAGAATGCATGTTCTGCATAATTCACACTCGAGCTGAAACGGCCACGGAAGCATACAAGTTCCGGCGATATTCGGCCGCTGGCCTTACCGGCCGCCAGATTAGGGTGCGGTCTTTTGCATATTACTGGAGAACACGACACTCTCCCACACACTTCCCACGCAACCAAAGGTGTCCCACATTCACTCCTGGGGCATCATTATCTACCACAATCCAGAGTTCCCATTTGGGACTTAGATAGAATTATCACCACTCACCATAATACACCTATTGAATAATTACTATTGACGCTGATACCAATAATTGTTCCTGTATAACTCAAGATATAACCATCACCCACCTGTTGCTGTTTGTTCCTGTTCTGTTGCTGCTGATTCTACACCTACTTATTCAATAAATACCAGGCTGATATACTTGTGTATTTATTCTGACTTCCCATTAGGTCATTAAATCATAATTGGGTGGTGGCAAGCGATAGCCGCTACCGTTATTACAAGTATAAAGTTACTAGTGGCTACCAGAAGAAAGCTACTAAGTTATTTAGTCCATGCAACATACATATCACATGGTCCTACATATCACATCTAGAGAGCAAGCTAAACAAATATACTGTATACGATACAGTGGCGGAGTAAGGGGAGGACAGAGGAGGGTGTTAGATAATCTACCATATATGATATATCTCCCATATAAAGCAATGTTGTTATGTCACATGTGTATAGGTTTGCAGTACAAGGCACATGTGAACAATGAGCACCCTGAACGTAGGTGTAAAGGACCATTGTTGTAGAGAATATACGAAAATAATATCAAGGGAGGGAAAGGGGAGGGAGATATCCCGCGAAGGAACGAAACCGTGGTGGAGGAAGGAGGAGGGTGTTAGATAATATATCATATATCTCCCATATAAAGCAATGTTATTATGTCACATGCGTATGGGTTTGAAGCACTAGGCACATGTGAACAATGAGCACCATGAACGTAGGTGTGAAGAAGATTATTGTAAAGAATATACGAACATAATGTTGAGGGAGGCCAAGGAATTCAAACTCGTTTAAAGACCATGCCACACGCGGGATAAATCCCTCCCCTTTCCCTCCCTTGACATTACTTTTGTATATTCTATACAATAATGTTCCTTTATACCTACGTTCAGGGTGCTCATTGTTCACATCTGCCTTGTACTACGAACCTATATACTGTACATGTGACATAAAAACATTGCTTTATATGGGAGATATATCATATATGGTAGATTATCTAACACCCTCCTCTGTCCTCCCCTTACTTATATGGGAAATATAATTTATGGTATATTATCTAACACCCTCTTCTGTCCTCCCCTTACCCACCACTGTTTCGTTCCATACGCTCGGCCACAACCATGTATTTCATCAACTGACTGCTAATACTTATGTTTAATTTAGGTTTGAGTTAAGAAAAAAAGGTAAATACAATTTATTTTACTGTTTTACACTGAAGTGTGTTGTTTTTAGCATTATTGTATATCATTTAGCTATTCACTACAAAAATGCAATAAATCGAACAGGTTGGAAGGCAGTTGCCAAACGGGAATTTCTTTTCTTCGGTAACTTTGAGTATAATAACTTTGTGAGATATCTTGTATGCAAACAAACAAACAGACAACCAGACAAACGAGGGGAAAAACATAATATCCGTTCAATTTCGTTGGGTGAGGTAATTAGGAGAGGAAAACAGATCAAAATTACAACACTTTTAAGGGGGGGATGGTTGTTAGGGAAGGTAGCAAGGGAAACAGTAAAGGTGTGAAAGATAAGAATGGGAGAATACTAGCCGAGAAGCAAGAGAGAGTCGAAAGATGGAGGGAGTACTTCAGTGAGTTGCTAAATGTAAGGAATGAAGAGCCAGCAAACATAGCTGGATATGGTATGGGAGGGAGAAGAAGAGAAGTAGTGGAGGAGGAGGTGGGGATCAGGAGGTCAGAAGTGTGGGAAGCCATGAAAAGAGTGAAGTTGGGGAAAGCACCAGGAACAGATGGAGTGTGTGGGGAAATGTTGAGGTATGGTGGTGAGATAGTGATTGAATGGGTATGGAAAATGTGCAAACTAGCATGGGAGAAGGGGAGTGCACCCGATGACTGGAAGACTGGCATAATAGTCCCCCTATATAAGGGCAAAGGGAAAAGAGGAGTGTGTGGTAACCACCGAGGAATATGTCTTCTAAGCGTAGTAGGGAAGGTATACAGTAAGGTAGTGATTGAGAGAGTGAGAGTGAGAACGAAGAAATGGATAGGCGACGAGCAGGGAGGTTTTAGGAAGGGAAGATGATGTGTAGATCAGATTTTTACCCTGAATTGTGTTGTGGAGAAGTATCTGGAGAAGAAACAAAAGGTGTATGTTGCCTTTATGGACTTGGAGAAGGCCTATGACAGAGTAGATAGAGAAGGTTTGTGGAAAGTACTTAGAATATACGGAGTAGAGGTCAAATTGCTGAAAGCAGTGAAGAGCATGTATGAGGGTGCAAAGGCGGCAGTACGTGTGGAGAGTGAGCAGAGCGAGTTCTTTGACCTGAATGTTGGTTTTAAACAGGGGTGTGTGATGTCCCCGTGGTTGTTTACTGTATATGGATGGAGTCATGAAAGAAATACTATCAAGAGCAGTGGATGTTGGTGTATCGCTGAAAAGGGAGGGAATTGAGTGGAAGCTACCTATACTGCTGTTTGCGGATGATATAGTTCTGATGAGTGATAATGAATGGGAGTTGCAGGGTCTGGTAAATGAGTTTGGAACAGTGTGCGAAAAACGGAATTTGAAGGTAAATGCGGGGAAGAGCAAGGTTATGGTCTTCGAAAGGGGTGAAGTCACAGAGTGTGAGGTGAAGCTGAACGGTCAGGCTATGGAGATCGTCAACTCTTTTAAGTATCTGGGCAGTGTGTTGAGTAAAGATGGGACTATGGATGAAGAAGTGCGGGAGAGGGTACAACATGGGAAGAGGGTTGTAGGAAAGCTAAAAGCAGTAACAAGAAATAGGGTGGTCAGTATGGAAGTGAAGAAGTCCTTGCATGACAGTGTGGTAATCCCAACACTGACTTACGGAAGCGAAGCATGGACGTTGGTTGAGAGACTCAGACCAAGAGTGAGAGCAGTGGAAATGAATACTTAAGGAGTGCGTGGTGCGGAGTTACATGGAGGGATAGATAGACTAATGAGGAAGTAAGAAGGAGGTGTGGTGTGGAGGTAGATGTGCTGGAAAGTGTGAAAAGGAACAACTTGAGATGGTTCGGCCATATGGAACATATGGAAAGCGAGAGAATGACTAAGAGGGTGTACGAGAGCGAGGTGGAGGGACAGAGAGGGAGAGATAGAACGAATGAGAGGTGGAAGGATGGAGTGAGGAAGTACATGAACGAAGGCGGTGCTGGTTGGGGGGAGGGGCGTCGACTGACTGAGGACAGAGGTGCATGGGGGTGGTTCGTTCGTGGCCACCCCTTCGGGGATCACGGCGTCAGGCAATAGATAGATAGAGATGGTTGTTTTTTTCTGGCTTCCCTTCTCCCTCGATGTGTAAGTTTTGAAATTTTAAGACGTTCGCTCCATTAGTTTGGCGATTCTAAGACCTTTCATCCCATTTTGTTGTCAATATTAGGATCTTTCATGTTGTTTTTTGTCCTGGCGAGCAATAGCGAGCCAGTAATTTTAGGAGGAACCGCCCTCCCGCCGGGACATTTTTCTACCGAAAAATGTACAATATTATCTCGAATGGGGTTCTAGGGGGTGCATATTTGAGCTTGATTGAGGTGTGGCGAGGAAAAAAAAAATATATAATTAAATAAATAAATACTGGTATACTGTATATATAAACCCAATCCTCTTGAACAAAACTTACATGAACACACACACAGGATATACAAAGAGTAATATCAATGTACGTTGGTGTGTATGTGTGGTGTGTGTGTGTGTGTGTGTGTACAAGCAAGCGTTAATTAAAATAAGTAATCTCAAACTTACGTAACAGATTAAATGCGAAGAATTATACATACCTTTTGAGAGAAAAGAAAGATGAAATAAAAAATAAAATCTATTTTTAAAATAAAAACAAATACAGAATGCCGATATATATTTTTGGGAACAGGTATACAATAAATGTAGTATAAAAAGTTATATTCAATATACCCAGTTCTCCAAAACATGCAATATACAGTACAAAACAAACATGTTACGCTGACAATTTTGACTGTATCCAAGTGTCGAAATGCTAGCAAGCAAAAAGAGGGAATATATATTATATATATTATATATATATATATATATATATATATACAGTATATATATACATATATATATATAGTAAAATACCCGAATTAGTAATCACCACCATACCAGTTCGACAAGGAAAAAGGAAAGGAACAGAAGGAGGGGAGACTCAAATAACCTAACCAAGAAGACACACACACACCAGGAAAATCGAAGCAAGGTCAACGAAGGAGAAACTAAACTAAAACTAACAAAGACGAAGGAAGGAGATGCAAAGATAAGAAGAACGAAGAGCCCAAGAATACCAACACTCAACAATCACGCAACAGACAAAGGCGACAACAAGAACAAGGAAGAGAAGGCAGAGGATGAGAAGGAAAATTCACCTCCACCACGGAAACCAAACGCGGCATCAAAACAGCGGAAGGCCATCAATACCACAGCAAAACCATCAACACATGACCGCCCAGAGTCTACCTTTACACCTCTACACCATACCAGACGAGACGCTAGGATTGCCACAATAAATCCTTCTATACCAACCACGCCAGGCAAGACAATTCCAGTCCCCAGCAATAAACACGAGGCTACTAAGAAAAAGATAGTGTACAGTCAGAAGCACAAGGACCAACACAGACACACCCCAAAGGAGTAGTTACGTCATTCTTCCGCGCAGAGGCCTACTCACCTGCTCGCAAACTTCTAGGGGGTCTACCTAATCCCCCCAGAATACGCCCCCCTGTACTTATGACCTTGTTAAGAAGGCAAACATAATAATTGGCTTTATAGGCAGGTCATTTGAGCATAAATCCAAAGAAGTTATCCTAACCCTTTATAATTCCTTAGTCCGCCCTCTTCTGGAATACTGCGTTCAATCCTGGTGCCCTTATTACCAAAAAGATATAAACAAGCTAGAACGAGTTGAGTTCAACGTAGAGTTACCAAAATGATACCTAGCCTAAAGAACAAACCATACGAAGAGCGTCTTAGTGAATTAAATCAATTTCCTTTAACGCAGCGCAGATTAAGGGGTGACTTAATTCAAGTGTTCAAAATCATCAAAGGCATCGACAATATGGACTGTAGTAAGTACTTCACTATCGACCAATCTAATTACACGCGGGGAAACGGTTGCAAAATTATTGGTAATTCTTTTAACTCACACGAATCTAAGAATTTCTTCTTCAATCGAGTTGTCAACTTGTGGAATGGGCTTCCCCGAAACGTTATAGACTGCATCACCGTTGATTCATTTAAACTCTGCCTAGACAAATATCTCGCATCAAACCCGCGACTGACTGCGTTTGTAAATGAATAACTTTAGTTTATCCCCCCCTCAGTTACTAACCCATCTGTCCCCTACTAACTTCCTAATCCTGCCACGGACATTAGTTCCAGGGCAGTTATTCCCTTTCCAATGTTCCCTTACCCACTCTAAACCACTGTTTGGACACTTGATCCTCAGTGTTTTGGAGGACAAGCAACCTAGAAGGGTCACTAGATCTGTTGTTGCTTGATTTCCTTTGTACTCCTTTGTACCTTATGACCTCCACACACTTGACCTGGGACATAGCAGCTGAAGTCGTCACTACCCCGACGAAAACCAAGGTAAAGCAAGCAATTCTAGGGCTTGATTTACTTACATGTAAGCTGTCAAGTCCTAAAATTAAACCTCCCATTCAAGCAAGATTGAAGCCATGGTGAATATTGTTCAAGGTTTGTCCCCTACTAGCTTCCTAATCCTGCCACGGACATTTGTTCCAGGGCAGTAGTTCACTTCAGTGAGTTGCTAAATGAAAGGAATGAAGAGCCAGCAAACATAGCTGGATATGGTATGGGAGGGAGAAGAAGAGAAGTAGTGGAGGAGGAGGTGGGGATCAGGAGGTCAGAAGTGTGGGAAGCCATGAAAAGAGTGAAGTTGGGGAAAGCACCAGGAACAGATGGAGTGTGTGGGGAAATGTTGAGGTATGGTGGTGAGATAGTGATAGAATGGGTATGGAAAATGTGCAAACTAGCATGGGAGAAGGGGAGTGCACCCGATGACTGGAAGACTGGCATAATAGTCCCCTATATAAGGGCAAAGGGGAAAGAGGAGTGTGGTAACCACCGAGGAATATGTCTTCTAAGCGTAGTAGGGAAGGTATACAGTAGGGTAGTGATTGAGAGAGTGAGAGTGAGAACGGAGAAATGGATAGGCGACGAGCAGGGAGGTTTTAGGAAGGGAAGAGGATGTGTAGATCAGATTTTTACCCTGAATTGTGTTGTGGAGAAGTATCTGGAGAAGAAACAAAAGGTGTATGTTGCCTTTATGGACTTAGAGAAGGCCTATGACAGAGTGGATAGAGAAGGTTTGTGGAAAGTACTTAGAATATACGGAGTAGAGGGCAAGTTGCTGAAAGCAGTGAAGAGCATGTATGAGGGTGCAAAGGCGGCAGTACGTGTGGAGAGTGAGCAGAGCGAGTTCTTTGACCTGAATGTTGGTTTGAAACAGGGGTGTGATGTCCCCGTGGTTGTTTACTGTATATATGGATGGAGTTATGAAAGAAATACTATCAAGAGCAGTGGATGTTGGTGTATCGCTGAAAAGGGAGGGAATTGAGTGGAAGCTACCTATACTGCTGTTTGCGGATGATACAGTTCTGATGAGTGATAATGAATGGGAGTTGCAGGGTCTGGTAAATGAGTTTGGAACAGTGTGTGAAAAACGGAATTTGAAGGTAAATATGGGGAAGAGCAAGGTTATGGTCTTCGAAAGGGGTGAAGTCACGGAGTGTGAGGTGAAGCTGAACGGTCAGGCTATGGAGATCGTCAACTCTTTTAAGTATCTGGGCAGTGTGTTGAGTAAAGATGGGACTATGGATGAAGAGGTGCGGGAGAGGGTACAACAGGGGAAGAGGGTTGTAGGAACGCTAAAAGCAGTAACAAGAAATAGGGTGGTCAGTATGGAAGTGAAGAAGTCCTTGCATGACAGTGTGGTAATCCCGACACTGACTTACGGAAGCGAAGCATGGACGTTGGTTGAGAGACTCAGACCAAGAGTGAGAGCAGTGGAAATGAATTACTTAAGGAGTGCGTGCGGAGTTACATGGAGGGATAGACAGACTAATGAGGAAGTAAGAAGGAGGTGTGGTGTGGAGGTAGATGTGCTGGAATGTGTGAAAAGGAACAACTTGAGATGGTTCGGCCATATGGAACGTATGGAAAGCGAGAGAATGACTAAGAGGGTGTACGAGAGCGAGGTGGAGGGACAGAGGGGGAGAGGTAGACCGAATATGAGGTGGAAGGATGGAGTGAGGAACTACATGAACGAAGGCGGTGCTGGTTGGGGGGAGGGGCGTCGACTGACTGGGGACAGAGGTGCATGTGGGCGGTTCGTTCGTGGCCACCCCTTCGGGGATCACGGCGTCAGGCAATAGATAGCTAGATAGTAGTTCACTTTTCAATGTTCCCTTACCCACTCTAAACCACTGTTTGGACACTTCATCCTCAGTGTTTTGGAGGACAAGCAGCCTAGAGAGGTCATTAGACCTCTTGTTGTTCGATTTCCTTTGTACTCCTTTGAATTCTTTTCCCTATTAAGGAATAAATATTATCACATGCCATGGTATAGTGCTTAATATTAAGATCTCTAATAGGCTGCACCTTTGGTATTAGAAGCATAACCGGAAGGACATGTCCCAATCTTACTTCTTTTGCCAAAACCGCACTCTAAAACTATAGAAAGATACTTGCCATGGTAAAGGTAATTCTCATAGTTCGGGCATTGTGAGACACCATCTAAATAACGGCCCTCTACAGATAGAAGTCCATACTGTATCTCTCCAACACCATGGTCAAGGACATATGCAGTAAAAAGGTCTAAACACCGAACCTGAGTTCTTTAAACCTCTTATAACGGTCAGTGGCAGATCGAGTGAAATTAGTAAGTTCATGATCTTACTATCTCCTCGCGTTAGCCCAATACCTTGCCGCTGTGTCATGACACTAGAGACACTGTATTAAAGAACCTAAGTCAAGAGTACCGAAACAGAACTTCATCACCGATTAGTATAACGGTCAGGATAAACGAGCAATAGTACCCCAGGACATGTCCTCGCTCCCGCTCGCGTTAGTCCGATGAAAGTACCCTATGCCATGACATTAAGGAGCTATCATTTAAGACCTAAAACCAACTAATCCATCTGCATCTCAAAACCATGTCATCCACACGGCAGGACCACCTAAGCAGCTCGACAGAAACTAGACGACCGGACTTCAACCCCTCTCATCTCTACCCAGACGGTGTTCATAACTCCAGCCTTCAAAGTGCTAGATTAGGAGTGTTATTGAAAATCTCTTTAACTCATACACCAGTGCTACCCCGGCTAAATAATTAGTAAAAATGGAGTCACTCATTGGACTCTGTTTATTTTCCACCAGTGTGACTAAGTGTCTTGTATTTCCCATTATTTAGGATAAAAGTGATACACCTAAAACACGCCGATGAATCTAAGTTATCTATTGCAATTAATCCCAGAGATGAGATATAGTATCAAAGGGTATATATATAAAGTAGATCATACACCAGTGAATTAAGGTGTATAGTGCATGGTATATATATAGAGAGAGAAACAAGTATATTCCTAGTTCACTCGTGGATCCTCGTCCGTGCTCGACCCTTATATGTACATAACCATTGTTCTAGCATAAAAAAGTACTATTGTTCTACCTAGTGAATTATTAATTAAAGTTGTTAACGAGATGTACCAGTGTTATATTTTACCCTTTACTCCTGTGCATGTGTTGTATGATTTTGACTTCGCCAGTTAAGTAGAACCTACCAGATACCAATACAAACCATGACAAACCTGGCATTACATATATATATATATATATATATATTATATATATATAATGTGTACTCATACCTCATGCTTCCCAGTACCCTGGAAAGAAGCAAACATCCATCCAGTTCCTAAAAAAGGTGCCTCTTCATATCCATCAAACTACAGACCAATAGCTATAACTTCCACTCTTGGCAAAGTTTTTGAAATTATATTAAATAATCACATAATTAAGCATTTGGAGAATAATAAATTAATCAGTGATAGGCAATATGGTTTTAGACGATGTCGATCAACTGCAGACATTCTTTGCCTTCTTACGCATCAAATCAACCAAGCTACAGACCAACATGGTGAAACACATACAATAGCACTGGATATATCAAAGGCATTTGATAGAGTCTGGCATCAATCCTTATTGTCGAAGATGTCACACTACGGCCTTGCATCATTAGTTCCACTAATTTCTTCTTATCTTCATAACAGAAAAATATGTGTAATGGTAGATGGCCTTTATTCTCAATTTCACTCAATAAATGCTGGTGTTCCCCAGGGATCAGTTTTGGCCCCAACTCTGTTCCTCATTCATATCAATGATCTCATATCTACCACTCATAATCCAATACATTCCTACGCAGATGACTCAACACTCCACAGTTCCTTCACATTTACCAATTCTTTCACCCAACCCGATCTTATAAATTCAAAAATAAACACTGCAATTTCTCTGAACCAGGACCTTTCTGGAATTAATGAATGGGGACAAGAGAATCTAGTTTCCTTTAATGCACAGAAAACCAAGTACATTCAATTTTCTAACCGACAGA
Source organism: Paralithodes platypus (assembly GCA_032716605.1). Taxonomy (NCBI): domain Eukaryota; kingdom Metazoa; phylum Arthropoda; class Malacostraca; order Decapoda; family Lithodidae; genus Paralithodes; species Paralithodes platypus. Next base: position 24,080,268 of record CM064578.1, on the reverse strand, counting down.
ATCTCACTGACTCCCATATATTTTTTAATGATGTAAATATTCCCACTTCCCCTAGTATTGACATTCTCGGTGTAACATTAACTACTAACTTGAGCTGGACACATTATGTTAGAAGCATTGCTAAGAATGCCTCTAAAAAACTGGGACTCCTGTACAGAGTTCGAGAATTCTTCACTGACGAGCAGTTGGCCGTAATATATAAAAGTCATGTGCGCTCTCAGATGGATTACTGTTCACCTCTGTGGGGTGGAAGTGGAGTGGTTGCATTGAGGCAGTTGGACAAAATTCAAAATAAAGCTATTAGATTAATCAATAACCCTGCAATCACACAGGACCTTCCTACATTAGCCATACGAAGAAACGTTGCATCCCTTGCATTATTCTACAGATATTTTCACAGCAATTGTTCCGAGGAACTTGCTTCAATTGTGCCGCCTCTCCACATCTTTCCCCGTAGAACTAGGGCAGCTGAGAGCGCCCATGAATTTACACTTTCTCCTCCACAATGCAGAACTTCTGCTTATCAGAATTCATTTATCCCCAGAGCTACTACTCTTTGGAATTCACTTCCCTCGAATTGCTTTCCACAAACTTACAATCTACAAATGTTTAAATCCAGTTGTTACAAACATTTTATGAATGGAGGATGCCTTTAGGCACATGGACCTTTTTGTTTTATCTGTGTTTTTCCTTCCTCCGTTCATTGTCTCTTAAAAAAAAAAAAAAAAAAAATATATATATAATTAATATATATATATATATATATATATATATATATATATATATATATATATATATATATATATATATATATATATATATATATATATATATATATATATATAAATATATATTATATATATATATATTTTTTTTTTTGTCTTTTCTTTTTTGGGGGGTGGTGGGGGATTGTACACACCAATCTAACAGGGTAATACCCAGGGGAGGCCTCATAGGCATGTGATATGGAGTTGGTGGAACTTCTGTTTTATTTGTCTGGCTTCCTTCACTGGTTCTGTTTGTGTCTCACCTACACAGAGAGTAACCCAGCTAGCTCTCACAAACACCACCTCCTCCTATCCATTTCACTACCATACACAGACACAACACTCTTCTTGCCAATAGATACAACACATTTGTTTTGTTTAGTTTGGTTGTCACTCTTTCAACTTTGGGGGAGACACTTGTTGAGGGCAGCTTTGCCTTTTGTCTCCTTCATGCACATAGACAAACATTTATATAGCGTAAACAATATATAACATAGAATAAACAAGTAATACAACCTGGGGATGAAATATTAGTGTTAATAAAAAAATCAAACACATTCATTTTTATATAAAAATTTAACAATTCAGATAAGAAACATGAACAAAATGAAATCCTCATGAAGAACAAACAACACACACACAGACACACACAGAACAAACAGCGAGAAATATTTGTGAGCTTAACAGCAATTCGTTAACGTGTGTGTGTGTGTGTGTGTGTGTCAGAGAGAGACAGAGAGAGAGAGAGAGAGAGAGAGAGAGAGAGAGAGAGAGAGAGAGAGAGAGAGAGAGAGAAACCAACTACTAAGGTCCACATTCGGCCCACCAGTGTCCTCTCTACTCCAAACTTGTATTCGTATTTCCTTGGCTTCTCCAGGGCTTTTGGTACTTGAGGGTTTTATGTACTTATTTATGTATTAATATATTTATTCATACTATAAAATGAGAGAATGCTTTGTTATTATTATTATTATCATTATCATTACTTTATTATTAATATTATTTTATTATTATTATTATTATTATTATTATTATTTATTGTACATTATGTTTTATTCTGTATATTTTATTATTATTATTATTATTATTATTATTATTATTATTTATTGTACGTACATTATGTTTTATTCTGTATATATATATTTTTTTCTATTCGTTTTAAGTTCTTCCCGCCCGAAAGCCGGTTCCTCATAAATTGCAAGCTCGCTATCGGTCGCCAAGAAAAAAATCGCCACTTAAATGGCACAAGAGGTCGTAAGGTTGACTACGAAATGGGGCGAAAGGGGTTAAACTCACCAAACAAAGGGGCAACCGTCTTAAAATCTCAAAATTAATGGAGCTAAATATGTATCAGTCTATTTTGTTATGTGTGCATAATATATCTCTTTGTTATCTATACCTGTCTGTCTATAGTCTGTCCATTATAGGTAGGCCACAAATATTGACCACTAACCTCTATAACTTAAATAACGACTAAATTATCCCCTTCTGTACCGGCAACGTTTTTTTTAATGCTAGCTATATTAGACAATGCTGTGCAGTTTAAGAAGGATCTGTGGTAGTAAATAGGGTTAAGCGCGATAGTTCGAATCCAGTTAAATGAATGCTGGAGGCCCTTTTGGAAATGACGGGTCTGAAGACCAGCCAAACAGAGAACAGTTGCAGAATAGCCAGTCTGCAACTAACAGAACCTAAGAAGAAAGGAGAACGAAAGGAGAGAAGAAGAAGAATACAAGAGCCACCCCTGTTTCCCCGTGCTCTAATCCCCGTACAAATACAGGAGCGACCCCTGGTTCCCCGTGCTCTACGACAACAGCCACCAGCCACAAGTATGGGAAATTCTCACAACCAATCCACGCCCTGCTCTCCAGCCCTCACAGCCAACCACAGCGCAGCATTTCCTCAGCTCCCGGATATGCAATAAGTGAAGAGATGTTTATGCAAATAAAACATTAACGTCCCGAAGTCTACAGATACAAATGGATGTAGACAGGAGGACAAATGATGATAGACTGGGAGATATCATAAACCCCGATGAAGAACCACTCATAGGCGAGCTATAACAACGTTTGTCTAGGACGATTCCGTAAACATCCAATTGCTCCCTTATTAGGCTAAGTAACTAGCACCTAAGTAATTAATAAACTACCTATTATATAATTATGTACCAATGTAAACAGCCATTATGTATGCCTACGACATGTAATTACCTCACAACTTCATCACAACCATTTCCCCATATCCCTATGATTTTGAAACCCTGTAAATGAGAGTCAAGAATAAAGCCGCACATTACCTCTAAGAAATTATAGAGAAGTATGCAAACCTCAACTGCGGTACTACCCTAAACCTGAACAAGGAGCAGAGTAGCTAATCACAGTAGTGGCTTGTACTAGCCTGCCCCTACCCTGCCCGGAGAGTGTGCTTGTCTGAAGTGCCCCCCTGCAGTCCTGCTCGAGTGACACCCCACATTCCTGAAGTCTGGAACCTGAAGTCCTGCTCGAGTGGCGCCCTCTACCCCTGAAGTGCTGCTCAACGAACCTACGATCTACGTCGGCCAGACCCGTACTCTCTCTCTACCATCCAATCTTACCCTAAGTGTCCCTGTGCATCTTATTTTGTGTTATTGTTGTCGAGGTATAGGTTAAAATATGTGAATCGGGTTGTGCTAATTAATTCTGAGATCTGTGTCCAAGATCCTTAATTGCCTACTGTGTTAATCCTTCCATAAAGTCCTTGCTAGGTCTGTGTCCAAGACCTAGTTCTCATAATTAATTCAGCTCCTCTAGAACGTCCTACGCATACGTTATATATTTTTGTTAATTAATTCACGTCGCCACGCACTTACAGATTTTACTAATATATGTCTTCTGTTATGTATGTTGCAAGTAGAGGTCGAAGTGTATTTAGTGTTATAATCCCCTTCTTAATTCATCACTAATTACCTAGAACCTACGCTCATTTTCATAATCAATTTACCTCGGTCTCCTCGTTGAGAAGCGTTGTTATTCTATCAACATAATTGCTTCCCGAGTTCCCCAATTTATACTCCATTAATTAACTACCATTGTAATTATTTTATGAATTAGTATTTATGTTCATTTGATTACTGATGTAAGTAATTCTGATTCTTCGTGCTTAGGAATTCTAGCATTGCATAGTTTATATTACTTAATTATTCATCATATTCCATACACCCCATATTACGGTGTATATTCTCTTAAGACTCTGTTAACTCGTTTAGACATCTTGGTTATACTGTTTTGAGTATTTCCTTAGCACAACTTCGTCATGTGCACTACCTCCTTTACATAATTAATATTGTATTAATTATCACTTACGCTTTCATTTTACAACCGTTTCCAGAGCACTCATTGTCTAAGTTTGTTTAGTCAATTATAATAAATACAATTAATAGATATTATTCTACAGTTGATATTATTCTACAGTTGATTCGTAATTATATGCTAAATTTACATCTGAATTCCTCGACTCGTTTCGTTATTATTACATACGATCGTTTGAAGTGAATATAAGATTCCCATCATAAATTACATAATTTGTGTTTCCTTGAGAATACATTGTGCAAATAATTTATTAATATACTGCCACCAATTTCATAATAATATCATTGAAACTAAATTCATAGTTGCACAAATTCGAAACTGAATTTCCACCCCCGCAATACCAATATATGACCTGACCCCCCCTAGTTAATGAGAAGGTCACCTTAGTAAACGCGACTACCTGGCTAGTGCGCCCCTACCTACCGTGTGACTCACCCACCATACCTGTGTGCTTATTTACCCTCTCAACTCACCCAGATTCTCTTGTATTGAGATTGTGTTCTAGTATCTTTCATTGTTGATTTATTCACGGAAGACACTCGACTCGCATCATTATTATTATTAAGGGTTGATTCTATAAGTCATGTGTTATTATTTAGTTGCATATTATTCACCTTGTTTATAACCACAGTTGAAGAGCAATTGCTCCCCATTCATGATCTACTATTTATATGCATTGTGTACCTTGCCTGATAGTTCTGATAATTATCCAGGTAAAGCTGCATTCTGAGTTTCAGGTATAAATATCTTTGAATAAACTTGTGTATAATTGCTAGGTGTCTTGGGATGTGTAGGGATGCGGCGACCCCACCGCCCGCCACTTTGGTGGTGCAATCAGCCTCTGGAGCAGTGGACCACTGGTTCCTATTTCCAGAAAATTCCTGTGCTTGGTATGCTTCCAGCCAGGGCCCCACTGGGGTAAATAAAATAGCAAAACAGTGGTGGAACTGCCATCCGGGTGAGGGACTGCTCTGGGTCTGCTCCTTCAGTGGTTATAATCCACTTAGTGGAAATGGCACTGTGGAGTGGGTCAGTCGGGGCATGTCTGGGAGCCTGGAGGTAGTTTCTCCCATGGCCATCCCTTTTGGGGCGCTTCCTCTGGAAGCGAGGCGTCAGATTTGATGATGATGATGATGATGTTGTTATTGAGTTCTGTAGTACCTAGTTGAATACCTATTTGTGAGATTAGCAACGTGTTCGGTTTGACCCTGTTGAGTTTATTTACAGTCTATAAGTCCAGATCTGGATTTTAGTAAAGACTATATCACGAGCTGTAAATATTATACCCTGATAAAACACTTTTTAATCTGAATAATATCGTCTAATGGTTGCCAGAGTAGAGTTAAGGGGGGTCACAGGCTTGTTTTCTCTCCTTTCTCTGGCTTGTATCTATTCGGCCCCATTCAGCCTGCTGTTTTAAGACGTTTTATCCCCATCCAGGTGTCAATATTTTCCTGGCGAGCGGTAGCGAGCCAGCATATATATATATATATATATCAGTGATGGGTTTGTTCTTGGGGAACCTCAAGTAACAGATGAAGAGGATACACAGGGTAGCAGCAAACAGCATGGTGCAGGATAAAAATGATGACCAGGTGGGGGGCCAGTACTTTATTTAGCAGTCAGACAAACGTTTCGACACTCGTGTGTCATCTTTAGTGTTCTAGAAAACAATAATAAAACATAGCAAATATTTAAAAATAAAATCGCGAAAAGCGAGTATATTATAACTAAAAATGTAGCCTCAGCATAGCTACACAGGGAAATATTTAATCACAATGGATATGTAGAGGGGCTGCCGAAAGGCAGTTATTAAGGGGGGTCTTTCTTTAAAAATATATAGAGACTCTAAAATCCTAAGGTTACCGGTATTACAGGAGTCAAGAATGCTAAAATCTTTATAGTTTACAGAAAGGTTACAACCGTAGCAATGCTCTCTCACGGCCGAATGAGGAGGGTTACTGATGGGGAGGCCGGTTCTACTGGACTGACCCTTGTGCTCATCCATCCTTACTTTGAGAGCTCGTATTGTGCTCCCAATGTAGCTATTTTTGCAAAATGGACAGGTAAATTTATAAACGATGGATGAGCGAAGTTCAGTGTCTTTGTAGTGAAACAGGGATCGAATCTTAAATTCATTCTTGTGAATTATTTTAAAATTGATATGAGGGAAGAAATTAGGTAATTTGTTGTTCAGTAATCTTTCTATTTTTTCTGATACCTTTCCAAGAAAGGGTAAACTAATATAAAAATCCTCCTTTTTAGCAGTGAGCACAGGTTGTCTAGGTTGGTACAATTTATTTAGGAAATTCCTCAATTGCTTGTTGAAGAGGTCACTGGTGAAGCCATTATTAATAAAAAAGTCTCTAAGGAAGGATATCTCGCAGTGAAAAAGGCTGTATGTCGAAGTCAAGTGGTACGCCCTGTGAAGAAGGGTTTTAATTGTATTAATTTTGAATCTGAGTGGACAGTAGCTAAAAAAGCTAATACCGAGACCGGAAAAGGTGGGTTTTCTAAAGATTGAGATAACAAGTATGTCATTAACTTTGGTAAGTAGAAGGTCGAGGAATGGCAACGTGTTATTTACCTCGTTTTCGCTAGTTAATTTTATATTTTTGTGCTGTTTATTTAGGTAATTTAGAAACAAGGGGGTATGACTTTTATCTTTAAAGACCAGCAGGGTGTCGTCGACATATCTACGGTAGAGGATAGGTTTGAAAGTGGGAGGGCAGTTGTCTAGCCAGATTTGTTCCCAATAACATAGGAAAACATTGGCTAAAGTACTGCCTAGTGGGGATCCCATCGCTACCCCATCAGTTTGTTTATAGATTTGGTTATTAAATATGAAATGGCAATCTTGTACGCATGCTGATAGGACGTTTCTGAAGAAGGATTGACTCATACCCATAAAAGTCTCAGATTGGTTGAACAAAAGTTTGACACAAAGGTTCAAAGTTTCAGTTAAGGGGACGTTGGTGAATAAGGAGGTTATATAAAAGTTACATAGGTATGACGAGGGAGGTAATTTGTAGTTTGAGAGGGAAGTGAACAATTCATAATTATGAGTTCTTAAGGGTATAATCGTTCGTAGTGAACGCTGATAAAAGTTGGGAGCCTCCGGGAGGGGGTAGGGGGCTTGGTAAAACCATATTTTGGACATAAAATCATAACTATTGCATAAATTCAAAACATCTTTTTTGGCTGACGTTCGCATTCACGCAACAAATGTTCGTGTGAAATTTGGTGAAAATCCGTCCAACGGTCTAGGAGGAGTTCCGAGACAGACGGACGACGACGACAACGACGAAGACGACAGATTTTGTTTTCGTGTGGTACCCACTATACGGGAGGGGGGGGGGGGATACCAAACTCTGCTTACGCAGAGTTGATAATATTACAAATAAATAAATACATAAACTAAATACATAAATGTATAAAATAGACATATTCAACCCATACAAAAAAACGAACATATTTAACCCTTCAAAATTATGGTATCATATAAATTTTACTCTGGCTGGCGTTAGACGATTTTTTCGCCGCTTACGAAGAACTAGCAAATATAAGGGTTAAGGGGGGATGGGCGTATTAATTTGCTCATATATGTATATTTTTACAATTGTTTTAGTTTCCTCCATAGACCTCATTCAAGCTTAAAAAAAAACACTTCCTCAAGACCCTCCTTCAAGATAAATTTGGAGGAGGAAGGAAAGGTGAGGGGAGGAGAGGGGTTGAAGAAGGGAGCGGGAAGAAGGGAGGGGGAGAAGGGAGGGGAGGAAGGGTGAAAGAGAGGGGGGGAGAGAGGGACGGAAAGGTAAGGGAGGGAGGGGAGGAATCATAAGGGCGAAGGTAACACGAAAGTGAGGGTGTAAGAGAGGGAAGAGGAGGGGAGGGGGAGGGAGGTAAGGAAGAGAAGGGATGGGAGGAGAGAGTGTGGAAGAGAGAGAAGGAAAGGAGGGGGAGGGGTAGGGAATCATAGTATTTAGACCCTATGGCAAGGTAGGAGAGAATGGGCGGGGGGGGGGGGGGAGGAAGTAAGGAATAAAGAAGGGGAGGGAGGAGGCAAGGAATAAAAACAAGGGAAGGGGGGAAGGTAAGTTAAGAGAGGAGGGGGAGGAGGTATGGTAGGAGAAGAGGGGGGAGGGAGGAAGTAAGGAATAGAGAAGGGAGGAGGGGGAGGGAAGAGGGAAATTAGGAAGGAGGGGAGGGAATAGGTATGGTAGGAGAGAAGGGACGGAGAAGGAGGGAGGATGTAAGGAATATAGGGAGGGAGGTAAGGAATATAGAACGGGAGGGGGGGGAGGTAAGGAATATAGAACGGGAGGGGGGAGGTAAGGAATATAGAACGGGAGGGGGGGAGGTAAGGAATATAGAACGGGAGGGGGGGAGGTAAGGAATATAGAACGGGAGGGGGGGAGGTAAGGAATATAGAACGGGAGGGGAGGAGGTAAGGGATATAGAAGGGTAGGGGATGCGTGGGGGGAGTAAAATATGAAGGACAGGGAAGGACAAGCGGTTTACCTTATATAATTATATACCTGCTAGGAATATCCAGGGGGGTTTACACGACCGGCTTTTCCTGCAACTACAGTAACTGTTGAAGATACTTGCAAGAAGTAGATTCAATGTCCATAAAGCGATGGTGTTCTCATATATATATATATATATATATATATATATATATATATATATATATATATATATATACAGTATAATTATATATATATATATATAGTATATATATATTATATATATATATATATATTATATATATATATATATTATATATTTACAGTATATATTTATATATATATTTATTTTCCGATATATCGAACTGGTAATAAAGCATATTCTTTTAGTGCGTGATACCATCTATAATTAGCGCGTCATGCATTATCAGAGTAGGCTATATTATAAGGACAATTTATCAGAACATAAACAACTTGCATCAGTTTTGAGAACACCATCGTCTTCTGGCATCTGTATCTACTCAATGCAAGTGATATGAATTGTAAACAACTTCGGAATATAATCAATATATATACCGTCTATAATAAAAAAATGAAATATAATGTTACCATGCGTAATTCGTCTTATGGGCATCGTTCTTCATAGAATGTTATTTATATTATAACTTTAAAATATACCAGTAGATTCTACTACTACTGCGTTTAATTGGATAATTCGCAGGTCACGCCGAGTTACCACGAGTGCACTCGTAACACACACAATCGTAACTATTCTTTACTATTCTCTTGCTATCGCGTAAAAAAGTAATAAATATGCTATTCATTGTCGAATTTTGGCCAGTTTGCCAAGTAGACACACAACACTCGGCGTCCAACTCTTGTATATCTGAAAGGAGCTTTAAATGACGTTTTATTGGGTATTGTACTACATTTTAGAACTGGGTAGCATAGTGGTTAGGTAATTAAATGTCTAGTATCCCACCACACACACACACACACACAACACATACCCACACACACACCGTGACACCAGCCCCCCTGCGTGTGCCCATCTCGACAAGATTGTTGTGGGGTTTTGTTAATAAACCATAGGTGTGTAAGTAAAATAGAATCTCAGCCACATGTAATTGATAGTAATGACGAGAATTCTGATAGAGTAGATTTTCCGTCTAGAGCTAGTAGTTCAACAGGTAATAATAAACTAGTTATAAACAATAGAAAATTAGTTGCAAATAAAAGTAATAGGTTGAGGGTTTATTATACAAATTGTAGGAGTTTATGTAACAAAATGAACGAACTCAGAGCACTTGTTAGCAAAGAAAATATAGACATAATAGCGCTAACTGAAACATGGATTAATACAGAAACCAGACATTGTTTAGCAAAATTTTATATACCGGGATATAGTTTGTTTAAATATGACCGAACAAGTAGGAGGGGCGGCGGTATAGCAGTGTTTGTCAGGAGTACAATAAAAAGCTGTATTAAATCAGGTATTAGACTAAATAATGATAATGAAAGTGTTTGGGTGGATTTTTTTTCTTTTTCTATGCGATTGAGGGAGGCAAAAGGCTGAACTGCCTATAGCGAGTGCCTCTCCCATTGTTGAAAGAGTGACAGGGCCAAAATCAAAGGACGTTCGAGCCAAAATGCCTGGACACACAGAGTTTGAAGCAATTTAAGTCATAGGAAGAGGGAAAGACTGATTCTGGGAGAGAGTTCCAGAGCTCAGCTGTTGAATAGAAGAAAGTTTGAGAGTAACGTTTCACTCTTGGGTTGGAGAGTTGCACAGAGTAGGGGTGGGATTGAGCTGCAAGACGGGTACCACGCGCCCTACGTAAAGGAGGTGGTATACACTGGGAAAGCTCTGAGGAACACTGATTATTATAGTAGTGATAGATTAGCGAGAGAGATGCAACATTGCGGCGGAGAGAGAGAGATTACAGAGAGTTGGTGAGTGGACGGGAGTTAATGATACGAAAGGCCTTCCTTTCAAATTTGTCTAGGAGAGCGGTGTGAGAGGAACCTCCCCATACATGCGAACAATACTCAATACAAGGACGCACTATGCCCCTGTACAGAGCAAGAAGCTGTGCAGGGGAAAAGAACCCCCTAAGGCGGTTGAGCACCCCCAGATTCTGGGAGGCTGCCTTAGCAAGACTGGTAATATGGTCCTTCCAACTGAGAGCAGAAGAACAAGAGACACCAAAAATATTGAGAGAAGATGAAGGATTGATTTTTGTATTGTTGAAGAATAAGGGATAGTCTGCTGGGAGTTCCGGACGGGTAGATAGATGGAGAAATTGGGTTTTGGAAGCATTAAAGGTAACAAGGTTTTCTCTGCCCCAATTGGAGATAGTATTTAGATCAGAATTTAAGAGTTCTATGGCTTCATTACGTTTGTCGTTGAGGGATTGCTGGCTGGGGCGTTCTGAAAAAATAATGGAGTAGTGTAATGTTGAGTTGTCTGCGCATGAATGGATGGGAATTGAGGTACAGTTGAGGAGATCATTTATAAAAATTAGAAAGAGAATAGGAGATAGGACAAATGCCTGAGGAACACCGGAGTTTATAGGGTGAGGAAGTGAGCAATGGCCGTCCACAACCGCAGCTATGGAACGGCCGGAAAGGAAATTAGAGACAAAGGCACAGATGGAGGGATAGGAGGGTTGTTTAGAAATTAAATATTTGTGCCAGACTCTATCGAAGGCTTTCGATATGTCTAGCGCAATAGAAAATGTCTCACCGAAGTCCCGAAAGGAGGATGACCAAGAGTTAGTAAGATATGAAAGAAGATCATCACGAAGATTAACGAAGGTAGTGAGACCATAGTTATTGGAGTTATGTATAGACCGCCAAATATGAGTAGAAATGACGGAACATCATTATGGGAGGAAATTAAAATAGCATCAAGGTTTAGCAATGTGTGCATTATGGGGGATTTTAATTTTCCGAATATAGATTGGCAGCAGCAAATAGGCGACTCTGATTCAAAGGAGTTTATTGAGGTAGTACAAGATAGTTTTTATTTCAATTCATAGATACGCCGACTAGAGGTAATAATATTCTCGATTTAGTTTTCAGTAACAATGAACATATGATAAATGTAGAAATCGGGGACCACCTAGGAAATAGCGACCACAATTCTGTGTATTTTAATATACAATGGAAAGGTAATTCCAGAGAGAATAGAACATTAATACCTGACTTTAGAAAAGCCAATTATGGTGGGTTAAGAAGAGCCCTATTAGCGGACCCTATGGTAAACAAATTAAGTCTATCCAGGTGTCCAAATGAGTGTACCCCATACCCCTTACCCCTTACCCCTAGCTTAAGTCAGGAAGAGACATCAAACTTGGTAGATACATACGATAATTTTATCAAGTCAGTATTCAATGAGCAAAATAAATATATCCCCAAAAGAAAATTTAGATCAACACAGAACCAACCCAAATGGATGAATAATAGACTATTAGACTATAGAGAAAATTTGATTCAGATAGAGATATAGAGTGCCTCCAAAGGGATCTAGATACTTTACACGAATGGTCAGTAAATTAGCAGATGAAGTTTAACATTGACAAATGCAAGGTATTAAAGATAGGGAAGATGCATACAAATGTTAAATATAAAGTAGCTAATATGGAATTAGAAAACTCAGATTGTGAGAAAGATCTAGGTGTGTTTGTTAGCAATGATTTTAAGCCTAGACAACAGTGTATAAGCGTTCGTAACAAGGCAAACAGGATTCTCGGGTTCATCTCTAGGAGTGTGAGTAACAGAACTGCTGATGTTATCTTAAAACTTTACTTGTCATTAGTTAGATCCCATATGGATTATGCTGTTCAATTTTGGTGTCCTTATTACAGAATGGACGTAGATTCATTGGAGAGAGTACAACGTAGAATGACAAAAATTATCCATAATATTAGAAATCTTCCGTATGAAGCAAGGTTGAAGAAATTAGGCTTACATTCGTTAGAGAGACGCAGAGTTAGAGGGGACATGATAGAGGTATTCAAGTGGGTTAGTGGGATTAATAAAGGGGACATGACAAATGTACTAAAGCTCAGTGATAGCGAAAGAACTCGTACAAATGGTTTCAAATTAGATCAATTTTGTTTCAAGAAAAATATAGGCAAATATTGGTTTGGTAACAGAGTTGGGGATAGGTGGAATAGGCTGCCAAGTGCTATAGTGGGATCAAGAACGATAGGGAGCTTTAAGATAAAATTAGATAGGCTATTATGGACGAGATGGGTTGGGTGTGAGGGGGATCTGTCAGGTGTGGGGCTCTGCAAACCCCGTTTTTCTGACCTCTGACCGTTGCGGTGAGGTCAGTCCTAATGGTGTTTTTAAGCTGGGCTTGTAATTAGGCCGTATAATTAGGGCTGGGTGTGACAGGGATCTGCCTGGTGTAGGGCAATCAGCTTTCTGCAGACGCCCATTTTCTTATGTTATGTTCTTATGTTAGACCTTCTAGGAAAAAAAAGAGAGGAATATATAGACAAATTAAGAAAAGCGAAATTCACCTACTTGCTTACTATCACAATTTATCAAGACAGGTAACAAAGGATATTAGGAAAGAAAAAATAAATTATGAAATCAAGGTTGCAAATGACTCAAAAAATAATCCTAACGCTTTTTACCAACTATATAAATCCGAGGTTAGAGATGCAATGTGTCCCCTTACAACTTCGATAGGAGAAATTACAGAAAATTACTTATAAATGTGCAGTACATTAAATAATCAATTTCTTTCCGTTTTCACTTATGAAAATTTGGCAGAGTTTCCAGAAGTCCGTGAGGTATATAGCGATAGTATAGAAAATACGTTAAGTACGGTTACTATAAGTAGAAATTATGTGCTTAAGGAAATTGACAGACTGAAACCTCAGAAATCGCCTGGTCCAGATGAGGTATATGCTAGAGTATTAAAAGAATGCAGAGATGAGTTAAGTTACCCATTAACATTTCTATTTAACAAGTCATTAGAAAACAGTTTAGTTCCAGAAGCTTGGAAGATTGCAAATGTAGTTCCGATCTTCAAAAACAGTGATAAATCAATAGCATCCAATTACCGTCCCATTAGTCTCACATCAATCATAGGAAAGCTACTAGTCAATTATTGCTAGGAAAATTATAAACCACTTAGAAACATTTAATTTAATAAATTCTTCTCAGTATGGATTCACTCAGGGACGTTCTTGCCTTACAAATTTCCTTAGTTTTTTCTCAGAGGTGTATGAAGCGGTAGATAATGACAAGTCATATGATATCATACAATATATTTAGATTTCAGTAAAGCTTTCGACAGAGTCCCTCATGAGAGATTGATGAGAAAAGTTGAGGCACATGGAATAGGTGGGTCGTTGTTGGGATGGATAAGGTCATGGCTAATTGGTAGGAAGCAGAGAGTCGGCATAAATGGTACTAAGTCAGAGTGGGGATCAGTCAAGAGTGGTGTCCCTCAGGGATCTGTATTGGGTCCTCTGTTGTTTGTTTTGCACATAAATTACCTTGATTTAGGTATAACTAGTAGGATAAGTAAATTCGCAGACGATACCAAAATAGGGAGAACAATAGATTCAGATAGCGACATAGAGTGCCTCCAAAGGGATATAGATACCTTACACGAATGGTCAGTAAATTGCCAGATGAATTTTAACATTGACAAATGCAAGGTATTAAAGATAGGGAAGACGAATACTAATGCAAAATATAAACTAGCTAATATGGAATTAGAAAACTCAGACTGCGAGAAAGATTTGGGTGTGTTTGTTGGCAACGATTTGAAGCCTAGAAAACAGGGTATTAGTGTTCGTAACAAGGCAAACAGGATTCTAGGGTTCATCTCAAGGAGTGTGAGTAACAGAACTGCCGATGTTGTCTTGAAACTTAGTGAGACCTCATATGAATTATGCTGTCCAATTTTGGTGTCCTTATTACAGAATGGACATAGATTCGTTGGAGTGAGTACAGCGAAGATTGACAAGAATGATTCATAATATTAGAAATCTATCATATGAAGAAAGGTTGAAAAAACTAGGCTTACATTCGTTAGAAAGGCGCAGAGTTAGAGGGGACATGATAGAAGTGTTCAACTGGGTTAGTGGGATACATAAAGGGGACATGAAAAATGTACTGAAGCTCAGTGATAGCGAAAGAACTCAAACAAATGGTTTCAAATTAGATAAATTTCTTTTCAGAAAAAAATATAGGCAAATATTGGTTTGGTAACAGAGTTGTGGATATGTGGAATAGGCTACCAAGTGATATAGTGGGATCAAGAACGATAGGGAGCTTTAAGATAAAATTAGATAGGTATATGGACGAGATGGGTTGGGTGTGAGGGGGATCTGCCAGGTGTGGGCCAATCGGCGCTCAGCAGACCCTCGTAATCTTGTGTTAATCTCTGACCGTTTTGGTGGGGTCAGTACTCAAGGTATAAGTGAGTTGGGCTATAATTGGGGTTAGGTGTGACAGGCTTTGTGTGGGCCGATCGGCTTTTTGCTGATTCTCCTTTTCTTATGTTCTTATGGCACTCTCTCTCTCTCTCTCTCTCTCTCTCTCTCTCTCTTTCTCTCTCTCTCTCTCTCTCTCTCTCTCTCTCTCTCTCTCTCTCTCTCAACAAGGCCTCTGAACTCTATTCATAATCAAATATCGAACTATAATTAATGGCGTCCATTACATACTGCATATAAACTGCATACTATTTCTTGCTAGAATATTGATTAATAAATATCCATCGTGAAGCTCAATATATATATATATATATATATATTGTTACGTATCTTGATCCTCAAGTGGTTAACTTGATGAAACTAGATAGCACAGATATACATATATTAAGGTATCAGTCAGCGGAAGGCAAAGCGAAAGTAAAATCTAATAACATTATTTCCTGTTGTTGCTTCCTTTCCTTTTGGATCTTAGGACTTGGTATCCTTTATTGACTGATACTCTTTAATTATGGAAAAATACTGAATCTAAATAAAGTCATGTAGTATATATAAAGAATTATTATTTAACCGAAGCTTAGTAGGCTATGGTTATGAACCGAATAAGTTATATCTAAAGAAGGACTATTGATTATATATCAAGTCTTGAAAGATAAATATTAAGGTAAGAATATTTCTGTCTCTTACCCTTTTTGAAATGAATAGATAATTTTCTTATATCATGTCCTTTTATTTATATTTAATGTAGTTATTATTCTTGGTTCTTGTCTTACGTTAATAGTATTCTATTATTATTAGCAGGATTAATATCAAAGTCACATAAAAAGTTAGATATATATTTAATAATTAGATAAATGTATTTTCTTAACGTAAGTGCGCATGGGGTAATTAGACACCTCTCCCTGTGCGCATGTATTGAGGGTTTCCTCACTAAAATATTCATTGTACCATTAATAGCATTAATACTTATCCATTCTATGGGTTGCTTATAAAGGTATTATGAAAACAACAAAAAACGAGTGAAAACAGCGTTTGGATGGTCAAAATAGGAGATATAACTGAGTTGTATAATGTATGGGTGAGGCAAGCTTTTCCGCAATTTATAGGCCACTGAGACACAGTCGATCGATACTCTCTCTTATCTCTCTCTGCATTCGCTTGCTAACTCAGTGATGACCACACCCTGCAACGGATTTCTAATGTTAGCACGAAAAACCCTCAGAATGGAATAACAGGGAAATACGTGATAACTGAAGGAGAGGAGGAAAGTGGGGAAGGAGGGGAGGTAAAAACTGAGATTGAGCATGCTAACAAAAATAACAAAATATAATATATTTTGTTTTTTTTCGATGTCAAAGTTTTTTTTTACATCTTAAGAGTCTCCCCGCAGTCCGCGGGGGAAATTAAGAGTCTGTAGGGTTAACCACGTAACATGAGGTTTGATTATGAGTAAATTAAGTTACAGGATCGCTTCATAGATTCGATTCAGGTCTCACTCAAATAATATGAAAAGCAAAAATAATATTTTGAAGCTAAAAGAATTTTCTTCAGCTTAGGAAATCACTAGAAGTAACATTAAAACAGCCATGTTAGTCTAAGGCGATATTACCAATATGAGACAATAGTATCACCGTTCTTGTTCTTACCAGCAATGTAAGCTTAATGAAAAGAAAATGAAAGAACTCGTAAGTATTAATATAAAACAATAGTATTACTTTTATCATAACCCAATTACTTAAAGAGTTGCTTTAGTCCACAAGTCAGTCAACTAAAATAGTTAAGTACATAATAGTAGCGTTAACGTTAATTCCCAATCACATATCTCACTAACCAACATACTGTAAGTGATTACACCGAACACACTTAACACACACTTATATAATCTGACTGACAGTCACAATCCCATTATAATACTTAACCCCGTCTTCCTCCAGCTGCAAGTTCACCTTCCCAACTCCAAATGTGACTGATTTGAATACCCACTACTCGGGTCTTATATACTATGCAATGATGGTGTAGGAACGAATCAGTAGGCGGGGGATGGTGCGCGCCCCAATCACAGCTCCTCTAGTTGTGTAGCAGGTGCGTGGGTCCAATTTGATTATCGTCATAGCGTCGGGTCATCGAAGTAGTTTGCAGGGTCCCATATGACGCACGCAGGTGTGAAGGCTTTTTTGCTGGTATGCAGGCGAGCTGGTTTCCACTCGCTGGTCTGCTTCGCCGCCTGGGTAATTCGGCACTCCTTCAACTCTTAATTCTAACTCTTAAATAAATGCATGCAGGGCTCCGTATGTCAGACCTCCCCCATAGAAAAGAGTTTAACCCGTGGAGCCCCGGCTAGTTTTGTAATGTTTGCGCACCAGGGGCTTAAAAAAAAAATGTTTTATTCCGAAACAATAGCGAATGGGTTAGGAATGAAGGAAAAACCAAACGCTCAAAAAAATGGTCCTACAGAGCCCCGAAAACGGATTTTACAAGAGTTTGAAGGCTGGTATGCGGCGCGCACGCACATGGACTTTGAGAGTTTCAAAACATCGCGGTTGCGTGGGATTACGTACTTCTACAAATCTCTCTTCTACACCTGATATTAGGGTAACATCAGGGCGTCTCTGGGGCTGTGCGTTACATACATCGCCGACGCGTCAGACGCGTCGCTGGGGCTGTACGGGTTAAGGAGTATAGTACAAAATATACATAATACATAATCAGATTCACCACCAGATTGGCAACAGCAAGATTACAATGAGGATATAATAAGGATATCACCCAAAGTAGGCAACGTCTACAGGTACCACATCAAAACATAGCCGGAACGTAGCTGGAGCGTTATTCGAACTGCAAGGCATTATCTCACAGCTGAAGGCTTGAAAGCGCACTAATAAAGCATGATATTTACCTCGCTACAAGGGAGAGCTAATTGCCAAAATCCTCTCATTAAGTTAATCTTACTGCTGTATGAGGCCAACCTGGTAAATGCAATCTTTAATAGATACGTGATAGGCAATCGGCTAGCACGTTCTGGACCCCCTTAATATGTTTAACATCCAGGGAGTATTCCTGCAGCAACAAACTCCACCTGGTCAGTCGTTGGTTTTTATTTTGGAACTTATGCAAAAAATTTAAGGGGTGATGATCAGTATACACAGTGATGGCACCAGAGGCAGATTGCACATAGACAGCAAAGTATTGAAGGGATAAAATTAATGCTAACAGCTCCTTCTCAATGACTGAATAGTTACGTTGAGCAGAATTTAATTTTTTACTAAAATAGCACACAGGATGCAACACTTCACAGTCGTCTTCCTGTAGCAATACTGCACCAACCCCGGTATTGCTCGCATCCACTGCTAGGGAAAAAGATCTGTTAAAATCAGGAGCTCGGAGTACAGGATAATTTGATAAAATATATTTGGTAGCATTAAAGGCCTCCTCACATTCGGAGGACCATTCAAACTTCACATCCTTACGGAGAAGATCTGTCAGGGGAGCTGTTAACCTAGAAAAGTTTAAGATGAAACGCCTATAAGAACCAATCATTCCTAGGTACCTTTGGATATGTTTCTTAGTGCTAGGAGTTGGGAATTCTAGAATAGACTCTACCTTTGCTTGAGGAGGTGCAACCTGCCCCTGACCTACCGTATATCCCAGATACTGGACCGTACTCTTTACAAAGGTGCATTTCTTAAGATTAACCAC